>OY970825.1:50671112-51871112 GCA_963853835.1 Calendula officinalis
TATTGGAGTTCCAATACTGAGCAGCCAATACTGCCTACTCAGTATTGGACCCAGACTTAGCTAATTTCTACAAACTATTCTAAGCTAGTCTAGGTTGTCTTGTTATCTTAAGATCCTAAAGGGGTAAGGCTTTTTGCCTTAACAATCTCCCCTATCTAATGATAACAAGACAATATTACAAAGAGAATTTAAATACAAAACAAAAAATAAGAAGACAGCAGAATCTTCTTCTTCATCAAAACAGTTGAGTCTTCTTCTTCATCTGCTGTTGATGGATTCATGCTCATAGAAGACTTCTTTCTGGATGTGGATGAACTCTTTTCTCTTCTTCAGTCCATCCTGTCTGTTGTTGAGCACATCAACAATCTTCTTTCTGAACCAAGAGTCCTCCTTCTTGGTTATCATCCATTTCAGTCCAACCAGATGACTGATAGGGGCTTTTGGTAGGTCTTCTTCAGTAATAAAGCACTCTCTATCCTCTGGGTCAGTGAACATATATCCAGAGGTTGGATAAATGGTGCTCTTTTGATCCTGAAATACAAGGTTAGGAGGTACAGGGTATGTGTTAAAAAATCTGAATGTGTTAAGACATTCAGGTTTATTATTTTTGTAAGCCTCAGTCATCGCACTGTGTTAAGACATTCAGGTTTATTATTTTTGTAAGCCTCAGCATACTGCAGCAACAGCCCAGATTTCATCTAACATTACTTGGGCTTCAGAAGATCTTGATGGCAACTCCTTTATCAGTCTGGTAATCTTGATCCAGTCTTGGAGTCCCATATTCTAGATATCATGAAGGAAGATCTTCATGAGAGGACTGACTGGTCCAGTGCAGAATGCAACTATGGACCTATCAACAGTTTTGACTTTGATTTTGTTGATGTCAATGTTTAGCCAGTATATGTCCCTCACACTGAGAAATGCTCTGTTTTTCAGCATACCCATTATGTTCTCCCTATACCTTGTTCTTTGAGCCACTATGTTCCAATACTGTTGTAGAAGATCATCTCCTTTTCTTCTTATTCTGTGAGATGTTGATGGAACATTAGCCTTAGTATCAGTATATGGATCTTCTTCCTTGATAGGAAATAACTTTTGTGCCTCAACCTCAATCTCCTCAATCTCTTGAGAAGTCATTATTGGAGTTCCCACAGTATCATGAACAGACCTTCTAGGTATGGTGATTAAAGGAGCTGGATCAGACTCCTCACTCGATTCAGAGGGCATGACTACCCTTGTCATTCTTCTAGTTATTGGCCTTCTAGGAGCCCTAGAAGCCACTTCACCATGAGGAGAGTGTGGTTCTTTTGGAGGCTCTTCGTCATCGGAGGATGATGATGAAGAGCTTTCTTGATCAGCCACATCCAGTGCAAAGTTAAGGAAGTTCTGAGATGGCACTGGATTTGGTTCTTCATCCTCATCATCAGCAATTGGCCAGATGAATGGCCTGTATACTACAATCTGCAAGTTTTTCTCCTTAAGAGCAGGTGGCTCAGTATTAAATTGCTGAGGCTGGTCAGTGGTAGTCTCCCCCTGAGCAGATGGCTCAGATGGTTCTTCAAGTTGTTGCAGGACTGGCCTCCCTCTTTGTCTTCTTCTCTCATATTGGAACCGAAGTGGTTCAGTATGAGTGAGTTGTTGTTGTGGAGGTTGATCTTGATTCAGTTTTCTTCTTTTCTCCCCCTGAGCAGATGGCTCAGGTTGATCAACATCATCTTCTCTTTGTCTCTTCTCCCTCTTTTTGTTATCATTTGATAGGGAGGGAAAAGGTTCAATATCACCACCTATGTCCCCTTCTGGATCATCATGTGTAGGGGAGGGCATAGGCTCGGTGTCATACTTGAAAGAGAATTAAAAATCGAGATTTGGAATTGCTTTTATTTCCCTATTTCCTTTTCTTAATGCAACCAAACAAAAGAATTGGTTACCAATTTTTTTTCTCTCCCTCAATTCTCTGTACCAAACACACCCTTAGGGTTTAAGGATTAAGTTTAATCTCAGTTTCGCTTTTAGGGATTAAACTAGCTAGTTGGTTTAACCGGCAAGAACAAGTTCACGTTCTTGTCAGTATGGTTTTAACTAAGCATACTAGGAGGTTGACCCAAGTGGTCAATCAAGTTATGTGAAACTCTACAGTGGTATCAGAGCGTTGGTTTAGAAATCTAAACAAGACTAACAAAGTTTCTTTTTATTTGTTTAATTTCCATGTATTTATGTTTTATTCCAATTTCTTTTTTCCCTTTTCCTTAATTTTCAAAAAAGGGTAAAAGAACCCTAGGACCAAGAACATTAATCTAGTATAGTTTAATTGGTCAAAAAGAATTATGTCCGTAGAATTTTTGAAATTTCTGAAGAACCCTAGGACCAAGAATGTTAAACTTGTTTAGTTTAAATGTCAAAAGGATTTTTTCCGTTGGGTCGCTGGTAAACATCCCCCATTGAAAGGATTTAATGAAGACAAAAAGACAAATAGTTAGAAGACAATATCAGGATTGGTTCCTCAGATTGTGGGTAACTGAATCTAATCAGTTCGGAAACAACGATCAGTTCCTCGTGCGGAATCAGGTACTGGTTAACAGATCAGATAGTTGAAACAGGTTCAGTGCACATTGGATAATAACGCTGAACCATTGAACATATACTTCTCTAAGCAAAACTCTTATTGAAGGTCACTGAAGCTGAAGGTCATCTGAAGAAGCATGAGTATACGAAGACTCATGGCTACCTGAAGTGTACATAGGCCCGAAGTTTCAGTGTCACAGAAAGACACAAGTAAAGCAAAAGTTTGTGTATTGCTGATAAAGGGAATTTCTTGCGATCGATTTCTGTGTGCACCCAACAAGGTTACACGCTGCTGAAATTACTCCAGAACTTTATTCCTTTGAGCAGAGTGTATACCACCAGTTATCCTTAGTTATCTGATTCGATAATTGAATCTTCATAACGAAGGTGTCTAGTCTTGTGCTTGATCATTAGTTGATCAAAAACTTGTCTTAGATAATATATGTTGTTTTCTATCACATGCAAGCAGTTTAGTTAGGATTTGTTCTTAGCTATTCCGCAAACTGCTTGCAACTTTATTGTATCATTATTGATTAATAAATAAAAGTTTAAAAAGTGTTGAGTGTTGCCATTAATTTTAAATTGATCAGTGAAAGCGTATAGGTGTAAAAATTATGTTAAACTTGTTTGTTAAACTTGATTTTCGAAATCTAGGACCAGGTTTGTTAAACTTGTTTATTTTAATTATGTTAAAAGGATTCTTTCCTTTTCCCCCAAAATTTCAAAATCTAGAGGAAACTTGGACACCAAGTATGTTAAACTAGTTTAGTTTAATTGGTGAAAAATGTTTTTATCGAAACCCTAAAGAACCCTAGGACCAAGAACATTAAACTAGTTTAGTTTAATTGGTTAAGAGGATTAATTATTTACATAATCTTGAACCTAGTAAAATTAAAGTAATTCATGTTTAAAAAAGGTTTAATTAATGTTTTAACATGTTTATTAAAACTACTTCTTTAAACCTGCACATCTAGACAAAGATGTAGAATATAAGGTTTAAATTAAAAAAGATTAAATAAATTTATTAAAGTTATAATCTATCCTAGAATTTAAACAAAGATAATTGTGTAGATATAGTTGATTAAGATTAATCTTTCAATAAAAAGATATTTTTGATCAAGAAAGTTAAAACCTAGTTTTAATTGATCAAGAACAAGATTAGGGTTTGATTAATTAAAATTAATAAGGATAAAAAGGAAGTGTTAATTATAAAGTCTTAAAATTAACAAGATGTATTTATATTTATATATATTTTTCAAGATTTTTTATATATTTAAAAGAAGTAAAAGATCAAATAAGTTTATACGTATTTTAATTAGATCAGGTTAAAATACACATGTATAAACTAGGTGTAATATTCTTATTAGAACATTATAAGTTTTTTTTAGTAATAAATTATATATATATATATATATATATATATATATATATATATATATATATATATATATATATATATATATATAGGGTTGAATTATTTTCAGAACCAATTCAGGCTACAGAACCAGCAGAACTCAATCTAAACCATTGATTTTTGAAATGAAATTATCATGGAAGACACATTAATGTATTTGATGAGAGACCCTCAAATATTTGTTTGCATGGATGTCATTCATGCATGTATACGTATATGTATATGTTTTCATGTAATACATAAGTGTTATCTATACATGTATGTATACATGCATGAATGACATCAATGAAAACTAATATTTGGGGGTCCCTCATCAAATACATTAATGTGTCTTTCATGATCATTTCATTTCAAAAATCAATGGTTTAGATTGAGTTAAGCTGGTTCTGTAGCCTTAATTGGTTCTGATTTTAATTCTACACTACATATATATATATATATATATATATATATATATATATATATATATATATATATATATATATATATATATATATAACCATTGATATCGACACATCTGACAAATGTTCGGGAGTTCCTCTATGCAATCCTTTTCCTTCTTCTTGTTGCTGCATATCTAGTTTGTACACATCTTCTCTTTGTTTTCGGGGCCTCTAGTGAGTTACCTAACCTTACTACGCTACCCTGATAAAAGGTCGAATTCAGCAGGACTACAGGCACGAAATGCCGATGAAATCCGTTAAAGGAAGCCTAATCAAAGCGGGCAAACAAGAAGCTCTGACTGAGTTGATGATGGACCGGATCTCGAAAGGCGAGAGGCTTTCAGTTTTGTGTCTATTACCAGTTCTTCCTCCTGAGTTGAGACCCATCTATCATATAGATGAGGATAAACTAGTGACCTCGGATATTAATGAAATCTATAGAAGAATTATTTATCGGAATAATACTCTTACAGATCTATTAACAACAAGTATAGCTACGCCAGAAGAATTAATAATATCTCAGGAAAAATTGGGCAGTCATCGAGGGTTGACGAATTCCTTATCAAGCTAGCCCGACCCATTGAGTAAATAGAACGAGAATTTAAATATTTTTTTATTAGGACACGGGGCGGTATATTTTAGTGCATCCATTAACTCCTTGTTAAGACCCGACTAACTAAATAGAATTGGACTCTAGATCATAGACTGGGATCACTCGAGATCGATGGCTACGCACTCGCCCGAATGGAATGATGCCAAACTAGTCTATCTGGGATGTTATATATATATATATATATATATATATATATATATATATATATATATATATATATATATATATATATATATATATATATATATATATATATATATATATATATATATATATATATATATATATATATATATATATATATATATATATATATTAAATACAAGATTAAATGGAACATTAAATATAAATGTTATTTTGATCATATAGTTATAGAATTAATATAACTAGATTTTGTATTAAGTTATAATTAAACTAGAAGTACAAAGTTGTAAACAACTAGAAATAATACAAACAAAGTTTTATTATAGTTAGATAATAATACAAAAGTTATAAGTATTATAATTAGATTGTATAAAGTTATAAGTAATTATAACTAGTTAATTATACAAGTATATTACGAGTTACGTAAGATACTAAATTAATGATCAAAAGTTAAATAGCATAGGATATTCAGAACCTATATTTAACTAGTCTAAGTTAAATGTAAGAATGGTTTAAACAAGCTAAGATTATTATATATAGTTTATATATATAACAAAGTTTATTAGTATTCACCAAGTATGGACCGGTGATTGTGTTTGCTTAAGTTCCATCATGCTTGTTGGAGCCAGTGGGAGCTACACAAGAAAATCACAAAGTTTATAAATGTGTCCTTAGGACATAAGTTTTTTTGGCGAATCTAGTAAGTTAAAATAAATTATTAATTTTATTATTAAACATAGAAAAACTAGATTTGTTTAACTAGAGTTATGACTTAAGTTCGTGAGTCATAAAGAATTTAAATCTCTATTTTAAAGTTTAACATAAGGTTTAAGTTTTTCAAGTAAATAAAACAAGTTTGTTTTATTAAGAAATTTTTTTCACAAAACTTAGTAAAACCATTTTGTACACCTCGTTTTAGGTATACAAGTAAAATCGAACAAATTTAAAACTATAAGTTTTTAAACAAAATTTAAAAAGGCATCTTGTGGAATTCTTGAATATACATGTCGCGCATTTTAAATAAGGATTAAAAATGGAATAAGGTTTCAATTTAGTTTAAGACTTAAACAAACCCAAGAAAATCTTATATCAAAGTACTATCCACCTAATGGAACACCTCACTTGTTCAACGATATTTATATTGTAAGGAGAAAGAACCTTAGATAAGGATTCAAATCATTGTGAGTGTTAGGGTGCGTAGGGTTCTGTGATAATCGGGAGTCGCGGCACAGAGCATCGCACTGTCTTAGATGGTCTGATCCACTTTAGTAATAATCGGGAGTCCCGGCCCAAAAAGTACTCGAGTAGAATAAACATAGTAGACTTTATTGCAACTTAGAAATGTGCAATTAAATTGTACAAAGTTGTAGTAAGTTCAAAGTCTATACATTCTATGACCCCTAGGAATCGTGTCAAGTCTTGGTACGATTGGTAAGGAAGTTCCCAAACCTTGCGGCAAGAATGTGATATATGGATCCTAGGCCTAAAATATTAATGTTGGGATTAATCATAGTTAGTACTGATCTACATATACTACTGATCAAAGAGTTATTGCTGATGTAACTACATGACACTGATATGTGAATTACTACTGAAGCTGGATTTCCTACTGATCAACGATCTACTACTGATGGCTGCAAATATTACTGATGATCGTTTATATAGCAGATCGTGTCCGAGATCTTAGGAAAGTTTGTTTAGAATGTCATATCTTTTGTAATTCGATTGTAATCTAGCCCTAGAGTAACTAGAGTAAAGTTTTAGGCTTCAAGGACTATTATATATAGTCCCTTATGAATTGTAAACATACGTGTGTATTGATTCGATAATATTAATATACATTGAAGCTTTTTGTGAAACTGTGTTCTTAATTATTTTCATATAATTACAGTTCATTGTTCTTGTTCATCACAATAGTGTTAATCCGCTGTAACTTCTATTTGTGAGTAGATCTGTGATTCTAATAACAATTCTGTGTTATTCGTTCCCGACAAGTGGTATCAGAGCTTAAGGTTCTAGATCTACGAATCAAGAACATCAAAAAGTTTTCAATAAAATCAAAACAAAGTTGTTCATCATTTCTGATACCAATGAAAGCACACAGGCAAACAATATTCCATTTCTCACTCCCAACAACTTTGGGATGTGGAAAAACAGAATTAAGCTGTACATGCTTATTACTGACTATTCCATGTGGGAAGTGGATCAAGAAGGCAACAAAACCATTTCGATTCAACTAACTACCACTTCCACAATGTGTTGGAAAAGGAAAAGCTATTTTTGATGAAAATGTGCCACACAGAACACTAGGTCACTATATGGTGAATAAAATCAATCTTGTTAAAGAAATGAAAGAATCTCATTGGAAGGTGCAAAAACTCTTGAATTAGAAAATAAAAAGAAAGTTGAAAGAGAAAAGATTGCAGCTGAAAGAGAAAAGATTGCAGCTGAAGCTATTCAAGAGATTGAAGAATTTCTGTTAGAAGGTCAACAAGAAGAACTACATAAACAAAGAAAAATTGAACAAGAATCATTAAATCTTCTTGAAGACCTGGTTGCAGAGTGCAAACAACAAAATGTAGATTTACCTGAACAAATTAATGACCACAAGACAAAAATGGTAGAATATTAAAAATCAAAAGGTCACAGTGCTAAGTTATTTAGAAGAATAAAGATGGTAAATATTGTTGACAAATATTGCACTGCAAAGAAGAAAGAGTTGGCAGAAGAGGTCAAAGAAGTTAAACTAACATAATTAAAGGAAATTGACCTTCAATCTGTGATAAGCAGCAAGAAATTGATTGGTGAATCTTCCAATCAAACATTAAAGAAAAGAAAATTGACTGATGCTGCAGAGTCAGTTGAAAAGAAACAAAAACAAGACTTCCCCATACTTGAAGACCCTCAAGCTCTACAACTAAATAATCCAATTATCAACTGGAGGGTAATGAATAATATAATTGACATTATCAGAAAAGACAAGTCAATTCAAAGATTCAAAGCCTGGAAGTCGTTGATGATGTCACTTTCCAGAAGAGATGTTTTAACTATGCTAAAATTTGGAAAGCCAAGAATGGCTAATAATCAATGGAAGAATTCAGGAGTTGGATACTTGACTGAGATGATTGATGCTGCATTTTATTCAGAGAATTATCCTGAAAGATTTAAAAATGAGGAGAACCTCTTTGCCTGGAATGTTCTTCCCTCAGTCAATATGTACTTCTTTGAAAGATCAAACAAGAGATGTGAACGGTTCTTAATGGAAAAAGACTATAATCACTCATAGAAAACGTTATATCAAGTTATATGATGTTCTTTCATAAGACCACATGATCCAATAATGTATTCAGAAAAGTTTAAATAGTTTCTTCAAAAGAATCAAGTCTATGTGGATGAACAAAGAAGACTGAGAAATTTAAGAACACGAGAAGGTGATGAAAGAAGGGAAAGAGAAGAAAAAGAGAAAGAAGAGAAAAAACTTACTTATTTCAAAATGAATTAATAAGTTTAGGGGGAGATTGTTGGGATTAATCATAGTTAGTACTGATCTGCAGATACTACTGATCAAAGAGTTATTGCTGCTGTAACTACTTGATACTGATATGTGAATTACTACTGAAGCTGGATTTCCAACTGATCAACGATCTACTACTGATGGCTGCAAATATTACTGGTGATCGTTTATAGAGCAGATCGTGTCCGAGATCTTAGGAAAGTTTGTTAAGAATGTCATATTATTTGTAATTCGATTGTAATCTAGTCCTAGAATAACTAGGGTAAAGTTTTAGGCTTCAATGACTATTATATATAGTTCCTTATGAATTTTAAACATACGTGTGTATTGATTCGATAATATTAATATACATTGAAGCTTTTTGTGAAAATGTATTCTTAATTATTTTCATATAATTTACAGTTCATTGTTCTTGTTCATCACAATAGTGTTAATCCTCTGTAACTTCTATTCGTGAGTAGATCTGTGATTCTAATAACAATTCTATGTTATTCGATCGTGACAATTAATTATGGGTTTATAATATATTTTAGAGATGTTTATTAATGATTACTAATTAAACTAGGTTTGATTTGTAGATGGCAGTAACAACCACAACGACAAGTACCAACAATCTCTCACTTCGCTCAATCCTAGAAAAGGACAAGTTGACTGGGTCAAACTTTCTCAATTGGGAGCGCAATCTTCGCACTGTGCTCAAGCATGAGAGAAAGTGGTATGTCTTGGAGAGAGCTGTGCCGAATGTCCCTGCCGCGAATGCTAGAGCTGAAATGACGCAAGCTTATGATAAGCATATCAGTGATGCACTCGATGTGAGCTGTCTGATGCTCGCAACCATGAGTCCAGAGTTACAAGCGGGACTTATGGATGTGCCAGCGTTTGAGATGATCCAGCAATTAAGGGATTCATTTCAAGAGCAAGCTCACACTGAGAGGTTTGACATCAATTGAGCCTCCAACTCGTGCAAAATGGTCAAAGGAACACCGGTGAGTGCCCATGTCATGAAAATGAAAGGGCACATGGATCACCTTGCTAGAAGCGGTCACCTCATACCGCTGCAGATGGCAACGAACAGTATACTCAACTCATTGTCTGATGGCCACAAGCCTTGTGTGGTTAACTACAATATGCATAATATGGAGAATTCCATTGCTGAGCTACATTCTATGCTCAAGACCGCTGAGTTGAGTTTGGGATCGAAGTCTAAGGATGTTCTAATGATCAGTAATGGCAGTAGCAGTGGGAAAATGAGAAATAGGCATGGTGGTAGAGGAAAGGGTAAAACCAATCCCAACCAAGGAGTGCCTAAAGGTAATAATGTCAAACAAAAGGTCAAAAAAATGAAGCCTAACACAGCGAGGACCAAGAATCGGTGCTTCAAGTGTGGCGAGGTCGGGCATTGGAAAAGAAATTGTCCAAAGGATGCCAGTAGTGAAGGACTTGCTAGTTCCTCATGTAACACGACCAAACTTGTAATTCACTTTAAGATACTTGTAAAGTACATTACAAGTAATCTAACTTTTGCAATCACTTATTGCAGGAGGAGATGGAAAGTGATGATGACCGGTATGAGATGGAGATGATCCCACGAGCACCAATTTTATAATTCAGTTTTTTTGAATTCAGTAAAACAATTCTTTATGATAAATTTTCGGTTATGGTTGAATTATACTAGTCATGTTATATGACTAGATTATAAGTCAAGTCTTGACTTAATAATAATCTCATTGTTTATATTTGTTTGATTGTTGTATGATGAATAATATATTATAAGCTCAAATTACTTAGATACTAGAATTAGAAGTCTTTCTAATACACGTATTTAAGTGTTTTATGGAAGCATAAGGTTCAAAATTATTTGAACTTAGTTAAAACATCTTAAGTAATATTCGTTACTTATGATATCACGTTTTAAAAAATATTAGTATTAATATGGTATGATTATATTGGATATAATAAAGATGGACTTTAAGAGTATTATTACAAGTTTTTCATACTTGTGATAAATGAATTTAATTAAGTCATAATTCACTAATAGGAATGATTGGATATTCGCAAAATCCAAAGAATGACTTAGACATTAAATAAACTCTTAAAAGGTCAAACTATATTAAAGCATTTAAGAATTAAAGGTATTAATTCGAGTCTTTTATACTTGTAATAAATACAATATTTAATCAAGTCGTAATTCCCTAATAGGAATACTGGATATTTATGAAATCCAAGAAATGACTTTGGCATTAAATAAGGTTCTTAAAAGATACTAAGTATTTAAGAATTGGAAGTATGATTTTAAGTGTTTTATACTTCCTCCAATTCAAAATAAGTGCTACACTTTCTATAAATGAGTGATTCAAAATAAGTGATACACTTTGGAAAATTACCTTATTTGGCAAAACAATAGTAGGACCCACATCCACTAACTATCTACTTTAACAAAGTTAAATGACTCATTTACCCTTACTTTTTACTTTTAAACATCATTAACCCCACTTTATTCAAAAGGTGTAGGCCCCATTATCCACAAACCATTCAATTAATCTAATTTAACCATCATTATAATCTTTTGCCTCAAAAATCGTGTAACCCAAAGTGTAGCACTTATTTTGTATCGAAGGAAGTACTTGTTAGATATAGTATTAAATGAAAGTCATAATTCCCTAAACATGAAAATTGGATATTCGCAAATCCAAAGGATGACTTTAATAATTGATAAATTATTAGAAGAATAAACTATAAGTTCTTGACCAAGAAAGTCAAAGTTCTTGACTTACTCAAAGTGATAGTTTAAGACTTTAAGCGATGCTTATATACCATAAAAGTTAGTGGGAGCTATGACTAACATATTTATTAAAGGTATTAATGAATTTAGTAAGTTAGTAAGATATTACCAACAAGATGTTACCAAATCGTTAGCAAAAGAGTTAAGATAAATAATAAATGATCGTTAATTAGATAAGTGCAGCCTAATAGTGTGGTCACAAGTCTTGTGATAAATTATTGCAAATCTAATAGGATATTCACAATCTTGTGAATAAGTTAATCGTTTAAGGATATTTCTGTAAGTAGTAATGATGTATCTACAAATCAAGTAACTAAAAGAGATTTGGTTACAAGGAGAATTTTATGAATTCAAGAAACTAAGGAGTTAATTTCCAATCCTCCTATGCTTACCAAATTGCATAAAAGGCAAGACTAGAATATGTTCTAAAGTTGCAAGAACAAAATCTAGCAAAGACAAAAGTAATAAGTATTTTTCAAATACTTGTCTTATGTCTTTAGTTTAATAGAAATGACTAGTTTAGTGATAAAATTACAATTATAATTCTAAAATTCATTAAGTAATCAACACGAACAAAAGGAATAAGTAATGATCCAGTAATAATTCTGTATATATGTCAGTGAGGAATAATACACGAGTTAGTATCATTGTTGTTCAGGCTTTGTATGTTTTACAATATCCATGAGTAAAAGTCTCTTTATTCAAAAGACATAATCCGTGACTACTCGTCTTGGTGGGAAACTCGATGGGACGTTAACGTCATCGCGGTATTTGGTGGAGATTTGAGGTTTCTCGAAGATAGCTACACTAGTTTTGTTGTAAACCAAATATCGGTGATATTCTGTCGTATCAATGAATATTGGATTGACCACCATGATAAGACTTCGTGGTTGAAAAGTTCAAAAGTATTATTCACTAGGATTGTCCTTAAGCCTGAGGTATTTGGTTTGTGATACAATGACTAATGTACTTTCGTCTGTCTTAGACAATTCTGAAATATGATTTTCATACGAGGCGTTAATGGGTACAAAGGAAGTTGTGTTTTGAATCGAAATATAACAAGATGGTAATTGCACCTTCTTTTTAGGAGAGATATTTATGGGTCCCTCGACTTGATGAAAAAACTCATAGAGTGCATGGTCATGCCCAAACGAAATGATTTGTTCTTTGTCGTTTATCCCAACAGTTTAAATCAAGAAGTCAAGAAATGATTTCGAATATAGGAGTTGATACTTTCTACCATGCTCGTATTGGTTGTCACAAATATCTTGCTGCAAGGGATGAACCTAACACGTTGCCCAAGAAGTAGAGACAGAGTTTTCTTTACTAGACGATGCTATTAAAAGAGTTTTTCAAAAACTATACCTGGGTTACAAAGCTGTTTTATGGAGTTGGTTACATGCATGCATATCTAGAGGGCCACTGAAGCCAGTGTCATCAAGATAAGGTTACGAACTAGCACAAGTGGGAGTCTGTTGGAATTATGTGCACAGTTAGTCAACCTATGATGATACATCCATGCATACGAAACACTTAAGGGTCACACCGGTGAGTGCATGTAATACGAGTAAGATATGTAATGATATTTGGAAGAGAAATGATTCATAATAGTCGTTATGAATCAGATAAGTATTAAGATAAGTTTAACTTATTACTAGATTAGTTTAACTAACTAATTAATACAAGTATTTGTACATTTACTAGTTGAGTAAATATACAATGAGTTAATTATAGAGTATCCATAATATGATTTAAAGCAATTAAATCATATAGTGTTTGGATAATATTATTGTCTAAATTATATAAAGGTTATTATGTAATTAATTATTAAAAGTATAAATACAAGGTATATATTTCGTGTATATAATATACGAAATATATTAGTGTGTTAATACTAGACAATTAATAATTAAGTGCAACAATAATAACTAGATAAACAATAACGGTTGAATGTGTAAAAGGATAAGTTTAATTAAGAAGTTAATCTTAATTAAACTAGAAGGGCCCTAAGTGAAAGTCCATTTATTATTAATATATGGCTCTGGGTTCCCTTATTGTTTGCTTGACACTCCACAAAAGAACCCTAGCCTCCCTCCTCTCCCATTCGGCCGAACACCAACAAGAACACAAGTTCTTGTGTTCTTCGTTCTCCGTGTTCTTCGTGTTCTTCAAGCCTTGAAGAACAAGTATCGGTACAAGTGATCAACTAGAGGATCTCTCGTTGTGTTCATTATCAGTGGACTTACTTAAACAAGATTAATGTATGATTTGGAAAACCCTTTTCCTCCCATTCCTCTTGTTCGAAGTCGACTACCGGGTTCTTGGTAAGTGGTCGACGAACACACAAGCATGTGTGTGTTCGATTTTTTCGTACAAGGTTTCTTTCTTGTTAATCTAGTTTAGATTTCCAACATCCCATAATCCTTTAGGGTTTAAGGATTAAGTTTAATCTCAGTTCTGCTTTTTGGGATTAAACTAGCTAGTTGGTTTAACCGGCAAGAACAAGAACAAGTTCATGTTCTTGTCAGTATGGTTCGAACCAAGCATACTAGGAGGTTGGCCCAAGTGGTCAATCAGGTTATGTGAAACCCTACACTTGGCTCATGCACTTTCCTCCTCGATTAGGACGGAAAGCCTTTGTTGTTTTTCCGAGTTGAATTCTACTTTACTTTAGAAAGCTTTGAACGTTTCAAAGATTTTATGTTTATGTTTAATCAAGTAAACATAACATAGCGATTAATATCATGAAAGCTTTGATGTTGATGTTTAATCAAGTAAACATAACCACAACGATTGATATCATCAGTGAAAGTGATAAAGTAGGTGGCACCTTCCTTAGTCTTAGTTCTAAAAGGGCCACATAGATCAGTATGTATGAGTCCAAGTAGATTTTTAGCTCTTTTGCCATCATGGAAGAAAAGCTTTCTTGTTATCATTCCAAATATACAAGAGAGGCATTAATTAAACGATTCATAATCATTTGTTAAGAAGCCCATCGTATTGCAGCCTCAAAATGTGTTTCTTGTTTATGTGGCAAAGATGATAATGCTCTAGGTAAGTGGAATCCAAGCCATTTTGGATTCTTGAGTGCTACATATGTAACTATCGTTTGTATATGGATCATAATATTACAAGAAATAGTTCTAAAATATGTTATTTTTCATAAAACATAATATCATAATCCATAATTGTTTGAATAAATCATTATTCATCAAACGATAAAGCTAAACAATGCATAATTGACAATTGTTCAAAACAATAATTAACGCATTAGGAAGGATTAGATCACAACTTCCATTCTTTTAGCTTTCTACTTCACTTTTAATCTTGCTCATTTGTGTAAATGTGAGTTCCACAACTGGTGTCATACACTCAAGATTTATTTGGAAAAGTATAGAGTTCTATAATGAAGATACCTAATATGCTAGCTAGAACACATTTGTCCTTCATCAACTCTGCCAAGTTGGCAGGACAGTTCCTCCTTGAATGGTCGGTTTTATCCCAATGATGGCAAGAAATATCCTTTGTAGGGTGCTCCTTTTTAGCAGGTGGGGGAATCGTAGGTTTGGAAAGGTAAACTAGCTTACCCTTACGTAGACTCTTATCTTGTGCTTGCGGTTTACCTTCCCTGATTGCTAGAAATGTATATGGTAACCCTTGCTCAGCTAGTTTTACAATAACATGTAATTCACAAATTGTCTTCCCTATGCTATGTATTTTAGAACTCTTTTCAAACTGGTCATAGTCCTTGGCTAGTGAGGTAAGAATCAAGCTCATTCCAAGAACTAGTGGCAATGGGTAACCAAGACGCTCCTTTTGATCAAGATAGCATTTCATATTCAAGATGTAAGTGCTAACTGATTGGCCGTCCTCTTGCTTGTAAGCGTGGAATGCTTTAACTGTGTCGGACAATTCATGTTCTACTTGTATTGAAATATCGATTTCAACTCGCTTAATGTGTCATATGCTGTGAGTTCCTCGATGTTCTTTCGGATCTCGGGGTTCATGCTCACAAGCATATGAGTAGCGCCTTCTTGGTGTTCGTTAAATGTTTCAGTAAAGGCTTGACGAACAGTAGCTGAAGCATTGGCAAGAGGTGCCTCAGGTAAGGCCTCTTATAGGTGTATCAACTTGTTCTCATTTCCAAGGACAATCCTTACAGTTCGATATCAGTCGATAAAGTTGATATTAGTCAGTTTCAGTTTTCAAGAACTTATTTTAGAATGGAGATACATATGGGATGTTTGGTACGTGAGAATGGAAAGCTGAGAAATGGAATCAAAGGCTTTTCCCTTGTTTGTTTGCATTAAAGAATGGAATAGGGGGGAAATTTTGATTCCCTTTCCAACATATTGATTCTCCTCAAAATGAAGAGAATGGCGAGAATGGCCCCCGCGCGTCTTACTTCTATTCTCGGTGGGAATCAACGCAGCTTAAAAACACGCGGGGTATAAATAATAGGTCACGTGAGAGGCACATATTTCCTCTAGAAATTGAAATACATTACAAACCCTATCCATCGAACATCTCTACACATTGATTTCCCATTTTTCGTAGTCATCAGTCATTTTTGGTCCAATCGAGCTACTGATGTTCTCTTTTGGTGGTCGAATCGAGCTACGAATCGAGCAAACCCTGGTCACCACATTCATAATCGCAGGTTATCTTCCTTTTCTTATATGTTGTGTGTTTTTTCATTAAAATCGATACATGTTTCCATGTGGGAAATACACCTGGTTATTTGATTTGAATAAGTAACTGACGAAGTATTGTTTTGATTTAGGTAAACAGTCAAAGATGGAGTTTTTCTGTTTTCATCACAAATTGGAATGCATATGGAAATTTGTTGCGATACCATTTTACAATTTACAATTTAATAAACCTAATAAGAAATGCGATGTCATTTTGCAATTTACAGTATATAAGATTAATGGTTCTATGTGATTAATCGGGAAGCAGATGCTATTTTACACATTTTTGGTCTTCTGGGAGTAATTGCAATGTGCTTGTAGACTAATTGCACATTATTTATAGCTAAACTCACGTACTTTGTAGATGATGAGAACACCTTTATCCCAACGGAGAATCCAGACTAAACGAGTTGCTATGATGGGTACCTTAGGAGCAACTCATGCAATGTATTTTCTGGCTCGATGACTTCTACTGTGCGGTGCTGCCATGAATCGTGTCATCGAATCTAGAACATTGCGTAAAAGATATTTTGTATGTTGCTACAATAGAGACAAAATAATGGAAATGAAGGTCTATGAAAGTGATACTACAAGTGTGGTAAATGTAAGAATTAATAGATATGCCTTTACAACACTTTGTGATATTCTTCAAAGTAGAGGTGGACTAAGTAATAGCAAAAACATTAATGAACAAGTTGCTATGTTTTTACACACGCTTGCACATAACGAAAAAAATAGGATAATAGTGAATAGGTTTCAAAGGTCTGGTGAAACTATAAGTCGGTATTTTAAGTTAGTCTTAAATGCGGTATGTCGGGTACACAAAGAGTTCTACAAAAAACCTATACCGGTGCCAAATGATGAGTTAGAAGAGATGTGGAAATCGTTTAAGGTTAGTGAACTGGAATTTCATTTTCATAACAATATGGATGTTATTTATAAGCTAATAAATACATTATTAGTTTTATATATGAAGGGCTGCCTAGGAGCATTGGATGGAACATATGTTAAGGTTAGAGTCCCGACCAGCGATAGAAAACCTTATCGAACACGAAAGGGTGAGATTTGTACCAATGTACTCGGTGTGTGTACAAGAGACCTTCAATTTACGTATGTGTTGGCGGGATGGGAGGGTTCTGCCACTGATAGTTGAGTGCTTCGTGATGCTTTAAGTAGGCCAAACGGTCTTAGAATAACACAAGGAACCTACTACCTTTGTGACGCCGGCTATATGAATGGTGATGGTTTTCTAAGTCCATATCGCGGTCACCGATACCATCTTAATGATTGGAATCGACCACCTACGACCGCTAAAGAGTTATTTAATAAACGACACACATCTGCAAGAAATGTTATCGACAGATGTTTCGGGTTGATTAAGGCTAGATGGGCTATTCTGTGTGATGTTTCATATCATCCAATAGAAACCATGCCACGGATAATAATTGCTTATTGTTTGATTCATAATTTTATTCGTAGTACAATGACTGAAGTCCCTATTCATAATGAAGTATCAAGTGATCATACAAAAAATGCAAGCGATCATGATAATTTTATTAGTACCGTGGTTTGACAACTCGATATTTCCGGTATGTAATCACATTTCATTTCTAGAACTTTCATTATTTAGAAAGTTTCCATATTTAGACATTTCTATTTTTGGCATCCAAACACACAACAAAACATCTATTTTTACACCATACATTAGTGTTGGACTATTTTAGTCAACACAATATTATTATTTTTTTATGGTGACAAATTTGAGCTAAAAACATACTTAAAATAGTAACTTCTATCGGTTACGCAATAAACGAATTGAATTTAATATAACATGACTCGAATTGAACTAGCTTCTAAACCGATACCCTAACCATGACCGACCACCTAAGTGGCCGGCCATACCCTTGCTCGAACATTCCCACTCGGCCGAACACCCCTTGGGGTGTGGTTCAATTTGTTTTGATATTATCCCTCCTTGAATTGAAACCTTATCATTATCCAACTTGAAAGAGTCCTTGTTGTACCATAACACTTCCATCTTAACCCTAAATCTACCCTATATAAACACATTTAACCTACTAAACCTACTTTTGCCTCTCTTTGCAAAGGAATCAACAATTTCATGGTGTACTGTGATGATTCGCACCAAGGGCTAGGTTGTGTAT
This sequence comes from Calendula officinalis, assembly GCA_963853835.1. NCBI lineage: Eukaryota > Viridiplantae > Streptophyta > Magnoliopsida > Asterales > Asteraceae > Calendula > Calendula officinalis. The sequence goes on from OY970825.1 coordinate 50,689,441, forward strand.
TGATGCAACATGACAAAGTGATCGCCTTCGCCTCTCGACAACTGAAGAACCACGAGAAGAATTATACAACTCATGATCTCGAGTTGGGTGTCGTTGTATTCGCATTAAAGATTTTGAGACATTACCTCTACTGTAACAAGTGCACAATATTTACCGATCACAAGAGCTTGCAACATATCTTTAATCAGAAAGAGCTCAACATGAGACAGCGCAGATGGCTAGAGTTGATGAATGATTACGACTGTGAGATCAAGTATAATCCTGGTAAAGCTAATGTGGTAGCTGATGCTTTAAGTCGGAAAGAGCAGCCTAAACCTCGTCGTGTTCGAGCCCTTCCAATTTATGTTCGTTCTAATCTATCTTCCCAAGTTCATGAATTCCAAACTGAATCCTTGAAGGTAGAGAACATCAAAAGTGAAGCTTTGCGTGGTATGGAAAAGCAGTTAGAAGCAAAGGTGGATGGAACCCTTTATTTCATGGATCGTTTATGGGTTCCTAATCATGGAAGTGTTCGCGACGTTATCTTGAATGAAGCTCATAGATCCAACTATTCTATTCATCCTGGTGCTGACAAGATGCACAAAGATGTCAAAGAGTTGTATTGGTGGCCGAATTTGAAGAAAAAGATCGCAGTGTATGTCAGAAAATGTTTAACTTGTGCCAAAGTGAAAGTAGAGAATCAGAAGCCTACGGGACTTCTACAACAGCCAGAGCTCCCTGAATGGAAATGGGAAGAAATCTCTATGGATTTCATAACCAAGTTGCCTCGAACGTCTAGTGGTCATGATACAATTTGGGTAATTGTTGATCGATCGACCAAATCAGCTCATTTCATTCCTATTAAAGAAACTGACCAAACGGAGAAGCTAACGAGATCTATCTAAAAGAATTCGTATCTCGGCATGGTGTGCCAGTCGCGATCATATCTGATCGTGATAGTCGCTTCACATTTCGTTTTTGGAAATCATTGCAAAAACGCCTCGATATGAGTACTGCTTATCATCCCCAAACCGATGGTCGGACTGAAAGAACAATCCAAATGTTGTAAGACATGTTGAGAGCTTGTGTTATTGACTTTGGTGGAAGTTGGGATTTTCATCTCCCTCTAGCTGAGTTCTCGTATAGTAATAGTTATCATACAACTATTAAAGCCGCACCATTCGAAGCCCTGTATGGAAGAAAGTGTCGTTCGCCACTTTGTTGGATTGAAGTTGGTGATCGTCAGATTACTGGTCGGAGATTCTACAAGAAACAACTGACAAGATCTTCAAGATCGAAGATCGTATCAAGGCTGCAAGAGATCGACAAAAGAGTTATGCTGATAATCGTCGAAAGCCTCTAGAGTTCGCTGTTGGCGACCACGTGTTGCTAATAGTATCACCTTGGAAAGGTGTTGTACATTTTGGCAAGAAGGGAAAGCTCAGTCCTTGTTCTGTCGGACCATTTGAAATCCTTGAAAGAATCGGTGTTGTTGCATATCATCTTCGCCTTCCTAAAGAGCTCAGTAATGTGCATAATACTTTTCATGTGTCGAATTTGAAAAAAGTTTATTCATGATCCCTCGCTCATTGTTCATGCTGACGAAATTATCATCGACACAAACTCCATTTCACCGAGGAACTAATCAAAATCTCTGACTGGAAAGAGCAAAAGCTAAGAAGAAGCAAGATCAAAATCATTAAAGTCAGATGCAACTCCAAAAGAGGTCCTGAATTCACGTGGGAACGTGAGGACCAAATGCGAAGGAAATATCCTCATCTTTTTCTTGTTGTCTCTCCTGTTCGCTCTTCATCTTAAATTTCGGGACGAAATTTCTTCAACCAGGGGAGAATGTGAAAATTCGATATTTCCGGTATGTAGTCTCATTTCATTTCTAGAACTTTCCTTATTTAGAAAGTTTCCATATTTAGACATTTCTATTTTTGGCATCCAAACACACAACAAAACATCTATTTTTACACCATACATTAGTGTTGGACTATTTTAGTCAACACAGCATTATTATTTTCTTATGGTGACACATTTGAGCTAAAAACATACTTAAAATAGTAACTTTTATCGGTTACGCAATAACCGAATTTAATTTAATATAACGTGACTCGAATTGAACTAGCTTCTAAACCGATACCCTAACCATGACCGACCACCTAAGTGGCCGGCCATACCCTTGCTCGAACATCCCCACTCGGCCGAACACCCTTGGGGGTGTGGTTCAATTTGTTTTGATCTTATCCCTCCTTGAATTGTAACCTTATCATTATCCAACTTGAAAGATCCTTGTTGTACCATAACACTTCCATCTTAACTCTAAATCCACCTTCTATAAACATATTTAACCTATTAAACCCTACTTTTGCCTCTCTTTGTTTCGGAAACCGCAAGCCACACCACCACCATCACCTTCGGTCATTTCCGTTCGATCGCAAGCAATCCCGAGCACCCCTTGTTCGATTTCTCCTTGATTCGTCCTTAGCAAGGTATATTTCGATCCCTTGTTTTGTTTATCTACTTGTTTTGGTCCCTAGTTCTAATCCGAGACCATGGCCAAGGCCAGATGGTCTCGACACTTGCTTGATCTTGATCCCGACGTGCATGCTTGCATGCATGTCAAAGGGTTGTCGTTAAATCGTTATTGTTCTTGATTAGTTTGTTCATTCGATTGATTCATTGTGTTCCTTCCTTGATCTATTTCCTAAAACCCTAGATATAGATACATTGTAGTGCCTAAATCCTAGATCTAGCCAAACAACACATGAAACCCGAACCTAGACCCTATCTAGAACCAAACCGAAGGGTTCTGGCCATGCGGCCAATCCTTGAGCCGAACCCTAATCGAAACCCTAACCCTAGTTGACCAGCATGCTTGACTTTTGACCTAGGTTGACTTGATTTCACTTTTGTTGACCCAAACTTGTGCTAAACCAAACCCTAGACCCGAACTCAAACCCTAGCCAAAATCTAGTGGACAAATGTTGACTTTTGTTGACTATTTTGACCAATGTTGACTTTAGAATTGACTAATTTTGACCCATAAGTCAAACCGGGTCAAGGCCGGAGTCTTGACCCAACCGATCGGCCCAAACCCGAATACCTAATCGGGCCAAGGCCTATACTTGGCCCATTCGATCTATCTTAGTCCATCGGGCCCAAACTCTAGTTGGCCCATAAGTATCCAAGCACATTTGGACCAAAGCCCAAACCTTTGACCCATTAATACCCAAACCGAACCCAATTGGGCCCAAACCCAATCCATGGCCCAATCTAATCGGACCTAAGCCCATTAGGCCCAATCTAGGCCCGTTAAGCCCAACCCAACCCAAGCCCATTTCATTTCATTTCGAAGCCCATTTCATTTCATTTTGGCCCATTAAGGCCCAATGATCCAAGTTCATTCGATGTCACAAAAAATAAAACATAACATTAATTGTATATCATATATCTTATATTGTATTTAGAATCGCCTGTGTTAGCTTAGTATAATTAGAAAGTTATATCATTTAGGAAGCTAGTAGCCTTTGAAGGAATCCTCTGTCCTAATTGTCGCTAAGCTTTGCCCAGGTTAGTCCACAGACCCCCTTACTACTTTTACTATTTTATAAACTTTTGGGGTGGAAAACATAAACAAATGCTATTACTTTACTATGACTGTACAACAACAACATCTATACATTTTCATTATCGCGTTGGCATGACAAACAATTATTATACCGGACTAAGGTGCCAGCAATCATTAACTAGTGGATCTAGACCATGGATATGCATATAGTACTATTGGTTGACACTCATCCTCCCAACATTATTTGATCACTACTTGGTTTATCCAAGACATCTTTCGGGAGTGTATATCCATAAAAGAATGATAACATACTGGAGTTGAAGTGTTGATTGTGGACTTAGGGGTTGGTATATTAACTCAATAGACTAGCTACCTGTTGGGGATAACAGTCATGCGATGTCAAACATAACAACTTGTTCAACACATGTTTAATATGCAATATGGTTTTTAATTTTTGAATGCAATAAGTGCCGAATGATTTTAATTAAGTTGATAGATAAATTAATTGAACTAGGAATTGAGTAAATTGACTACTTAGTTTTCATTTCCATTCTACTAGCTAACATCACCAAACAAGAGAATTGATTCTCATGTTCATTTTTCATATTCATTTTGCATTTGAACCAAACATGAGAATTGACTTCATTTCTCCAAATCTATTCTCTTTCTCTACATTTCCATTCTCTTGTTCAATTCCATTCTCTTTCATACCATTGTACCAAACGAGCCCTTAGGTTTTGATTTGTTGTTGTTATATATATAACACACAAAGTTCAAAAAATAGTATTTTCAATAATAATTTCTTTTAAAAAATTAACTACCCAATTAATTTTAATTAAAAGCTAAGATCCTATTGAGCTTTTATCACCACATCAGTTGATTTGCTAGTGATGATAGATCCAATAGGTAGGTGACATCAACAATTGCATTACAAGTGCAACTCTTACAGTTATGGGACTTCAAGGCACCTAGTGAACAAGCATCTAAGGTCAAATGGCATGTTTGTCAAGGTCTCACCATTAACTTGATTAAGTCATCCAATGTGAACTCATGTCAAAATAAATCTACGTCTCACGCGTAGACAATAATGACCTCAGATCTAAATTCAATCCACGTCTCACGTGAATTTAAAAGTAGAAGCAAGTGATTTCGACCTATTGGACTGCGTGACTTAAATTTTAGGTATGAAATTTTTAAGAAAAATTTATTAAGATATGAATGAATCATTTACTTCATTCATACCACTTCATAAGTCGGTTTAATAAGCGATAAAAGTTTAGTGATTATTAATTTATAAGTTTCAAATCATATTTAAACTTTTGGTTTAATCAAAAACTATTTAAGATTCAAGAATAATCATAGATGATTAACCTGTAATCATAGACGATTAAACAATAATCATCAATGATTAACAAGTAATCATTGATGATTGAAAACTTGGATGTTTTAATGTTTGTGTTCCAAAAATCATATTTTATTGTTGTTGTCGAAAATTATTTTTTACAATCACAATCACAAACATAAAATTAAAACATGCAACACAATATGTGCATGACCTCGACCGATGATTACCTACGTTCGGTCACGTGAGTCATCAAGACGGACCGAAGGGTCAAGCTAGGAGACGGGCGAACATGAACCTGGGCGGGTCTACATAAACCCAATGGGCTCCCACTTGCTCCAAGACAATCATTAGCAAGTTTAACCAAATTTGTGATAAATGCAATCTGCCAGGAATTTCCAGCCGACTTTGAAGCCCGAAAAGTCACCGAAGGATTCCTCGTTGGTCTTCCCTGCCTTCTGGAAAGTTGTAGCCCACGACTTGGAATGCATTTTATGCATTTGAAACGCCCAAAACGGAGTACGTATGCTTCTGGAAACCTGTTTTCGTACAGCCCTCGCAAATTGACGAAAATTATTGTTTTCTTCATTTTTTCTTCAATCTTGGTCAACAATTTACAATACAAAAATATAATGAAAATACAACCTACTCTATTACTTTTACGTTGAAAAATTGCCCTAAAAATGGCACTAAAATAAAATTAAAAAATAAAAATTACAACATCGCCAAAAACACGGCTTTCCAAACAACCTAACAATCCAAGCATTCAACACAATCACAAATGGTCTAGGTTTTCATCGGTTTGCACAATGAATCAACATTTGACTAGGTTTTGTCTTGGGATATGGCAAAAATACATGTTTTGCCATATAAAAAATTAACAATTAAAATAAAATATCAAGCTAGATAATATAAAAAATTCAATAATCAAGATTAATTTTTTATTTAGGTTTTTGTAACTAGTAGCAATAAGGGTTCCAGAAAATCAAATTTTTAACCCAATTTTATTAAGATGTTCAAAAAAACAAAGAACCCAATAATATCAAATACAAAGTTATTCAGAATCCATACCCTTGAAGCCTTTGTTAAATTCGTGTACGATGAGGTTGAAGAACTCTAAGATTCAATCGTAGAATCTCTCTAACAGTATCCACACAACACCTTGTCTAGAACACCAATTGAGATGCTAGTGCCTTACTCAAGAATCAAAATAAAAAACAAAGAAACCTTGTTTCTTTCTCACGTGACAAAACAACTCAGAAAACAAAACATTTTCCTTTGTGTACGTCACATAAGATTCAAAAGGAGGAAGTATTTCTTGTGCGAATTCCCAAGACGCAAAAAACCCACTTCACTTTTATTCTTTCTTTTTATTTCGGCCGTGGCGTAGGGAGGGAGATTAGGGTTTTGCTTTCTTGCTCCCTAATCAAAGTAATATATCCATAATACAAGTTATGAGATATGACACTTAACCCCTTGTCCTTTTATTATTCTTATTAGCTCACAATTAAGTTTCAGTATTAATAATTAATATTAAACATAATTAATATAAGCTAGTAACTTATTATAATAGATAATGTAATTACCCTAATTACATTATGTATTTAATGGTGTTAAGTATTTAAGTGTGTGACCCTTTTGGCTCACATACAAATAAACATATAACTATATGTCATGAACGTGAAGCTTATTCCAACAAAAGAAACCAAAGGAATAAAGACATGAAAAATTATTAATTTGGTGCAGCTACTATGGATGGAATATGGCACGCACCAAACCAAAAGCCACAACGAAGAAATCTCGACACCAACCATCTTGCGGCTACTCTTTGGCTGCTGACCACAAGCACCTCTACCGAATCTTATCCCATTATGTAACAGTTAGTTTAACTAACTACTTGTTTGTTTAGTTGTTGACTAAACCATATAAATCAATTGTAATAATCATTTAAATTCACTAGAAGATTATGTAACAGGGATGAATCTGGTGAAAATGTGGTGGAAACATTTAACAAGCTGACTCAATTAAATTCACTAGAAGATTATGTTGATGAATTTGAGAAGCCAAGATCCATTTTGATAAGTTTACACCATGAAATTCCGAACGGATTCTTACTTGAAAGTTTTGTTGGAGGACTTAATCCGACACTTAAGTCCTTTGTTAGGGCATTTAAACCTACTACTATTGCTCAATCCTTGGACTATTCAAGACTTCAATCACAAAATCTTGAAGCATTTAGGTCCATTTCCATGACCAAATTTCCATGACCAAATTGCAGCAATTCCAACCTAAACCTCCTCCAAAACAATTGCCACCACTATTACCAACTCATCCTCCCGAATTCAAGCTAAATCCAGCAACAACTACAAATCCGAGGCCTTATTTTAGACCTCATATTAATCTTACACCAGCTGAAAGAAGGGAGAAACAACTCAATGGTTTATGTTATTTTTGTGACCAGCCTTATGACAAGAACCATAAATGCAATCTTAAACAAACTCAGTTGTTTACAATTGAAATTCCTGGAGCAGATGTTGTTGAGGAAGGTATTGAAAACATTGAAGAAAATTTGATCAATGAGCAGTGTTTTGAATTAGATTGTGATGATGCAGTCATTTCAGTAAATGCACTTTCTGGAAGCTAATCATTTCAGACCATGCGAGTTACGTTTTGTGGGTAAAAGACCATTACATATATTGGTGGATTCTGCCAGTACTCATAACTTCATTAATCAAGAGTTGGTGCATAGGTGTGGACTATCAGTGGAGTCCATTCCTACCAAATCCATTGTTGTAAGAGATGGAAATCAATTGGCCTGTAAAAGTGTCTGCAAAGGGTTCACATGGAAACTGCAAAATGTAGAGTTCCAATTAGATGTTATGGTTATTCCATTAGGAAATTGTGATATGGTGTTGGGCATTCAATGGTTGAGTGAATTGGGAAGTATTACATGGGATTTTAAAAACTTAAAGATGGAGTTTGATTATCAAGGATTTCACTACATCCTTAAAGGATTTACACCTAAACTACTTTTTTCCACCAATTCTCCTTCTCCCAAACTGTTTACTTCATCAGTCAATCTTTATTTTTTACAACATCTTCCTGATTTGCAGCCATCAACAATACATGTTACTGATGTGCCCACTTGTGTTCAAGAACTTCTCCTTCAATACAAGGATATCTTTGATGTTCCCTCAACTTTTCCACCTTCTAGACCACTTTTTGATCACAAAATTCCCCTTGAACATGGTACTAATCCAGTAAACATAAGGCCTTGTAGATATCCTCTTAAACAAAGAGATATTATTGAACAATTGGTGCAAGAGATGTTAAATCAGGGTACTATTCAAAACACTTCAAGTCCTTTTGCTTCTCCAGTGGTGTTGGTTGGCAAAAAGGATGGATCATGAAGGCTATGTGTTGATTATAGAGCTCTTAACAAGAGTACTATTAAAGATAAATTTCATATTCCTGTAGTGGAGGAATTAATAGATGAATTGGCTGGAACTACTGTGTTTACCAAACTGGATTTAAGAGCAAGCTATCACCAGTTCAGAGTGCATGAATCTGACATATATAAGACTGCTTTTAAGACTCAGCATGGCCACTATGTTTTTTTGGTCATGCCATTTGGCTTGACCAATGCACCTGCTTCATTTCAGAGTTGGATGAATCATATTTTTCAGTCTTTACTCAGAAAATGTGTATTGGTATATTTTGATGACATATTAATATACAGTTCTTCATTGGAGGTTCATTTTCTAAGAGAGTAAATGTTCTTTTGCCATAAGTAAAGTGGAATATTTGCGGCATTTTATTTCTGGCAGGGGTGTAAAAACTGATCCACAGAAAATTACAGCAATTCAGAAGTGGCCTACACTAATAAATGTGAAGCAGTTGAGAAGTTTCTTGGGCCTAGCAGGGTATTATAGGAGGTTTTTCAAAGGATATACATATATATCAAAACCTCTTACACAATTGTTAAAGAAATGAGAATTTTGCTAGTCAAATGAGGCTCAACAAGTTTTTGAAATTTTGAAAGATGCTTTAATCTCTGCTCTGGATTTAGCATTACCATTTCAACAAATGTGGTTATCTAAACTAATGGGTTTCAATTATGAAATCCATTACAAGAGTGGTGTTGAGAATTTGGTTGCTGATGCCCTATCAAGAGTATCAGGGTTTGAAATCATGTTAATGGCTATTTCTCTTATAGACTATGATATGGCTACTAAAATTAAATCAAGTTACCAACTTGATGACAATTGGACCTATATGCTGCAACAAATTCAATAAGGTATAACAATTCCTAATTTTGCTCTTATAGATGGTTTACTCAGAAGAAAAAGCAAAATAGTAGTAAGACCTGAGAATGAGCTTAAAGATTCAATTTTGAAATGGATGCATGATTCATATCAAGGAGGTCATTCCGGAAGGGATGTTATCTTGAAGAATGTTAAACACCTCTTCTATTGGAAAGGCCTAAATACATATGTTACCAATTATGTAAGAAATTGTGATGTCTGCCAAGCTAATTAGTCTGAAAATGTAGCTAGCCCTGGTTTATTGCAGCCTTTACCAATTCCCCAAGAAGTATGGATGGATGTTTCTATTGATTTCATCACCGGTCTTCCTAAATCTCAAGGGAAATATGTTATTTCTGTTGTGGTGGATAGGCTAAGTAAATATAGTCATTTTATGACTTTAGCTCATCCTTTTTCTGCTGTGGCAGTAGCTCAGAAATATTTGGATCATGTTTTTAGGCTGCAGGGTTGGCCTAGGTCCATTGTGAATGTCATCAGCTTACCATCCTCAGACTGATGCAATTTCTGGAAAGCATTATATTCTATTCAAGGAACTGAATTCAAAATGTCATCAGCTTACCATCCTCAGACTGATGGTCAAACTGAAGTAGTTAATAAATGTTTAGAAACATTTTTAAGATACATGTGTTCAGAAAAGCCTAAAGATTGGAGTCTTGGATACCATTGGTTGAATGGTGGTATAACATACATTTTCACACAACAGTTAGGTGTACACCATATGAAATTCTATATGGGCAAATTCCTCCTCTACATTTACCTTATCTTCCTGGTGAATCTAAGGTGGAAAGTGTGGATCCCATTGCAGAAAAGAGAAGAAATGTAAGGATCGAACTCCAAAAACGACCATTTTTTTGCATCATTTGCCATAAAAACTCATTTTCTAAACCAAAATACAAGTTTTAAATACATAATTACTAAATACGTACATATATCATGCTAACTAACTAATTGGGATACAAACCAACTAAACCAACCCAAAACATACAAGTGTCAAAACACTACAAATCTTTACCAAAAGAGAAGCACTCCCAGGCTTCAGGATTAACTTCAAGTGCCACTAACTTCATTATCAACTAACTTGTTCTTGCCCTTATCCTTTCCTGAAAAATGGTGACAACTAAACGGGTAAGCTATAAAAGTTTAGTGAGTTCCACAATGTATAATGTTATACTAAAAAATTATATAAATCAACTTAAATAAACAAACAATTTTTAACGGGTCAAAGTACCGGATTAGCACAACAATATCATCACAATGCATCACATATCAACACTGTGTCGACAACGATCAAAGTACAATACCGGATTCAACAAAGTGCGTCATTGCCCCTTAGGCCATTAGGGAATGAGGCCGGTGAAGGTGACCAAGGCACCCCTAAATGAGTCCAAGATCCAGCTTCACCACCACGGTCCATACCACTCCTCTGCCAGGTACTCCCGCGTCCACCGCCCGATGTATTACACAAAGTAATACTCGAGCCGCCATGGGTCATCACGAAATGAAATATCACTCAAGGCATTCCACTAAAACAGGTCATGGCAACGATAAGGTTTATCAAGAAGGATCTCAATGTTCTAAGCAACCGAAACAATACTCAGGAATATCAATTGGAAAAAATGTTTACTAACTATATTGCACATATGTATATATATAATTAAAAGTATACACATTGCACATAGTGAACTCATAGTGTTGTTTAATCGGGCACGAACTCAAACTGAAAGCCTCAATCAAATATTGAGTTTCCAAAGTGTAGACACTTGTCACAAGCACCCAATACGTTCTATCTAAACCCTTGAGTATACAAACGAAATTTCATAAGCAAATATTACCATTAACCCTATCTATGATCTTTTCAATTAACAATTTGTTTCTACATGTTAGACAACCTTCTGTTTACTCAGTTCTGACCTACTTAATCTCAAAGTTACCCAATGAAATTTTTATCATTCATTTTACTCTTTAATAAGTTTCCGATGCCCCTGACCTCATATTCTTCTAATTTTTCTATGATGTTATATGAAGTTTACGATACAGCAACATCATGATGTTAGAAATCAGCTTAGCAGCACTGTACAAAATGCGATTTTTACGTATCTTAGATCCAAAATTTATTTTTAAGGCCAAAATAAGAAACATAGAAGAAATCAATACGGTTCAGATGCCACTGGATTAAACCCTAAACGATGTTTCTACAATTCTTTATGATTTTACAAAACAGTGCTGCATCATAACTTTCAACTCGAAAATTGCTAATTTCTTACAATTTACCCATGGTTTTTGCTAAATAACATGAATCCATCATAACCTAATCATAATATCATGATATTAGAAAGTTTCTAACCGAATTTAAACCCTAATTTTATGATTTCTTGAACTCAAATGAAAGATTGTAGCAAAGATTGAAGTTTTACCTTTGAAATCTTCAATATTCTTGTGAGATTTCACCAATTTCTTGTTCAAATCAACCATGCATGAAGTTCTTCAAGTTTCCAGAAGTTTAGAGAGGTTTTAGGGAAGAAAATGATGGAAATTCGTGGGATTTAGGGTTTAAATCTGAGTTGGGTCGGGTATGACCCGGTTTGGATCCATTTTGACCACTAAATACTTAAAACCCCATAATATTTCACTCGGGCCTTTGTTTTTGATGAGGTTTTCGCCTATGCGTTCGTACCGAAATTAATTTTAATCCTCAATAAAAATATTGCAGAAAATATTCCACCAAAATGACGTTTTTATATATCTTATTGTGAGCATATAAGCAATTACCACATATTTACATATCTATCGATCATGCATGCTCTTCTTAATCATTCTATACTTATCATATTTATTCAAGTTACTTAAGAGTAATAATATATTTTAGGGGAAAAGAAATCACGTATGTTACACTTACCTCCTCCTTTTGAAAAATATTAGTATTAATATGGTATGATTATATTGGATATAATAAAGATGGACTTTAAGAGTAGTATTACAAGTTTTTCATACTTGTGATAAATGAATTTAATTAAGTCATAATTCACTAATAGGAATGATTGGATATTCGCAAAATCCAAAGAATGACTTAGACATTAAATAAACTCTTAAAAGGTCAAACTATATTAAAGCATTTAAGAATTAAAGGTATTAATTCGAGTCTTTTATACTTGTAATAAATACAATATTTAATCAAGTCGTAATTCCCTAATAGGAATACTGGATAGTTATGAAATCCAAGAAATGACTTTGGCATTAAATAAGGTTCTTAAAAGATACTAAGTATTTAAGAATTGGAAGTATGATTTTAAGTGTTTTATACTTCCTCCAATTCAAAATAAGTGCTACACTTTCTATAAATGAGTGATTCAAAATAAGTGATACACTTTGGAAAATTACCTTATTTGGCAAAACAATAGTAGGACCCACATCCACTAACTATCTACTTTAACAAAGTGAAATGACTCATTTACCCTTACTTTTTACTTTTAAACATCATTAACCCCACTTTATTCAAAAGGTGTGGGCCCCATTATCCACTAACCATTCAATTAATCTAATTTAACCATCATTATAATCTTTTGCCTCAAAAATCGTGTAACCCAAAGTGTAGCACTTATTTTGTATCGAAGGAAGTACTTGTTAGATATAGTATTAAATGAAAGTCATAATTCCCTAAACATGAAAATTGGATATTCGCAAATCCAAAGGATGACTTTAATAATTGATAAATTATTAGAAGAATAAACTATAAGTTCTTGACCAAGAAAGTCAAAGTTCTTGACTTACTCAAAGTGATAGTTTAAGACTTTAAGCGATGCTTATATACCATAAAAGTTAGTGGGAGCTATGACTAACATATTCATTAAAGGTATTAATGAATTTAGTAAGTTAGTAAGATATTACCAACAAGATATTACCAAATCGTTAGCAAAAGAGTTAAGATAAATAATAAATGATCGTTAATTAGATAAGTGCAGCCTAATAGTGTGGTCACAAGTCTTGTGATAAATTATTGCAAATCTAATAGGATATTCACAATCTTGTGAATAAGTTAATCGTTTAAGGATATTTCTGTAAGTAGTAATGATGTATCTACAAATCAAGTAACTAAAAGAGATTTGGTTACAAGGAGAATTTTATGAATTCAAGAAACTAAGGAGTTAATTTCCAATCCTCCTATGCTTACCAAATTGCATAAAAGGCAAGACTAGAATATGTTCTAAAGTTGCAAGAACAAAATCTAGCAAAGACAAAAGTAATAAGTATTTTTCAAATACTTGTCTTATGTCTTTAGTTTAATAGAAATGACTAGTTTAGTGATAAAATTACAATTATAATTCTAAAATTCATTAAGTAATCAACACGAACAAAAGGAATAAGTAATGATCCAGTAATAATTCTGTATATATGTCAGTGAGGAATAATACATGAGTTAGTATCATTGTTATTCAGGCTTTGTATGTTTTACAATATCCATGAGTAAAAGTATCTTTATTCAAAAGACATAATCCGTGACTACTCGTCTTGGTGGGAAACTCGATGGGACGTTAACGTCATCGCGGTATTTGGTGGAGATTTGAGGTTTCTCGAAGATAGCTACACTAGTTTTGTTGTAAACCAAATATCGGTGATATTCTGTCGTGTCAATGAATATTGGATTGACCACCATGATAAGACTTCGTGGTTGAAAAGTTCAAAAGTATTATTCACTAGGATTGTCCTTAAGCCTGAGGTATTTGGTTTGTGATACAATGACTAATGTACTTTGGTCCGTCTTAGACAATTCTGAATGATTTTCATACGAGGCGTTACTGGGTACAAAGGAAGTTGTGTTTTGAATCGAAATATAACAAGATGGTAATTGAACCTTCTTTTTAGGAGAGATATTTATGGGTCCCTCGACTTGATGAAAAAACTGATAGAATGCATGGTCATGCCCAAACGAACTGATTTGTTCTTTGTCGTTTATCCCAACAGTTTAAATCAAGAAGTCAAGAAATGATTTCGAATACAGGAGTTGATACTTTCTACCATGCTCGTATTGGTTGTCACAAATATCATGCTGCAAGGGATGAACCTAACACGTTGCCCAAGAAGTAGAGACAGAGTTTTCTTTACTAGACGACGCTATTAAAAGAGTTTTTCAAAAACTATACCTGGGTTACAAAGCTGTTTTATGGGGTTGGTTACATGCATGCCTATCTAGAGGTCCACTGCAGCCAGTGTCATCAAGATAAGGTTACGAACTAGCCCAAGTGGGAGTCTGTTGGAATTATGTGCACAGTTAGTCAACCTATGATGATACATCCATGCATACGAAACACTTAAGGGTCACACCGGTGAGTGCATGTAATAAGAGTAAGATATGTAATGATATTTGGAAGAGAAATGATTCATAATAGTCGTTATGAATCAGTTAAGTATTAAGATAAGTTTAACTTATTACTAGATTAGTTTAACTAACTAATTAATACAAGTATTTGTACATTTACTAGTTGAGTAAATATACAATGAGTTAATTATAGAGTATCCATAATATGATTTAAAGCAATTAAATCATATAGTGTTTGGATAATATTATTGTCTAAATTATATAAAGGTTATTATGTAATTAATTATTAAAAGTATAAATACAAGGTATATATTTCGTGTATATAATATACGAAATATATTAGTGTGTTAATACTAGACAATTAATAATTAAGTGCAACAATAATAACTAGATAAACAATAACGGTTGAATGTGTAAAAGGATAAGTTTAATTAAGAAGTTAATCTTAATTAAACTAGAAGGGCCCTAAGTGAAAGTCCATTTATTATAAATATAAGGCTCTGGGTTCCCTTATTGTTTGCTTGACACTCCACAAAAGAACCCTAGCCTCCCTCCTCTCCCATTCGGCCGAACACCAACAAGAACACAAGTTCTTGTGTTCTTCGTTCTCTGTGTTCTTCGTGTTCTTCAAGCCTTGAAGAACAAGTATCGGTACAAGTGATCAACTAGAGGATCTCTCGTTGTGTTCATTATCAGTGGACTTACTTAAACAAGATTAATGTATGATTTGGAAAACCCTTTTCCTCCCCTTCCTCTTGTTCGAAGTCGACTACCGGGTTCTTGGTAAGTGGTCGACGAACACACAAGCATGTGTGTGTTCGATTTTTTCGTACAAGGTTTCTTTCTTGTTAATCTAGTTTAGATTTCCAACATCCCATAATCCTTTAGGGTTTAAGGATTAAGTTTAATCTCAGTTCTGCTTTTTGGGATTAAACTAGCTAGTTGGTTTAACCGGCAAGAACAAGAACAAGTTCATGTTCTTGTCAGTATGGTTCGAACCAAGCATACTAGGAGGTTGGCCCAAGTGGTCAATCAGGTTATGTGAAACCCTAATTAACGCATTAGGAAGGATTAGATCACAACTTCCATTCTTTTAGCTTTCTACTTCACTTTTAATCTTGCTCATTTGTGTAAATGTGAGTTCCACAACTGGTGTCATACACTCAAGATTTATTTGGAAAAGTATAGAGTTCTATAATGAAGATACCTAATATGCTAGCTAGAACACATTTGTCCTTCATCAACTCTGCCAAGTTGGCAGGACAATTCCTCCTTGAATGGTCGGTTTTATCCCAATGATGGCAAGAAATATCCTTTGTAGGGTGCTCCTTTTTAGCAGGTGGGGGAATCGTAGGTTTGGAAAGGTAAACTAGCTTACCCTTACGTAGACTCTTATCTTGTGCTTGCGGTTTACCTTCCCTGATTGCTAGAAATGTATATGGTAACCCTTGCTCAGCTAGTTTTACAATAACATGTAATTCACAAATTGTCTTCCCTATGCTATGTATTTTAGAACTCTTTTCAAACTGGTCATAGTCCTAGGCTAGTGAGGTAAGAATCAAGCTCATTCCAAGAACTAGTGGCAATGGGTAACCAAGACGCTCCTTTTGATCAAGATAGCATTTCATATTCAAGATGTAAGTGCTAACTGATTGGCCGTCCTCTTGCTTGTAAGCGTGGAATGCTTTAACTGTGTCGGACGATTCATGTTCTACTTGTATTGAAATATCGATTTCAACTCGCTTAATGTGTCATATGCTGTGAGTTCCTCGATGTTCTTTCGGATCTCGGGGTTCATGCTCACAAGCATATGAGTAGCGCCTTCTTGGTGTTCGTTAAATGTTTCAGTAAAGGCTTGACGAACAGTAGCTGAAGCATTGGCAAGAGGTGCCTCAGGTAAGGCCTCTTATAGGTGTATCAACTTGTTCTCATTTCCAAGGACAATCCTTACAGTTCGATATCAGTCGATAAAGTTGATATTAGTCAGTTTCAGTTTTCAAGAACTTATTTTAGAATGGAGATACTTATGGGATGTTTGGTACGTGAGAATGGAAAGATGAGAAATGGAATCAAAGGCTTTTCCCTTGTTTGTTTGCATTAAAGAATGGAATAGGGGGGAAATTTTGATTCCCTTTCCAACATATTGATTCTCCTCAAAATGAAGAGAATGGCGAGAATGGCCCCCGCGCGTCTTACTTCTATTCTCGGTGGGAATCAACGCAGCTTAAAAACACGCGGGGTATAAATAATAGGTCACGTGAGAGGCACATATTTCCTCTAGAAATTGAAATACATCACAAACCCTATCCATCGAACATCTCTACACATTGATTTCCCATTTTTCGTAGTCATCTGTCATTTTTGGTCCAATCGAGCTACTGATGTTCTCTTTTGGTGGTCGAATCGAGCTACGAATCGAGCAAACCCTGGTCACCACATTCATAATCGCAGGTTATCTTCCTTTTCTTATATGTTGTGTGTTTTTTCATTAAAATCGATACATGTTTTCATGTGGGAAATACACCTGGTTATTTGATTTGAATAAGTAACTGACGAAGTATTGTTTTGATTTAGGTAAACAGTCAAAGATGGAGTTTTTCTGTTTTCATCACAAATTGGAATGCATATGGAAATTTGTTGCGATACCATTTTACAATTTACAATTTAATAAACCTAATAAGAAATGCGATGTCATTTTGCAATTTACAGTATATAAGATTAATGGTTCTATGTGATTAATCGGGAAGCAGATGCTATTTTACACATTTTTGGTCTTCTGGGAGTAATTGCAATGTGCTTGTAGACTAATTGCACATTATTTATAGCTAAACTCACGTACTTTGTAGATGATGAGAACACCTTTATCCCAACGGAGAATCCAGACTAAACGAGTTGCTATGATGGGTACCTTAGGAGCAACTCATGCAATGTATTTTCTGGCTCGATGACTTCTACTGTGCGGTGCTGCCATGAATCATGTCATCGAATCTAGAACATTGCGTAAAAGATATTTTGTATGTTGCTACAATAGAGACAAAATAATGGAAATGAAGGTCTATGAAAGTGATACTACAAGTGTGGTAAATGTAACAATTAATAGATATGCCTTTACAACACTTTGTGATATTCTTCAAAGTAGAGGTGGACTAAGTAATAGCAAAAACATTAATGAACAAGTTGCTATGTTTTTACACACGCTTGCACATAACGAAAAAAATAGGATAATAGTGAATAGGTTTCAAAGGTCTGGTGAAACTATAAGTCGGTATTTTAAGTTAGTCTTAAATGCGGTATGTCGGGTACACAAAGAGTTCTACAAAAAACCTATACCGGTGCCAAATGATGAGTTAGAAGAGATGTGGAAATCGTTTAAGGTTAGTGAACTGGAATTTCATTTTCATAACAATATGGATGTTATTTATAAGCTAATAAATACATTATTAGTTTTGTATATCAAGGGCTGCCTAGGAGCATTGGATGGAACATATGTTAAGGTTAGAGTCCCGACCAGCGATAGAAAACCTTATCGAACACGAAAGGGTGAGATTTGTACCAATGTACTCGGTGTGTGTACAAGAGACCTTCAATTTACGTATGTGTTGGCGGGATGGGAGGGTTCTGCCACTGATAGTTGAGTGCTTCGTGACGCTTTAAGTAGGCCAAACGGTCTTAGAATAACACAAGGAACCTACTACCTTTGTGACGCCGGCTATATGAATGGTGAAGGTTTTCTAAGTCCATATCGCGGTCACCGATACCATCTTAATGATTGGAATCAACCACCTACGACCGCTAAAGAGTTATTTAATAAACGACACACATCTGCAAGAAATGTTATCGACAGATGTTTCGGGTTGATTAAGGCTAGATGGGCTATTCTGTGTGATGTTTCATATCATCCAATAGAAACCATGCCACGGATAATAATTGCTTATTGTTTGATTCATAATTTTATTCGTAGTACAATGACCGAAGTCCCTATTCATAATGAAGTATCAAGTGATCATACAAAAAATGCAAGCGATCATGATAATTTTATTAGTACCGTGGTGTGACAACTCGATATTTCCGGTATGTAATCACATTTCATTTCTAGAACTTTCTTTATTTAGAAAGTTTCCATATTTAGACATTTCTATTTTCGACATCCAAACACACAACGAAACATCTATTTTTACACCATACATTAGTGTTGGACTATTTTAGTCAACACAATATTATTATTTTTTTATGGTGACACATTTGAGCTAAAAACATACTTAAAATAGTAACTTTTATCGGTTACGCAATAAATGAATTGAATTTAATATAACATGACTCGAATTGAACTAGCTTCTAAACCGATACCCTAACCATGACCGACCACCTAAGTGGCCGGCCATACCCTTGCTCGAACATTCCCACTCGGCCGAACACCCCTTGGGGTGTGGTTCAATTTGTTTTGATCTTATCCCTCCTTGAATTGTAACCTTATCATTATCCAACTTGAAAGAGTCCTTGTTGTACCATAACACTTCCATCTTAACCCTAAATCTACCCTATATAAACACATTTAACCTACTAAACCTACTTTTGCCTCTCTTTGTTTCGGAAACTGCAAGCCACACCACCACCATCGCGTTCATCCGTTTTCCTTCGATCACAAGCAATCCCGAGCACCCCTTGTTCGATTTCTCATTGATTCATCCTTAGCAAGGTATATTTCGATCCATTGTTTTGTTTATCTACTTGTTTTGGTCCCTACTTCGAATCCGAGACCATGGCCAAGGCCATTTGGTCTCGGCACTTGCTTGATCTTGATCCCGACGTGCATGCTTGCATGCATGTCAAAGGGTTGTCATTAAATCGTTATTGTTCTTGATTAGTTTGTTCATTCGATTGATTCATTGTGTTCCTTGCTTGATTTATTTCCTAAACCCTAGATCTATAACCATTGTAGTGCCTAAACCCTAGATCTAGCCAAACAACACATGAAACCCGAGCCTAGACCCGATCTAGAACCAAACCGAAGGGTTTTGGCCATTCGGCCAACCCCTGAGCCGAACCCTAAACGAAACCCTAACCCTATTTGACCAACATGGTTGACTTTTAACCTAGGTTGACGAGATTTGACTTTTGTTGACCCAAACTTGTGCTAAACCAAACCCTAGACCCGAACTCAAACCCTAGCCAAAATCTAGTGGACAAATATTGACTTTTGTTGACTATTTTGACCAATGTTGACTTTAGAGTTGACTAATTTTGACCCATAAGTCAAACCGGGTCAAGGCCGGATTCTTGACCCAACCGATCGACCCCAACCCAAATACCTAATCGGGCCAAGGCCCGTACTTGGACCGTTTGATCTATCTTAGTCCATCGAGCCCAACCTCTAGTTGACCCATTAGTTTCCAAGCCCATTTGGACCAAAGCCCAAAACTTTGGCCCATTAATACCCAAACCGAACCCAATTGGGCCCAAGCCCAATCCATGGCCCAATTTAATCGGACCTAACCCATTAGTTCCATCTAGGCCCATTAAGCTAGTAGCCTTTGAAGGAATCCTCTGTCCTCATTGTCGCTAAGCTTTGCCCAGGTGAGTCCACAGACCCCTTTACTACTTTTACTATTTTATAAACTTTTGGGGTGAAAAACATAAACAAATGCTACTACTTTACTATGACTGTACAACATCTATACATTTTCATTATCGCGTTGGCATGACAAACAATTATTATACCGGACTAAGGTGCCAGGAATCATTAGCTGGTGGATCTAGACCATGGATATGCAGATAGTACTATTCGCTGGCACTCATCCTCCCAACATTATTTGATCACTACTTGGTTTATCCAAGACATCTTTCGGGAGTGTATATCCATAAAAGAACGATAACATACTGGAGTTGAAGTGTTGATTGTGGACTTAGGGGTTGGTATATTAACTCAATAGACTAGCTACATGTTGGGGATAACAGTCATGCGATGTCAAACATAACAACTTGTTCAAAACATTTTCATAAACAAAACTAGTAATTGTAGATCTTCTACAATTACACTTTATTTTTCATACTTATATCTCATATCATTTGAGTGTTGAACCTTATACTTTTTCAGTCATCAAACTCTTTTCATAACAACATTTTGGGCAGCAAACACTTTACTTTTACTACAACATTAACCCTGTGGATTCACTCAACATTATTGTTGACCCTTTTATATTTATGTTTTTCCAGGTGATTAGGTGCAGTGGAACTAGAGGATATGAGCAGTGGGATTGTCGTGAGCCATGAATAAAACATTTAGTTTACGAACAATCATTTCATTTTCAAACAATTTCTATTTTAGGAAACTTGCTATTTTTTGGAACTTTCTATTTTTAGATAGTGAAAACTACTTTTATTTTCGTTATTGCGTGGTTGTTTGTTTACTTAATTTTTGCTATGTTGTCATTAACGTTACACCTTCGTTCTTCTGCAAAAAAATTTAAATGAACTGAAACTCATTTTTGGCGGGGTGTGAGAGAGTGGTATCAGAGCTTAAGTTATAGTGAATTAGCAAGCCTAGTCTATAACTACAAAAGATTTTTGGGGAAAATAACAACTTTTACAAAACAAAAATATTCATGGCACGTTGAGTCTCATATCCTGAAGTTTCATTATTCTTAGATTAGAACAATTGCCCTAGTTAGTATTCTCTTAGTGTAATATTTAGCATTCGTCAGAGAGCCCAAAATTTTCATAATTTAATAATTTTATGCGTCGTGATAAGCAGAATGTCGCCTACGACTGTCCTCGATATTTCGTCTGATTCCGATAGTGATCGTGGTGCTGCCGTCCCAGTAGTCCCAGCACCAGTTGCTCCAGTTCCAGTGGTGGTACAACCTCCTTTTTTCCCATGGCATCGTCACCCAAGAAGACGTCCATTTCCCATTATTCCTAATGGTCCTCCGACGCCAGCTCGTGGTGAGCGTCTTATTGTCTATCATAAGCGTGAGGGTGGTTTTATATATAAATGTTCACCTGCGAAACCGAAGCGTGATGTTGCTCCGAGAACTCCACGACATCGAGGACCAGAGCAAGATGTGATATCAGAATGAGAGCCTGGAAAAGACTCTGAGCCAGAAGAAGAATCAGAACCGGAGGAAGAACCAGAAGAAGAGTCAGAGCCTGAGAAAGACTCTGAGCCAGAGGAAGATGATTAGTCATCTACATTTCGTCTATATTTGTTTTTCTATTACTATTATTAGGTTCTATGTTTAGCTATTTTGAAAAGTTAGTTTTTAAATTAGTATTTTTTTTCTTTTGTTCAGCATTGGTGTAACTATTATGTATTAGGAATGTGTTTAATAAAAGTGATATTTTAATATAATCTTATTGTTTCTATAAACTGTATTTTCTATACGTCTCTACTACTACTACTACTATATCTACGTCCATCTATACTACGTCTACTACTACACTACGTCTATTGTATATCTATTCTTTGATTCTTATAATAATTATATCTTTCCTTATAATCCTTCTATAATATTCTTTTCTTAATTCTTTGTTTAAATCGTATTACTTGTATCAAGAATTCATCTATGGCTCGAGGAGGAAATGTAGAAACTGTTGAACAAATGGTGGAACGCCGAATCGCTGAAGCGGTGGCTCAAATGAACGCAACAAGTGGAAATGTCGGTGGTGCTACTAACAATGGAAACAACGGTAAATCATTCGACTCCATTCGAGAGAAGATTTGTTTATTTTCGCTTTATTTTAACCTAATTTTCCTTTTCTTTCTTTATTTGTTTAAACTTCTGATCCCAATGCTAATCGTCAAGGTCAGTCGTTTAAGACCTTTACGTCCTGTCATCCTCCGACATACTCTGCATCTGAAGGTGCCATTTCTATCATCCACTGGATTGAGAAGGTGGAATCTATTTTCAGTATTGTCCAATGTGCCCCTGAGAATATGGTGAAGTTTGCTGCTAGCACATTGTCCAAGGAAGCGTTGTCCTGGTGGAATTCCGAAGTGCAAGTCTTAGGTCGTGCTAATGATGATGCTATGACTTGGGATGCGTTTAAAGATCAGTTAACTCGGAATTTTTGTCCAAGGAGAGAGCTACAGAAAGTTGAAGTAGAACAATGGAATCTGTCCATGGTTGGATCTGATATTATTACCTACACGACTAAGTTCCAAGAACTCGCTCGTCTCGTCCCTCATATGGTTTCCCCTGAATTTAAGCGTATTGAGAAGTATCTTCAAGGTCTGCGTGATCTTATTCGTACCCATGTCATTGCTTCTGAACCGACAACTTTTGAAGATGTTGTGAATCGTGCTACAAGGTTGACTGATGATGCTATGAGAAGTGGATCGTTCAAAGATAAGCTAGTTGTATCTAGCAAATCCTCTGAGACTTCGAACAATTAAAACGGGAAGCATTCCAACGACAACAAACGAGACTACAAAGGGAACAAGTATCAAAATACTAAAAGCTATGATGCCTCTAATCAGAACAACAATCAGTGTAATCCTGATTCTAAGCCCTATGCTGGAAGCAAGCCCAAGTGCAATAAGTGTAATTGGCATCATGATGGTCAGTGTGAGAAGTGCCACAAGTGTGACCGCTGGGGACACAACTTCAGAAGATGTTCGTCCAACAATTATCCTAAGAATCCTGTTTGTTATGAGTGTGGTGATCCTAACCATTATCGTATTACCCTAAGCTTCAGAACAACAACAACAGCCAGAGCGGCAACAACAACAATAACGGCAATCATAACAACAATCGCAACAATAACCGCAATGCCAACAACAACAATGATCGTCGGAATGGTCATGGTCGTGCATTTGTTATGAATGCTTAGGAATCTCGCGAAAATCCTGATACCGTTACCGGTATGTTTATCGTCAACAATCATTTTGCATCTATTTTATTTGATTCGGGAGCCGACTTGAGTTTCGTATCGACCGACATTAAAAGTTTCTTAAATATTAATCCTGAACGTTTGAAAGTTAAATATCAGATCGAGCTAGCGAATGGCAAAGTTGTTAGGTCTAGTGAAGTTTTTAAAGGTTGTAAGCTTGACCTAGATGATAACATTTTCGATATAGACCTTGTGCCTGTAGAGCTAGGTAGTTTTGTATCGTCATAGGGATGGATTGGTTATTTAAAAATCGTGTTGAAATTATATGCTACAACAAACAAATTCGAATCCCTTTATCCAAAAGAGAAACATTAATAATTCAAGGTGAACAATGAAACAAAAACATAAAAATCATAAACTCTATGAAAGCTCAAAAATATCTTCGTAAAGGATGCCAAGTCTTTCTTGCTCATGTCGTTGACACTAAGTCCAAAGATCGTAAGATTGAGGACATCCCTATTGTTCGTGAATTCCCTGGCATTTTTCCTGGCGAATTGCTTGGACTGCCACCTCAGAGACAAGTTGAATTTAGTATCGATCTGATTCCAGGAGTCGCACCTATTGTGCGTTCTCCTTATCGTCTTGCACCGTCTGAAATGCAAGAACTTTCATCGCAATTGCAAGAACTTCTTGATCTTGGTTTCATTCGACCGAGTTTCTCGCCCTGGGAGCTTCGGTCCTCTTTGTCAAAAAGAAGGATGGTTCAATGAGAATGTGCATTGACTATCGTGAATTGAACAAAGTAACTATTAAAAATTGATATCCTCTTCCCCGTATTGATGATCTATTCGAGCAACTCCAAGGATCGAGTTTCTATTCCAAAATTGATCTTCGTTCAGGCTACCATCAGTTAAAAGTTCGTGATGAAGATGTGCCCAAAACTGCTTTCAGAACTCGCTATGATCATTACGAATTTTTGGTAATGCCATTTGGTTTGACCAATGCACCTGCTGTGTTTATGGACCTCATGAACAGAGTGTGCAAGCAATATCTCGACAAATTTGTTATCGTCTTCATAGATGATATTCTCATCTATTCACACTCGAGAGAAGAGCATGAAGAGCACTTAAGAATTATTCTTGAGTTGTTGGAGAAAGAGAAGTGTACGCCAAGTTGTCCAAGTGTGAATTCTGGTTGCGTGAAGTCCAATTTCTAGGTCATATTATCGACGAGGAAGGTATCCACGTTGATCCTGCGAAGATAGAAGCTATAAAGAACTGGGAAGTTCCAAAGACTCCAACTGAAGTGAGACAATTCCTTGGTCTTGCTGGTTACTATAGAAGATTCAAAGAAAATTTCTCAAAGATTGCAAAGGATTTAACGGTGTTAACACATAAGGATGGGAAATTTGTCTGGGGTGAAAAGCAAGAATCAGCCTTCCAATCTCTTAAATCTAAATTATGTTCTGCTCCTATTCTATCTCTTCCTGAAGGAATCAACAATTTCGTGGTGTACTGTGATGATTCGCACCAAGGGCTAGGTTGTGTATTGATGCAACATGACAAAGTGATCGCCTTCGCCTCTCGACAACTGAAGAACCACGAGAAGAATTATACAACTCATGATCTCGAGTTGGGTGTCGTTGTATTCGCATTAAAGATTTTGAGACATTACCTCTACTGTAACAAGTGCACAATATTTACCGATCACAAGAGCTTGCAACATATCTTTAATCAGAAAGAGCTCAACATGAGACAGCGCAGATGGCTAGAGTTGATGAATGATTACGACTGTGAGATCAAGTATAATCCTGGTAAAGCTAATGTGGTAACTGATGCTTTAAGTCGGAAAGAGCAGCCTAAACCTCGTCGTGTTCGAGCCCTTCCAATTTATGTTCGTTCTAATCTATCTTCCCAAGTTCATGAATTCCAAACTGAATCCTTGAAGGTAGAGAACATCAAAAGTGAAGCTTTGCGTGGTATGGAAAAGCAGTTAGAAGCAAAGGTGGATGGAACCCTTTATTTCATGGATCGTTTATGGGTTCCTAATCATGGAAGTGTTCGCGACGTTATCTTGAATGAAGCTCATAGATCCAACTATTCTATTCATCCTGGTGCTGACAAGATGCACAAAGATGTCAAAGAGTTGTATTGGTGGCCGAATATGAAGAAAAAGATCGCAGTGTATGTCAGCAAATGTTTAACTTGTGCCAAAGTGAAAGTAGAGAATCAGAAGCCTACCGGTCTTCTACAACAGCCAGAGCTCCCTGAATGGAAATGGGAAGAAATCTCTATGGATTTCATAACCAAGTTGCCTCGAACGTCTAGTGGTCATGATACAATTTGGGTAATTGTTGATCGATCGACCAAATCAGCTCATTTCATTCCTATTAAAGAAACTGACCAAATGGAGAAGCTAACGAGATCTATCTAAAAGAAGTCGTATCTCGGCATGGTGTGCCAGTTGCGATCATATCTGATCGTGATAGTCGCTTCACATTTCGTTTTTGGAAATCATTGCAAAAACGCCTCGATATGAGTACTGCTTATCATCCCCAAACCGATGGTCGGACTGAAAGAACAATCCAAATGTTGTAAGACATGTTGAGAGCTTGTGTTATTGACTTTGGTGGAAGTTGGGATTTTCATCTCCCTCTAGCTGAGTTCTCGTATAGTAATAGTTATCATACAACTATTAAAGCCGCACCATTCGAAGCCCTGTATGGAAGAAAGTGTCGTTCGCCACTTTGTTGGATTGAAGTTGGTGATCGTCAGATTACTGGTCGGAGAGACTACAAGAAACTACTGACAAGATCTTCAAGATCGAAGATCGTATCAAGGCTGCAAGAGATCGACAAAAGAGTTATGCTGATAATCGTTGAAAGCCTCTAGAGTTCGCTGTTGGCGACCACGTGTTGCTAATAGTATCACCTTGGAAAGGTGTTGTACATTTTGGCAAGAAGGGAAAGCTCAGTCCTTGTTATGTCGGACCATTTGAAATCTTTGAAAGAATCGGTGTTGTTGCATATCGTCTTCGCCTTCCTAAAGAGCTCAGTAATGTGCATAATACTTTTCATGTGTCGAATTTGAAAAAAGTTTATTCATGATCCCTCGCTCATTGTTCATGCTGAGGAAATTATCATCGACACAAACTGCATTTCACCGAGGAACTAATCAAAATCTCTGACTGGAAAGAGCAAAAGCTAAGAAGAAGCAAGATAAAAATCATTAAAGTCAGATGGAACTCCAAAAGAGGTCCTGAATTCACATGGGAACGTGAGGACCAAATGCGAAGGAAATATCCTCATCTTTTTCTTGTTGTCTCTCCTGTTCGCTCTTCGTCTTAAATTTCGGGACGAAATTTCTTCAACCAGTGGAGAATGTGAAGATTCGATATTTCCGGTATGTAATCTCATTTCATTTCTAGAACTTTCCTTATTTAGAAAGTTTCCATATTTAGACATTTCTATTTTTGGCATCCAAACACACAACAAAACATCTACTTTTACACCATACATTAGTGTTGGACTATTTTAGTCAACACAGCATTATTATTTTCTTATGGTGACACATTTGAGCTAAAAACATACTTAAAATAGTAACTTTTATCGGTTACGCAATAACCGAATTTAATTTAATATAACGTGACTCGAATTGAACTAGCTTCTAAACCGATACCCTAACCATGACCGACCACCTAAGTGGACGGCCATACCCTTGCTCGAACATCCCCACGCGGCCGAACACCCTTGGGGCTGTGGTTCAATTTGTTTTGATCTTATCCCTCCTTGAATTGTAACCTTATCATTATCCAACTTGAAATATCCTTGTTGTACCATAACACTTCCATCTTAACCCTAAATCTACCTTATATAAACACATTTAACCTATTAAACCCTACTTTTGCCTCTCTTTGTTTCGGAAACCGCAAGCCACACCACCACCATCACCTTCGGTCATTTTCGTTCGATCGCAAGCAATCCCGAGCACGCCTTGTTCGGTTTCTCCTTGATTCATCCTTAGCAAGGTATATTTCGATCCCTTGTTTTGTTTATCTACTTGTTTTGGTCCCTAGTTCTAATCCGAGACCATGGCCAAGGCCAGATGGTCTCGACACTTGCTTGATCTTGATCCCGACGTGCATGCTTGCATGCATGTCAAAGGGTTGTCGTTAAATCGTTATTGTTCTTGATTAGTTTGTTCATTCGATTGATTCATTGTGTTCCTTCCTTGATCTATTTCCTAAAACCCTAGATATAGATACATTGTAGTGCCTAAATCCTAGATCTAGCCAAACAACACATGAAACCCGAACCTAGACCCTATCTAGAACCAAACCGAAGGGTTCTGGCCATGCGGCCAATCCTTGAGCCGAACCCTAATCGAAACCCTAACCCTAGTTGACCAACATGCTTGACTTTTGACCTAGGTAGACTTGATTTCACTTTTGTTGACCCAAACTTGTGCTAAACCAAACCCTAGACCCGAACTCAAACCCTAGCCAAAATCTAGTGGACAAATGTTGACTTTTGTTGACTATTTTGACCAATTTTGACTTTAGAATTGACTAATTTTGACCCATAAGTCAAACCGGGTCAAGGCCGGATTCTTGACCCAACCGATCGGCCCAAACCCGAATACCTAATCGGGCCAAGGCCTATACTTGGCCCATTCGATCTATCTTAGTCCATCGGGCCCAAACTCTAGTTGGCCCATAAGTATCCAAGCCCATTTTGACCAAAGCCCAAACCTTTGACCCATTAATACCCAAACCGAACCCAATTGGGCCCAAACCCAATCCATGGCCCAATCTAATCGGACCTAAGCCCATTAGGCCCAATCTAGGCCCGTTAAGCCCAACCCAACCCAAGCCCATTTCATTTCATTTCGAAGCCCATTTCATTTCATTTTAGCCCATTAAGGCCCAATGATCCAAGTTCATTCGATGTCACAAAACATAAAACATAACATTAATTGTATATCATATATCTTATATTGTATTTAGAATCGCCTGTGTTAGCTTAGTATAATTAGAAAGTTATATCATTTAGGAAGCTAGTAGCCTTTGAAGGAATCCTCTGTCCTAATTGTCGCTAAGCTTTGCCCAGGTTAGTCCACAGACCCCTTTACTACTTTTACTATTTTATAAACTTTTGGGGTGGAAAACATAAACAAATGCTATTACTTTACTATGACTGTACAACAACAACATCTATACATTTTCATTATCGCGTTGGCATGACAAACAATTATTATACCGGACTAAGGTGCCAGCAATCATTAACTAGTGGATCTAGACCATGGATATGCAGATAGTACTATTGGTTGACACTCATCCTCCCAACATTATTTGATCACTACTTGGTTTATCCAAGACATCTTTCGGGAGTGTATATCCATAAAAGAACGATAACATACTGGAGTTGAAGTGTTGATTGTGGACTTAGGGGTTGGTATATTAACTCAATAGACTAGCTACCTGTTGGGGATAACAGTCATGCGATGTCAAACATAACAACTTGTTCAACACATGTTTAATATGCAATATGGTTTTTAATTTTTGAATGCAATAAGTGCCGAATGATTTTAATTAAGTTGATAGATAAATTAATTGAACTAGGAATTGAGTAAATTGACTACTTAGTTTTCATTTCCATTCTACTAGCTAACATCACCAAACAAGAGAATTGATTCTCATGTTCATTTTTCATGTTCATTTTGCATTTGAACCAAACATGAGAATTGACTTCATTTCTCCAAATCTATTCTCTTTCTCTACATTTCCATTCTCTTGTTCAATTCCATTCTCTTTCATACCATTGTACCAAACGAGCCCTTAGGTTTTGATTTGTTGTTGTTATATATATAACACACAAAGTTCAAAAAATAGTATTTTCAATAATAATTTCTTTTAAAAAATTAACTACCCAATTAATTTTAATTAAAAGCTAAGATCCTATTGAGCTTTTATCACCACATCAGTTGATTTGCTAGTGATGATAGATCCAATAGGTAGGTGACATCAACAATTGCATTACAAGTGCAACTCTTACAGTTATGGGACTTCAAGGCACCTAGTGAACAAGCATCTAAGGTCAAATGGCATGTTTGTCAAGGTCTCACCATTAACTCGATTAAGTCATCCAATGTGAACTCATGTCAAAATAAAATCTACGTCTCACGCGTAGACAATAATGACCTCGGATCTAAATTCAATCCACGTCTCACGTGAATTTAAAAGTAGAAGCAAGTGATTTCGACCAATTGGACTGCGTGACTTAAATTTTAGGTATGAAATTTTTAAGAAAAATTTATTAAGATATGAGTGAATCATTTACTTCATTCATACCACTTCATAAGTCGGTTTAATAAGCGATAAATGTTTAGCGATTATTAATTTATAAGTTTCAAATCATATTTAAACTTTTGGTTTAATCAAAAACTATTTAAGATTCAAGAATAATCATAGATGATTAACCTGTAATCATAGACGATTAAACAATAATCATCAATGATTAACAAGTAATCATTGATGATTGAAAACTTGGATGTTTTAATGTTTGTGTTCCAAAAATCATATTTTATTGTTGTTGTCGAAAATTATTTTTTACAATCACAATCACAAACATAAAATTAAAACATGCAACACAATATGTGCATGACCTCGACCGATGATTACCTACGTTCGGTCATGTGAGTCATCAAGACGGACCGAAGGGTCAAGCTAGGAGACGGGCCAACATGAACCTGGGCGGGTCTACATAAACCCAATGGGCTCCCACTTGCTCCAAGACAATCATTAGCAAGTTTAACCAAATTTGTGATAAATGCAATCTGCCAGGAATTTCCAGCCGACTTTGAAGCCCGAAAAGTCACTGAAGGATTCCTCGTTGGTCTTCCCTGCCTTCTGGAAAGTTGTAGCCCACGACTTGGAATGCTTTTTATGCATTTGAAACGCCCAAAACGGAGTACGTACGCTTCTGGAAACCTGTTTTCGTACAGCCCTCGCAAATTGACGAAAATTATTGTTTTCTTCATTTTTTCTTCAATCTTGGTCAACAATTTACAATACAAAAATATAATGAAAATACAACCTACTCTATTACATTTACGTTGAAAAATTGCCCTAAAAATGGCACTAAAATAAATTAAAAAATAAAAATTACAACATCGCCAAAAACACGGCTTTCCAAACAACCTAACAATCCAAGCATTCAACACAATCACAAATGGGCTAGGTTTTCATCGGTTTGCACAATGAGTCAACATTTGACTAGGTTTTGTCTTGGGATATGGCAAAAATACATGTTTTGCCATATAAAAAATTAACAATTAAAATAAAATATCAAGCTAGATAATATAAAAAATTCAATAATCAAGATTAATTTTTTATTTAGGTTTTTGTAACTAGTAGCAATAAGGGTTCCAGAAAATCAAATTTTTAACCCAATTTTATTAAGATGTTCAAAAAAACAAAGAACCCAATAATATCAAATTCAAAGTTATTCAGAATCCATACCCTTGAAGCCTTTGTTAAATTCGTGTACGATGAGGTTGAAGAACTCTAAGATTCAATCGTAGAATCTCTCTAACAGTATCCACAAAACACCTTGTCTAGAATACCAATTGAGATGCTAGTGCCTTACTCAAGAATCAAAATAAAAAACAAAGAAACCTTGTTTCTTTCTCACGTGACAAAACAACTCAGAAAACAAAACGTTTTCCTTTGTGTACGTCACATAAGATTCAAAAGGAGGAAGTATTTCTTGTGCGAATTCCCAGGACGCAAAAAACCCACTTCACTTTTATTCTTTCTTTTTATTCGGCCGTGGCGTAGGGAGGGAGATTAGGGTTTTGCTTTCTTGCTCCCTAATCAAAGTAATATATCCATAATACAAGTTATGAGATATGACACTTAACCCCTTGTCCTTTTATTATTCTTATTAGCTCACAATTAAGTTTCAGTATTAATAATTAATATTAAACATAATTAATATAAGCTAGTAACTTATTATAATAGATAATGTAATTACCCTAATTACATTATGTATTTAATGGTGTTAAGTGTTTAAGTGTGTGACCCTTTTAGCTCACATACAACTAAACATATAACTATATGTCATGAACGTGAAGCTTATTCCAACAAAAGAAACCAAAGGAATAAAGACATGAAAAATTATTAATTTGGTGCAGCTACTATGGATGGAATATGGCACGCACCAAACCAAAAGCCACAACGAAGAAATCTCGACACCAACCATCTTGCGGCTACTCTTTGGCTGCTGACCACAAGCACCTCTACCGAATCTTATCCCATTATGTAACAGTTAGTTTAACTAACTACTTGTTTGTTTAGTTGTTGACTAAACCATATAAATCAATTGTAATAATCATTTTATAGATATGAATAAAGATTACACTTTCTATCACTATTCCTAATTCTCTCTCGATGTATCTCAATCTTCTTATTTCTAGTCTTCATCTTCATTTCTTCTAACAGAATTCTTCCGCTGTTACATTGGTATCAAAGTCCTTTGTTAGGCCATTTAAAACTACTACTATTGCTCAATCCTTGGACTATGCAAGACTTCAATGACAAAATCTTGAAGCATTTAGGTCCATTTCCATGACCAAATTTCCATGACCAAATTGCAGCAATTCCAACCTAAACCTCCTCCAAAACAATTACCACCACTATTACCAACTCATCCTCCCCAATTCAAGCTAAATCCAGCAACAACTACAAATCCGAGGCCTTATTTTAGACCTCATATTAATCTTACACCAGCTGAAAGAAGGGAGAAACAACTCAATGGTTTATGTTATTTTTGTGACCAGCCATATGACAAGAACCATAAATGCAATCTTAAACAAACTCAGTTGTTTACAATTGAAATTCCTGGAGCAGATGTTGTTGAG
Source organism: Calendula officinalis (assembly GCA_963853835.1). Lineage (NCBI taxonomy): Eukaryota > Viridiplantae > Streptophyta > Magnoliopsida > Asterales > Asteraceae > Calendula > Calendula officinalis. The sequence continues at coordinate 50,721,725 of OY970825.1, forward strand.
GAAGGTATTGATAACATTGAAGAAAATTTGATCAATGAGCAGTGTTTTGAATTAGATTGTGATGATGCAGTCATTTCAGTAAATGCACTTTCTGGAAGCTAATTATTTCAGACCATGCAAGTTACGTTTTGTGGGTAAAAGACCATTACATATATTGGTGGATTCTGCCAGTACTCATAACTTCATTAATCAAGAGTTGGTGCATAGGTGTGGACTATCAGTGGAGTCCATTCCTACCAAATCCATTGCTGTAAGAGATGGAAATCAATTGGCCTGTAAAAGTGTCTGCAAAGGGTTAACATGGAAACTGCAAAATGTAGAGTTCCAATCAGATGTTATGGTTATTCCATTAGGAAATTGTGATATGGTGTTGGGCATTCAATGGTTGAGTGAATTGGGAAGTATTACATGGGATTTTAAAAACTTAAAGATGGAGTTTGATTATCAAGGATTTCACTACATCCTTAAAGGATTTACACCTAAACTACTTTTTTCCACCAATTCTCCTTCTCCCAAACTGTTTACTTCATCAGTCAATCTTTATTTTTTACAACATCTTCCTGATTTGCAGCCATCAACAATACATGTTACTGATGTGCCCACTTGTGTTCAAGAACTTCTCCTTCAATACAAGGATATCTTTGATGTTCCCTCAACTTTTCCACCTTCTAGACCACTTTTTGATCACAAAATTCCCCTTGAACATGGTACTAATCCAGTAAACATAAGGCCTTATAGATATCCTCTTAAACAAAGAGATATTATTGAACAATTGGTGCAAGAGATGTTAAATCAGGGTACTATTCAAAACACTTCAAGTCCTTTTGCTTCTCCAGTGGTGTTGGTTGGCAAAAAGGATGGATCATGAATGCTATGTGTTGATTATAGAGCTCTTAACAAGAGTACTATTAAAGATAAATTTCCTATTCCTGTAGTGGAGGAATTAATAGATGAATTGGCTGGAACTACTGTGTTTACCAAACTGGATTTAAGAGCAAGCTATCACCAGTTCAGAGTGCATGAATCTGACATATATAAGACTGCTTTTAAGACTCAGCATGGCCACTATGTTTTTTTGGTCATGCCATTTGGCTTGACCAATGCACCTGCTTCATTTCAGAGTTGGATGAATCATATTTTTCAGTCTTTACTCAGAAAATGTGTATTGGTATTTTTTGATGACATATTAATATACAGTTCTTCATTGGAGGTTCATTTTCTAAGAGAGTAAATGTTCTTTTGCCATAAGTAAAGTGGAATATTTGCGGCATTTTATTTCTGGCAGGGGTGTAAAAACTGATCCACAGAAAATTACATTAATTCAGAAGTGGCCTACACTAATAAATGTGAAGCAGTTGAGAAGTTTCTTGGGCCTAGCAGGGTATTATAGGAGGTTTGTCAAAGGATATACATATATATCAAAACCTCTTACACAATTGTTAAAGAAAGGAGAATTTTGCTAGTCAAATGAGGCTCAACAAGTTTTTGAAATTTTGAAAGATGCTTTAATCTCTGCTCTGGATTTAGCATTACCATTTCAACAAATGTGGTTATCTAAACTAATGGGTTTCAATTATGAAATCCATTACAAGAGTGGTGTTGAGAATTTGGTTGCTGATGCCCTATCAAGAGTATCAGGGTTTGAAATCATGTTAATGGCTATTTCTCTTATAGACTATGATATGGCTACTAAAATTAAATCAAGTTACCAACTTGATGACAATTGGACCTATATGCTGCAACAAATTCAATAAGGTATAACAATTCCTAATTTTGCTCTTATAGATGATTTACTCAGAAGAAAAAGCAAAATAGTAGTAAGACCTGATAATGAGCTTAAAGATTCAATTTTGAAATGGATGCATGATTCATATCAAGGAGGTCATTCCGGAAGGGATGTTATCTTGAAGAATGTTAAACACCTCTTCTATTGGAAAGGCCTAAATACATATGTTACCAATTATGTAAGAAATTGTGATGTCTGCCAAGCTAATTAGTCTGAAAATGTAGCTAGCCCTGGTTTATTGCAGCCTTTACCAATTCCCCAAGAAGTATGGATGGATGTTTCTATTGATTTCATCACCGGTCTTCTTAAATCTCAAGGGAAAGATGTTATTTCTGTTGTGGTGGATAGGCTAAGTAAATATAGTCATTTTATGACTTTAGCTCATCCTTTTTCTGCTGTGGAAGTAGCTCAGAAATATTTGGATCATGTTTTTAGGCTGCATGGTTGGCCTAGGTCCATTGTGAATGTCATCAGCTTACCATCCTCAGACTGATGCAATTTCTGGAAAGCATTATATTCTATTCAAGGAACTGAATTCAAAATGTCATCAGCTTACCATCCTCAGACTGATAGTCAAACTGAAGTAGTTAATAAATGTTTAGAAACATTTTTAAGATACATGTGTTCAGAAAAGCCTAAAGATTGGAGTCTTGGATACCATTGGTTGAATGGTGGTATAACATACATTTTCACACAACAGTTAGGTGTACACCATATGAAATTCTATATGGTCAAATTCCTCCTCTACATTTACCTTATCTTCCTGGTGAATCTAAGGTGGAAAGTGTGGATCCCATTGCAGAAAAGAGAAGAAATGTAAGGATCGAACTCCAAAAACGACCATTTGTTTGCATCATTTGCCATAAAAACTCATTTTCTAAACCAAAATACAAGTTTTAAATACATAATTACTAAATACGTACATATATCATGCTAACTAACTAATTGGGATACAAACCATCTAAACCAACCCAAAACATACAAGTATCAAAACACTACAAATCTTTACCAAAAGAGAAGCACTCCCAGGCTTCAGGATTAACTTCAAGTGCCACTAACTTCATTATCAACTAACTTGTTCTTGCCCTTATCCTTTCCTGAAAAATGGTGACAACTAAACGGGTAAGCTATAAAAGGTTAGTGAGTTCCACAATGTATAATGTTATACTAAAAATTATATAAATCAACTTAAATAAACAAACAATTTTTAACGGGTCAAAGTACCGGATTAGCACAACAATATCATCACAATGCATCACATATCAACACTGTGTCGACAACGATCAAAGTACAATACCGGATTCAACAAAGTGCGTCATTGCCCCTTAGACCATTAGGGAATGAGGCTGGTGAAGGTGACCAAGGCACCCCTAAATGAGTCCAAGATCCAGCTTCACCACCACGGTCCATACCACTCCTCTGCCAGGTACTCTCGCGTCCACCGCCCGATGTATTACACAAAGTAATACTCGAGCCGCCATGGGTCATCACGAAATGAAATATCACTCAAGGCATTCCACTAAAACAGGTCATGGCAACGATAAGGTTTATCAAGAAGGATCTCAATGTTCTAAGCAACCGAAACAATACTCAGGAATATCAATTGGAAAAAATGTTTACTAACTATATTGCACACATGTATATATATAATTAAAAGTATACACATTGCACATAGTGAACTCACAGTGTTGTTTAATCGGGCACGAACTCAAACTGAAAGCCTCAATCAAATATTGAGTTTCCAAAGTGTAGACACTTGTCACAAGCACCTAATACGTTCTATCTAAACCCTTGAGTATACATACGAAATTTCATAAGCAAATATTACCATTAACCCTATCTATGATCTTTTCAATTAACAATTTGTTTCTACATGTTAGACAACCTTCTGTTTACTCAGTTCTGGCCTACTTAATCTCAAAGTTACCCAATGAAATTTTTATCATTCATTTTACTCTTTAATAAGTTTCCGATGCCCCTGACCTAATATTCTTCTAATTTTTCTATGATGTTATATGAAGTTTACAATACAGCAACATCATGCTGTTAGAAATCAGCTTAGCAGCACTGTACAAAATGCGATTTTTACGTATCTTAGATCCAAAATTTATTTTTAAGGCAAAAATAAGAAACATAGAAGAAATCAATACGGTTCAGATGCCACTGGATTAAACCCTAAACGATTTTTCTACAATTCTTTATGATTTTACAAAACAGTGGTGCATCATAACTTTCAACTCGAAAATTGCTAATTTCTTACAATTTACCCATGGTTTTTGCTAAATAACATGAATCCATCATAACCTAATCATAATATCATGATATTAGAAAGTTTCTAACAGAATTTAAACCCTAATTTTATGATTTCTTGAACTCAAATGAAAGATTGTAGCAAAGATTGAAGTTTTACCTTTGAAATCTTCAATATTCTTGTGAGATTTCACCAATTTCTTGTTCAAATCAACCATGCATGAAGTTCTTCAAGTTTCCAGAAGTTTAGAGAGGTTTTAGGGAAGAAAATGATGGAAATTCGTGGGATTTAGGGTTTAAATCTGAGTTGGGTCGGGTATGACCCGGTTTGGATCCATTTTGACCACTAAATACTTAAAACCCCATAATATTTCACTCGGGCCTTTGTTTTTGATGAGGTTTTCGCCTACGCGTTCGTACCGAAATTAATTTTAATCCTCAATAAAAATATTGCAGAAAATATTCCACCAAAATGACGTTTTTATATATCTTATTGTGAGCATTTAAGCAATTACCACATATTTACATATCTATCGATCATGCATGCTCTTCTTAATCATTCTATACTTATCATATTTATTCAAGTTACTTAAGAGTAATAATATATTTTAGGGGAAAAGAAATCACGTATGTTACACTTACCTCCTCCTTTTGAGAATACCGTCCCGAAATTAGGTTGACTTGAACAAGAACGGATATTCCTCGATCATATCTTCCCTTCTTTCCCACGTGCAATTCGGGCCTCTATGATGTTTCCATCTGACTAACACTAATGGAATTTCTTTAATCTTGAGATTGACCGACTTTTGGTCAATTATTTCTTCCGGTTCCTCCACAAATCTCAATTTGTCGTTGACTTTGACTTCGGTCAACGGTACCGTTTCATCATGCTTTCCAAGACTCTTCCTCAAATAACTAACATTGAACACATTATGCATACCCGCCAATTCATCCGGCAATTCGAGTCAGTAAGCTTGTTTCCCGACCCATTCTATAATTTTAAATGGACCGATAAATCGAGGGCTCAATTTACCTTTCTTACCAAATCTCATAACGCCCTTCCATGGCGACACTTTTAACATCACATACTCGTCTACTGAAAATTCTATCGGTTTCCGCCTTTTATCCGCGTATGACTTTTGACGATCTTGGGCCGTTTTCATACTTTCCCGAACAATCCGAATTTTATCACTTGTATCTTGGATCAACTCGGGCCCCACCAACACTTTTTCTCCAACTTCTCGCCAACACAACGGTATTCGACACTTTCTTCCATATAACGCGTCATAAGGTGCCATTCGAACCGATGAGTGATAACTATTATTATATGAAAATTCAGCTAATGACAAATATTTATCCCAACATTCCCAAATTCTAGAATACACGACCTAAGCATGTCTCCCAAAGTTTGAAGCGTTCTCTAGGTTTGCCCGTCAGTCTGTGGATGATAAGCGGTACTAAGAGCTACTTTCGTTCCCAACTCTTTTTACATACTACCCCAAAAGTTAGAAGTAAATCGAGAATCCCTATCCGATACTATTCTCAATGGAATACCGTGTCTAGCAATTATCTCGTCTAAATATACTTGTACCCATGAATCCATCGGTGCCGTTTATCTCATAGCAAGGAAATGCGCACTTTTGGTCAAACGATCGACAATCACCCAAATACAATCGTGTTGACGAGCGGTTCTCGGAAGTTTAGTAATCAAATCCATGGAAATTTCCTCCCACTTCCAAACAGGAATGCCAAGTGGTTGCAAACTCCCGTAGGGTTTCTGATGTTCGGCTTTAACTTGTGCACAAACATTACATTCTTGCACAAACTTCCCGATATCTTTCTTCATTCCCGGCCACCAATAATCCAACCTCATATCATGGTACATTTTATTCATACCAGGGTGGATAGAATTTCGAACTATGAGCCTCTTTTAACACATCAATTCTCAAATCTCCGATTCTCGGTATCCATAATCGGTTACTAAAAGTTTGACACCTCGACCATCTACTTCAAAATCTTTCTCATAATTCACCATTCTTTCCTTTTTAATATTTTCGGGTTTTAACGCCTCATCTTGCCACTTCTTAAGATCATCGAGTAAAATAAACTTCAATGTAGTGGAGGACATTGCATAACACATACTCGAATGATAAGGTTTACGACTTAAAGCATCCGCAACTACGTTAGCTTTACCGGGATGATACAAAATCTCACAATTGTAATCTTTTATGAGTTACATAGCACGTTGTTGTCGCATATTCATTGATTGTTGGCTAAATATATATTTGAGACTCTTATGATCGGTAAAGAGTTGGAACTTAGTCCCATACAGATAATGCCGGCAAATCTTTATTGCAAACACCACCACGGATAACTCAAGAGCGTGAGTCTGATAATTCTTTTCATATTCCTTCAATTGACGGGAGGCATAAACAATGACCTTTCCCTGGTGCATGAGAACACACCCGAGCCCCATTTTCGATGCATCACTATATACTACAAAATCTTCTTCACCCTCGGGTAATGACAAAATTGGAGCATTTGTCAAACAATCTTTTAACATACTAAAAGCTTTTTGTTGTGCCTCACCACATTCATACTTCACGTCTTTTCGGGTAAGACTTGTGAGAGGCACGACCAACCGGGAGAAATCTTTTATGAATCGGCGGTAATAACCCGCGAGACCTAGGAAACTTCTTCGAGGCACTTCCCAATTTAATCGCCTCGATCTTGGAAGGATCGACCGATATACCATCACCTGATACCACATGACCAAGGAATTGAACTTGGCGCAACCAAAATTCACATTTGGAAAATTTAGCATAAAATTTCTCTTTTCATAATAAATCGACAATTTCATGATGGTGCGATGCATGATCACTTTCGGATTTAGAATATACCAAGATGTCGTCGATAAAAACAATAACAGACTTATCCAACATAGGACGACACACCCGATTCATCATATCCATAAAAGCGGCCGGAGCATTCGTTAAACCAATTGGCATGATTAAGAATTCATAATGCCCATACCTAGTTCGGAATGTAGTTTTAGGTTCGTCTTCTTTATAAACCTTCAACAGATGATAACCGGACCTCAAGTCAATCTTAGAAAAATAACTTGCACCTTGCAATTGATCAAAAAGGTCATCAATTCTAGGCAACGGATATTTGTTCTTGATTGTCACCTTATTAAGTTCTCTATAATCGATACACATCCGCATCATCCCGTCTTTCTTCTTAACGAATAAAATCGGTGCACCCCACGGTGACACGCTCGGTTGAATGAACCTTTTATCAAGCAACTCTTGCAATTGACTCATGATTTCTTCATTTCTGCCGGGGCTAAATGATAAGGAGTTTTGGCGATTGGAGCCGCACCCGGTACAAGATCAATTCGGAATTCTACCTCTCGATCGGGAGGTAATCTGGGTAAATCCTCGGGAAATACATCTAGGAATTCATTAACGATCGGAACATCTTTCACAGATTTCTTAACTTCTATAACCGGGTTAAGAATATAAGCTAAATAGGTATATCATCAATGGGACATTAATTTACTAGCTTTCAAGAAAGAAATCACCCGCCTATTCTTCATTTTACTATCACCATACAGATACAAAGGTTCTTTTCCTTGTACGGAATTCTAATCATTTTCTCATAACACATGATATCGGCATGATACTTCGATATCCAATCCATCCCGACAACAATATCGAAATTTGGCAAATCTATCAACACTAGATTTACTAAGAATTTCCGATCATCTATTTCTAACGAGCAATCCCTATAAATACGATTGGCTACCAAAGTCACACTACTCGCAGTATCAACACAGAAAGGATTCAACAAAGGTGACGGAATTACAGTTAAAAATTTTAGCAAATTTCAGAGATACGAAAGAATTAGATGCTGCAGAATCGAATAATATATGAGCGGGTTGGGAATTAAAAAGAAATGTACTGGAAACAACATTCGGATCTTCCCGGGCTTCCTCCGGGGTCAACTGAAAAGCACGGCTTCTAGCCCTGGGAACCTCCTCTTCTTGACTCGATGCACCCACCCGCGGAGGATGTTGTACTGAACCTCGACTTTCAGTAGCTCGATTTGAGGGATTTGTGCATTGACGCCTCCGGTGACCTACTAACCCACAACCATAGCAAACCACATCCTTATTCGGGCACCTAGATTATATGTGGCCCTCTTCAAAACAACCAAAACATTTTACGGGCCCACGATCACTAGCACACCTTCCTCGGTGGTTCTTTCCACAAATTTGACAATCTCGATTGGCATCCGACTAAAATATTAAAATGGTTAAACACAATTCATAAACATATACGTAACATGATACTTAATTTAACTTTAATCTTATTTGAATATAGAACGATTGAGATTGGCCACGAGGCCGAGATGACCCTTGAGATTGGGTTCGACGGTTAGGAGTAAATCGTTTAAAACGACCGGAGGGTGACGAAGTAGTTTGGTCTACTTTTTGACGTTTCGATTCGGGAGTCCATTCTCCACGAATACTCAAATCATGCTCTCTTCTTCGACCATACTCTACCGCTTTGGCAAATGACGGGATGTCACGATTGTTCACGAAGTCTTGGATTTCATACCTCAATCCCTCCACAAACATTTGAATCTTCTCGACTTCGGTCGGAATGTACTTCGCGGCTAATTGGGCCTTTTGGTTGAACAAGGTGTCATACTCATCCACTGATAAAGTTCCTTGTTTCAGTTCTAAAATTCCTTCTCTAACCTTCTTCTCATATCATTTGGGCAATATTGTTCAAGAAATCGGGCCTTGAATGAATCCCAACTCATGTGATCTTTTTCTTCTTCATTCAAGATCTTAAACGTGTTATTCCACCAAGTTAAGGCCTTTTCCGTGAACATGGCCGTGGCATAAACCGTTTGATCATTTTTGTCTACACGAGAAATACGAAACACGTTTTCGGTGTTTTCCAACCATAACAATGCATTAACGGGATTTGTCGCACCTGAGAATTCCGTGGCTCCACTACTACGGAAAGTTTTAAATGAGACCGTTCCCGACTTCTTACGTGGGGATTCATCGGCTACCTTCTCTTTTTCTTTCGACTCTTCTTTCTTTTCACGTCTAAATTGTTCAAAGGTTGCCCGGACCATGTCCGCCATTCTATTCATCAACCTTTCCTCCCTTAGAGATACCATTTCTTTTTCTTCTTCTTCTTCTTCTTCACGATTACTAGGGTTCGTTCCCTAGGTTCCAGGACCCGAGGGACTTAATTCGGGACGCTCCGCACTTCTCGAGCCATCATTATTACTGTTACTACTTCCTTGATCCATGCCTAGCTGAAATTTATAAGAGCATAATGAAGCTATTAAGTAACACTCATCCTAGCTTTTCTATTATCCCACAATTACATATCCAACCTATGGTTTGTATCCGACCTAAGCTCTTAGCCTACACACCATACCATCAACGCCTAAGTTTGAGTCTAGTACCATAATGATACCTAGTTCACTCAAACCAATGCTCTGATGACATATTGTAAGGACCGCACTCCAAAAATGACAATTTGTTTTTGCATCATTTGCCATAAAAACCCATTTTCTAAACCAAAATACAAGTTTTAAAGACATAATCACAAAATACATACTTATATCATGCTAACTAACTAATTGGGATACAAACCAACTAAACCAACCTAAAACATACATGTATGAAAACACTACAAATCTTTACCAAAAGAGATGCACTTCAAGGCTTCAAGATTAACTTCAAGTGCCACTAACATCAATTATCAACTAACTTGTTCTTGCCCTTATCCTTTCCTGAAAAATGGTGACAACTAAACGGGTAAGCCATACAAGCTTAGTGAGTTCCGCAATGTATAATGTTATACTAAATAATTATATAAATCAACATAAATAAACAAAAAATTATTAACGGGTCAAAGTACCGGATTAACACAACTATATTGCACACATGTATATATATATATATATATATATATATATATATATATATATATATATATATATATATATATATATATATATATATATAGTGCCCAATTCAGCGCAGAACCATTTAAAGCTGCAGAACCGCAGAATCATCCTAACATCCAATGTTTTCTGTGTTATACATAAGGTGTACATTTCCATACACGTTGTAACACATTTATACATTCAATGTTTCCAATTTTTTATACACATAATATATAAATATATTTATATATTATTTGTATAAAAAATTGGAAACATTGGATGTTAGGATGGTTACAGCGTGTATGCAAATTTACAACTTATGTATAACACAGAAAACATTGGATGTTAGGATGGTTCTGCGGTTCTGCACCTTTAAATGGTTCTGCGCTGAATCGGACCCTATATATATATATATATATATATATATATATATATATATATATATATAGAGTTGAATTAGTTTCAGAACCAGTTAAGGCTACAGAACCAGCAGAACTCAATCTAAACCATTGATTTTTGTAATGAAATGATCATGGAAGACACATTAATTTTTTTGATGATGGACCCCCAAATATTGGTTTGCATGGATGTCATTCATGCATGTATACATATATTTTATTGCGCATGTATGTTTTCATGTATGTATACATAAGTGTTATCTATACATATATGTATACATGCATGAATGACATCCATGTAAACTAATATTTGGGGGTCCCTCATCAAATACATTAATGTGTCTTCCATGATCATTTCATTTCAAAAATCAATGGTTTAGATTGAGTTTTGCTGGTTCTGTAGCCTTAATTGGTTCTGATTCTTATTCTACATTATATATATATATATATATATATATATATATATATATATATATATATATATATATATATATATATATATATAACCCTATATTTCGTGCAGAACTCGTAGAACCATTATCAACCAATAAAAAATTTAGAAAATTAATTTCAAATTATTTAATTAATTTAATTGTTCAGGGATATTTAGGACATTTCACGAATGTGCATATATGTTTTTTTGTCATTATTTTCATAAATTTATGTTATTTACGTTATGCGTATATGTTACTTTAGGTTTTGCATATATGTAACATAAAACATATATGTTTAACACACAAAATTTATATCCAAAGTCTTCAATTTTATCTTAATAAAATATGTAGCATTCAAAATTTATGGTTGTGCATATATGTAACATAAAAATTACATGTTGAACAATCATAATTTATATTCAAATTCTACAAAAATAATAAAATGAATGGAACACATATGCTTTTATCTATCCATCTTGCAGTTTGCACTTGTGCATCAATCATAATCGCTTCTTCTATTCTTCGGCAACCACTCCAATTTATACTTGTCCATCCATAATTACTTCTTCAATTCTAAATAAATATAAATGATTAGATACGAAAAATAGGTGAGAGTAACATTTTATAATAGTCAATGCATGGTACAGTGATATATTATTTTATTCTAAATCTTTACTATATTATAAAGCATTTACCCTTTCCTTATATAGCAAGGCTGAGAATTCAGCCAACACACTTTCCTTTTTTGCCCTGATTGAGTTTTAAAAATAAAATGATTTCAAGAAGGCTCGAACACGGGATCAATGGAACATATGCGAGTTCACTTACCAACTGAACTACAATTTAAGATGTGCTTTCTTTCCGAAATAATCAATATGACACCTCTACCCCGTGTTACGATTCACCCTAAACAGACGCCTCTTCTGTTCAAATGCATCGGGTCTTCAAAAGCCTCCGTCGATTCAATTCTCAAGACGCCTCCTCGATTTCTTCCACTGCTCGATTCCTTCAACCTCAAGTGCGTGTCTGTAATTACCTCTGTTCCTCCAAGCTTGAGTCTATTTATAATTTCAGTCGATTTCTGTTAAAGTTTCCTTTTGGTGTTGATCATAACTTGATGTATTTTTTTCCTACATCTCTATTTTAGGGTTTCATTATTTTTGCAGATTCATTTCTATATTTACTCTTTTATGTGTTTGATTTGGTTTTAAATTGTTGATTGCAGGCCGATGCACTTCGTGAGAGATTCAATGCTAATAAAAATGTGGTTCGTTTCTTCTACATTTACATGTACCGCAAGTTTTTTGCAAAATGGCGTTGCTTTTGAGGTATTTGAGCATTAAGGAATGTTCATTTCCAATGTTCTAGATCACTCAGTGCTTTTCAGTTCGTTCAAACTCTAATTTTGTTAGTGTTTTATCTGTATGGATGTGTATGTTTGCTTAAATGTGTTATCTTGGCTGTTGTTAACTTCAGAGATATGATTTTTATTTTTTTATTTTAAGTTCTAAATTGAACAAGCTGCTGTTTCCCCACTTCTAAATTGTTAATTTAATTTCAATAGGTTCTGTACTACTGCTATTTTGGAGAAGACTTGAGTTACCGAATAGTTTTTGATGTTTTTTTTTTGGGTAAAGGTTTCACCCTGGCTAAATAAATTAAACAAACCAAAAACAATGTACAGACAGGAATGTGGCAGAAAACCACATTACTACAAGCAAAACGCCTGAGAACTAAAACAAAACTAAGCTTACGACAACCCCATAAGCACACCTAACCAAAACAGCTTTAACCGACAAGCACAAACAAAGGACGGACCAAAAAAGAAACAAAACCGACTCAACACAAAACAATTACTCCCTACACGTAGTAAGGTTCCATCTGGCAAGTAAATGTAGAACACGAACTGAATTCTGCTTGAACTTCAATGTGATCATTTTTAACCGGACGGTAGAGCAAATCTCTTCATACACCTGCATGTGAGGTTTAGACTTATTTTTGAAAAGTCTCGCATTACGTTCTAACCAGATATGATAGGTAGTAGCACCAAGTAAAATACGAGCAACAACACTTTTTGCAGAACGACCGCTGGATATAGGGATGATATGGTTTATAATATCAGCTAAAACCGGTGGGATATCATCCATGCCCACAAGCAACCGCACCTTAACCCAAATAGCTGAAGTATAGGAACATTCAAAATATAAATGGCTATGGGAGTCCGGAACCGTACCACATAGAGGGCATTTTAACATGACGACATCAATATCTGGGTGTACATCCCAGATACTACTAATTCACTTCTAATATGAATTGTTTTATATTTATATGGTTATACAGGAAGATATAGAAACTATTGATTGAATGATTGCTGATGATGAAGCACAATAGAATAAGCAAAGGCACCATGATCCCTACGTTGGTAAATGCCACTTAAATTATAATCAAAATTTTAATTTTATGATGTTTATTGCAATGAACAATTCCATGGGCTCCTGGTGGTAGCAAGTTCACTCGCAACCCTACACCTCCATCTGGGGTAATCTTTTACTGTTTTCATTAGAACACACACTAAATTACTATTTATAAAAAGACTACCATGTTAACCATGTTATTCCATATTTAGTTGTGTTTATATTGGATTTAGGTTCTGCGTGTGCTTGTGATGATTTTTCATTTTGTGCAGCTGCATTTTGATCGGATTGTCTGAAACGGGTCAATCCCACAGGTCAAGCTGGCCAAACGGGTCAATTACACAGGTGTAATTGGATTGTTGTATGCCGGATTGGAGAGCGTTATGGTTCTGGGCATTGCTGGATCTTAAAGTATGGAACAAGATGGTCAAACTGGATCTGAAGCCAAAATGCAGGTTATTGCAGCAAACTAACCTTTTGAACGGAAAACGTATAGCAAACTGAATATTTCAGATCATGTTGATATACCAGTTGTTTATTTAGTTATTTTGATTTCTATGATCATATAATTAATGGGGTTCTTTTCTTTTTTGTTTTTGTGGAACTAAAGTTATAAAAACTTGGCGTTTGTAGCAAATGTATGCAACAGAAAAATTATTGTAGAAATTTGTAATAATGAGAAAACTATTGATCCTAATGTCGATTTCATGGACCCATAGCTGTGTGCTACTATATCTTGTGACTTTATCTACACCTTAAGGCAACTGAGTTGAAATTTGGGCAATAAAATTTTAGTAATGATTATTATCATTCAAGATTACGTTATAACTTTTTGAAACCTGCATCCAAACATCCATTGGAACAAATTAAGCAACAAATAATGAAAAAGTCTTAAACTTTTGGTGTTTAATCTTAAGAATTTGAAATTTTAATTGTAGATATTTGCATATGAATTTGTTGGCAAGACGGAAGGCCTATATAGAATATTTGAAGTCAAATGGATCCCAAGTTTAACAATTCTAGGACCAAACGGGAAAACAATTAGCACAGTCGAGCGAGGATTGGTTTTATTAAATAGTGTATTGGGTAATCTATGATTGCGTGTATTGGGTAATATTGTTGACATTTTCTCTTACCGTTTAAATGTATGCATTCAACTAATTTAAATGTATGCATTCATCAACTAATTTTCTAATAAATGGAAGATGTTTCTTTTTTACCTTTAGAATATTTAACTGGCCTGTTTTTAGATAAAGCCTAAATTTGGTACAGTGTGTTTTGGAGTTGCTGCAAGTGAAGGAGCACTTCTTAGTGAGTTTATGCTATGGTCACTAATGAGGTATGCATATGTTACACAAGCAATTTATTAATGACTTGTGGCAATGTCAAGATTACAACTTAACCGACTGAAGGAATAGCTTTTTTTATAATAGATTTTGCTTCCTTCTAATTGGAATGGGTTACCTCCTATACAAACCCATGACTGCAATTACTAATTTACCCTATAATATTTATTAATCACTAAACTATATTATTTTATTGACTACCGGGAGGATTACTCACCACCACCAACCACCACCACAATCACTAGCTCTGCTACCCACCATCACTACCGCCGCCACCATGATTACTGCCATGGTAATATATAATTACTGGGTACCCGCCGCTGCATTGCGCGGGTACCAGCTAGTGTATATATAATTCCGGATGAGTAGCATCATAACTTATTTGAGATTAGAACATAATTTGCAGCAAACTAATAATTTTATATTTTTAAAATTGCAATATAAAATAGACTCAACTATTACGAACACGGCAATTAGTAGGTTAAACAGGATACATACCTTATGCCTAGAAAACATATTAGACCACAGTTCTTCCACAATCGGTCCGGCGAGATCTAACCCGTTCACAACCGTCCAAGCCTCTGTAATCTGATGTGCCGACTTCTCACTCGTTCCCCAATAAAACGCCCAACCTTTATCAATCACATAACTGATAGTCCTAACCATTTCTTCAATTGGCGTACACAAATCCGGCCGGTGACATCGGTGCATCAGCCGTCGAGTAGGGTGTTTCAGATGTTTGATACAGTTCTTATTTGAGATGATGTGGTATTTTGAGTCGGCGGCGATGAGGAAAGGGGAAAGCAATTGGAGAGAAAATGAGAAAGAAACAATCAAATAAACCGTGAGAGAGAGAAACTTTTTTTCTTAAAATATTGATTGTAGTTATGATGAAAGAGAAAAATCAGTTTTAATATAATAATTTTTTTTATTTATTTTGCCAATATACCCAAACTACCCATATTAATTAATTAATTATGACCTAAAATATATTTTAATTTATTTACGTAAATGCCACAATCATCTTAACCATTAAATTTAAAATCTAACGGTCTAGATTGGCTAATAAGAGTTCTACGGGTTCTGCATGATATATATGGTTCTCTATATAACTCTTCACTATATATCTCCCACCTATATATGGAGCAAGGACATGATTTTAATTTGATGACATGTACCAATAACATTGCTTCTTAATGATGACATGTACGCTGACTCAAAGGGCATAATAGACAATTAACTTCTTCTTTATATGGAAACATATTCATGTCTTCCCTCGCTTCGTTTTTCGCCCATAGCTTTGTTTTTTATTTGTAAACAAAAAATTTTAAGAAAATCAAAGTTCTTAAAATTAAATTCTTTACGAAATGAGTATAGTCATAAAAATTTGAAAAATAAATGTCATGGTTGTAGATTGTAAATTCAATGATTAATTTATAGATTAAGCATAAACAAGTGATAATATAGGAAGATTAAGATGGATGAAATATTTGAACACTTTGCTATTGATGGGGGCTGTGTAACACCCTAAAATTTACAAGATTTTTAAAATTTTTTAAAAACAAAATTATAATCAAAAGGTCCCATAAATAAATCTCAGATATTAATATTTAACATTTAAAACGTATTTATTGCGGAAATAGTTAAAACAAAGTAAAGTGATTTAAAATATTAAATGATGTCCACATCAGTAACGAAAAGATACAGCGGTCAACCGTCCACCTTCTCCTTTCCTTTGCTGGTACCTGAAACAATGTGGGGGAAAGTTTGGGTCAGCTGGGGAGGCTGAGTGAATAATTCTCAAAATGCAAACAATCATAACATACAACACATGAGGGCACATCGGTGTACTCCTACTCAGAATCTACTCGATTAATTACTCAGATTTATTTCTCAGATTTTATTACTCAGATTTTAATTTATATAGCGCGCTTGTGTGATTTGGGACGAGAGATCAACCTCGCCCCTCCTCACACCTCAGATAGGCATAAGCCAAAAACTCAGACGGGAGTGATCCCAAAACTCAGACGGGAATAATCCCAAAACTCAGACGGGAGGTGATCCCAGGCATATAGCCAAAAACTCAGATGTGTGTTATTATGTTTTATTATCTCTTTAACATAATTATCTCAGATGCCCTAGCAAGTAGTAGCACAGAATGACCCTGTGCCGAGCTCGGTTACCCAGGCACAATGTCTCAGATTAAAATAAATCAACAGCTGCTCAGATACTCAGATAGCATCTCAAACTCAGATAACAAATCAAACTCAGATAGCGGATCAAACTCAGATAACAGCTCAAGCTCAGATAACAATTATGGTGCAAGAAATGTAACACATAAGTCATGCATGTACAACGTTAAAACTGAATACACGGTGATAATACTCACCTCGAGAAACATAAGCTCCAAGGGTTCCCGACAATCAGAAGAACAGCACGTTATCTCCTAAACGGTCCTAAAACCAAAAAAACGAAACCCGGAAAATTAAAATCTTACCCAAGGGCTTATTTCAGAAAACTGGCAGCACCCGTCAGTCTCACGGAAACTGCCATAACTCCTAAACGGTTCATTAGATTTCCCCCATCTTTTTACCATGACTAGAAGACAACCAGACGTACAATTTACTTTGAGACGGTCACTGGCCAAAATAGATTCTAAGTGTCTCAAAAGAGCATTGCAAGACATACCTGTTGCACAGGTCAACTTCCTAACAGCAGCATACTAAATTGACTATAACTTTTAAACCGTAATTCGGATTGACGAGCGGGTTGCGGCATTGGAAAGTTAACTCAGAAAACAAGGTTTCATCACGGGCCAAAAGTTCAAAAGGTTAATCTAAGCACTTCAAAAATGGTTGCGAACAGAGGGTAAATTCTGCCCGAAAGCAGTGATTTAAAACAATCGATATAACAAGTCAACTTCACCCAATAAAACCCGACAACTCCTAGGTGACTATTTTACGGATTAACAGTTCAGGTTAGCCATTCTATGATGATTTCTAAAACCTAACGGTATTAAATATTCCCGGTTGGGAACCTAGAACCCTACGGGTTCGGTTCCCTTTCGGTTATTCGTTCCGGTTCCCATTAGCAATCAATTTAAACCGAACATGATTTGGTCTCGGTAATAATATTGAAACAGCAACCCTAATTATTCACTAGGCCTGATTAATAACATAAAATACCGAAAAGGATGCAAGGGTTAGCAAAACAGCAAGGAAACAAGGAACTACCGAATAGAGTGATCACCAATAACTCGGGAATTTCTGCTTGTCTCGACCACAATTCGAGTCGCCGCTCCTCAAGAGATTCGATTACCCAACTGTTCGAGTTCTAGATTAAACAGTTCATTCGATCAGTATACTAATAAATCGGACGAAAATAATGAAGCATGATGAAGGTTAATACCGAATAAGGTTTGGTCTCGATACCGGCTTGATACTCCTTCTCGGTCGATCGGGACTTGAAGCAATTCCCTCCTCGATTACAGTGGACGAATGAAGAGGAACAACGGCTGTGATGGAGCTCTCGTTGTCGACTGGAATGTGAGACAAGAGGGCTGGAGTTGTCGACAATAGGGTTTTGGGGAAAGCTTAATACCGTATATATTACAAGAAGGGAAATAAAACTGTAAAAAGGTTGGGCTCGGTTAGTGGGTGAAAGGCTGAATATATACATACTCCTACCGTCCGGACAACAATGGTAAGGGCTCAAGCCCACGATTTTCTTATTATACGGGCCCACAAGGAGCATAAGAGAGTCAACCGACTTTTTATGGGGCTACACTCGTTCGGCCCAATCGAGTTTCCTCAAAATTCGAAGCACTTGATTTAATTGTTAATTTAGGTTATCGATTAATCCAAGAATAGCATTCGGGTCTCGGCCTTGGCCTACGGCCGGCCTTGCCTCGTCACTCAACACTCGGGAAATTAAATGACTCGAATACATCAGACGAAACGTTACAAAATTAATTACTTGAATAACGAGGCGTCACATATAAATATATAACGTCTGATAAAGACGAACCGTCTAATTACAGGTCGCCCAAATAATATAGAATTAATTATAAATAATAAATTGTGATTAAATAATTCTATTTAATTAATATAAATTTTGGGGCGTTACAACTCAACTCCACTTGAAATAGATTTCGTCCCCGAAGTCATTGCTCGGAAAAAAAAACTCAGGGTAATAATCTCGCGTCTCAACTCATACTCGCCAACGACACACGTCCTCAAATGGGGAAAGAAAACAAAATGATAAGGTTAAGAATGAAAAGGAAATTCATCAGGGTGACCTACGACATGCATACTCAATTGGAAAAGAAGAATAAAAACGATAATTTATGAATAGAAAGAAGCTCTTCATGGTGAATTTACTTAATAGGAAATGAACTCCAGATCACGTAAGTGCGCATACAATTATCCGCCTCTAGTGGCGCAAAACGATAAGGCTAAAAGAAATAAGGTCAGGATGCTCACTATGGATCTCAGTATGCAAAGAAAATGTTGATAATGAGCATAAAATATACCACGATACTCTACTGAACGCGTCTTCTTGCTCTCGCATTCGGATACAGTTGTTGCACTCAGCGATTAACGTCGCGTTGAATCACCGATTCAACTCCACTTGGAAATTTACTATTGATTTGTTGACGATACCAGATGCTCAGCGTAGTACCAGGTCATCCAAACCATTTGCACAATCACACTCGGATCTCTCGTGACGATAACAAGTTTTTATGGAAAATTTTCTTCCCGCACAACTCCGTCAAATGACCACTTACACATTTTAGCAACAGGTAAAAATTTCATTATCGACAATTTTCCACCAAAATGACTCGGAAGATCCTCTACTCTATGGGTCAACAGTTTGTTAACAGCATAATAAATAATTTAGCGGTTTACACCATTATCAATTAATAAAAACCATGCAAATAAATCACAAGGGATATACATATCACACAGAATTCTCATATACTAAGGTATATGACTCAGAAATATGATCTAGAAATACAGCTCAGGAGTCTAACTCAGAAATGAACTCAATACATATTTCAGGAGTATAACTCGGAAATCTGTCTCATAAATAAACTCAGAAATATAACTCGGGAACAAACTCAGAAATCTTAACTCAGAAGTAAACCCCGAAATCTAACTCAGAAACATAACCAGAAATTTATCTGACAAATAAACTCATAAAGTAATAGTATTTACTAGCAATAACATTTTATAAACCAATCACATTTTTACTCGTTCTTATAACTACTCGTGTGTTCCAATTTACCAGCTTATAATACTTGGAATGATACATTCTCTCTCAACCGCGTTATTGGTTTTCCAAATAACTCTACTTTACATTATATTGTTAGCTTACTCTATTAGGTTTGCATATTACCGATGTTGATAACCCTTTAAATAGCTCAAATTAACGATATTGTCATTTAATTCCCTTTAATAGGTTCTCATTCTATTTTAATAGATGTTTTCTCATTCATCTAGTTTAACGATCCTTTAATAGACCGTTTCACTGATTTTACACAATTTAAAATGTCTCTTAATTATTTTGACCATATCTACTCATTAATTTCATGATACCCACTAAAAATTTTAATTAAATTTCATACTCTTATTTTAATGATTTCTCGTTACTCAAATTACGAATTAATTCCTTAGTTCTCATTTACTCAATTCGCAGTTACACTTTATTCTAAAACTTACGGTTTACTCATGGTTCATCAATTCAGTACATTCTCATCTTTTCTAAATTTCTCCTAAGTTCAAAATAAATTTATTGAATAGTTGTTCTCATCTCAAGTTTAATAATTATTCATAAATAGAGTTTTCTCATATAATTTTATAATACCTCAAAACTCATAACACTTTATAATACTTCAAAAATTTGAATAACACTTCCCGTTAATTTAATACTTTTCTCTTTTGACTCATCTTATTAATTTGCTTATGTAACTCGATTTTAAATTTCTTATAACTCAAAATTATTCCATAATTAATCAAAATAAAATTTTATCATTTAGCTCGTTTTAATAATAACTCATTACCAGCAAATTACCGATCTCATTTTAACTCATTTTCCTCAAAATTTCATTGTAGCAGTTTTCTCATATTCGACTCATTAATAAGTTCTCGTCACTTTAATTTAATGATTTCTCATTATCACATTTATAACCACCCAAGAATAAGTATACTGTCTTATTTTGTATATAATGGTAGTATTACTACTTCCCTTTTGCATGATATTCATTCAACCCAATTAACTTGATTTATTAATTTCTCCAGTAAACCCGATCAATCATTTTGTTGTAAACTCTATAATTACCCATAGAATAAATTTAATTATTCTCAACTGCTTGATTTGATAGTTACTCTTATAATTTATTTGATCAATTATATGTATCTAGAATTCGCACTTTAAATTCATACCAACAAAATCTCTCTGCATAAGCATCATGCTCATAATATTTATAAATAATAATTAATGATAATTATTTCTTGACAATTTTCCTTTTTACCCCTACTCAACTCCACTTGGAGAAAACTCGTCCTCGAGTTTGGAACTAGTATTGTCTACCAAAATAAACAAGCAAGTATGTAGTCACACCAACAATTAGGATACACATACTAAATTCACAATAACAAGCATTGGTCCATCGTTCCCTTCAAAATTTCCCCCTAACCAACCAAAAGCTCGGTGTTAGGGGCCCTCTATTACTTTCAACACCTACTTCTGTTTGGTCACGAGTAAATCCCAAAGTTTACAACTTCCCACATATAAACCCACCAACAAATCACACTCAAAAGAAAGGAATTTTAATCACACTCAAGAGAAAGGAAATTTTTATTTTCA
Organism: Calendula officinalis; assembly: GCA_963853835.1. Taxonomy (NCBI): domain Eukaryota; kingdom Viridiplantae; phylum Streptophyta; class Magnoliopsida; order Asterales; family Asteraceae; genus Calendula; species Calendula officinalis. Next base: position 50,743,199 of record OY970825.1, read on the forward strand.
ATATCTGATAAATACAGATATGCACTCAACAGTGCATACTCAACATCTCATAACCATTACTCAGAAAATCATGCGTACATTTAGTCTCGTACGCGATACTCGGATAACTCAGATTCATAGAAATATTTCCACTTAGTTATTTTCACAATTCAAATCTCCTTTTAAACTTTTCATTTGGATATGCCATTTATCATTCCTCATAAATATAACTTATATCCTCTTCACAGTTATATTAAATTTATTGTAATTTGTGAGCATGCCGTTTAATATCTTTTTGATCAGAGTTCTCAGTTATTGCGTTCCTCGATTAATTTGATTCCATTTATCGCTCTTTTAACTCATTTTTAAATAAATCATCATCAAATTGATGACGTTAGCTTCCTCTTAATCCTATTATATAATTACTCTTTATGATGAGCTTCAATAATATCTGATTAATTTGACTCAGAAATTTCTCAATTAGTTGGTATAACAAACTTATATAAGTTATTCAATATCTCTGTGTTAAATTAATAATCTCTCACTGAATTCATAAAAAAATTATGGATTTTCAGACTCAGCTATTAAAATCACATACTTTAAAAGTTTTCTCATTTGATCTCAATTTAATAAATCTCGGTTTATTATTTTCTCAGTAAAAAGATTTTCCCAATACATCATGTCTCATCTCTTTATAAAAACATTTTCCTTTTTAATTGTCCAAAGATTTCATAACACCCGAATTTCTCATAAATTTAATTTTTTTTTCAATTTGATAAATAAGTGAAAAGGTTCCACTAAATAGAATATCAAATGATAATTCAACATTAAAAAAAAACATGCTTAATCCAACTAAAGTTTTAATATTTAAACTAAAACGACTCTGAAATAACGGATAAAAATAAAATCCATTTCTAGTTAAGATTTCTCGTCTAGTTCAAATGTAAATAACTTAAAATAAATATCAATTTTAATTTTTTTTTTTTTTTTTATTTATAAAAATATGTTCTTGGTATTTTCACTTCACTCGACTTGATAAACCACCATAAAAATATTCTTTAAATTGGTTGATAGTAAAAATATTTTTCATTTACTCGTTTCCATAACTCTTTCTATTAAGTGCTTTTCCCAAACGAAAAATTTATTCCTTCTCATTTTTATTTACCCAAGACATGTTCTCATCAAATAACTTATGGAATTACTATCAAAATTTCATATTCATTTATTACCCCTTTTGGTTACAAATTTATCAGAATTATAAAACCTCATAGATTATATAAAATTGTATGTAATTATAATTTTTAGCATGTATGACGCAAATGCACTCAGAATTACACACGGAAAATATACTCAGAAAAGCGATCCTCGTCGCGAAATACACTCAGAGTTAAATCAGAATTATACTCAAAATAATAACAACAATTCTCATATTTGTCATTCCTCAAAACTCAGAATACCACGAAATTCCCAAATAAATAAAACCTCTAAAATATTACCGGCAACTGGAAAGCGAGAGGTCGACGTGACATGCTGTATGTTTGATGTGGAAACTTTACTCAGAAAATATTTTGCTCAATTCGCGTTTTAAAACTCGAGACTCAAACTTGAGATTGAATCCACCCCTTGTGAATCCAAATCTCTCAAGTCAGAGCTCTGATACCAACTTGTAACACCCTAAAATTTACAAGATTTTTAAAATTTTTTAAAAACAAAATTGTAATCAAAAGGTCCCATAAATAAATCTCAGATATTAATATTTAACATTTAAAACGTATTTATTGCGGAAATAGTTAAAACAAAGTAAAGTGTTTTAAAATATTAAATGATGTCCACATCAGTAACGAAAATATACAGCGGTCAACCGTCCACCTTCTCCTTTCCTTTGCTGGTACCTGAAACAATGTGGGGGAAAGTTTGGGTCAGCTGGGGAAGCTGAGTGAATAATTCTCAAAATGCAAACAATCATAACATACAACACATGAGGGCACATCGGTGTACTCCTACTCAGAATCTACTCGATTAATTACTCAGATTTATTTCTCAGATTTTATTACTCAGATTTTAATTTATATAGCGCGCTTGTGTGATTTGGGACGAGAGATCAACCTCGCCCCTCCTCACACCTCAGATAGGCATAAGCCAAAAACTCAGACGGGAGTGATCCCAAAACTCAGACGGGAATAATCCCAAAACTCAGACGGGAGGTGATCCCAGGCATATAGCCAAAAACTCAGATGTGTGTTATTATGTTTTATTATCTCTTTAACATAATTATCTCAGATGCCCTAGCAAGTAGTAGCACAGAATGACCCTGTGCCGAGCTCGGTTACCCAGGCACAATGTCTCAGATTAAAATAAATCAACAGCTGCTCAGATACTCAGATAGCATGTCAAACTCAGATAACAAATCAAACTCAGATAGCGGATCAAACTCAGATAACAGCTCAAGCTCAGATACCAATTATGGTGCAAGAAATGTAACACATAAGTCATGCATGTACAACGTTAAAACTGAATACACGGTGAGAATACTCACCTCGAGAAACATAAGCTCCAAGGGTTCCCGACAATCAGAAGAACAGCACGTTATCTCCTAAACGGTCCTAAAACCAAAAAAACGAAACCCGGAATTAAAATCTTACCCGAGGGCTTATTTCAGAAAACTGGCAGCACCCGTCAGTCTCACGGAAACTGCCATAACTCCTAAACGGTTCATTAGATTTCCCCCATCTTTTTACCATGACTAGAAGACAACCAGACGTACAATTTACTTTGAGACGGTCACTGGCCAAAACAGAATCTAAGTTTCTCAAAACAGCATTGCAAGACAGACCTGTTGCACAGGTCAACTTCCTAACAGCAGCATACTAAATTGACTATAACTTTTAAACCGTAATTCGGATTGACGAGCGGGTTGCGGCATTGGAAAGTTAACTCAGAAAACAAGGTTTCATCACGGGCCAAAAGTTCAAAAGGTTAATCTAAGCACTTCAAAAATGGTTGCGAACAGAGGGTAAATTCTGCCCGAAAGCAGTGATTTAAAACAATCGATATAACAAGTCAACTTCACCCAATAAAACCCGACAACTCCTAGGTGACTATTTTACGGACTAACAGTTCAGGTTAGCCATTCTATGATGATTTCTAAAACCTAACGGTATTAAATATTCCCGGTTGGGAACCTAGAACCCTACGGGTTCGGTTCCCTTTCGGTTATTCGTTCCGGTTCCCATTAGCAATCAATTTAAACCGAACACGATTTGGTCTCGGTAATAATATTGAAACAGAAACCCTAATTATTCACTAGGCCTGATTAATAATATAAAATACCGAAAAGGATGCAAGGGTTAGCAAAACAGCAAGGAAACAAGGAACTACCGAATAGAGTGATCACCAATAACTCGGGAATTTCTGCTTGTCTCGACCACAATTCGAGTCGCCGCTCCTCAAGAGATTCGATTACCCAACTGTTCGAGTTCTAGATTAAACAGTTCATTCGATCAGTATACTAATAAATCGGACGAAAATAATGAAGCATGATGAAGGTTAATACCGAATAAGGTTTGGTCTCGATACCGGCTTGATACTCCTTCTCGGTCGATCGGGACTTGAAGCAATTCCCTCCTCGATTACAGTGGACGAATGAAGAGGAACAACGGCTGTGATGGAGCTCTCGTTGTCGACTGGAATGTGAGACAAGAGGGCTGGAGTTGTCGACAATAGGGTTTTGGGGAAAGCTTAATACCGTATATATTACAAGAAGGGAAATAAAGCTGTAAAAAGGTTGGGCTCGGTTAGTGGGTGAAAGGCTGAATATATACATACTCCTACCGTCCGGACAACAATGGTAAGGGCTCAAGCCCACGATTTTCTTATTATACGGGCCCACAAGGAGCATAAGAGAGTCAACCGACTTTTTATGGGGCTACACTCGTTCGGCCCAATCGAGTTTCCTCAAAGTTCGAAGCACTTGATTTAATTGTTAATTTAGGTTATCGATTAATCCAAGAATAGCATTCGGGTCTCGGCCTTGGCCTACGGCCGGCCTTGCCTCGACACTCAACACTCGGGAAATTAAATGACTCGAATACATCAGACGAAACGTTACAAAATTAATTACTTGAATAACGAGGCGTCACATATAAATATATAACGTCTGATAAAGACGAACCGTCTAATTACAGGTCGCCCAAATAATATAGAATTAATTATAAATAATAAATTGTGATTAAATAATTCTATTTAATTAATATAAATTTTGGGGCGTTACAGGCTGCTACAATTTGGGCAAAGGTTATGCAAATTAGCTTACTACTTACTATATATACCTAGCCAAAGTTTCGACTAAATACAAAATGGTCCCTAGACTATTGGTTACAATTAATGTGACCTAACAATGGTTCAAACATTTTACGAAAAAAAATCTTATGATCTAAAAATGTAATTTAAATTTATTATGTTCACAAAATGTTATAATCTCAAAAATTTTAAAAAAATCAAAGTTCTTTAAATTAAATTATTTACGAAATGAGTATAGTCATAAAAATTTGAAAAAATAAATGTCATGGTACAAACATTTTACGAAAAAAAATCTTATGATCTCAAAGTATAGTTTAAATTTATTATGATCACAAAATGTTATAATCACAAAAATTTTAAGAAAATAAAAGTTTTTAAAATTAAATTTTTTACGAAATGAGTATAGACATAAAAATTTGAACAAAAAATGTCATGGTTCAAACATTTAACGAAAAAAATCTTATGATCTAAAAATGTAATTTAAATTTATTATGGTCACAAAATGTAACGATCACAAAATGTTACGATCCAAATTTATTATAATCCAATTGTATTATGATCGAAAGTTATAATAATCAATGTTTAAAAATATTATGATCCAAAAATATTATAGTCTAAACATATTATTATCAACACTCACACATGAAATTGTTGATGATACTATGTTTAGCCTCGATCTTTACACCACATAATTCTTGTATACTATAAAAATGTCAGATGTCACGCATCATATATTGAAGTTAAAGATAGATGATCAGAAAGTAGATTTATGCAATAGAACTAGGCTAATATAATTGAAGGTAAGATCGTGACAAAGTTTGTACAATTTATGTTATCCCACGTATGATTATTAGTCCTTACGACAAAACTATGCCTTTCAAATTGAGCCGAAGATAATTTCCTATTTAAGTACGTTTTTCAATGACTATTAAAAAAAACCATGGGTGAACATTATCACGGGTTGATTTGTTTGTCCAAATATCAGTATTCTCACATGACCAACTATATGTTGATGTATCAAGAGTAAAGAGAAACAAATGCTTGAAAATTATTCGTTGCGACCAAGATGGTAACTATACAAACTCAACAACAAACATCATACACAATTAAATTTCGTTTTCTTTTTTGATTTCTTTTTACCGATTATTCATGTACAACAAAACCTTTAATCATCATTTTAATAATAGTTGACCATATAATTTCTTACGTTTTTTTCATCATTATATATTATATTTCTTACAGGTAGCCCGCCCATCGGGCAGGTTATGAAACTAGCATATATATATATATATATATATATATATATATATATATATATATATATATAATTAAAAGTATACACATTGCACATAGTGAACTCACAGTGTTGTTTAATCGGGCACGAACTCAAACCGAAAGCCTCATTCAAATATTGAGTTTCCAAAGGGTAGACACATGTCACAAGCTCCCAATATGTTCTATCTAACCCCTGGAGTATACATACGAAATTTCATAAGCAAATATTACCATTAACCATATCTATGATCTTTTCAATTGACAATTTGTTTCTACATGTTAAACAACCTTCTATTTACTCAGTTCTGACCTACTTAATCTCAAAGTTACCCAATGAAATTTTTATCATTTGTTGTACTCTTTAATAGGTTTCCAATGCCCCTTACCTCATATTTGTCAGAAATCAACTTAGCAGCACTGTACAGAATGCGATTTTTACGTATCTTAGAGCCATACTTTATTTTTAAGGCCAAAATACGAAACATAGAAGAAATCAATACGGTTCGTATGCCACTGGATTCACCCCTAAACGAGTTTTCTACAATTCTCTATGATTTTTACAAAACAGTGTTGCATCATGACTTTCAACTCGAAAATTGCTAATTTCTTACAATTTACCCTTGGTTCTAGCTAAATAACTTGAATCCATCATAACCTAATCGTAATATCATGATATTAGAAAGATTCTAACATAATTTAAACCCTAATTTTATGATTTCTTGAACTCAAATGAAAGATTTTAGCAAAGATTGAAGTTTTACCTTTGAAATCTTCAATATTCTTGTGAGATTTCACCAATTTCTTGTCCAAATCAACCATGCATGAAGTTTTTCAAGTTTCCAGACTTTTAGAGAGGTTTTAGTGAAGAAATGGGGAAGAAAATGATGGAAATTCGTGGGTTTTAGGTATTAAATCCGAATTGGGTCGGGTTTGACCCGGTTTGGATTCATTTTAACTACTAAATACTTAAAACCCTATAACTTTTCACTCGCACCTTTGTTCTTGATGTGGTTTTCGCCTACGCGTTCGTAACGAAATTATCTATAATCCTCAATAAAAATATTGCAGAAAATATTCCACAAAAATGACGTTTTATATACCTTATTGTGAGCATTTAAGCAATTACCACATATTTACATATCTTTCCCTCATGCATGCTCTTCTTAATCATTCTATACTTATCATATTTATTCAAGTTACTTAAGAGTAATAATATATTATAGGGGAAATGAAATCACGTATGTTACAAGAAATGATCAGATTGTTACATTTTTATCTTACAAGAGCTCAAGATAAGATGAAATCTTTTGCTGATAAAAAGAGAATAGAGAGAGAATTTTTAGTTGGAAACTGGGTTTGGCTTAATATAAACCCTACAAGCAGAAAACTTTGAAGCAGCATCATTGTGAAAAGTTAAATCCCAAATTTTATGGACCTTTTCAAGTGATTGAGGTGATTGGTAAAGTGGCTTATAAATTGAAGCTTCCTGAATCTGCTTTAGTCCATCCAGTGTTTCATGTATCTCAGTTAAAAGCTTTAAGAGGAAATCTTTCAGCTGCAGCTCATATTCCATCTTGGTTTCATGGACAACATGCTGGTTTTGAACCTCAACCACAAGCTGTATTGGATAAAAGAGTTATTAAGCATCATAATGGTGCTTATGTTCAATATTTGGTCCAATGGCAGGATTTTCCCATATCTGAAGCTACTTGGGAATTTGCAACCAGTTTTGAACAACGTTTCCCTCAATTTACTGTTGAGCTTTGAGGACAAACCACTTTTGAAGGGGGGTGCAATGTAACAGTTAGTTTAACTAACTACTTGTTTTTTAGTTGTTGAGTTATTTAAGTTTCTTAGCTTTGAGTGGGAAGTCAATGACTCAACTAAACCATATAAATCAATTGTAATAATCATTTCATAGATATGAATAAAGATTACACTTTCTCTCAGTATTCATAATTCTCTCTCGATGTATGTCAATCTTCTTATTTCCAGTCTTCATCTTCATTTCTTCTAACAGAATTCTTCAGCTGTTACACATTATTCCTAAGTTGACAATCCTAATTAATTACCCATTGGTCACCTCACTTCTCCACTGCCATCTCAAATTAAAACAACGACAAAAAATAAGGTGGTCCCATCCACCTCCACTTACTTGCATGCTTCAATTCGTGGCTGGGATTTGTTCGAATAAACTCATTCGATCGCCTATTCTAAACGTTCGGCCAAAACAAGAACTAAGGGACAAGGGTTTTTCGTTAGGGTTTAAGGCTTACACCATTTAATTAATTAAGCCCACAATTCAAAATCTCGGGCCTTGGCCTTTGACCGGCCCGTTTCCACTCAATCTCAATCTCTTACTCTGGCCCGACACAAAATGAACCCGACTCATCTAAAATGGTAAACCGGTTAAACTCGCCACAAAATATCTCACATATTTTATTTGTATAGGTAAATAATGTCTCGTTCAGTTATTATAGTTAAAGACGAAATAAGTGTGACCGTCTAATAAAATTGTCGTCTAATTCTTAAGAGACGACTAAATATTTATTCATCCACTTAAATAAAAAGATTAATAAATTAATAAAATTAATTAGAAATTACTTAACTAATTACCCGACATGTCTAATTTAATACACAACAAATAACGTGTCATTTAAATGTCGTCCAAATAATACGGCTAACTTTTTTATAATTAAATTAATAATTATTCCTTTTAAAATTGAATATGATGATTAAATTAATATTATTTAATTATTAAATTTTAAGGGCGTTACAACTCAACTCCACTTGAAATAGACTTCGTCCTCGAAGTCATTGCTCAGATAAAGCTCAGAATAGTTCTCTTACATCTCAGACTCAGCCTCCCAGGTCCGCTCGAAAACTCTTCTGATGCTGCCACCGCACCTCAACCGGCACAATCTCTTTCCTAAGGACTTGTCGAAGATACACTCCCTCAATTACGAAGACGTGAAGAAGGTTATGAATAAGATATAAAAAAAATTCAGGGTGGTCTACGCGATCAGAATGAACTCCGACTCTTGCAATTGTTGACACAAATCTTCCGTATCTAAAGGCGGAAAATGATAAGGGTAAAAGAAATAAAATCGGAATGTTCTATAAGGATCTCGGTTTAGCGATGAAAAGGAATGTTGATAAAAGCACAAAATAACCCAAGATACTATGCTAAAGGCGTCTTCTTGCTCTCGTAGTCGGACACAGTTGCTGCTCCCAGCGATTAACGTGGCGTTGAATCTCCGATTCAATTCCACTTGGAGATTTGTTAATGTTTGGTTTGTGGCGACATATGATCTTGGCGTGGTACTCGGTTATCCACTCCGTGCTCGCAATCATACTCGGTCCTCTCATGTCGATAACAATAAGTTTTTTTGGGAAAAACCACAACTCTATTTCATGATCACTAATACAATTTACAACAGAAAAATTTATTAATATCAATCTCCGCCAAGAATGACGTCTCAAGGCCCTCTACTCTATGGGACATCAGTTGCTTTTAAAGCAAAATAAACAATTTAGTGGTTCACACCGCTATCAAACAATATACAAACAAGTACATAATCCACATAAATGTATATTATCACACATAAATCTCAGTCAGTAAGCAACTCATGCCTCTTACTCAATTTGCATATACTCATAATGCACTCATCTTAAATTTCTACAACTTTCTTTTACCTCAACGCAAGCTACATTATAAGTTTAACTTAAATCTCGCTTAATGACTTGTAACGCCCCATAATTTATAATTAAATAAAATAGAACTTTTGAAATTAAATAATGAGTTACATTTTAATTGTGTGTGATTATTATGTGACGTTTCATTATGCAAGTTAATTAATTAGTGAGATGTTTGTTAATGTGACGTAATTATCGCGACGTTTAAATTCCCGAGTCTTTACTTATCTAGAGTCGTCTAGTTCTCGTGTCAGAGTGAGGCCGGCTGTAGGCCAAGGCTGAGCCGAATTATTAAAGTTCCCATAAACATGAATTGTACATTGAAGCCGAGTCCACTAACTCTTGTTCCGTTTTTCCTTCTTTTTTTCCTTTAAGTCCTGTGAATTTTAAAAGGGCCCAAGGCAGATTATTTTTTTCCTACTTGCTGGATCGATCAACCATGCTGGCGGGCTTAGGGCCTTTTTCATTGAAGACGTGGTAATTTAAACTCCTAATACTCTATTGTTCGTACGCTAACCCCTAGATTCTCAGTCGACACTTTCTTTCTCTCATCCTGTGCAATCCTCGGTTGCCAAGCATCTCTAATCGTTCACTTCTCTTCCAAAGATCGAGCAGACAAGGTTCATTCGAGTTTAGAGTTGTGATCATTTGTAAGATTTCCAAACCTTTCTCTCGTTTTCTTTCTGTCATTCGTTTCTAAATTCTAACCTGCTGTTATGGTGATGCGGGTGATGTTTCCTAGGACCGAGCAGGTTATACTTTGAGCATCTTAAATTCGTTATCTTCTTTCCAGCAGCAAGTAATCTATCAAGCAGGAGGTGAGGCTGTGGTGTTAATAATTCGTTAGTTTTTTGGCTCCTTCCTTTGTCCTTTTCGTAAGCTTCAAATCCATATATTAACGTGTTTCTTTTGCTGATTTCGTGCCCTCGGTATTTGGCAGCAGGAAAAAAGGGTAACGATTATCAAGTGGTGTTGTCAAGAGACCAGATTGTGCGAGCTGTTGGTGTTAGTGTTGAGCCGGATTGTGACTTGTTTCAGTAGTCCTCTTTTGTCAGGATCGAATAACTCAAACAGTTATTAGAATCACAGATCTACTCACAAATATAAGTTACAGCGGATTAAGACTATTGTGATAAACAAGAACAATCAACTGTAAATTATATGAAAATAACTAAGAACACGGTTTCACAAAAAGCTTCAATGTATATTAATATTGTCGATCAATACACACGTATGTTTACAATCCATAAGGAACTATATATAATAGTCCTTGAAGCCTAACATTATACCCTAGTTATTCTATGGCTAGATTACAATAAAATTACAATTGATACTATCTTCTAAACTAACTTTCCTAAGATCTCGGACTCGATTTTCTCTGTAAATAGCATCATCGGTAGAAATTTTAGTCGATCAGTAGTATATGCCAAGATCAGTAGTAAGTCAGTAGTAATTGGAATATTAGTATCAAGTAGTCATAGCAGCAATAACTCTTGATCAGTAGTATCTGCACATTAGTAATAACTGTGATTAATCCCAACATCTTTCTCCCGAATTTCTTTGTTGTTGTTTTAGTCTTTTTTGTTTCTGTTTATCAGTTTATTTATATCGGGTTTGGCCAGAGATCGTTTGCAGGGTTGTGGGGTTCGGGACTAATCCCGAGCCTTTGTTATGCAACAGTTTGGTTGTCATATCAGTTTAGTTAAATTGTACTGTTGCCTCGTTGGTTCATCGTTTCGTTGTATCCGTCTTTTATTGGTTTCATCAATTAAGTTATTGTCGCTATCCGGGTTGAGAATTTATAAACCGGGCAGCCGAGGCCGAGCCTTGGGATGTCATGGTGGGTTGGCAGTTTTAACGTTTATATAGAACCGAAATTTTGTAAGCGAAAGGGAAACCGAACCCGTAGGGTTCTCGGTTGCCCAATCAGGAAACTTTTTACCATCAAACCTTAGAAACCATTCATAATTTGAGAAAGTAATATTTTTAATTTGTCAAGTATCAAATTCTAGCGTTTGGTTTTTTTGGTAACGGGCGGGGTCTACTAAAATGGGTTTTTACTTAAATACATTTCTGCAGATTTCTGCATTCTGTTCACATCTATTTTTGACTGGTTTAAACTAAACTTTTGGATTTTTCGCCCGCGATGGGGCCTTGTTTTATGAGTTAGCTTTGCAATGCCGCAACCTTCTCGTCAATCTGATTTACGGTCTAAAAGTGATACCTGTTTTAATATGCTGCTGTTAGGAAATCAACCTGTGCAACATGTCTGTATTACGAGACCATTTGGAGACCCTTAGAGTCTGTATTGACCAGTGACTGTCTCAGTGATTTGTAGTTCTTGTTGTTTAGTTACTGTATTAAAAATATGTGAAAATTATAATTAGTCGTTTAGGAGTTATTGCAATTTCCGTGAGACCGACGGGTGCTGCCAGCTTTTCTAAAATTAAGTCCTAAGGGTGGATTTTAATTCGGGGTTTCGTTTTATGTTATAGGATCGTCTAAGAGATAACATGATGTACCTTTGACTGTCGGGAACCCTTTGGAGCTTACGTTTCTCGAGGTGATTATTATCACCGTGTATTCAGTTATAACTTTGTACATGCATTACATACGTGTTACATTACTAGCACCATACTTGTTATCTGAGTAATTGAGTTTACTGGCATCTTGTGTTCTGAGTTTTTGAGTTCTGAGTTTCTGAGTTTTGTGTTAAACATTAAACATAATATATCTGACTTGACACCGAAGAGTACTGGTGTCAGATGTTTTGACTTGGCACCGAAGAGTACTGGTGTCAAGCCTTTTTTACTCAACACCGAAGAGTACAGTGGTTGAGGTGGTGTGAGGCGGGTCGAGGATGATCTCTCGGCCCAAGTCACACTAGCGCGCTATATAAATATAAATCTGAGTAAAAAATCTGAGAAATAAATTTGAGTAAATAACTGAGTAGATTCCGAGTAGGAGTACACCGATGTGCCCTTATGTGTTTTATGTTATGATTGTATACATTTTGAGATTATTCACACAACTTCCTAGCTGACCCAAACTTTCCTCCACGTTGTTTCAGATACCATCACAGTAAAAGAGAAGGTGGATGGTTGACCGCTGTATCTCCCCAGAGCTGATGTGGACAACATTTAAAATTTTAAAAGTCTTTACTTTATTTAAACTAATTCCGCATTAAATACATTCTTAAATGACAATATTAATTTAATTATTCAAGTTATTGAGAACTTTTTATTTAAAATCTTGAACTCAAAGGTTTTTAAATTTTAGTAAATTTTTGGGTGTTACATGACTTTCTCACCAGTCACACAATATACTCATTTTTCTCGTTCCTGCGATTTCCTCGCATGATCAAATTTAATTATTCATACTACTTGAATGGATAATTTCTCTTTTAAGCCACGTTATTGGTTCTCTTGTTAACTCGTATTTAACAATTTCTCGTTGACTCTTTTTAGTATTACTGGCTTGACTTATTTGATGATACTTATCAACTCTTTTAATGGTCTTTATCATTTAGCTCATTAATAAATTTCTCGGTTTATTCTCATTTAATTGTCTCTCGATTAATTTGACTACATGTCAACTCATTAGTCTTAGTTTATTTACGTTTTAGACGCCTCAATTAAATGCGTTCTCTTTACTCAACTAATTAATTCGTTAACTACTTACCTCATTAATTCTCGTGTATTCCATTACTCAGTTAATTCTCATTCTCAATTAAAAGTTTCCGGATTACTTTATATTTTTAGTGCTTTCTCGATTTAGAAACGCATAGCATTTTAATTTTATTAATTGATACCCTTATATTTTTCTCGTTTGCTCATTTTAATAACTATTTTGATTTAGTAATTACTCAATAAAACATAATATTTGATGACATTCAATTTAATAGTTTAACTTGATAATCCCTTTAGTTCAATTTTAATACTTGCTCATAATAAAATTTTCTCGATTCATTTAATAATTCATAAATGAATTCTCACTACCCCAATTTTCATAAACTCGTCCCCGAGTTTGGAACTGGCACTTTCGACCATCATAAAATAAGCAATCACGGTACATATTTTAACGTTTCATTTAATTACTCGATAATCGAACTCTTATGCACAGGTGTGAGTCGGTCCCAACGTATACTCTTTACGCCCCCCTCACACCCCTACTCATTAAACATTTATCACTTATAGAAAAATAATTTATTGCTTATAAGATGTTAGCTTTCTCATTAGCATTCTCATGGATTCTCACGTCCTTATTAGGTTTCCTCAATTATAATTCATTACCCTTTAATAGTGTCATGGTTATTTCTCATTAATAATTATTCATTTTATGACTTCTCAAAAGTCAACTTATTACATGTTTTAGCATCACAACTCTTTATTTCGCATTACGCATTCACGATTATCTCTTGTTCAAATTAGTGTATAAATCCTCATTTTGGTTTTCTGATAGCGTGTTTGGTATTATCATTACCATATAACAATATGTTTCGTTAATAGAACTCTCATTAAATTCGTAGTGAATAATTCTCGTAAATTTTCTTTTGCCACTTAACTCATTAATGTACTCGTTTTTGGTTCTCCATCTCGCTCAGCTAGTGATGTCTCAATATTTACCACTTTCATTAACTTTATATATTTTCATCTCTTGCTCAATTAATAGTACTCATCTATTTCATATATTCGATGTTTTATCCCATCAGTTACATAAATGTAAAAATTAACTCCATAATTTTTCGCATAAAATTTTCTCAATTCGCTAATCTTTCTCTCATTTTGTGTTTCACCTCATGACCTCATTAAACGTCATTTATTTTCATGTTTTCACAATATTACCACCAATGGTTTTTCGTCGCATCAAATTGCATAACTTGTTATTACTTAATTTAACCATTTAAGTCGCTAGTTCTCATTTACTCTGTAACACCCGTATGTTTTATAACATCATTTAAAACAATAAAATACGTTTTTACCAACATATCTCATGTTGTCCAAAAATAGTGTTTAACAAAAACTTTAAAAGCTTTATCGAAGTATACAAATATACGGTGTCACCAAGTATATCAAAACCATAGGCAAACGGGATCTACCTACGAGCTCCTGAGCTAAACATCTCTATGCCACTTCTAGTGCAACCTTCTATCACTTCAAACTTGTACCTGAGTACGTAGCCACAAAAACAAACGTACTACGTGAGACAAAATAGTCTCGTGAGACAAAATATATATATATATATATATATATATAGGGTCCGGATCCGGTGAGGACTCCAAAAAAAACTCTAAAAATGATCCAAAACAAACTTTTTTCAAAACATTCCTTTTTTAAACATTAAAATCGCTATGTATAAGATACAAAAAAAAAATCCCAAAAATGAACCAAAAAAAATATGGATCATAATAATGATCCACAAAAAAAATCTGGATCATTGTTATGATTCGCTAAAAAAGTTGGATCATAATTTTTTTTTTAATTTTTTTTTGTCAAATGTAGTAATAATCATGGTGGGTTATATATATTTTTTTCGGAATTTTTTGAAATTTTTATGAGGTGTCCTTGCGAGTCCTCACCGAAAAAAGAGTCCTCACAGGATCCCACTTCTATATATATATGTAGGCCTGTGCAGAATCAAAAAACCGGACCGGACCGGTTGGAACCGTACCGGACCGAGGACCGAAAAAAGCAGATTCGATGGACCGAGGACCGGACCGGTGGTCGACGGTCGGTTTCGGTTAACTTCCGGTTTCCTTCGGGTTTGAACCGGTTTGGACCGATTAAGACCGGTTGATACCATTGAATACCAATGAATATCTCCATGCACGTATTAAAATTCTGTAATTAACAAAAGTTCATAATTAAGACATGTTATAGTTATACAATCATACCTGGAATTGAAAATCACTATTATCGGATAGCGAGTTCGACATAATATTGATAGATTGTTGGAGCTTGCAACGAACGAAGAAGTTGAACAGAAACGAATTGAAGAAACAGACGGTCGTAATCGCACGTGTGGTGTAGACGTGCAGGGTTTTTTTAATAGGATGTTGGGCTAAAGCTGCTCGATGGGCTTATTGGATGGGCTGGACGGTAAAAAATCACAGGTTTTGTATTTTGGCGGGTTTATTCGGTTTCTACCGGTTCTTCCGGTTTAAAACCGGAGCGGACCTGTCGGTTCTCAAAAAATACGGACCGAGGACTGGACCGGAAGCTACGGTTCGGCGCCGGTTCGGTTCGGTTCTTCCGGTCCCGGTCGGTTTTGGTCGGTCTCGGTTCAAACTGCATAGGCATATATATATATATATATATATATATATATATATATATATATATATATATATATATATATATATATATATATATATATATATATATATGGTCCGGATCCGATATATATATATATATATGGGATCCTGTGAGGACTCAAAAAATGGTTAGGACTCGCGAGGAAACCTCAAAAACATTCCAAAAGTTCCGAAAAAAATATATATAACTCTCTATGATTATTACTACATTTGACCAAAAAAAAATTTTGAAAAAAAATATTATGATCCACTTTTTTTTTTTTTTGCGGATCATAACAATGATCCATATTTTTTTTGTGGATCATTATTATGACCCATATTTTCTTTGGATCATTTTTTACATTTTTAATTTTTTTTGGATCATATATGCTGCGATCCGGACCATATATATATATATATATATATATATATATATATATATATATATATATATATATATATATATATATATATATATATATATATATATATATATATATATATATATATATATATATATATATATATATATATATATATATATATATATATATAGTGGAGAGTTATATAGAGAACCATATATTTCGTACAGAACCCGTAGAACTATTTCAATTAAATCAGGACCATTGATTTTTAAAATAACCGGTTAAGATCTTGTATAACATTTTTCAAATAAAAAAAATCTCATTTTTGGTATGTTTTAAATAAAAAGGGTAAATTAGTAATTTTGTCCAAAAAGAAAAAAGAATAAATAAATAAAAATCTATTAAAAACCGTTTCCTCCTTTAAACTCTCCTTTTTCACTTTCTCTCTCCCCTCTCTTAACCCTAATATTCCCTTAAACGTGTAAACTCTCCAACCGACTTGAGGATGAGGCCAACAACCACCACCACAACAGTTCAAGTCTCCGGCAAACCACCGGTCAAGAACCGACCAACCTATTTGTTTCCGGCCAAAAATTAGAATGTTTAAGACCAACAGATCTGCAAAATCAAAGGGGCATATGGCAGCTCCAAGCTTCGATCCACAAATAAGAATGAAGGAACCCACATCGATGATGTAAGTTTAAGTTTTCATGATAGTGTAAGTTTACAGATCCTTTATATAGATCTTGATTTCTTCATGTTATTTTTAATTTTCATTGTTCGGTTTTTGATTGAAGGAACCGGATGCTGTTACCAATGAAGCTTTATCAATGGTTAAAAACTTAATAGGGTACTAGACTACTCACAATTCAAAGTCGTAGATATGGTTCTTAAGGTGTGTTTTCCTTTAAAAGATTGTTTTTTATTAATCATATTACAATTAAAAAAATTGCATGACACAGAACCAATACTTGAGATGTCTTATAATTACTTGAGATGTGTTTTATATAAAAAAATATGTTTTAACGGAATCTCGATATTGTATGTGTGATGGGTTCATTGAGATCGAGCCGGTACAATTAGTTTCTGACTAAAAAATTTCTTATGAATTTGTATTTTTTTTATTTGTCAAAAGTATGTCATTATCTTCATTCATAAACGTTATAGAAGAACATTTAGAAGGACTTACTTGTGATTCCGTTAAAAAAGATTTTGTACACAGATGTTTAAAAAGCCATATTCGCATGTTCCTCTTTGTTCGACATATGATTAATGACATTAAAATTTATATTATCCTACATATTCAAAAGCAATCAGTTTGAGCAATGTTTCATTATCTTTTTGACAATGAAGTTTTGTTCATTTGGACGGCAGACGACTTATTTTTCCTTTCTGATTAAGTAAATACCTAGAACTTAAATATATGAATGTAATGATACATCTATGTTCTATATTACATTAGTGCTCTTGATTACATGTTTTTATTAGATTGCATATATGCTCTTATTTGGTTTGCATATGTGTTCTTGATTAAACATATATGTTTTTTTTTTGAAGTTTTGCAGTGGCTTGTACAAGGACAAGTTATACAGGTGGAAAAAGAGAAAATGAGTATTTTGTATTGGGGTATATAAAGAAGAAAGTTGTTTCAAAACGGGACACAATTGCACTCTAGCAACCACTTAAATGCTTATGTGTTATTTAAAATAAGTTTTGACTTTTTGTATGAATAAGTTCAATATTTATGTATTCTGTTTTATACAATCAGTTTTGTAAAATTTGGATATAGATTTCATTTGTTAAACATTTTGTTTTATGTTACATATATGTTCAACATATATACAAAATCGTTAGGTAACTTATATGCAATAACATAAGATTATGCAATTAATGCCCAAAAAACATATATGCAGATCTGTAAAAAAACATTCATGCATAACCATAAATAACATAAATGCTGGATTGTAAAATTACATATATGCAACAAAGGAAATTTTGAAATTAATGCCTAAAATTTAGGAAATTTTCAAAAAAGGAAACAAAAAATTAAAATGTAAAATGTCCTAAATACCCCTGAACAATTAAATGATTTAAATAATTTGATATTAATTTACTAATTTCTTATTGGTTGATAAGGGTTCTACGGGTTCTGCACGATATATAGGGTTCTCTATATAACTCGACCCTATATATATATATATATATATATATATATATATATATATATATATATATATATATATATATATATATATATATATATATACTACATCAATACAGTCTAGTCACCCTATTGTGACCCTATCGATTTCTACTCCCCTAGCAATCATATCTAACTATCGGGTTGCCCCCGAACTAGCTAGAAGCACAAACATATCTAGTTATCGGGTTGCCCCCGAACTAACTACAAGCACATTAACTTATTAACTGGGGATCCCCCGTATTAATAAACTTCAATCAAATCTAGTATATAAACATATACATACTAGAAACATACCGGGATCCCCCGAATTGTTCAAGATAACGGCAAGAGGGAATCACCCAATCTACCGATACCTGCCTTACTCGTCAGACCATCCTCCAGTTAGCAAGACTACTACTGTGGATGGGTCGATGGGAATCAACCCAACTGCCCCTCACTCCACACCTCAAAACCGGGGATCTCCCGCGTCATCACATCATTTCATTCTTAACATAACTCATCAGTTATTCCAATCAAATCCTTCGGCTATCACATCAATCATCAAGCAACTTATTTATCTAATAATAACTATATATAACTAGTTCAACATAGAGTGAACGTACATGTATGGTCCCGTGGACCCGATCATAAGCAACCCACGTTACTTCTACATCTACGAACCCTAGGTGGTCCATACTGACATATCATAAGATACATTTCTTTTATATAGATATCATAATACTTTTATCTCTTCGTTGACTATAATACATAATTATTACTAGTCACATCATATTCATTCTCATATATATTCGTTCTTCACTTTTATTAGTAAATCTTATTAGTAGTTACTCATTACTATAAAATCATTGCCACTTGCTTTACTAATACATATTTATTAATAAAGACTCAATATACATTTTTTTAATCAATAACTTTATTATTAAAGATTTCCATAACTACTTTAGTTTACCATATTTACTTCCAATATCATCAATTATACTAGACATATTCTAGTATCACATTATACATACTTTCTTATCCTTTCAGTCACTATATTTATCAAAACATTTATTAATAAGGACCCATAAAATATCATATGTATTTTCAAAACTCTTTAGTATGTACCCAGTTTAAAATTCTCATGTACTCACCTTAGCAATGCTTTCTAGTTCGCGTTTATCAACATGAAATCTTGCTTCCCGCCTTTGGAATAACTCCAACATATAGGTCTTTACAACCTACCAACATAATTATCACATTTCTATTTATCATCAATTACTAGATAACACATAAATTCTATTATCATCTTTAACCACCAAGTTCATCCAATTTGGTGGAAATCCCAAAATCTTAGTTCCAAAGTTTCACCAACAAAACCCAAATCCAACCACAACCCAAGGTCGACATCATAAGTCTCCAATATTAGTCTCATGACACTAATTAATCACCAACACCCTTTTCCCCAATATTTGATGACATTCAAATTTCTACGTTTTACCAATCTTAAGATTCTTACAAATCTTAAGCATACACTTGTTTCCTTTGTTAAAATACCATCTATTAAGTGTATACAACATATATTTCACCATTTAGGGTTTCGTATACAATCTTTTACTTCCACATATTTAAAGTTATAAACATCAAGGAGTGAAGATTTACCTTTTATCTTTAACAATGGTAGAAAAAAACTTGATTTGGACCCCAAAATTAGCTCCAAACGACCCTTTCCACTCAATATTTGTATAAGAACTTTACAGAGAAAGTTTGGGGAGGAAGGTGTGCTCAAATGAGCCAAATCCCGATTTTTAATTCCGATTTTTATGACCTGTTCAGACACTTTGACGTCGCTATTCGCGTTACCATAGTCTCTATTTCGGGTCGCTATAGGACCCCGCCACTTTAAGCGACGCTATTTCCCAGATAGCGACGCTATTTCCCAGATAGCGACTCTATGTCCCAGATAGCGACGCTATCTGGGTTTGGTCGCTAAGGATGCACTTTTTAGTGCCCTTTTCGACCCCGGTTCGTCCGTAACTTTCTCATACGATGTCAAAATGACTTGAAACCAATTCCCACGTCTTTTAAATGATTTATCCTTATCTATAATAATTTTTCCATAATTTTATTCGACAAATATTTTGGGTCGTTACATACTCCTATAAATCTCGTTCAATCGTTATTGTTTTCCTTCTTTACTCAAATTTAATGATTATGCATAATTAAAATCTCTTTATTTAATTCGCTCTAGATAATTTCCCAATCGTTCTTGCTTTATTAGTTTCTCGTAATTTCAATAACTTCTCAATTCTACGAATTAAATTATTCTTAATCATCCTTACATAATCATTATCTTAAAAAAAAATTGTTTTTTAGTTAATATTACTCAATTTACCAAATTATCATTGGTTATTTTCACTTAATTTGGTTTATTTAGTTTTCACTTAATTTGTTTGGATAAGTCCTTATCAACTTAAATTAATAATCTCTTATTTAATTATTTATTATTTTCTCATAACTCTCAATTTACTGATTTTATTATCTCCCCATTAATAATTTACTCTTCCAGTTATCTCGCGTAATAATGTACTACTAATGATACCTAGATGCTTGACAAATGATATCCTTGAATCCTTTTCAAAACATAGGCAAGAGTCATGTGTGTATAATAATATGGGCCCTCTATTATTATCTGCACCTACCCATATCATGGTTTCGAGCCATTTTCAAAAATTCCACGATCTCCCATCCTCATACCATCACATAGCAAGTAATTCACATCAATAAGTATAGTATATATATCTATATATAGTCACACAATTCATGCTCATCTCGAGTTAATTATCTTTTATTCTCTTAGTAATCAATGTCACTCACGACGTTTTTAATAAACTAAATAACTCATAAATAAGTACTAGAGACATAAGGTCGTCGTGATGCGCTGCTTCTCGATTTGGATTTGGACTCATTTTAAGAACACTTTTGAAAAACGCATTTTGAAAACTCGTGCTTCGACTTGAGTCTGAAATCCACCCCTTGTGAACCCAGTTCTCTCAAGCCAGAGCTCTGATATCAACTTGTAACAACCCAAAAATCAGGGTAAATTTTAAAAAAATTTAATAAATAAAATAAAACATTTTTCCCCAAAATGTACAAGTAAACAACGATCCCATCTCATTAAAAATTAAAATAAACCGTCTCATGGTTTTAAATGCGAAATAAATAAATTGTTTTAAATGCGGAATAATAACTATGTTTTAAAAATCGTTTGACTCGACAAATATAACTCCAAATCCAAAACATTAAACTGAAACGCAGCTCATCAACCATTGACCTTCTCTCTGCTCTTACTAGTACCTGCAAAATGGGGGGGGGGGAGTGTAGGGGTCAGCCACCGCTGAATGAATAACATCACAATAAACATACACATACAAACAATCCACACCACATAAGTGATCCCTAAACACTCTACTCAATTCTCGTTTATTAGGCCTTTATTAAATCTCAATTGGTTCGCCAATGCCGTGATGAATCCACAACCCGTGCTCCTGCTCTCGCGCTCGGTACATCAACCCCTTCCAACACCCACTGGTGCCCCGTAGTACCAAGCTGACAGTCGTGATTGTATTTTCAGAATGTAACGCCCTAAAAATTCTTGTAATTGAATTAATTACTTTTTATTAAATAAACTATGTGATAATTATTTATTTTAGTTTTATATGTGTTATGTGCTTTATTGTGTATTTAATTCGAGAAAAATAAATACGCATTGATTCTTTTAATGACAAGAGTGTCATTTAAATTGGTGTTAATTAATCATGAGGATTAATTACTTGATGACAAGAGTGTGACTTAATTCCCATTAATTAATCACGGGGATTAGTTAATAATATCTACAACATTTTTTTTTGAGATTTCATGGTGATTACGAGCTTAACTAATTATCTTAGACGTTTACTAATTCTCGAGGCCGGCCAATAGGCCAAGGCTTATTCTATACTATTTTGTTTTTATCTCGAGTCTATTTCCTCTTGATTGTTTCCCTTGTTCGGATCCACGAATGGCGTATCCTAGTTTGTAAAGTGGATCGGTGGAAAGTGATGTGGAGGCCGAGCCAGGTTCTTGGCATTTGGAATTAAGCCTTTTGTTATTAGCCCATTCGAGTAAGGAGCCAAGGGCCCGGAGCCTAGAATATATAAGACTAATTAAACCTAAATCCCTTATTTTGTCAATTCCTAATCCCTAAATGCCCCTAATATCCATTCGGCCGCACCACCATATTATTCACCCTCGTCTCATAATCTGCGAATCAAGTGAGAAAAACAGAAGTTTGTTTTCTTGTGGTGAGGATTACAAGTTGCTCGGTGGTGGAAGTTGTAATATTAAAGGGAGAGGAGCACGTGGAGTTTCATTGGAATCTTTGAATTCGTGAGGAAACAAGTAAGCAGGCAGGCTCGTCTATATGTTTGTTGATGCGTAAGCAATTGAAGCAAGCAACCTGGTCTATTAATTAGTTTATGTCCCTTTTTGATTGGCTGGGGAAATCAATTGGAGATTAAACAGACCAGCTCTTATCTCTTTTCTTTTGGTAATGTTCGTGGGCTAGCAAAGGATGGCGAGAAAAGCTGCGTCCGGGTGCTGTGACTTCCGTTTCTTCCTTTATGATTGAGCTGGGTTTTAATTCCCAATCGGTAATGTTCATGGCATGTTCTCTCCTTTCCCGATTATTATGAGTTCTAATTATTGCATCCTTGCTCCGCGTCGGTTATCATGATCAAGCATGAGAGTTCAGTGATCGAGTGGAGCAATTGAATTCCGAGTAGAAAGAGAAAACCAGTGGTGAGCGAGCAGTGTAGTCATGGAGCGGAAAACCGAGCCAAGATTGTGAGCCGAACGGTAGAATCCTACTCCCTTTTCTTTCGTTTTCAGTTATGATATTTCCCGGTTTAATTGTGATGCCGTTCTTGATGTTGCGGGTCAGTCATGGCGAGTAGAAACATCGAGTGTCGAGGATGGGCAGCGAGCATCAACGAGTCCCAAGATCAGATCGCAAATGGGTGGTGATCGGGCTGTAGGAATTGCTTGAATTCGGTAGACTTTGATTCTCTTTTTCCTTCACTCAAATTTGGTGTTTTGTTGTCATTTAGATTACGATATGTTGCAGGTCTGTGAGGCTCGGGACCGTTCCCGAACGGTGATTATGAATCAAATATTTGGTTATCGTCTAATAGATTTTTCCATGTAGAGTTTGGTTTCGGTTAGCTATGATTATTTATTGTTTTGGCAATCGGGGAACTTTGTAAAATTTGATTTTCGGGAATCATTCATACTTTGATAAAAATTAGATTTTAAGCTGTCGGATAGCAAATTCTAAATTTCGGGTTTTTCGGTAATGGGTCGGGTTTGCTAAAATGGTTTTTTTTTTAAAACTAATGCAACTTTCTGGCAGATTTATGCCCTTCTGTTCACGTGGGTTTTTAACTGTTTTAAAATAAGTTTTTGGATCTTTGGCCCGTGCTGGTGTCTAGATTTATGAGTCCTCTTTCCGTTGCCGCTGACGGCTCGTTAATTTGATTTACGGTTTAAAAGATATACCGATTTTCAAAAATTGTCGCAAGAGATTTCGCTGTTCAGCTATTCTGTCTTGTGAGCATGTTTTGAGCCCTTTCTGTTTGGATTTAGCTTCCGAGGTCTTCTGTCAAATTTTAGTCCTCTGAGTCATTTAGCTACTGTGAAAATTTGAATAAAAACTAGTGTGCGGTTTGAGAGTTATAGCCGTTCCCGCAAAAGTGATGTGTGCTGTTTAGTTTCTGTTGAAACAACCTTTGAGTCTAATCCTAACCCGAGCTTCCTTGTACCTTGTAGGACCTTCTAGGACCTGTCAGAGACGGTCTTCTGTACCGAGGATATTTAGGAGCATACGTCTATTCGAGGTGGGTAATCTCACTATAAACTTGTACTTACTTTCGATTCATGATTTGTGCTATGTGTTGTGAATTGTCTTGTTGATTGAGCTTGAGTATTGATTGGGTGATTTATTTGAGTTATATGTGATTTGAGTTATCAGTGATTTGAGTTATCTGGAGCCTGAGTTATATGAGTTTTGAGTTCTTGAGTTAAAACATTAAACGTAATATACTTGAGTTGTCTTGGCACCGAAGAGTACTGGTGCCAGACGTTTTGACTCAACACC
The DNA here is from genome assembly GCA_963853835.1 of Calendula officinalis. Lineage (NCBI taxonomy): Eukaryota > Viridiplantae > Streptophyta > Magnoliopsida > Asterales > Asteraceae > Calendula > Calendula officinalis. Next base: position 50,767,477 of record OY970825.1, read on the forward strand.
GAAGAGTACAGGTGTTGAGCCTTGAGTTGTGTGAGGCTGGTCGAGGTTGATCTCTCGTCCCGAGTCACGCAAGCGCGCTATATAAATTTAAAATCTGAGAAAATAAACTTGAGTAATTGAGAATTGAGTAGAGTCTTTAGGGATCACTTATGTGGCTTGAGTTGTTTGTATTTATTTGTTTATTTTGATATTATTCACTCAGCGGTGGCTGACCCCAATCACTCCCCTCCCATTTTGCAGGTACTAGCAAGGGCAAAGAGAAGGTCAATGGTTGATGAGCTGCGTTTCTATTTTTTTTATATTTATGGATTTGGATCAAAATATTTATTTCGAGTCAAACATGTTTTGTTTTAAAACCTCTAATTATTCCGCATTTAAACCACGAGACGGTTTTATATTTTTATTTATGAGTTGGGACCTTTGAGTTACTTGTACTTTTGGGGAATAGTAGTTTAATTTATTTATTTAAAATTTTTTAAATTTCCCCTATTTTTGAGATGTTACACAGAATCAAATGTGTTAGTATTTATGAAAAAACAATTAAGAGTACAATAATATCTCTTTAAATTAATAAGGTCGGGAGTTGAGAAATTTATTAATTTAGCGAGTTATTAATATATCGATAAATTAATAATTATTGATTTATCGATAAATTAATAATTATTAATTTAAAGAGTCGAACGTGTTCAATGTATTCTTAATCAAGTTTTACATATGACTTTTGAATGATTTTAAATTAATAATGCATTGGAAATCAATAATGACTTTTGAAGTACAATAGAAAATAAAAAAAAATGTGTTCAGTGTTTTCTTAAACAACTTTGGCGTATATAAATTACCTGAATGTGTTGTGGCATTCAAACCATATCTCACATGATGGCTTCTCATCTAAAAAGTGTTGCAAAATCAACTATGTCAAATCAAATACATATTTCAATATAGTGCAATATATATTTTCTTAACAGTTTCTATGAATTATTTACTATGATTTTCTTGGGACCGAAAATTATTAAGGGATCTCCCAGGAAAACATTATCTTATTATTTTATTGATTTATTCAGATTTTTACATTGGCCGAAGTCGGGACATGACATATTTATATTTTAAAGATTTTATTAATTTACCGAATTATGTGCACAGTTAATCAACCTGTGGTGATACATCCATGCCTACGAAACATTTAAGGGTCACACCGGTGAGTGCATGTCATACGAGAAAGATATGCAATGGTATACGAAGAGGAATGATTTATAATAGTCATTACAAATCAGTTAAGTATTAATTTAAGTTTAACTTATTACTAGATTAGTTTAACTAACTAATTAATACAAGTTTTTGTACATTTACTAGTTGAGTAAATATACAATGTGTTTATTATAGATTATCAATAATTTGATTTAAAACAATTAAATCATATAGTGTTTGGATAATATTATTGTCTAAATTATATCAAGTTTATTATATAATTAATTATAAAGAGTATAAAATACAAAGTATATATATTTCGTGTATATTATACCGAAATAAGGGATGGAACAATAATAACTAGATAAACTAAAAGGGATGGAAGTGTAAAAGGAAAAGTTTAATTAAGAAACGTTTCTTAATTAAATTAGAAGGATTTAACTGAAAGATCTTCTATTATAAATACTTCCTCCGGTTCAAAATAAGTTATACAAATTAGAGTTCACAGTTTTTGAGGCAAAATATGATAATGAAGGTTAATTAGATTAAATATGATAATTAGTGGAGGATGAGTCCTGCATATATTGATTACAGTAAATTTAATAATGTTTAAAAATAAAAGTATTAGTATATGTGTCTATTCACTTTATTAAAAGAGATAGTTAGTGGGTGTGGTCCCCATTACCTTTTACCAAATATGGTAAGTTTTCAAAGTGTATCACTTATTTTGAAACACCCCAAAATGGAAAGTGTATCACTTATTTTGAAACGGAGGAAGTAGAAGATCTTAGGCTTCACTTTAAGGCTCTTAACCTTATACCTAGCCACGAAATAGTGCTCCCTCCTCTCCCCAAGAATCGGCCGAACACAGTGTCAAGAACACAAGCTTCATGTTCTTCATGTTCTTCATGTTCTTCAAGCCTTGAAGAGCACGTATCGTTCTAAGTGATCAACTAGAGGATCTCTCATTGGGTTCATCATCAGTGGACTTACTTAAGCAAGACTAAGGTATGATTTAGAAAACCCTTTTCCTCCCCTTCCTCTTGTTCGAAGTCGACTACCAAGAACCCTAGGGTTCTTGGTAAGTGGTCGACGAACACACACAAGTATATGTGTGTGTTCGAGTTTTTCGTACAAGGTTTTTTCTTGTTAATCTAGTTTAGATTTCCAAGATCCCATAATTCTTTAGGGTTTAAGGATTAAGTTTAATCTCAATTCCGTTTTTAGGAATTAAACTAGCTAGTTGGTTTAACCGGCAAGAACAAGTTCATGTTCTTGTCAGTATGGTTCGAACCAAGCATACTAGGAGGTTGACCCCAAGTGGTCAATCAGGTTATGTGAAACCCTACACAAACATGTATATTCAATACAACCGTAAGATAACATAGATGTAACAATAAATTTTTAAATTTAATGCAAAAAAACTTATATGTATATAATCATATATGTAAAAAAAATATATGTATATCCTGCTCGACAGAAATAATAAAATAACAATAAATTTTCGAAAATAATTCCTAAATTTTAGGAAACTTTGAAAAAAGGAAATATTTTATTTTTGGTAAAATGCCCTAAATACCCGTAAATCCTACCCTATATATGAGGCCTAAATTTGAAGAGGGTTTGACACCATGGCAATTCCAAGCATTCCTATTCGTCCATAATGCCACTTGGAATTCCCTGATTGGTCCACGTCATTTGCACTAATACAAACGAATCTGGTACGGCTTATGGTCTACATTCATATTCATATGCTCCATATAAGGCAAACGAATCTGGTACGGCTTACGGTCTACATTCATATGCTCCATATACGGCAAACGAATCTGGTACGGCTTACGGTCTACATTCATATGCTCCATATACGGCTTCCTATATACAAGGAAACAAATAACTATTTAAAAGATCGTACATACAAATAACTATTTAAAAGATCCTACATACAAGGAAACAAATAAATATTTAAAAGATCAATCAGCGAAGGAAACAAATAACTATATGTAACATTTCTTCATTTACCGTTTTTTTGTACAAAATCATCATCACATCTATCGATTATTATGTCATTTAGAAGTATATAAAGTTTTTGGACATTTTTCTACATACTAAAATTTACAGCATACCCGCCCATCGGGCGGGTTTTGTAGCTAGTGATTAATATGCGTTAAATAAATCAAAATTTATTTAATAAATTCTGATTGGTTAATAATAATTTTTAGGGTTCTATATAAAATTAGGGTTCTCAATATAACTCGTCCATATAAGTGTGATCTTGTGAGGACTCCTCAAAAAAATTTCGAAAAAAACGGTGAGGACTTGCGAGGACACCTCAAAAAAATTTCGAAAAAATATATATAACTCCCCATGATTATTACTACACTTAACCAAAAAAAAAATTAAAAAAAAAATTATGATCCGCTTTTTTTTGTGGATCATAATAATGATTCCATATTTTTTTGTGGATAGAAATTATGATCCATATTTTTTTTTGGATCATTTTTGAAATTTTTTATTTTTTTTAGATCTTATAAGCTGCGATTTTAATGTTTATAAAAGAAATTTTTTGAAAAAAGTTTGTTTTGGATCATTTTTAGAGGTTTTTTTGGAGTTCCCGCAGTCCTCACCGGTTTTTGAGTCCTCACCGGATCCGGAACCTACACACACACACACACACACACAGAGATATATATATATCTATATGTATATATATATATATATATATATATATATATATATATATATATATATATATATATATATATATATATATATATATATATATATATATATATATATATATGGTTGGATTATATGCAGAACCATTTAGGCTAAAGAACCGCAAGAACTATTTTAAACCAATCACAAATTAGGATATTGTTTTTAATTTAATTTTCTTGTAAAAAAACGGAAGGGTATAATTGACAATTCGTATATCCAATCTTTGTATGGAAACAGCTAGACTTTTTATTTCCCCCTTTATATTATGGAAAATTTCTTCAATAACAATTATATCATTAAATTTTTAATTAATATACCCGAATTATATGGTAAATATGGTCTTCATCTTTGTTGAGGTTCTTAATTTCATGTGTTCTTCATCTACTGTTACAAATACGATATATTTTATTGATTTCATCCTCCTACAATTACGATTAAATAATCCGTAATACCATTTTTTTTACATATTGTAACGTTTAATCCTTTATTTGTTAAAATTAAGCATCTATGTATGGTTATCATAATATACATGTACGTAACATACATACATGTATACTAAAATTCCGGATACCTTTTTGATACATACATACATGTATACTGAAATTCCGATATCTTTTTGATACATACATACATGTTATCATACATACATGTAAACAGAGATGTCGAATGTAATATACACTAGTTATAAACATGTATTCTTGTGTAAACATTCATGTAATTGTTACGAAATACATGTATGTATACATAAGGTAAATGTTCAAGTAAAATGAAAAAATCATTAACTTTACAAAAAGAAAACATCGTTTACAATAAGAAATGAATCACCAAAACAACCATCTCCTTCTTGAAGCATGGAACATTTCCGACATCGATCAACCACCACCACAACTGATCTTGTTGATTTAATTGTAGAACTTTCGATGGGTTGCGGGTAGGGTTTGGTTTCAACACCACTTACCGTCGGTCAATTGTTGCACCGCCGCCGCCTCTGGACGATCGTAAAAGTAAATTCCGTTGACGACGAAACTCCACCGCCGCCACCTCTGGAACCGTAAAATCGTCGTCCATACCGCTTTCGATGGTGGCGGGTATCGTTTTGATCGGAAGAACACGCTGGTTTTAATGGTGGTACCGGTGTTCCTTGGTTCAATGTTTAAGGTGGCCGGAAATTGAAATTAAAGAATGGTGGTGGTTTTTGTTAATTTAGAAAGAGAGAGAATGTGAGTTATCTAAAATATGGGAAGAGGGGATGGAGAAAGATACGGTTTTAAACGAATTAAAGAGGAGAGAAGTTAATGTGTCAAAAACATATTATACCCTTCTAGAATTAATGAAAAAAAAGATTTCCTTTATTCTGATTGGTCCAAAATAGTTCTTCCGGTTCTGTAGCCTTAATTGGTTATGATTTTAATTCTACACTATATATATATATATATATATATATATATATATATATATATATATATATATATATATATATATATATATATATATATATATATATATATATATATATATATATATATATATATATGCAAAGGTTCATGCGAGAAGTAATTTTTGTGCGAGAAGTAATCCAAACCATTAGATAGATTAAAGGCTAGGATTAACAATGGCAGTTTTGTAAATAAATGAATAATAGTGGTTTAATAATAAAGAGGAAAATGGTAAAAGAGTCAAGTTAACTACTTCTTATTTATTGAATAAACATTTTAATTAATTAATTTAAAAATCCCCTCTCATATCTGTAGCAGATCCACGAACAGACAAACACCTTTATGTGTGTTTTTGAAATTTCTCTCAAAAAATCATATCCTTTCATCCCCAAAATGCCGGTGACCGCCACCGCCACCCTCTCAACAAACGCCTGCACCACACTCGAAAGCACCACCGCCACCCTCAACACTATCGTTCATTCTTCCACAACTCATTAACCCAGTCACCATCATCGTTCTCCTTCTGCAACACGCAACCGACCACAACCGGCGACACAACCAACAACCGTCTCCACCATCCTCACCGCAGACCATCGCAACTATGTGTGGTTGACGTCCGTTTCAGATCTGGTCCGTTTCATCTACGATCTGGGTCGTGTCGGATCTGAGTTAGATTAACGAGATGTCAGATTTAGTTTGCTACAGTTTTGGAAGGCGGTTGCGGTGGTGATTGGTGGTGGATATGGCAGTTCATTGATGAATTTTGGAACATCAAATGGTCCTCCAGGTGGAAACTGATTTGGATTTACATTGGAAGCCATGATTTTGACAATCAGTAGGTTGATTGATTTAATTGGTAGTAATTGTAATTTGAAGAATGGATTTAGATCTAGATTTAGATCTGCGGTATATGTTATTTTATTTGTGTTTGCAATTATGTAATTATGTTCACTCGCAATTTAAGAATGCTATGGTTGTTGTTATATGTTTTGTTCATAGTTGTTATACAAGTGAACGTTATGTTATTTAAGTATGTGTTGTTTACAAGTGAACACAATTCACTAATGAGATATCTGGTTCATCTCTAGTTCATATCTGCTCACTTTGTTTTATTTTAATAAAACTGATCAATGGTGTTTAATGATGTGGAATGGTTAATGTTGTTCACTGATGTTGAAGGGTTACTGTCATTTGTTCATTGATGTTGAATGGTTAATGTTGTTCATTGATGCTGAATGGTTAATGCTGTTCATTGATGCTCAGTGGTTACTGTCGTTCACTGATGATATGTCGTTCACTTATATTTTATTGTATTTTAAAGTTGGAATTTATTTGGATGTGAAGAATTACCGATATTTTTGTAGTTAATTAGATCGACAATAATAGTTGTATGAGTTATTATTTTTATTTGTTTAATTAAGGAATGTATTTTTTATTAAATCATAATTTCTGGAAATTAATTTAAAGACAATAATACCCTTTCAGATTTAAATATTGATTGGATTAGATTAGTGGCTAGGATTACTTCTCGCGATTCTCGCAAAAAAATTACATCTCGCATGAACCCTCCCTATATATATATATATATATATATATATATATATATATATATATATAGGGAGGGTTCATGCGAGATGTAATATATATATATATATATATATATATATATATATATATATATATATATATATATATATATATATATATATATATATATATATATATATATATATATAAGGGTTTATGCGACAACCATTATTATTGCGAGAAATACGAGAACAAAAATTTGACCATTAGATTAAAATATAGATGGTTAATATTATAGATGAAATTATGGTAATTAAGTGGACAAAAAAGGGCACATGTGCCCCATCGCGTCGCACGGAAGATTTTGTCGGGCCGTGAGCCCCAAATTCGTCCAGATCAACGGCAGACATCTATTCTCACATTCTCACTCAATATATTAATTCTCAAAGGAACTCATTCATACATATATATATATATATATATATATATATATATATATATATATATATATATATATATATATATATATATATATATATATATATATATAGTGTCCGATTCAGCGCAGAACCGTTTTTAGCGACAGAACCACAGAACTATTTCTCAACCAATCAGAATCAAGTAAAATAATTATAATATATCTATTTTAAATTAAATTCGGAGGGGCATAAAAGTCATTGTATGAATGTAGTTATCTTTAGTAACCGTCCATAATCAATCACCTCCTAAAAATATGCAGATTTTGTTTTCAATTTGTTTTCAATGTTAATTTTGTTAATCACCAAATCTCGTGTCCATTTAAACCGTGAATATGTCTACCGTCTTCTTCTCCAACAAGAAGTAAAAAAACAACAAACATCGTAAAACAAATATAATGAACGAAAAAGAAATCATGATTAACTTAGAGCAGCCAATATGCACCGACATGATCGGCATTCAAGGGGATTCTTTTTACCAAGACGAACCGCAGATTCCCGATTATGATTTATACATGAATCTGATGAAGGTTAGTGTTTTTTCTAAGCTTATGTTTTTCAATACATGATTTAACAATTTTATTCTAAATTATGTTTGATTTCCAGCAGATTGTTGATTGGATTTGTTTACGGAAGTCATCGTTTTGTTGGCCAAATGAACCCATCCCCTAGCTTCATTACAGGTAGTTCATAAAAAACGTAATTAGCAAAACAAAGATTATGATTTGTTTAGTCAAGATGAAGAAGAATCATTTGATGACGATGAAGATGAAGATGAACATGAAGTTGATGTTTTTTCTGGGGAAGATTACTTTTCACATTAGTCATTTACATATATTCTCATTACTATACTATATTTATGTTTTGTTATAAATTTTTTGATTGTCTTTCTATGTACCAGATTCTTGTGAAAACCTTTTATTCATAATTTTGTTCTATTATACATAAATGTTTTCCATTTCATGAACTACATAAGACCCTTGTGGTGATCAAACTTAATCCTTATTTAACTTAAGAAGCCTTTTTGTACATTCATGTTTTTTTCAACTAATACGGAGTATATTAATGTATTAAATAAATTACCAAAAAAAATTATAAAAATCTACATTTCAATGTAAACATTTCAAATCCGGAGACTTAATGTAAACATACATATTATCATACATGTATGTTAAAAATGAATGACATATGTTCTCAAATTCATACTCAACATACATTCATGTTTTTCAAGCCAACAATCATGCAGTGGTGTATCCCATTTTTCATGCTTTCCGGCTGAAAATTATCAACTACAAACACTGAATGTCAGAAGACAACCATTGAATGTCATAAGACAAACATTGAATGTCAGAAGAGATGTAAATCCCATTTCATCTCGGGTCAAAATTATCAACTACAAACATCGAATGTCAGAATTATCAACTACAAACATTGAATGTCAGAAGAGATGTAAATCTGATTTCATCTTGGCACTCCTTCTGGTTGGGATGCAGGGTTTGACATAACTGCATACAATGTTTTTGTTCTAGATCGTGTATGCGATACAGAAAGAACCTGGAAATTCGACTTCTTTAACTCCACGTCGGCGTTATGAACCCTAATCAATATCAGAATTCCAATTACAGCTACGAATTGCAGAATATTTCAAGGGGTTTTTTAAGTGGATTCTAATTCTAAAGGAGATTATGAAGATTTCCTTTAGTATTTGCGGTAGTTTCTTTGGTAGGTGCGAGTTTTAAGGGTAACATGAGGATTACTTCCTTTTTCCAATAAGATAATGGACTGATATTTCATATTTTTTGAATTTTAAATATTGTAGACTTCCTATTGTACCCCTAGTGAATATAAACTTCCGTTTTAATTATTAGACTATTTACATTTATGGTATCAAAATCTTGGCCGTATGTTTATTATGTTAAACGGTCAAGATTAAAACATGGATGGTTCTGTGGTTCTGTCGCTAAAAATGGTTCTGCGCTGAATCGCACCCTATATATATATATATATATATATATATATATATATATATATATATATATATATATATATATATATATGGTCGACTTATATTGAGAACCCTGATTTCTAAAAGAACTCTGAGAACTCTTATTAACCAATCAGAATTTAGAAAATTAATTTTGATTTATTTAATTCGTATTAATTATCCAGGGGTATTTAGGACATTTTACCAAAATGAAATATATTTCCTTTTTTGAAAATCTTATAAAATTTAGGAATAGGTTATTTTACGGTAGGTTGTGCATATATGTCGAGACGGTTTTGCAAATACGTCATTTTACGGTTGTTTTTACGAATATACATATATGTTTTTTTAGCATTAATTTCATACATTTATGTTATTTTTCAGTATGCACGCATCAAATATGTTACTTTACAAGTTTGCTTATATGTTGAACATATATGTAACATAAAACATACATGTTTACCAATTTATCTTAATAAGTATGTAACTTTGCATGTATGTAACATAAAACATAAATTTCGAACAAACAAAATTTACATCCAAAATGTACAGAATTGTTAGAACAAACGGAATACATATGTTTTTATTTGTCTACCTTGCAATTTAAACTTGTACAACCATGATTGCTTCTTCAATTCTTTGGAAGTCACTCCAAATTTACACTAAGAATCTCACATGTATCAAAATGAAGAAAAATATTTGAATACTAACAATCATTGTAAAATGACGCTTTTACACCAAATATCTCGATACAGATACCTAATCAACCAAAAACTTTATAAATTAAATAATAGGAGTGTAAAACTATACTATCAACTACTGAAGCAGTAAATTGGATTAGACAACGAGCATATTAAGAGCTGAAAAGCATGAATATTAAACAAACTAGAAGTTAAATATACAAATATAAACAACACTGTGACAAATCCAATCGGCAAACACAAACTGCCATAACAAAAACTTGAAGTAAACGTAGATATGCTGTTTAAACAATAAGCTTCGAATAAATATCGTTACCTGTTACCAATAATAACAATCGATTAATCAATCAATCGACCAAGAACGTGAGGAAATCTGATCTCAATCAACCAATCGCCGCCGGAACACCGGTGGTAGGCACTAACTCCGCCACCGACGGAACCCTAATTTTGCCGCTTTCGTCGCCTCAATTAACCACCGTAAGTTGTAACGTCGCAGGCTTCAATTCGTCTGTTGCGTCGCAAGTAACCACCGGCGATTGGTCCGGCGTCGAACATCGGCATTTAAACTTTGGTCTTCGCCGACTCCGTTTGAAATTTGGTCGCTAATGACCACAGAGTCACAGACGGCACTTTCTAGTAGGTTGAAATTTTATACGATGGTGGTGATTTAAGTTTTGAGGAGATGTGAATGGGGCAGTTCCTACAAATACGTAGGAAAGATAAATTGTTTTAAATTAATATTAAATTCTTTTTTCACAATTACCTATACACCCTTTTTATTTAATACTTACCAAAAAAATAGGTTCATTATTTACGAAATTGGCACAATTAATCTTGACCTTTGATGTTAAATCCAATGGCCCAAATTGATTAATTAAAAGTTCTCAGAATTCTTTTGGAAATCAGGGTTCTCAATATAATCCTTCCGTATCCTTCACTATATATATATATATATATATATATATATATATGGAAAACTGAGTGTGTGGCCGTCATGTACCTAAGCTTAGGTATGGAACCACTCAAAATTAGGTTGTTTTTTGTTAAGAAAAAGTTTATAACTCAAAACATAAACTCATTAGTGTGTCAAATGTATCAAAGCTCATCTAAAACTCATCACTTATCTTGAATCTTAATTATGTTTGTATTAAAATAGTGTTTCAAGCTTCATGTTTCTTGAAATGGTGTTTATGTTGAATGCATATCCATGTGTGTATATATAATTTTTTTTTTGTTGTGTAAGTGTTCTAATATGTTGGGAAATTGATATGACTTTCGTAAAAAATAACCATTTTGAGTGTTTTTAACCAAAAATATGTAGTTATAGGTGGTTCCACACCTAAGCTTAGGTACATGACAGCCACACACTCACTATCCCCGTATATATATATATATATATATATATATATATATATATATATATATCTATATATATATGTGTGTGTGTAACAAAGTATCGCAAAATTAAACAACGCAAACGCAAAGACCACTAAATTGAAATGTCATACACTATAATATATCAAACTAACTTATTTTTCATGATCTAAAATACTAAACAAACCTTAAAAACCGGTAAAAATAAGAGAAAATTTAACACTTTATAATAAAAAAACCTGCAAGTTAACCCTCATCCTCGTCGCCATCCCCTTCCTCCTGTGTTACCCCATCTACTTGCCCACATCCTCGATTGTGCCATTGTTCGGCATTTGCTCAACACTTGTTCAATTATTTGCTCCTCAGTCAAGCCTGAACATCGGTTTGGGTCTTTTTTAATGCCAACATGTTTTCCTGTTTTGTTACAAAAAGAAACTTGATTAATTCAAAGAGAATTAATAAGTTTAGGAGGAGATTGTTGGGATATAAAACAGATATATCATTCTATTACTAATGCTGCAGTTGGTACTGATTCAAGCATATTGGGGCAGAACTACGTTTACTACTGATGCTACTGATCTCAAGTTACTACTGATGACAGCAAATACTACTGACGTTCTATTTTTGGTGCTGATCACATACGAGATACTAGCATAGTTAGTTACGGAATATATATCTTTATGAAATTCAATTGTAATCGATTCCTAGAATAACTAGGTTATAAATTTAGGCTTCAAGGACTAGTATATATAGTTCCTTATGAATTGTAAACATAGGTGTGTCTTGATCGATCAAATTAATATACATTGAAGCTTTTTGTGAATCACTGTGTTCTTATTTACATTCGTATTCATAACGGTATTCATTGTTCTTAATCAATTAAACTATTAGTGTTGATCCGCTGCAACTTCTAATAGTTTGTAGATCTGTGGTTAATTAATCCTTCTGGGTTAATCGATCCTGACAAGTGGTATCAGAGCTTTACGGTTCTAGATCTACGAATTAAGAACAACAAAAAGTTTCATTCTTTCGATCTCAAAATTGTTAATCATGTCTGATAACAATGAAAATACTCAAGCAAAGAAGATTCCAATTCTCACTCCCAACAACTTTGGGATGTGGAAAAACAGAATCAAGCAATACATGCTGGTTACTGATTATTCCATGTGGGAAGTGGTTCTTGAAGGCAACAAGACTATTCAAACTCAAATAGCCACCACTTCAACTGAAGTAGACAAACTCAAGTGTAAGAAAGAGAAGAAGGACAGAGGGATCGAGCTCAAAGCCTTAAGCACTCTTTTGCTTGCCATTCCCAATGATTATCAACATCTATTTGTTGAATATGATGATGCAAAGAAGTTATGGCAGGCTTTGGAAAAGAGGTTTGTTGGTACAAAGAGAATAATCAAGTCTGTTCTAAACAAGACTTTGAAAACTTCAAAGGACAGAAGAATGAATCATTGTCTATATTTGATTGGTTCAACAAACTCATTGGTGAACTAAATCAAGTTGGTTATCAACCAGACAATGATGATGTCAACAGGAAGTTCCTCAGATCTCTAGGTGAAGAATGGTCTATGTATATTGTGATATATAGACAAGGTGATGCACTAGAAGAAAAGGAGCTTGATGAACTCTACGATGAGTTAAGAGTGTTTGAATCAGAGGTAAGTAATAAATCTCCTAATTAACCTTCAAATAATGCTACTTTTGTGTCAAGTACAGGAACAGGTAAGGACAATACAAAGAATGCAGGTATTGAAGATGTAGCAAGAGAATCATTCTTCACTAGTCATGTGCACACTGCATTGATTAGTGAGGATTTGGAACAACTCAATCCTGATGATTTGAAAGAGATGGACATCAAGTGGCAGATGGCTATGCTGAGCTTAAGAACCAAAAGATTTCTTAAAAGAACTAGAAGACAAAATCTGTCTTACAACAAAGGTGATCGTGCTGGATTTGATAAAACCAACGTCAAATGCTACAACTGTAGCAATCTAGGTCACTTTGCCAAAGAATGCCCAAACAAAGACCAAAGATCAAACTACAACAAAAACAGTACCTCAAATTCAACTGCTTTAGTATCTCAAGAAGGACAAGGGTATGACTGGAGCTTTCAAGCAGAAGAACATGCACAGAATCAAGCTCTCATGGCCTTTACTACTGATTCTTCTACTACTGAGGTAAATTCTAAATCTTGTACTCCTGAATGTATTAAAACATATAAAGAATTAGAAAATTTTAATAAAGAAACACTTGAAGAGATGATTCTAAACAGAAATAGAAGAATTGAATACAATGGTTGTATAGCTGATTTAGAAAATCAAATTAAAATCTATAAAATAACTGATCAAAAAATAAAAGATGAATTGCTTCAAACCACTTATGAAAAAGAACATATTGAATTAAAACTAAAAGAAACTTTGATCAAATTAGAAGAATGTCAAATGGAATTAGAACAGAATAAATTAACTATTAAAAAATTTGAAAGAAGTTCTAAAATTGTTAATGAATTAACTAGTAATCAAACCACAGAAAAGGTTGTTCATGGAGTGGGATATCATGCTCTCCCACCTCCAACAAATTTTATTCCTCCTCTAAAATCAAGCACATAAAGAGTTTTAAATTATTTAAAAATTGAAAGTCAAACTGAAACTAAAACCAGTAATGAATCAAATGAATCTTCTGATGATGATCAAACAACTGAATCAAATGATACAAGTTTTCACACAACACAAAGTCAAACCGAATCCCCAAAATACAATTCGGAAAATATACCTACAATTCTAAGAAGGGGAAATCAAAGAAACTTAAATCAGTTAAAAGAACAAAGAAAACCTGAAAGTGCAAAAACAACAAAATTATCATGTTTAATTTGTAACAAGGTAAACCACATAGCTATAAATTGTCACTTCAATCCTATTAATAGTCAAAAATTTAAAGAATTCAAAATCAACAAAGAAAAAGAAAAAGCCTTAAAATTAAAACAAATTGAAGAAACAAAAGAAAAGGAATCTAAAAAACCAAAACAAAAAGAATTTAAAAAACAATGTGTTGAGAATCCTAAATTTGGAAGAACTGCACAAAGATTTATGCAAAATATCAGGTATAAAAGTCCAAACAGAGGTAATTATTTCAAAAACAATGGAAAACAAAATCAGTTTCCTCAATATTTAAAGTTTTCAAACTACAGTAGAAACTATTCCAAGTTTACTACTGGAAAAAACCCTAATTACAATGCTGTCTGGTATAATTACAAAAACACTACTGATTATGCTCAAAATTCATATTACCCAAACACTACTGGTCCATCAGTAGTAAAATTTTCAAAAGCCAAAAACTACGGGTATAAACCTAGATCAGTAGTAACTAAGAACATCAGTAAGGCTCATTGAGTTAGAAAGACTCACTCTTCAAAGGATGAACCCAAGACAAAACAAGCTTGGGTTCCCAAAATTAACTAATCCTTTTACTTTATGTGCAGAGTATCCAGATCCCTGAAGAAGGTAGAACATGGCATATTGATAGTGGATGCTCTAGACACATGACTGGAAATCTTCAAATACTTAGAGATTTCAAGTCTTTTGAAGGAGGATATGTTGCTTTTTGAGAAAATCCTAGAGGAGGTAAGATTACAGGTAAAGGAACAATATCAAATGGTAAGATCACTTTTGATGATGTCTTTTATGTTGCTGAGCTTAAATATAATCTGGTTAGTGTCTCACAAGTCTGTGATAAGAAGAACAAAATTCTTTTTACAGATGTTGAGTGCATCATTCTTTCTCCTGATTTTATTTTAGATGAAAAATTTGTTGTTTTAAGAACACCAAGGAGAAACAATGTGTATTGCCTGGATATAGGGGGAGAACTCATTTCATCAAATGAGATCAACTGTTTTATATCTAAGGCAAACACAAATGAATCAGAACTTTGGCATAGAAGGATGTGTCACACAAATTTTAAAAATATGAACAATTTAGTTGAAAAGAATTTGGTAGTTGGTCTACCACAAAAAGAATTTATGTGTGATAATCATTGTGTTGCCTGCCTAAAAGGTAAACAACACAAGACTTCTCATAAGACCAAAGCAACTAACTCTATTTCTAAACCTTTGCAGCTCTTACATATGGACCTTTTTGGACCTACAAATGTAATGAGCATTGGAAAGAAACAATATTGCCTTGTTATTACTGATGATTTTTCCAGATATACTTGGGTCTTCTTTCTTAGGACCAAAGATGAAACAAGTGAAATGATCAAGAATCTGATTATAAAGCTGGAAAATACAAGAGATCTCAAAGTGAAAGTAATTAGATGTGTTAAGGCAAAAAGCCTTACCCCTTTGGATCTTAAGATAACAAAACAACCTAGACTAGCTTTGATTAATATGTTGAATAACATAGCTAAGTTTAGGTCTGATACTGAGTGATCAGTATTAGAACTCAGTATCAGTACTCAGTATCAAATAGTGATACTGAGTAGAAGGACTGAGTGATACTCAGTATAGTAACGGACTAAGATCAAATCCCTTGATCTTAGTCATTTTCCTTGCTTAGTCCTTCGGTTACTCCTTTGCTCATTATGTAAGATCTCTATAACATTATAAATAGAGATCATCTTGCAAAGGAGTACTTACCAATTTACTTTACACATTCACATCTTTTGTAATTGATCAGTGGTCTTGTTATTCCGCAACAAGCCACACTTAGTGGATTTATACATTGACCATATTCTTGTGTTATCACTTTAATATTTCTCTAAGTATAATATTCTATCAATTAACATTATAAACCAGGGTTGTTGTGACCTAACAACTGGTATCAGAGCAGGCTAAATAATCTTCTATTTAGTCGATCTATAACCCTGGCAGCCATTTCCTACATCTATCCCTCCAACACTCAAAAATCCAAAATGTCTACAATTATTGCACCAGTTATGTCTGGAAAGGGAGTACCCATCTTTGATGGAAAAGACTTCCTTCAATGGAAGCTCAAAGCTCAGTGGTATCTTGAATCTATTCATCATGAGATGCTCACTGTGCTAAATGATGGTCCCATCATTCCACAAACTGTGGAACCGGTTGCTGCTACTGATGATACTCCTGAGGGCATAAGATCTGTACCTAAACTAAAGCACAACTGGACTGACACTGACCGTCAGTTGTATGCTTTAGACTCCAGAGCTAAAGGAGTGATTGGTAATGCTGTTACAAAAGAGATACTTAATGCAATTATGAAATTGCCAACAGCAAAGGCTATGTGGGATAGCCTATCAGTCACTTATGAAGGTACAGCAAAGGTGAAGTTGCAAAGAAAAAGCAACATGAGAAGGAAATATGAAAATTTCTTTTCAACTCCAAATGAAGACATCACCACTCTCTATAACAGGTTCAATACTGTTATCCATTATTTAATCAGTGTAGGCATTGTGAAAGAGGAAGGAGAGCTTGTTCAAAAGTTTCTGGATAGCCTTCCTCAACAATTTCTTGACATGACAAACTCTGTCAATGCTGCTAACAACATTGAGTCATACACTCTTCAAACTTTGTATGGTTTAATGCTGAATCATGAGGAGAATAATGCTGCAAGACTGATCAACTGGAAGAAAACTGACAAGTCTTCCACTGGTATGGCTCTAGTTGTGCAACAGGCTTATACTGTGACTGAGCCAGAAGAACCAGAAGTTGATCTTGCTGATGCTG
Organism: Calendula officinalis; assembly: GCA_963853835.1. Taxonomy (NCBI): domain Eukaryota; kingdom Viridiplantae; phylum Streptophyta; class Magnoliopsida; order Asterales; family Asteraceae; genus Calendula; species Calendula officinalis. The sequence continues at coordinate 50,784,582 of OY970825.1, forward strand.
AGGCAGAAGAACTTGAAACTCAAATGGCTCTCATGTCTATGAAGCTGGATCAGTTGAAGAAGAAGAGGCTTGGTGTTAGCTCTTCTGGACATACTGACCCTAGATCAGGTCTGTGCTATAGGTGTGGAAAGCCTGGACATATTGCTGCAAATTGTCATACTAAGTCTTCTAAGACTGACCAAAATGACAAGATTGCATACCGAGCAAAAAGATATAGAGACAAATATGTCAAGCTGAAGAATTGGAGCAAGGGAAAGAGGGCCGAAGGAAATGGAGCACCTCATCAAGCACTTTACTCAGAAGCCTGGATGGATGAAGAGTTAAGTGATGATGAAGAGGAGATTGAAAATAAAGCCTTTATGGCTTTCACTGAAGATGATTTGAAGAGTTCCTTTGAAAAGGATATCAAAGAGGCTGAGAGGATGAGTGTTCATACTGATTGGGATTCCACTCAGTTGTACAAGGTAAGTTCCTTTCAAACTTATTCAGTGAATGAAAAAACCAAGATTTTTGATTATATGCTTGTTGATCTTAAAACTTCTGTACAAAAAGAAAAAGCTTTAAAATTAACAATTAAAGAACTTGAAAGGGTAAATAATGAAAACTTGGATAAACTAGCAAAATATAAAGATTTAGAACTAAATTTTTCAGATTTAAAAGACATTAACCAAAGATTAGCTGATAAAGCTCATTCACACAAACTTGAAAAAGAGAAATTTGAAAAACAGTGTAAATCTTGGGGAAATGCTTCAATAAAATTAAATAAATGTTTAAATGAACAATTTCCAGAAAATGTGAGGGCTGCACTTGGTGTTGATCCTCAATTTAAAAGCAGGAACAATTTTGCTGATTTATTTGAAGAGTTTTCTACTATGAACCCTATTAATTTTGTAAAAGCTAAAACTTTATGTGAAGTTGGATGTCAAACTGAGTCAGATGATGAAGAAAATGAAATTTTAGAAAAACCTATTGGTCCTTCCATCTGCTCAAAGTGCTATACTGAGCTACAAGAACTCAGTATTGAATTTCAAATAACAGAAATTTCTGATACCGAGCTACCAATAGTTCAGTATGACACTTCTGCTGTTCCACCTTTTGAATTATTATTTAATACAACAACTTTTGAATTATATAATGATAATAAAACAACTTCTATCTCACATATTTCATCAAATACAGAAGTTGCAGGAACAGAAACATCAAATACTGAGACATCTAAAGTACCTATTAAAGTTGTTCCTTCAAAACATGATAAACAAAAGACAACTTCAACTAGGTCTTTGGTTGGCAAAGACAAGAAGTCTACCACTAATAAAATTAGAAAGACTTCTCTGCCAAATAAAAATAAACAACCAGATCATCCATCTCCTAAACCAGTTAAAAACAATATTAATACATCTATTAGAAATAACAAAATTAATGTTTTAAAAACACTTGGTGATCAGGTCAAGTCTTTAAGTAAACAATTTGCAAAACTCGTTCATACTGACCTACCAAAAGTGAAACATTTTTCTAAAATACCATATGAAAATATGTTTAGAAATAGACCTAGGAAATGTTATAGATGTCATCATACTGGTCATAAGGGAGATGAATGCTGGACTGATCTCTCAAGTCCTAGGTACTCAGTACCAAAGAAAAGGAGAGAAACTAAGTCAGTATCACCAAAGAAAACTTCTAAAGTTACCCCTGAAGTGATACCGACCTCTTCACATAAAGAGATCAAGTCAAATTGTGTTTATCCCACCAAAGGTCCCATTCAAAAATGGGTTCCTAAAAGGAACTAATTCTTATTTTGTGTCTTGTGCAGGGTGACAGAAAGTGGTACTTAGATAGTGGCTGCTCAAGACACATGACAGGCAGTATGGAATACCTTCTTAATTATACTCCAGAGAAGGGTCCTTCTGTCAAGTTTGGAGATGACTCAGTGGGAAAGACAAGAGGTTATGGTGTGATCAAGGCAGGCAACATAACTTTTAAAAGAGTTGCCTATGTAGAGGGTCTTAAACACAATCTGCTCAGTATTAGCCAGATGTGTGATGATGACAATGAAGCTCGATTCAGAAAGGTTGCAGGAATCATCTACAATGATAAAGAGCAGCCTGTACTCATTGCTAGAAGAGAAAAAGACGTATATGTGGTCAACCTATCTGAAATAGACCCAACTATTCGAGTATGCCTGCTTTCTAAAGTCAAGCCAGAATTACATTGGCTATGGCACAAGAAACTCTCTCACATAAATTTTAGAAATATCAACGAGCTCAGTATGAAGAAACTGGTGAGAGGATTGCCCACAATTACTTATTCAAAAGATAAGTTATGCTCAGCATGTGAAATGGGCAAGCAGAAGAAGAGTTCATTCAAGTCAAAAGTCAATCATTCCATCAATGAACCTCTTACTATGATACATATGGATCTTTTTGGCCCCATCAGCACACCATCTTTGGCCAAAAAGATCTATACTCTAGTCTTAGTTGATGAATTCTCAAGATATACTTGGGTCATCTTCCTCAAGACTAAGTCAGATGCAACAACAGAAATCATTGCCTTTATAAAAAGAGAGGAACTTCAAAAAGGCAACAAGGTCAAGCAACTTAGAAGTGACCATGGTACTGAGTTTAAGAACTCAGTATTAGCAGATTTCTGTGAAGAAAAAGGAATCATTCAAAACTTCTCTGCAGCCTACACACCCCAACAAAATGGTGTTGTAGAAAGAAAGAACAGAACACTGATTGAAGCTGCAAGAACTTTATTATGCCATGCTGGACTGGCACTGAGTTTCTGGGCTGAAGCTGTAAACTGTGCAAATTTCACTCAGAATAGAGCCACTATAGTCCAAAGACATCTGAAGACTCCATATGAGTTATACGATGGCAAGATTCCTAATGTGGAATATTTCCACATCTTTGGGAGTAAATGTTTTGTACTCAGTACAAAACAAAATCTCAATAAATTTGCTCCCAAAGCAAATGAAGGTGTGTTCATGGGCTACTCTCCACACTCCAAAGCTTTCAGAGTGTATATCATCTCAACCAAGATGATTGTAGAATCCATTCATGTCACATTCGATGAAGATCAGAATGAGCATTCTACCTCAGCAAGTGAAGACATAAGTGGCATAGATATTCTATGCAATCCAGAACACTCCATTGCTGAACAGCCTAAGTTTCATCCACACTTTATTCCTAATAAGTTTAATGAACCTGATCAAGTTCAAACTCAGTATCACTCAAATGCGTCTAATACTGAGGTTCCCATAACAGAGGACCTTCATACTGAGTTTCCAACTAATGATCTGAACCACTCAATTTATGAAGAAGGTGAAACATCCAACACTTCACAAGAATCCACATCAACTCTACAAAATGAAGATGAACAGCACCCTACACTGTCTAATACTGATCAGAATTCCACTCAGTATCAGACAGACAACACATCAAATCAACAAGATATTGTTGATCCTATCTCAAATGCTTCCTTAGGAAACAATTTAAGGGAACACAGAGACCATCCACACTCAAACATTATTGGTCCTATTGGAGAAGGTGTCCAAACAAGAAGAAAATTAGAATTTCCAACCCAAGCAACTGCAAACTTTTGTTTTTTCTCAAGTTTTCTATCTACCATTGAACCAAAGAAAGCTGATGAAGCTTTATTAGATGAAGATTGGGTAGAGGCTATGCAAGAAGAGCTCACAGAGTTTGAAAGAAACAAAGTTTGGAACTTAGTACCACCTCCTTCTGGCAAAACTATTATTGGTACTAAGTGGGTGTTCAGAAACAAGATGGACAAGGATGGTGTTGTCATCAGAAACAAAGCAAGGTTAGTTGCTCAAGGTTACAGGCAAGAAGAAGGCATTGACTATGATGAAACTTTTGCACCAGTTGCAAGAATTGAAGCTATTAGGTTGTATCTTGCATATGCAGCCTTTAAGAATTTCAAAGTTTATCAGATGGATGTCAAAAGTGCTTTTCTAAATGGAAAACTACAAGAAGAAGTTTATGTTAAACAACCTCCAGGTTTTGTTGATCCCAAATTTCCTCATTATGTTTTCAAGCTTGATAAAGCTCTATATGGGCTCAAACAAGCTCCAAGAGCCTGGTATGACACCTTGTCTGAGTATCTTATTGAAAATAAGTTTACAAGAGGTAAAATTGATAAAACATTATTTTCAAAAAGGAAAGGTTCTGACATTTTACTCATTCAGATATATGTAGATGACATTATCTTTGGTTCCACTGACAAGTCAATGTGTGACTGGTTTGCGAAGATAATGTCAACTCAGTATCAGATGAGTATGATGGGAGAACTTACTTACTTTCTGGGTTTACAAGTTGAACAAAAGCCTGATGGCACTTTTATAAATCAAAGTAAGTATGTGCATGACATGTTAAAGAAATACAACTTTGAAAATCTATCTTCCATGCACACTCCTATGGGTACTCAGGATAAGATAAGTAAGGATGAAACTGGTAAACCAGTATGTCAATCCACATACCGAGGTATGATTGGTTCCTTACTTTACTTAACTGCTAGTAGGCCTGATATCATGTTTGCCACATGTTTGTGTGCTCGGTATCAGGCTGATCCTAAAGAATCACACATGAAAGCAGTTAAGCGCATCTTTAGATATCTTACAGGTACTCCTAACCTGGGTCTTTGGTATCCCAAAGACTCAAACTTTGACCTTGAAGGGTACACAGATGCAGATTTTGCAGGTTGTAGATTGGACAGAAAGAGCACAAGTGGAGGATGTCAATTTCTAGGTGGAAGACTAGTTGGCTGGTCATCCAAGAAACAAAATTCGGTAGCAACTTCCACAGCAGAAGCAGAATATGTTGCTGCAGGAAGTTGTTGTGCTCAATTATTATGGATGCAGTATCAACTCTTAGACTATGGGTTCAACTTTCATAAGACTCCTATTCATTGTGATAACAAGAGTGCTATTGCTATCACAGAGAACCCAGTCCATCACTCCAAAACCAAGCACATTGATATCAGACACCACTTTATTCGAGATAATGTGGAAAAAGGGTAAGGTTGAAGTAGATTATGTACCAACAAATGAACAATTGGCTGATGTATTTACTAAACCACTTCCTGAGGAAAGGTTTATGTATTTACTAGGGCAATTAGGTATGTTGAATCCTTAATCTTTATTAAATTTCTTTAAAACTGAGCGCTCAATATCACTCCTGTTGATACTGACCACTCAGTATCACTAGTCTGTTATCAACAAAATTTAAAATTTTTATTTTTTTTATAAATTTCAAGAGCAAATAAATTGTTTTTATATTTTTTTTAAATTTTTTAAAATTAATTTTTTTTTAAACTCGGTATTGGGGTATGACGGCTCTTACACCGAGCTTAATCCTCATACTGCTCAAACGGTAACTTTTCTTAATAAGAAAGTTACCGTTGGCAGAAGATAAGGCAGTCAAATCAGCCGCTTTTACTTCCCAATACCTTATTTATCTTTCAAATCTCCTATAAATAAACGTTTTTTTTATTTCAAATTTTTTTAACTGTTATTTCTTCTTTCATCTTAAATTCTCTCTGCGATTAACGATTTCACTTTCTCTTAGCAAGCAAATTCTTTCAAATCAAAATCACAGATGGCGAACTATACCTTTGTTGCTCCAGAAGTTCAATCGGAAATCCAATTCCGAAATAATGAAGTACCCAGGTTTGCGAGGAACAACATCACAGCAAATTTCAATATTCCTCAAGCCTGGGCATGCCAAGAATTCACGAACATCGTCACTTTTATGAAGAATTGCCCGATTGCTCGTGCCCTGACATTATCTCCTAGAGCAATCTACCCAGAAATGTTATGCGAGTTTTGGTACTCTGCTACACTCGATTCTCCAGATATGATTGCTGGGTGGGTAATTAGAGATCAAAGAAGGGCATTTGTTTCTACTGCAATCATTCGTGAAGCACTGAGACTTCCCGCCCAAGCTCAGTATGACCCATTTGTTGATCGATCAGAGGCACGCTCTGTTCTGCCTTTTCTGGGTCGAAGAGGAACAACTGGCACAATCAAAAGAAATGAATTTGGTCCTATGTGGGGTATTCTTATCACAACAATAATTCGATGTATGACCCACAAGACGGGGGCTTTGGACCAAATAAACGAATTTGGGATGCAAATAGTACATGCTCTGTACTATGGAAGAAACATTGATTTTGCTCGCCTAATCTTCAATGAATTAGCTACTCTGGTCCGAGCAAACACAAGGGAATGCAATGTCCCTTTCTGCAGATTTCTTTCACTCATATTTCAACACTCAATGCCCACACACATTTATGATGAATTTCACAGCCCAAGAGTTGATCTTCCTCCACTCAGTGAGAAGATCTTCTTTTACAGACCAAGAGAAGGAGAACCTCTTCTAAGTCCTCCTATGTGGGCCATTGTTCAAGAACACATTGATGATGTAGAACACATGTCTGATACTGAGTCAGACAATGATGATGATGATGATAATGATGATGATAGTGGTAATGGAGCACAGGATGGTCAAGATATTGAGATGCAGGATGTCCCACAAGTTCAAGAATCAACTATCTCTCCACCTGCACAAGATCTTGCTGCTCCTCATATTGAAACCGATCGTGACACTGAGTCCTCAGAAGACACACCACTGCTCCTTCGAAGAAGAAGAAGGAATGTTTCTCCTATCATTATGGGCAACTTATCATCTGAGGAGGTGCAGCCTGCCAATGTTCCATCATTAACTGCATCTATTCAAGCCCAAAGCTTTATTGCAGCCACCGCTGACCTTCCAGGTCCAGAACAAGCTCCACCTGCTCAACCAATTGAGGAACCTCATGTTCCTCTCGATGTGGAGATTCAATATGCACAAACTGCACTGGAAGGTGCTCAGCATGACAGAGGGGTCGGTATTGAAGAGGTTGGTGCTGCACATCAACAAACACATGATCCTGCACCGACCTCTGCAGATGCTCGAAGGGAATCTGACAGAGTCTCAGGTATGAATTTCTAAAAATCCTTAAACTTATATACATATATTTCATTCCCAAAATAGAGACTAAGTATTGGACAGTACCAACTCAATACTGACCAAAGTCTCAAACGATCTTTTAAATATATATCCTCTTATGGCCAACATAGCTAGCCCACTGCTGCTATGCAAAATTCATATACTGAGCACACAAAATTGATCATTGTCAGTCTACAGTTGTCTCAACATATAAAGAGACAATGGTGGTTGATGTCATACTGACACCCACTGGTGCTGCTTGAATAATGTCCAACTTATTTTTGAGTTGGGTAGCATCATTCAAGAAATGATCACAAACCCTTAAGCCACAAAATCCAAAAATATTCAATGGGGTTTAGCCACATTTCTGTTATCACTCTCATACCGAGTGATAAACATTGAAAATAACAAGAAGCACATCCCAGGCTTCGAATTCCCACACCCAAACCTTTTAGTAAATGTGACTTATCCTATACTGAGCTACTTAAATTTTCACACTCATCTTTACTAAAATCTTCTTACACATGCTATGCACAAGTCCACAATATTTCATCCTATACCAGATGAAATACAGACTTCACAAACTCTGTTTATATGATTGTAGAATTAAACAACACCACAATTCTATTTGATAAACCTTTCATTCTAACCAGTTTTATATTTTTTGTTTCTTTAGCACCATCTGTGCAGGGCATTCCGGCATCTCAAGCTGCAGCAGCCCAAGTGACTCTGCAAGCAATCATGCAGCACATTCTGGCCATCCAACAAACTCAAAATGTAATACTAGCCAGAATGGACAAGATGAGTGGTGATATTGATTTAATAAAACAGTCAGTATCACTCCTTCAACAACCACAGCAGCCTCCACAAACTCCACCAGGTTCACCTGGTGACCACAATGAAGAAGGAGAAGGAGAAGGAGGTGCTGGTGATACTGATGCTGCAACTGAGCCCATGCCCTCCCCTACTCTTGAACAACCTGAAGGGGACATGGGTGGTGATACTGATCCTCTTCCCTCCTCATCAAATGATAACAAAAAGGGGGAGAAAAGACAAAGAGATTCTGAGGTTGATCAAACTGAGCCTTCTGCTCAGGGGGAGAAAAGAAGAAGATTGAATGAAGATCAACCTCAACAACAACATCAGCAAAGCCCTCATACTGAGCCATTTCATATTCAGTATGAGAGAAGAAGACAAAGAACAAGGTCAGAATTACAAGTTCAAGACCCACTTGAGCCATCTGCTCAGGGGGAGACTCATACTGACCAACCACAGCAAGCTTATACTGAGCCACCTGCTCTAGAAGAAAATAACTTACATCCAGTGGAATCAGAAGATTTTTTAAACTTTGCATTGGATGAAGCAAATAAAGAAACCTCTTCATCATCATTCGCAGATGATGAAGAGCATACAAGAAAATCTATCTCATCTCAGGCTGAAGGACCTTCTAGAATTCCTAGAAGACCAATAACCAGAAGAATGACAAATGTGGTTATGTCCTCAAAATCTAGTGAAGAACAAGATCCAGCTCCTCTGATCTCAAGACCTAGAAGATCTGCTCAGTTTACTGAGGGAAAGAGTGAAGCTGAGGACGAGATTGAAGCCCAAAGGTTCTTCCCTGTTAAGGAAGAACCTGAATCTGAGTCTGAAGATGTTCCAAGAAGATCTCATACTGTAAGAAGAACTGGAGATGAATTACTTGAACAGTATTGGAACATTGTGGCACAAAGAACAAGATATAGGGAAACAAGGATGAGTATGCTGAGGAAGAAAGCATTTCCAACTGTAAGAGACATATACTGGCTAAATGAGTTTGTCAACAAAATAAAGGTCAAAACTGTTGATAGGTCAATTGTTGCAACTTGTACTGGGCCAGTCAGTCCTCCAATGAAGTTTCTCCTCCATGACATTCAAAATATGGGACTTCATGATTGGATAAAAATTGCTAGACTGATCAAGGAAATGCCTTCAAGATCTTCTGAAGCCCAAGTGATGATGGATGAAATCTGGGCTGTATCTGCTATATGCTATGAAAAAGGCATTCTTTATGCAGCAGAATACAGGGCACTCAGTGTGATGACTGAAGCTATGAGGAACAACAAACCTGAGTGTCTTAATACTTTCAGAATAATTCCCACATATACTGTTCCCCCTAATCTCATTTTTCAGGATCAAAAGAGTACCATATATCCAACATCTGGATACATGTATACTGACTCAGATGACAGGGAATGCTTCATTACTGAAGCAGATTTGGCAACAGCTCCTATCAGCCATTTGGTGGGTCTTAAATGGATGATAACCAAGAAAGAAGATGCTTGGTTTAGAAAAAAGATAGTTGCTGTACTAAACAACAGGCAAGATGAACTGAAGAAAAGAGAAGAGTTCATCCATGTGAAGAAAGAAGTCTTCTACGAGTTTGAATCGATCAACAAAGACTAAAGAAGAAGACTTTGCAGCCTGTAGCTTCTCATGTTTAGTTTTTTCTTTGTAATTGTTTTGTTATCATTAGATAGGGGGAGATTGTTAAGGCAAAAAGCCTTACCCCTTTGGATCTTAAGATAACAAAACAACCTAGACTAGCTTTGATTAATATGTAGAATAACATAGCTAAGTTTAGGTCTGATACTGAGTGATCAGTATTAGAACTCAGTATCAGTACTCAGTATCAAATAGTGATACTGAGTAGAAGGACTGAGTGATACTCAGTATAGTAACGGACTAAGATCAAATCCCTTGATCTTAGTCATTTTCCTTGCTTAGTCCTTCGGTTACTCCTTTGCTCATTATGTAAGATCTCTATAACATTATAAATAGAGATCATCTTGCAAAGGAGTACTTACCAATTTACTTTACACATTCACATCTTTTGTAATTGATCAGTGGTCTTGTTATTCCGCAACAAGCCACACTTAGTGGATTTATACATTGACCATATTCTTGTGTTATCACTTTAATATTTCTCTAAGTATAATATTCTATCAATTAACATTATAAACCAGGGTTGTTGTGACCTAACAAGATGTGATAATGGAACTGAGTTTAAAAATACTAACCTAATTGATTTTTGTGATCTCAAGGGCATTGACAGGCAGTACAGCTCACCAAGAACTCCACAACAAAATGGTGTTGCTGAAAGAAGAAATAGAACTATCATTGAAGCAGCCAGATCTATGCTTGCAGATTCAAAATTACCAATAACTTTTTGGGCTGAAGCTGTTAATACTGCTTGTTATGTTCAGAACAGAGTATTAATAGTTAAGCCTCACTTTAAAACACCATATGAACTTTTCAATAAAAGAAAACCATCAATAAGTTTCTTAAAATCATTTGGTTGTCCTTGTACTATTTTAATTACAAGAGAACAAATTGGTAAATTTGACTGCAAAGCAGATGATGGAATATTTGTAGGATACTCAACTCAAAGCAAATCTTACAGAGTGTTCAACAAAAGGCTAAGGATCATTGAAGAAAGTGTAAATGTATCCTTTAATGAAAATCTGATGAATGAACAAGGAAATGGTCCAGATTGGTTGTTTAATATTGATAATCTAACCAAATCTTTTAATGACAATTATGAGCTTAATACAGAAGATTCAAACAATCAAAACCAACTAGCAGGACCATCATCAAGTGAAAGGCAAGAAATCATGAAATATATCTTAGTTGATACTGATCCCACAGTTGACACTGAGGACAGTAGTAACTCTGGTAGCCCTAATTTCATTGATACCAGTAATAACACAAATTCTGAAGATACTACTGATCCCAGTAGTAAATCCGAACCTCAGAGTTGTGATAATGATCTACTCAATACTGATGTCAGTAACAACAATGATCCTCCTGAGATCAATGAAGAGAACGTTACTACTGTCACCAGTAGTAATGATGAAACTCCACAAAATACAAACAATCAAGAAGAAACATGGACAGATGCACAAATTCCTGAATCAAATGAGTCAAATCTAGACTCTCAAATCTCTGTTGACAAAATCCCTGGAACCAGAACTGAAAAGAATCATCCTCTGGACCTAGTCCTAAGTGATGTCAGTTCAAACATGCAGACAAGAAGCAAATTTAATTCCTCATTAAATTCAAATGTTTGTAACATAAGTTTAATATCTAATGAATGCATGTATGAATGTTTTCTGTCACAGGAAGAACCTAAGAAGATTCAACAAGCTATGAAAGATTCAAACTGGATCATAGCAATGCAAGAAGAACTTCTTCAGTTCAAACTGCAAGCTGTATGGACTCTTGTTCCTCTACCAAAGGGAAAAAGACCTATTGGCACAAGATGGATCTTCAGAAATAAGAAAGATGAAAGAGGTATAGTGATCAAAAACAAAGCAAGACTTGTAGCCCAAGGATACACACAATAAGAAGTAATTGATTATGATGAAGTATATGCTCCTGTTGCCAGAATTGAAGCCATAAGAATATTTCTGGCATATGCTTCATATAAGAAATTCAAGGTATACCAAATGGATGTAAAAAGTGCATTACTTTATGGGAAAATTGATGAAGAAGTGTATGTATGCCAGCCCCCAGGTTTTGAAGATCCAGAACATGATGACTATGTGTACAAGTTAGACAAAGCTCTATATGGCCTCCATCAGGCACCAAGAGCTTGGTATGACACATTGTTCTCATATTTACTGAAGAACAACTTCAAAAGAGGTGCCATTGACAAAACACTGTTAACAAGAAAGGTCAAATATGATATACTACTGGTCCAAATATATGTAGATGATATCATCTTTGGATCAACAAATGATCAACTATGTAAAGAATTTGAAGAGTTAATGCAGATCAAGTTCAAGATGAGCTCAATGGGTCCAATGAACTTCTTTGTTGGACTCCAAATCAGTCAAAGATCAGATGGTATCTTGATCAATCAGTCTAAATATGTCAGAGATATTTTAGAGAAATTTGCATTAAAAGACAGCAAAAGTGCAAGCACTCCAATGGAAACTCACAAACACCTACATCCTGATGTTGAGGGGGAGGATGTGGATGAACATCTTTACAGATCCATGATATGTTCTTTAATGTATTTAACTGCATCAAGACCTGACATTATGTATAGTGTTTGTGTATGCGCCAGGTATCAAGCAAGACCTAAGGAATTACACTTGCAAGCTGTCAAAAGAATTTTTAGATAGTTGAAGGGAAAACCCTCTCTTGGTCTTTGTTATCCACATGCATCACCATTTGAACTAGTAGCCTACACTGATAGTGATTATGGTGGTGAATGTCAAGATAGGAAATCTACTACTGGTGGATGTCAGTTCTTTGGATCAAGATTGGTGTCATGGCAATGCAAGAAACAAACAAATGTTTCAACATCAACTGCTGAAGCAGAGTATGTAGCTGCATCTGCTTGTTGTGCTCAAGTACTATGGATTCAAAATCAACTACTAGACTTTGGTATCTCTATCCTTAAAACTCCAATTTTTATAGATAATCAAAGTGCCATCAGTATTGTAAATAATCCAGTAAAACACTCTAAAACAAAACACATTGAAATTAGATTTCATTTCATAAGAGATTGCAATGAAAAGAAATTAATTAAAGTAGAGAAAATTCATACTGATAATCAATTGCGGATCTTTTTACAAAAGCATTTGATGTAGGAAGATTCACCTTTCTGGTCAGCAGTATTGGAATGATCTTAATAAGCTAAGTCTCAAAAGAAACATAAAGTATATCATTGCTCAAAGAAAGCTGCAAAATCAAAGAACACTTGAAGGCAGACAAAGAAGAGCTAAACTATTAGAAGAACAAGCTAAGAAGAATGAAGAGCAAAAAGAAACTTGATTAATTCAAAGAGAATTAATAAGTTTAGGAGGAGATTGTTGGGATATAAAACAGATATATCATTCTATTACTAATGCTGCAGTTGGTACTGATTCAAGCATATTGGGGCAGAACTACGTTTACTACTGATGCTACTGATCTCAAGTTACTACTGATGACAGCAAATACTACTGACGTTCTATTTTTGGTGCTGATCACATACGAGATTCTAGCATAGTTAGTTACGAAATGTATATCTTTATGAAATTCAGTTGTAATCGATTCATAGAATAACTAGGTTATTAATTTAGGCTTCAAGGACTAGTATATATAGTTCCTTATGAATTGTAAACATACGTGTGTATTGATCGATCAAATTAATATACATTGAATCTTTTTGTGAATCACTGTGTTCTTATTTACATTCGTATTCATTAACAGTATTCATTGTTCTTAATCAATTAAACTATTAGTGTTGATCCGCTGCAACTTCTAATAGTTTGTAGATCTGTGATTAATTAATCCTTCTGGGTTAATCGATCCTGACATAATTTCGTACATTAAGTAAAAGAAATTGCTCCCATATTATTGTTGAGGAAGACCGCCAACGACCAAGGTCTTGTTTCTTGAATGATTTTGACAAACAAGTCAATTAGGATCGGATATGCTAAAAATGGTTTTGCGGAAAAACGAGGTGCGACTAATTAGCAACATTACACATTAATAATACTAAACTTCGCATAAATTGAAAAATGGATTGCCAATGTCGTTACAAAAATCAAAATGAAATTGTTTTAACGTAACCAAAATAAATGTTGCAAATGAAAAACTTGCGTCATAAAGACTTATTCTTGAAACCAATGCATGACAATCCTTGACAAAAATTAAACCTTGAAATGACTTAATTTCCGTTACCTGAGAAACATATTAGAAAAAGTGTCAACACAAATGTTGGTGAGTTCATAGGTTTTGTGACTCCAATAGTAAATATCGCTTAAAAATCGTTTCTTACAATCTTGTACAATTTTTATCGTTGTTCTGAAATATTGATAGTTTTCGTAGTTGTTCTGAAATATTGAACAATTTGTTTTTAGGTGCAATTCATAATCTCTTGACATGCTTGCAATACATTCAAGTTAAGATATAATCACTGAGCCTATAATCAAACCGAAATCTAAAGTTAGAATATAAAGCTCAAACCCAGTTGGGCTAGCGCATAACTAGCCATGAGCGGGGGATCAATCCCGATAGTACTATCTCTATATTCCCTGGGTAACACACATAGTTAATGATTACGGTTAAACGGGGACTCGTAGCATGGTCCTAAACTGTTGGTACGTGGACACAACAATGATTATACAAAGATTAATGATTGCAAAATAGTTGAGTAGTATATGTTTTCTCCCCCAATAAAGTAGTTATAAAACAGTAAAAGTGGGGCCGTGAAACTCACCTGATGCAATGCTAGCCAAACATGTAGATAATAACGTGGTTTCCAACCAAAATGATTCTAGCGTCCTAAACGCATAAAATAACTAAATGAGTGACAGTCTCATCGACACGCCAAAACTAAATGATGCACAATTGATTCCGGAGAAGAAGCTCTATTGATCGCCGGAGTTCCTTGACTGTCGGAAGAGATGGCATGCAGGTCGTCGGACCTATTTCTGCCGGAAAAACGATTATGTTGCGTCGAAGGAAGTGAAACCTGTATCGACCGAGGTTGGTGGTGGTTCTTCTGGTCTAAATAACTGAGAGAGAGAAAGCTCGAGATGATGGTCGGAATCTCTGGTTTGTTGCCGGAGATGTAAAAGTGGCAGCTAGGGACAAAGATGGGGTGGTTTCTGATTACTTTCATATTGAGGGACAGAGAGACTAGATGAAGATGGTGGCTAGCTTTCTAGTTTTGGTTTCTCAAACGTGAGAGAGAGAGAGGGGAGAGGATAGGGCAGTAGGTTAGAGGGGTTAGAGTTTATAAGTGTTGTTGATTTTTGACTAGCCATTGATTTAATTAATTAGTCAATATTGTTATTTAAATTCCATAAGATCTGCATAGGTAGTTTTTACATATGTACGTGGGGCATGTTAGGTGACTTGGTCAAATAAATACACTCTGTTAATATTTTATTTCAATAATTGGGGATGTTAGTTGACAGGAGATATAAAACGCACATAAGGCTATAGTAGGATAAGAGAGACTTTTACATTTGATAAAATGTTTAATTAGATATTATCTTATATACATAAGTACCGTTAAGTATGTCCGGTAAAACATTTTGTACGAAGTTTTACCCGGTTTTTGAGTGTGGTTATTTACTAATAAAAATGTATCACTTCAAGTGTATGTGTAGTCACTTTTGATATTCTCCTAATGTACCGCGCACTAAATTGTTGTTACTTGTATATTTAATCGCGTATGGTGTTTTGTATATTGTTTTTCGCACCCGTTGATTTGGTTGAGCAAATGCTTCACTATGAAATATAAAATTTATATATATATTTTTTATATGGTTTAGAGTATACGTTGAGTCACCAAGTCGCTAAATGTACAGTTCTAACTATATGAGACACAACCAAATTGACGTGTGACTAATGATGATGTGTACTACCGACACATAATATAAAGGTTTTTGCTAGACTTAAATGATAAATGAGAGCTTTTATGATCGTACCAAAACAAAATGGGTTACCATAATCGCTGGGTTAAAAACACCTGATTTCGAGTGTTGTTATATTCTCCCCTTGTTAAAGAAATTTTGTCCTCAAATTTAAAATTGTGTTACTAGATTGAGAGTTTAGGAAAAATGTGGGATAGTCATATATAGTGTTTATATGCGTTGGCCACTACGTTTGGGCTTCCCACGATGATATTCTATTTTGTCGTCGTGATCAATTACCAACTCAACCTATCGTCGTTGTCACATGCTCCATTGCTATTGTGTCGAATATCTGTTGGAGGCTTTTATGGTCGATGAAAACTGTTTATTGGGTATTGTTTAGGTAGTGTCTCTCATTTGTAATGTGAATACACCGGCACCTAGTTTGATGAATAATATCTTATTATTATTATTATTTCACGAGGCGTGTGTAGGGGATTAATTTTCCTTGCATTAAGACGCAACATTATCCTTGATGAGACGCATCGCGGTATACAATGAAGTTTTCAGTTCCATTAAGTAGGTTAGGATTAAAGTAGTACACGTCTTCTACTTTAGGGTTCAAAATACAATTTCTTGTTTTCCACTCTAGTCCAGTTTTATCATTTAGATTGAAGAAGTTAAGGTTTGGACTGCGGGTTAATCGTTTATAGATTGGGTGACGCTTCGACAACTTACATGTTACATATCATTATTTTAATTAGTTTCACAGTTTTGTGATAAATTAATTTGGTAAATATTAAATTTACCATGTTAAGTGATGGCCACGATTTCTTTTAGTTGACAAATATTTAGGAATATATATAATTTTGATCTGTACTTAAGAGATGAGAATATTTGTTTCATTATTTGCTGTCGTTTTGTTCTTTTTGTTCCAAGAGGGGTTACTTTGGTATAACTTATAATAAGTTGTTAGTCAGTAGTTGAAACGACCAAGAAAATTTTTCGTACTTCGGTTAGGAATGATCTAAATGTAGGTTTATACTCGAGTAGAATTTAAAGTTTGTGGTAGGTCAGAGATATCGTCTATTCGCGGTAATAAATGTGGATATTCTGATGGTTGATTACATTTTTTTATGTAGATTTAAAGTGTTTTAAGTACTTATACACGTGACATAATATTTTGCTTATAAAAACGTAGACTTAAATTATTTTATAAACTTATAAACATGAGATAATATCTTGATCTCTTTGACAATATACTAAACATTTTTCTGATGCAAACTTTATATAAGTTCAATATATCGGGGTACCAAAAGTCGGTTAACTTTAAAGTTCATACGTCCAATTGAAATGAATGTTTCTTTTCATATACTTTGTACATATTTAATAGCCTAAAATTCTTTGAGGTAAAGTACTATAGAAATTTCTTGGGTAAACGTGTTAACTCTGCTACATTTTATGAGTTGTATATTATTTCGAGTTTCTTGATATGATTCGTATGAGGTAACTTTAAGTAATTTAGATAGTAACTTGACGCGCGGTTAATGAGGCTCTTAGAATTAGTTTAGTTCTGAATTCGATAATCTATGACTCCGATAATTCTACATTGTACTATGTAATTATAAACACGTTGGCCACCCGTTTTTATAATATCATGGTACAATATTTCCTCATCAGTATCACTTCATATCCCCTTATTAATGATTATGGGTACTTCCTCCGTATTTCAATTGTACGCGGAATTATAGTATTGTACTACCAATTTTAAGGAAATCTGGACCTTTTCTTTACATAGGATTATACGAATTTATGAGTTGTTCTTGCAATTTATTTTAGAGATGTCATAGAGATGACGTAGTATAACTTTTGTATTTAAGTTTCGTGGCGACATAGGTTGATGGGTAGACATTCAGTCGATGGTCAAACGACAATATTTTTGAGTTTCATGATTTGTGGAATGTGATAAAAGAATCAAGGTTACAATACTTTCGTGGGGTACCGTGTGTGAGAATGATATTTAATGTATATATTGTGTGAGATGAGTATTTAGTGCGATTAAGATACATGGTGCACATGTATAGGTGTGTATTGTGCCAGATTGCCTGATGATGTGTCGCAGTACTCGTTGTCCAGTCGGCAAGGGCATCCAAAATATTCTTTCTTAGTAGATGTTCGGTAGAAATTCTCGATTTCGTATAACTGAAGAGTGAAGTGCATATAAGGGACACAATTTAGGTGTAAGGTATGTGGAGTAAGTGTGTAGTGATAATGTAATGTATTGAGCATTCGATATACTGTAACAGGTCTCACATATAATTTCACGTATAAGTATCAAATAAACCAAGAGTTCTCTATCTAAGAGTAAGGCTGTTAGATCACAACAACCATGGTTTATATGTTAATTGATAGATTAAATATACTTAATGAAATATTAAAGTGACTAACACAAGAATATAGTCAATGTATAAATCCACTAAGTGTGGCTTGTTGCGGAATAACAAGACCACTGATTAATTACAAATATGTGAAAGTGAATACGTAAATTGGTGAGTACTCCTTTGCCAAGTGATCTCTATATATAGTGTTATAGAGATCTTACAAGATAGGCAAGGAGTAGTGGAAGGACTGGAATAAGGAAGGTGACCGAAATCAAAGGGATTTGATCTGGTCAGTTACACTTGCAAAGTGTAATAAGTCCTTCCACTCAGTATTGGATTTCCAATACTGAGCGGCCAATACTGCCTACTCAGTATTGCACCAAGAATTAGCTAATTTCTACAAACTAATCTAAGCTAGTCTAGGTTGTCTTGTTATCTTAAGATCCTAATGGGGCAAGGCTTTTTGCCTTAACAATCTCCCCTTATCTAATGATAACAAGACAATAAAAAAGAGAAGTAATAAAACAAAACAAGACAAAAATAAATAGAAGACCGCAGAGTCTTCTTCTTCATCTAAACAGCTAAATCTTCTTCTTCATCTGATGTTGATGGATTCATGCTCATAGAAGACTTCTTGCTTAATGTGGATAAACTCTTCTCTCTTCCTCAGTTCATATCTTCTATTATTGAGCACATCAACAATCTTCTTTCTGAACCAAGAATCTTCCTTCTTGGTTATCAACCACTTGAGCCCTACCAGATGACTGATGTTGGCCTTTGGGAGATCTTCTTCTGTTATGAAGCATTCCCTGTCTTATGAGTCAGTATACATATATCCAGAGGTTGAAAATATGGTGCTCTTTTGGTCCTGAAAGACAAGGTTAGGAGGAACAGGGTACTTGTTTAAGAAACTGAATGTATTAAGGCATTCAGGTTTATTGTTTATGTAAGCTTCAGTTAATACACTGAGTGCCCTGTACTCCCCTGGAAATAGTATGCCTTTTTCAAAGCATACTGCAGCAACAGCCCGGATTTCATCTAGCATTACTTGGGCTTCAGAAGATTTTAATGGCAACTCCTTGATCAGTCTGGTAATCTTGATCCAGTCTTGGAGTCCCATGTTTTGGATATCATGAAGGAAGATCTTCATGGGAGGACTGACTGGTCCAGTGCAACTTGCAACTATAGACCTATCAACAATTTTGACTTTGATCTTGTTGACATCAATGTTTAGCCAGTATATGTCCCTCACACTGAGAAATTCTCTGTTTCTCAGCATATCCATTCTTTTCTCCCTATACCTTGTTCTTTGAGCCACTGAGTTCCAATATTGTTGTCGAAGGTCATCTGATCTCCTTCTTATTCTGTGAGATGTTGAAGGAACATCAATCTCAGTATCAGTCTCTGGATCTTCTTCCTTGATTCCACAGGCACGTAAGGCAAAGAATTTTTGTGCCTCATCCTCAATCTCTTGAGCAGTCATTCTTGGAACCTCCTCAGTATCACGAATAGATCTTCTAGGTCTGGTGATTAAAGGAGCTGCGGCAGGTTCCTCACTTAATTCAGAGGACATGACAACTCTTGTCATTCTTCTAGTTATTGGCCTTCTTGGAGCACTTGGAGCCAATTCAGCCTGAGGAGAGTGTGGTTGTTTTGGGGGCTCTTCATCATCGGATGATGATGATGAAGTGCTTTCTTTATCAGCCATATCTAGTGCAAAGTTTAGAAAATCCTGAGATGGCACTGGATTTGGTTCTTCATCTTCATCATCAGCAATAGGCCATAAAAAAGGCCTGTATACCACAATTTGCAGATTGTTGACTTCCTGAGCAGGTGGCTCATTATCAACCTGCTGAGGTTGGTCGGTGTCAGTCTCCCCTAAGCAGATGGCTCAGAGTGTTCTTCAAGTTGTTGCAGGACTGACCTCCATCTTTGTCTTCTTCTTTCATACTAGAACCGAAGTGGTTCAGTATGAATGAGTTGCTGAGATGGTTGTTGTCGCTGTAGAGGTTGATCTTCATTCAATCGTCTTCTTTTCTCCCCCTGAGCAGATGGCTCAGGTTGATCAACCTCATCTTCTCTTTGTCTCTTCTCTCCCTTATTCTTATCATTGGATGGGGAAGGAAGAGGCTCAGTATCACCACCTATGTCCCCTTCTGGATTATCATGTGTAAAGGAGGGTGTGACAACTTGATATTTCCGGTATGTAATCTCATTTCATTTCAAGAACTTTCATTATTTAGAAAGTTTCTATATTTAGACATTTTTATTTTTGGCATCCAAACACACAACAAAACATCTATTTTTACACCATACATTAGTGATTGACTATTTTAGTCAACACAACATTATTATTTTCTTATGGTGACACATTTGAGCTAAAACACTTCTTAAAATAGTAACTTTTATCGGTTATACAATAAACGAACTTAATTAATTAAATGTTACTCGAATTGAACTACATTCCTAACCCGAAACCAAGTCTAAACCGACCACCAATGTGGCCAGCCTTCCCTCCCACTCGTGACCACCTTCTCGGCCAAAACACCCCTTGGGGTGTTGGCCTTATCTCTTCTTATGATCTTTATCCATTTGTTATTTAAACAAGTCCTAGTTGTAGTCAAACTCCAATTGGTAACCCTAATCCTTGAACACTATAAATATAACCCTCAAGCCTTCTTCTTTCCCTTGTTGATTTCGTCCCAAGCATTCCCACAAGTCCCGAGTTTTGTTTCGGCCTCAAGCAATCCCGAACCCCCCCATTCGGTCGTCCGATCCCATCATCATCCCCATTCGGTTTTCTTGCTCGTTTGATCCAAGGTATGATACCATAACCCTTATTTTCCTTTCCTTCTTCCTTGCTTGCTTTATGATTCGAACCCGAGACCATGGCTAAGAGCCATATGGTCTCGGTTAGCCATTATAGCCGTAGCATGCATGCATGTATTTGTATACATGTGTGTGTGTGTTTCTTTGTTTGATTCATTACTCACATGAATTGTTGTTGATTCATTGTTTTGATGCTTTAAACCCTAGATCTAACCTTGTTGTGACCTAAACCATAGATCTAGCCAAATCTAGCTATTGAATCTCGAACCTAGACCGGATCTAGCCTCAAACTCGAAGGGTTTTGGCCTTCGGCCAACCCTTGAGCCGAACCCTAACCCTAGTTGACTAATAGGTTGACTATTTGACCTTAGTTGGCTAGATTTGACCGTCGTTGACCCGAACTTGTGCTAATTTTTACCCATAAGTCAAACCGGGTCAAGGCCGGATCTTGACCCAAACCGTGGACCCAAACCCGAATACCTAATCGGGCCAAGGCCTGTACTTGGCCCATTCGATCTATCTTAGCCCATCGGGCCTAAACTTTAGTTGCCCCATTAGTATTCAAGCCCATTTGGACCAAAGCCCAAACTTTTGGGCCATTACTACCCAAACCGAACCCAATTGGGCCCAAGCCCAATCCATGGCCCAACCTAATCGGACCTAAGCCCAATATGAGGCCCAAGTGGCCCACCTAGTGGCCCATTAAGCCCAATCTAGGCCCATTAAGCCTAACCCAAGCCCATTTCATTTCATTTTGAAGCCAATTTCATTTCATTTCATTTATTTCGGCCCATTAGGCCCAATGATCCAAGATCATTCGATGTCACAAAACAGAAAACATAACATTAATTGCATATCATATATCTTATATCATATCTAGAATCGCATGTGTTAGCTTAGTCTAATTAGAAAGTTATATCGTTTAGGAAGTTAGGATTCTGTGAAGGAATCATCTGTCCCAACGGTTGCTAAGCTTTGCCCAGGTGAGTTCACAGACCCCTTTACTACTTTTACCGTTTTTTATACTTTTGGGGTGGAAAACATAAACAAATACTAATACTTTACAATGATTGTACAACATCTATACATTTTCATTATCGCGTTGGCATGACAATCAATGGAAGGATTTATGCGCACAGTTAGTCAACCTATGATGATACATCCATGCCTACGGAACACTTAAGGGTCACATCGGTGAGTGCATATAATACAAGCAAGTTATGCAATGATACCACAAAGAGGAATGATTCATAATAGTCATTATGAATCAGTTAAGTATTAAGTTAAGTTTAACTTATTACTAGATTAGTTTAACTAACTAATTGACACAAGTATTTGTGCATTTACTAGTTGAGTAAATATACAATGTGTTAATTATAGATTATCCATGATATGATTTAAAGCCGTTAAATCATATAGTAATTGGATAATATTGTTGTGTAAATTATATAAAGGTTATTATATAATTAGCTATTAAAAGTATAAATACAAGTATATATAACTCGTGTATATGGGTACCAAATTATTAGTGTGTCAATACTAGACATTTGATAGTTAAGTACAACAATGATAAACTAGTTAAACTATAAGTGATAGAAGTGTTAAAAGCAAGTTTAACTAAAGATCTAATATTAATTAAACTTAAAGGGTTCTAAGCGTAACTTATTTGTATATAAATAAGAGGCTTAGGGTAACCCTGAAACTCCTGGCAACACACACAAAAATCACCCTCCTTCACCCCTTTGATTTTCGGCCGAACACAACCCCAAGAACACAACACTTTATGTTCTTCGTGTTCTTCGTTCGTTCTTCATGTTCTTCAAGTCTTGAAGATCCAAGATCGTTGCAAGTGATCATCTAGAGGATCGCTCGTCGTGTTCATCATCAGTGGATCTATCTTAAGCACTAACTAAGGTATGTCTCATCGAACACTCTTCCTTTTCTCCCTCTTGGTCGAAGTCGAACCAAGAACCCTAGGGTTCTTGGTAGTAGTCGACGAACACACACACGTATGTGTGTGTGTTCTAGTTTTTCGTACAAGGTTTATTTCTTGTTAATCAAGTTAGATTTCTAACATCCCAATCCTTTAGGTTTTAAGGATTAGGTTTAATCCCACTTCCGCTTTTAGGGATTAAATCAGCTAGTTACTTTTAACTGGTCAAGAACAAGTTCATGTTCTTGGTCAGCAAGGTTTCGAACTGATCTTCTTAGTCTAGTGATTAGAGGAGCTAGATCAGATTCCTCACTTGATTCAGAAGACATAACCAGTCTTGACAGTCTTCTGGTGATAGGCCTTCTAGGAATTCTAGAAGGTCCTTCAGCTTGAGGAGAGATTGATTTTCTTGGAGGCTCTTCATCATCTGAGGATGATGATGAAGAGCTTTCTTTATTTGCCACATCTAGTGCAAAGTTTAAGAAATCTTGAGATGGCACTGGATGTTCTTCATCATCATCAGCAATAGGCCAGACAAAAGGCCTATAGACTATGATCTGAAAGTTATTTGGCTCTTGAGTAGGAGGCTCAGTATCAACTTGCTATGGTTGGTCAGTTGTAGTCTCCCCTGAGCAGTTGGCTCAGATGATTCTTCAGGTTGTTCCAAAACTGACCTCCCTCTCTGTCTTCTTCTCTCATACTGAAAACGAAGTGGTTCAGTATGAGGAGTTTGCTGATGTTGTTGTTGCTGTGAAGGTTGATCTTCATTTAGTTTCCTTCTTTTCTCCCCCTGAGCAGATGGCTCAGGTTGATCAACCTCTTCTTCCTCTTTTTCTCTTTTTCTATTCTCCCCCTTATTGTTATCATTTGATGGAGAGGGAAGAGGTTCAGTATCACCACCTATGTCCCCTTGTGCATTATCATGTGTTGGGGAGGGCATTGGCTCAGTAGCAGCATCATGTTCACCCTCAGTATTAGCATGAGAGGGTGATTTTCTGGGCTCAGTATCATCGCCCCCTTCATCTTCTTCATTATGTCCACCAATTGGAGTTGGTGGAGTTGGTGGAGGCTGTTGTTGTTGCTGAAGTAGTGCCACTGACTGCTTTAAGGAGTCAATTTCATTACTCATTTCATCCATCCTGGCCAGAATAGTATTCTTAGTGTTCTGCATGGCCAGGATTTGATTTAGAATTGTTTGTAGAGCCCCTTGTACTTCTTGAGACTGAGTGGCTTGTGCTCTACGGCCCTACACAGATGGTGCTAAAGAAAAAAATTAAACTAGTTAGAATGAAAGGTTTATCAAATAGAATTGTGGTGTTGTTAAATTCTATAATCATGTAAACAGAATTTAGAAGTCTGTATTTCATCTGGTTCATGATGAAATAGTGGGAACTTGTGCATAGCATGTGTAAGAAGTGTATAGTAAAAGTGAGTGTGAATATTTGAGTAGCTCAGTATAGGATATGTCACATTTACTAAAAGGTTTTGGTTTGGGAAATCGATGCCTGAGATGTGCTTCTTGTTATTTTCAATGTTTTTCACTCGGTATCAGAGTGATAACAGAAATGTGGCTAAAACCCATGGAATTTTTTTGGCTAATGAGGCTTAAAAGGTTTGTGATCATTTCTTGAATTATGTGACCCTACTCAAATATAAGTTGGACATAAGTCAAGCAGCACCAGTGGGTGTCAGTATGACATCAACCACCATTATCTCTTTAAATGTTGAGACAACTGTAGACTGACAATGATCATATAAGTGCTCAGTGTATGAATGTTGCATAGCAGCAGTGGGCTAACTATGTTGGCCATAATAGGATATATATTTGAAAGTTCATTTGAGACTTTGGTCATTATTGAGTTGGTACTGGCCAATACTTAGTCTCAATTTGGGAAAGATATATAGATATATAAGTTTTAGAGCATTATAGAAATTCATACCTGAGACTTTGTCACACTCCCTTCGAGCATCTGTAGTGGGCGGTGCTGGATCATCTGTATGTTGATTGGAGGCACCAGCACCTTCAGGAGCCACTTCTCTTATATCATGAGCACCTTCAAGTATTTGTTGCTCAAACTGAATCTCCACATCAAGAGGAACATGAGGTTCCTCAATTTGTTGAGCAATGTGTTCGGGTTAAGGACCTGGAAGGTCAGCGGTGGCTACAACTAGACTTTGTGCTTGAAGAGATGCAGTCAAAGATGGAACATGAGTGGGTTGCACCTCTTCAAATGATAAAGTGCCCATTATCACTGGGATAGGTTTCTTCTTCTTCTTCTTAGGACACGGGACTGCACTTCTGTGGACTCAATATCAGAATCTGATGCAGTATGTGGAGCATCAGGATCCTGTTCAAGTTGAGGAATATGTGGTGGTTCTTGTACTTGATATGGTTGAGCATCCACCATCTCAACATCTTGAGCATCATTCCCACCATCACCACTATCATCATCATTATCATTATCATCATTATTGTCTGATCCAGTATCAGAATTATCATCATTTTCTTCATCATTAATGTGTGCCTGCACTATAGCCCACATAGAGTGACTCAGTACAAGCTCTCCTTCCCTTGGCCTGTAAAAATATATCTTCTCATGTAAGGGAGGAAGATCTGCTCTGGGACTATTAGATTCATCATAAACATGAGCAGGCATGGCACTCTGAAAGATGAGAGATAGAAATCTGCCGAAAGGGACATTGAATTCTCTGGTTGAAGCCCTAACCAGATAAGCTAGTTCGTTGAATATCAATCTAGCATAATCAATATCACGACCATAGTACATGGCATGAACAATCTGCATCCCAAAATCATTGATTTGGTCCAAAGCCCCAGTTTTGTGGGTCATACACCTAATGAGTGTGGAAATTAGAACACCCCACATTGGACCAAATTCATTCCTTTTAATTATTCCCGTGGTTCCTCTGCGTCCAATAAAAGGTAATACCGAGCAAGCCTCTGTTCGATCAACAAAAGGCTCATACTGAGATTGAGCGGGTAGTCTCAGTGTTTCCCTAATAATAGCTGTTGAAACAAAAGCTCTCGTTAATCTCGGATAATCCAGCCGGTAATCATATCCGGAGAGTCATGTTTTGCAGAGTACCAAAATTCACATAGCATCTCCGGATATATTGCTCGAGGAGATAGAATCAACGCTTGAGTGATTGGACAGTGCTTCAAATATGTTACCATATGTCCGAATTCAGGGCACGCCCAAGTAGGAGGAATGTCGAAATTTGCAGTAATATTGTTCCTCGCGAACTTGGGTAATTCGTCCTTGCGATATTTGGGTCGCCGGAGCAACCTCCGGTGCAGCGAATCGATAGTTGGCCATCTGAGAGTAAGATTAGAAATTTCTTGCAAAGAGAGTGTAAAGTTGTTAATCGCAGAGAGTAATCGAAGAAGAAAGATTGAAATAACTGTTAGAAAATTTAAAGGTAAAAGAAAAAACGGTTATTTATACTTAATTATCGATAATTATGGTATTGGAAAGTAAAAACGGCTGAAATGACAGTCTTATCCTGTTCCAACGGTAACTTTTTGTTAAGAAAGGTTACCGTTGGGGAGTATGAGGATTAAAATCAGTTTTACCACTCCAGGACTTACTGAGTGTTAAAAAAAATTAAATTAAAAAAAAATAAAAAATTATAAAAACATTTAATTTAATCCATAAATTAATGAAAAATAAAAATTATTTAATTTTGATAAGTCAGACGAGTGATACTGAGCTGGTCAGTATGAACATTAACACTGAGCGCTCAGTATCAGAAAAATTGAAGGAGAATTAAGGATTCAGCATACCCAATTTCCCTAGTAAGTACATAAACCTTTATTCAGAAAGAGGTTTAGTAAACACATCGGCCAATTGGTCATCTGTTGGAACAAAATCTACCTCAACCTTACCCTTTTCCACATTATCTCGAATAAAGTGGTGTCTGATATCAATGTGCTTTGTTCTTGAGTGATGGACTGGGTTCTCAGTGATAGCAATAGCACTCTTGTTATCACAATGAATAGGTGTCTTCTAAAAATTGAACCCATAGTCCATGAGTTGATACTGCATCCATAAGAGTTAAGCACAACATCTTCCTGCAGCAACATATTCTGCTTCTGCTGTGGAAGTTGCTACTGAGTTTTGCCTCTTGGATGACCAACCAACTAGTCTACCACCGAGGAATTGACATCCTCCACTTGTACTTTTTCTATCCAACCTACAACCTGCAAAATCGGCATCTGTATACCCTTCAAGGTCAAAGTTTGAGTATTTGGGATACCAAAGACCCATGTTAGGAGTACCTGAAAGATATCTAAAAATGCGCTTAACAGCTTTCATATGTGATTCTTTAGGATCAGCCTGATACCGAGCACACAAGCAAGTTGCAAACATGATATCAGGCCTGCTAGCTGTTAAGTAAAGTAAAGAACCAATCATACCTCAGTATGTGGATTGACATACTGGTTTACCAGTTTCATCTTTACTTATTTTATCCTGAGAACCCATAGGAGTGTGCATGGAAGATAAATTTTCAATATCTGTATTTCTTTAGCATGTCATGCACATACTAACTTTGATTTACAAACGTGCCATCAGGCTTTTAATCAACTTGTAAACCAGGAAAATAAGTAAGTTCACCCATCATACTCATCTGATACTGAGATGACATTATCTTAGCAAACCAGTCACACATTGACTTGTCAGTGGAGCCAAAGATAATATCATCTACATATATCTGAATAAGTAAGTTGTCAGAACCTTTCCTTTTTGAAAATAATGTTTTGTCGATTTTACCTCTTATAAACTTATTTTCAATTAAGTACTCAGACACGGTATCATACCAGGCTCTTGGAGCTTGTTTGAGCCCATATAAAGCTTTATAAAGCTTGAAAACATAATTAGGAAATTTAGGATCAACAAAACCTGGTGGTTGTTTAACATAAACTTCCTCTTGTAGTTTTCCATTGAGAAAAGCACTCTTGACATCCATCTGATAAACTTTGAAGTTCTTGAAAGCTGCATATGCAAGATACAGCCTAATAGCTTCAATTCTTGCAACTGGTGCAAAAGTTTCATCATAGTCAATTCCTTCTTCTTGCATGTAACCCTAAGCAACCAGTCTTGCTTTGTTTCTAATGACAACACCATCCTTGTCCATCTTGTTTCTGAACACCCACTTAGTACCAATAATAGTGTTGCCAGCAGGAGGTGGTACTAAGTTCCAAACTTTGTTCCTCTCAAACTCTGTAAGTTCTTCTTGCATAGCTTCTACCCAGTCTTCATCTAATAAAGCTTCATCAGCTTTCTTTGGTTCCATGGTAGATAGGATGCTTGAAAAGAAGCAAAAGTTTGCAGTTGCTTGGGGTTCAAAATCTAACTTTCTTCTTGTTTGAACACCTTGCTCAATTGGACCAATAATATTAGAATGTGGATGGTCTCTGTGTTCCCTTAAATTGTTTCCTAAGGGAGCATTTGAAGCAAGATCAACAATATCTTGTTGTACTGATGTGTTGTCTGTCTGATACTGAGCTGAATTCTGGTCAGTATTAGATAGTTCAGGTTGCTGTTCTTCTTGATTTTGCAGATCTGAGGTGGATTCTTGAAAAATACTGGAAGATTCACCTTCTTCATAGGTGGAGTTATTCAGATCAATTATTGGGAACTCAGTATTGGGGTTCTCAGATATGGGAACCTCAGTATTTGATGTATTCGAGTTATGTTGAGTTCTTACTTGATCAGTATCACTCAGACCATGATCAACATAGTATGGGTGAGACTTGGGCTGTTCAGCAATTGTGTTCTCTGGATTGCACAGAATGTCTATGCCACTAATGTCTTCCTTTGCTGAGGTGGAATGCACATCCTGATCTTCATCAAAAGTGACATGAATGGATTCTACAATCATCTTAGTTGAGATGACATACACTCTGAAAGCTTTAGAGTTTGGAGAGTAGCCCATGAACACACCTTCATTTGCTTTGGGAGCAAATTTGTTGAGATTTTGTTTAGTACTGAGTACAAAACATTTACTCTCAAAGATGTGGAAGTATTCCACATTAGGAACCTTGCCATTATATAACTCATAAGGAGTCTTTTGATGTCTCTGGACTATTGTAGCTCTGTTCTGAGTTAAATTTGCACAGTTTACATCTTCTGCCCAGAAGCTCAGTGCCAGTCCAGCATGGCATAACAAAGTTCGTGCAGCTTCAATTAATGTTCTTTTCTTTCTTTCTACAACACCATTTTGTTGTGGTGTGTAGGCTGCAGAGAAGTTTTGGACGATTACTTTTTCTTCACAGAAATCTGCTAATACTGAGTTCTTAAACTCAGTACCATGGTCACTTCTTAGTTGCTTGACCTTGTTGCCTTTCTGAAGTTCTTCTCTTTTGATAAAGGGAATGATTTATGTGGTTGCATCTGATTTGGTCTTGAGAACGATGATCCAAGTGTATCTTGAGTATTCATCAACCAAGACTAAAGTATAGATCTTTTTGGCCAATGATGGTGTGCTGATGGGGCCAAAAAGATCCATATGTATCATTGTAAGAGGTTCATTAATAGAATGGTTGACCTTGGACTTGAATGAACTCTTCTTCTGCTTGCCCATTTCACATGATGAGCATAACTTATCTTTAGAATAAGTAATAGCGGGCAACCCTCTAACCAACTTCTTCATACTGAGCTCATTAATGTTCCTGCAGTTGACGTGAGAAAGTTTCTTGTGCCACAACCAGTTCAGTTCTGGCTAGACTTTAGAAAGCAGGCAAACTCTATTAGTAGGGTCTAGTTCAGACATGTTGAACACATATACATCCTTTTCTCTTCTGGCAATGAGTACATGTTGCCCTTTATCATTGTAGATGATTCTCGCAGTCTTCCTGAAGCGAGCTTCATTGTCATCATCAAACATCTAGCTGATACTGAGCAGATTGTGTTTAAGACCCTCTACATAGGCAACTCTTTTAAAAGTTATGTTGCCTGCCTTGATTACTCCGTACCCACTTGTTTTTCCAACTGAATCATCTCCAAACTTGACAGAAGGACCTTTCTCTGGTGTATAGTTTAGAAAGTACTCCATACTGCCAGTCATGTGTCTTGAGCAGCCCCTATCTAAGTACCATTTTCTGTCACCCTGCACAAGACACAAAATAATGATTAGTTCTTTTTAGGAGCCCATTTTTGAATGGGACCTTTGGTAGGAGAAACAGGTGTACACTTGGTCTCTTTTGTTGGAGAGGTCAGTATCACTTCAGGAGAAACCTTGGAGGTTTTCTTTGGTGATACTGACTTGGTTTCTCTCCTTTACTTTGGTACTGAGTACCTAGGACTAGAGAGATCAGTCCAGCATTCATCTCCTTTATGTCCAGTATGATGACATCTATGACATATTCTAGGTCTATTTCTGAACATATTTTCGTAGAGTATTTTTGAAAATTGTTTGACTTTTGGTTGATCAGTATGAGTAAGTTTTGCAAACATTTGACTTAAAACTTTGATCTGATACCAATAGATTTTAAAATGTTATTTTTGTCATTTTTTACTTGTGTTTTAATGTTGTTTTTGACTGGTTTAGAAGGAGATGGATCTGGTTACTTTTTATTTGGAAAAGAAGTATTTGTATTATTTGATTTCTTGTCTTTGCCATTAGAAGATCATGATGAAGTTGATTTTTGATTATCATGTTTTAAAATGACAACTTCAGCAGGTTCTTTTGATTCTTGAGTATTTGACTTTTCTGTTTCTGCAACCTCAGTATTAGATAGAACACTTTGAGTAGAAGGAGATGTAGTTTTTTTCATTATATATCTCAAAAGTAGTTGTATTAAATAATAATTCAAATGGAGGAACAACAGATGTATCATACTGCACAACTTCGAGGTCAGTATCAGGAATTTCTTTTTCAGGAAATTCAATACTAAGCTCTTGTAGTTCAGTATAACACTTTGAACAGATGGAAGGACCAATTGGTTTATCAAAAATAATTTTATCCTCATCATCTGACTCAGTTTGACATCCAACTTCACAAAAAGCTTTTGCTTTTACAAACTGAATAGGGTTCATATCAGAAAATTCTTCAAATAAATCAGCAAAATTATTTCTATTTTTTAACTAGAGGATCAACACTAAATGCAGCTCTCACATTTTCTGGAAATTGTTGATTTAGACATTTATTTAATTTAATAGATGCATTTCCCCAAGATTTACACTGATTTTCAAATTTTTCTTTTTCTAATTTGTGTAAATGAGCTTTATCAGCTAATCTTTGGTTAATGTCTTGTAAGTTTAAAAAATTTAATTCTAAATCTTAAAATTTTTCTAATTTATCTAAATGTTCATTATTTACCCTTTCAAGTTCAAGAATAGTTAATTTTAAAGCTTTTTCTTTTTGTACTAAAGTTTTAAGATCAACAATCATATACTCAAAAATCTTTTCCTTTTCATTCACTGAATAAGTTTGAAAGGAACTCACCTTGTACAACTGAGTAGAATCCCAATCAGTATGAACACTCATCCTCTCAGCTTCTTTGATGTCCTTCTCAAAGGAGCTTTTCAAGTCATCTTCAGTGAAAGCCATAAAGGCTTTGTTTTAAACTTCTTCCTCATCATCACTGAGCTCTTCATCCATCCAAGCTTCAGAGTAAAGTGCTTTATGAGGTGCTCCATTCCCTGCTGTATTCTTGCCCTTGCTCCAGTTCTTTAGCTTGACATACTTGTCTCTATACCGTTTAGCTCGGTATGCAATCTTGTCATTCTGATCAGTTTCAGTTGACTTTGTATGACAGTTAGCAACAATGTGTCTAGGCTTTCCACACCTATGGCAAAGACCTGATCTTGGGTCAGTATTGGAAGAGCTAACACCAAGGCTCTTCTTCTTCAACTGATCCAGCTTCATAGACATAAGAGCCATTTGGGTTTCAAGCTCCTCTGCCTCAGCATCATCAAGATCAACTTCTGGTTCTTCAGGCTCAGTCATAGTGTATGCCTGTTGCACAACTAGAACCATGCCAGTGGAAGACTTGTCAGTTTTCTTCAAGCTGATCAGTCTTGCAACATTATTCTCCTCATGATTCAACATTAGACCATACAAAGTTTGAAGAGTGTATGACTCAATGTTGGTAGCAGGATTGACAGAGTTTGTCATATCAAGAAACTGATGAGGAAGACTATCCAGAAACTTTTGAACAAGTTCTCCTTCTGTAGGGATTTACTACGCACCATGCGACTGATCAACCACTTGGGTCGACCTCCTAGTGTACTTGGTTCGAACCTTGCTAACCAAGAACATGAACTTGTTCTTGACCGGTTAAAACCAACTAGCTGATTTAAAACCAACTAGATTAGGTTAACAAGAAAGAAACCTTGTACGAAGAACTCGAACACACACACATACTTATGTGTGTTCGTCGAATACTACCAAGAACCCTAGGGTTCTTGGTTCGACTTCGAACAAGAGGAGAAGGAGGAAAGAGTGTTCCATGAATCATACCTTAGGTTAATGCTTAATATAAGTCCACTGATGATGAGCACGACGAACGATCCTCTAGATGATCACTTGCAACGAACTTGAATCTTCAAGACTTGAAGAACACGCAGAACGAACAAAGAACACGAAGAACACAAGCTTGTGTCTTGGGGTGTTCGGTCGATCGAAGGTAAGAGGGGGGCAAGGATTTCATGTGGGTGATCAAGTGGTTTTAGGGTTACCCTAAGCCTCTTATTTATATACAAATAAGTTACGCTTAGAACCCTTTAAGTTTAATTAATATTAGAACTTTAATTAAACTTCCTTTTAACACTTTCATCCCTTATAGTTTAACTAGTTATTTATTATTGCACTTAACTATTAAATGTCTAGTATTAACACACTAATAATTCGGTACCCATATACACGAATTATATATACTTGTATTTATACTTTTAATAGTTAATTATATAATAACCTTTATATAATTTACACAATAATATTATCCAATTACTATATGATTTAATAGCTTTAAATCATATCATGGATAACCTTTAATTAACACATTGTATATTTACTCAACTAGTAAATGTACAACTACTTGTATTAATTAGTTAGTAAAACTAATCTAGTAATAAGTTAAACTTAACTTAATACTTAAATGATTCATAATGACTATTATGAATCATTCCTCTTCGTAGTATCGTTGCATAACTTGTTCGTATTACATGCACTCACCGGTGTGACCCTTAAGTGTTTCGTATGCATGGATGTATCATCATAGGTTGACTAAGTGTGCACATAATTCCTTAAGACTCCCACTTTTGCAAGTTTGTAACCTTTGTCTTAATGATACGAGCTACAATGGCCTTCTAGATGGGCATGTAGGTAACCAACTCCATAAAAACAGCTTACGTAAACCAGGTATAGTTTATGAAAAACTCTTTAATAGTGTCTCCTAGTAAAGAACACTCTGTCTCTACTTCCTGGGAAAATATCTTAGGCTTATCCCTTGCCGCACGATATTTTGTGATAACATATACGAGCATGGTAGAAATTATCAACTCCTGTATTCGAAATCATTTTATGACTTCTTGATTCAAACTGCTGTGATAAACGACAAAGAACAAATCAGTTCGTTCGGGAACGGCCGTGCAGTTTTCAGTTTCTCATCATGTCAAAGGACCTATAAATATATCTCCTATAAAGGAGGTGCAATTACCATCTTGTTATATTTCGATTTAAAATACAACTTCCTTTGTACCCAGTATCGCCTCCTATGACAAACATATTTTAGAATTGTCTAAGTTGAACCAAAGCACATTAGTCATTGTATCCTAAACCAAATACCTCAGGCTTAAGGACAATCCTAGTGAACAATACTTTTGAACTTTTCAACCACGAAGTATTGTCACGGTGGTCAATCCAATATTCGTTGAGCCTCCAAAAGAATATCACCGATATTTGGTTTACACAAAACTTGTGTAGCTATCTTCGAAGAACTTCGAATCTACCACCAAATACCGCTATGATGTTAACTTCCCATCGAGGTTCCCACCAAGACGAGTAGTCACGGATTTTTGTATCTTTTTGAATAAATACACTTTTATTCATGGATGATGTAAAACATACAAAGTCTGAATAAAAATGATACTAACTCATGTACTATTCCTCACTGGACAAAGATACTGAATTATTACTGGATCATTACTTATTCCTTTCGTTCGTGTTGATTACTTAATGATTCTTACAAACTTAATTGTAACTTTATCACTAAACCAGTCATTTCTATTAAACTAAAGACATAAGACGAGTATTTTGGAATACTATTACTTTTGTCTTTGCTAGATATTGTTCTTGAAACAATCTAGAACATATTCTAGTCTTGCCTTTTATGCAATTCGGTAAACATAGGAGGATTGGAAATTAACTCCTTAGTTTCTTGAATTCATAAAATTATCCTTGCAACTAAAGCCTCTTTTAGTTACTTGATTTGTAGATATTCTTACTAGTTACAGAAATTTCTTTAAATGATTGTGTTATCCACTGAAGTGTTAACAACCTATTAGATATGCAATAATTAATCACAAGACTTGTGATCACGCTATTAGGTTTTCAATAATCTAATCAATGATCATTTATTATTTCTCTTAACTCTTTGGCTAACGACTTGGTAAAACCTTGTTGTCAATGTCTTGCTAACTTACTAAATTCATCAACGTCTTTAATGAATTTTGTTAGTCTTAGCTCCCACTTACTTTTATGGAATTTAAGCATCTCTTAAACTACTACTTTGACCTAATCAATAACTTGTAGTTTAATCTTTTAAGAATTCTATCAATAATTAAGATCATCCTTTGGATTTGCGAATATCCACTATTCCTGTTTAGGGAATTATGATCTTTATTGATCACTGTATCTAACAAGTATGAAACACTTGAAATGATACTATCAATTCTTAAACACATTAGTATTCTTTTAAGAATCTTATTTAATGAAAAAGTCATTACTTGGATTTCTCAAATATCCATTATTCCTATAAGGGAATTATCACTTGATTAAACATTGTATTTATTACAAGTATAAGAGACTTGCAATAATACCCTTTAATTCTTAAGTAATATAGTTTGTCCCTTTTAAGAGTTCATTTAATGTCTAAGTCATTTTACTTGGATTATACGAATATCCAATCATTCTAATTAGGGAATTATGACTTCATTAAATCCTTTACTACATGTATAAAAGACTTGTAATAACACTCTTAAAGTCTATCTTGATTATCTCCAATACAATCATACTTATATTAATACTAATATTTTGAAACTTTCTATCATAAGTAATGACTATTACTTAAGATGTTTTAATTAAGTTCAATAACTCTTGAACCTTATGCTTCCATAAAACTCTTAAATACTTTCATTAGAAAAACTTTCTAATTACTAGCATCTAGGTACCTTGAGTATACAACAATCAAACAAATATATTCAAACATGAAATATAAGTAAATCAAAGCTTGACTTACAATCTAGTCATAAACCTTGACTAGTGTAATTATCACACATGCGCACAATATAATTAAACTATGGATTCGAAATTAATTAAAACCAAAATAAAACTTGTTTTAACAAAAATAAAATTATCCAAACAATAAAGTAAAATTGTTTAAAACGAATCCACAAAATACTGAATTATAAAACTTGGTGCTCGTGGGATCATCACCATCTCATG
This sequence comes from Calendula officinalis, assembly GCA_963853835.1. Taxonomy (NCBI): domain Eukaryota; kingdom Viridiplantae; phylum Streptophyta; class Magnoliopsida; order Asterales; family Asteraceae; genus Calendula; species Calendula officinalis. The sequence continues at coordinate 50,819,815 of OY970825.1, forward strand.
CCGGTCACTATCACTTTCCATCTCCTCCTGAGGAACTTGCGTTTCCTCCACTACCACTTGCACCCTTTGGACAATTCCTTTTCCAATGCCCAGCCTCACCACACTTGAAGCACCGGTTCTCGGTCCTCGCAGTGTTAGGCTTAACCTTCTTGACCTTTTGTTTGACACCTTTACCATTTGGCACTCCTTGGTTAGGATAGTTTTACCCTTTCCTTTACCACCATGCCCTTTTCTCTTCTTCCCACCGCCACCGCCATTACCGATCATGAGAACGTCCTTAGATTTGGTCCCCAAACTCAACTCAGCTGTCTTGAGCATGGAATGTAGCTCAGCAATGGATTTCTCCATATTATGCATGTTGTAGTTGACCACAAAAGACTTGTAGTCATCAGACAATGAGTTGAGTATAGTATCTGTTGCCATTTGCAATGGTATGGGGTGAACAAGTCTAGCGAGGTGATCCATGTGTCCTTTCATTTTCAAGACGTGGGCACTCACCGGCGTTCCTTTGACCATCTTGCAAGAGTTGAAGGCTCGATTGATGTCAAACCTCTCAGTGCGAGCTTGCTCTTGAAATGAATCCCTAAGTTGCTGGATCATCTCAAATGTAGGCACATCCATAAGTCCTGCTTGTAACTCATAACTCATAGTGGCGAGCATCAGACAGCTCACATCGAGTGCATCACTGACATGCTTATCATAAGCTTGCCTCATTTCAGCTCTGGCATTAACAGCAGGGGTGTTTGGTACTGCTCTCTCCAAGACATACCACTTTCTCTCATGCCTGAGCACAATCCGAAGATTGCGCTCCCAGTTGAGAAAGTTTGACCCAGTCAACTTGTCCTTTCCGAGGATTGAGCGAAGTGAGAGATTGTTGGTACTTGTTGTCACGATTGCGTTTGTTGCTGCCATCTACAAATCAAACCCATTTTGATTAGTAATCATCAATAAACATTCTCTAAAATATATTATAAACCCATAATTAATATTTTAGGCCTAGGTACCATATATCACATTCTCGCCGCAAGGTTTGGGTACTTCCCGACGAGACATGCTATTTCTGGTAGGTAACATCCTTACCGATCGTATCAAGACTTGACACGATTCCTAGGGGACGTAGAATCTTTAGACTTATAACTTATTACAATCTTGTACAATCTAATTGTACATTTCTATGTTAGTAATAAAGTCTAGTATGTTTATTCTACTCAAGTACTTTTTGGGCCGGGACTCCCGATTATCACCAAAGTAGATCAGACCATCTAAGACAGTGCGATGCTCTGCGCCGGGACTCCCGATTATCACAGAACCTTACACACCCTAACACTCGCAATGATTTGAATCCATATCTAAGGTTCTGTATCCTTACAATATGAATATCGTTTAACAAGTGAGGTGTTCCATTAGGTGGATAGTACTTAGATCTAAGATTTTCTTGGGTTTGTTTAAGTCTTAAACTAACCTTAAAACTTTATTCCAATCTTAATCCTTGTTTAAAATGTGTGACTTGTGAATTGAAGGGTTCTACAAGACACCTTTTTAAAGCTTAAGAACTATTCTTTAAAACTTGTAGTTTCAAGAATTTACACGATTTTACATGTATACCAAAAACGAGGTGTACAAAACGTTTTACTAGATTTTGTGAAAAACGTTATCTAGAATAAAACTTACTTGTTTTATCTTACTTGAAAAACTCATAAACTTATCTTAAACTTTTAAATTCTTTTATGATCCATGAACTTGAAACATAAACCTAGTTTAACATACCTAGTTCTTCATATGTCCAATAATGAAATTAAACATTTGTTTTGACCTACTAGATTCGACCAAGACTTATGTCTTAACGACACACTTATAAACTTTGTGATTTTCTTGTGTAGCTCCCACTAGCTCCAACAACCATGATGGAACTTAAGCTAACACAATCACCGGTTTATTCTTGGTGAAACTAATAAACTTATTATAAAAAGAATATATATAATAATTCTTAGTTTGTTTAAACCTTTCTTACATTTAACTTGAACTAGTTAAATATAGGTTATAAAGTTTTTCTTGTTATTTATTACTTGATCATTAATCTAGTATATTACATAACTTGTAAAATACTTACTTGTATAATTATCTAGTTATAATAACTTATAACTTTATACACCTTAATATATATATATATAACTTTGTATATTTTTCTAGTTAATCGTATAATTTCAACTTGTACAATTTCTAGTTATAATGAAATCATAACTTTGTACTTTCTAGTTTTAATTATATTATAACTTATACAATAACTAGCTATAACATTATCTTTAAAGATCAAAATAACATTACCCTTTTTAATTGTTCCATTTTATCTTGTATTTTAATGTATTCGTATATATGTATATTTTATAATAAACTTGTAACATTTTAATAAGAATATTACATCTAATTTATACATATGTATTTTAACTTAATCTGATTAAAATACGTATAAACTTACTATATCTTTTAAAATTCAATTTTACCTAATAATTAAAAATTCAGAAAATTCTAATACATATATATAAATTAACACCCTTTTTCTATTAATCGTCATTAATTCCCTAAAGTAATTAGATGAACCCTAATCTTGTTTTTGACCAATCAAAACTAGGGTTTTGACTTTCTTGATCAAAGACATTATTTTTAATTAAAAGACTAATTTTAATCAATCCTATTAAACAATAATATTTGTTTAAATTCTAAGATAGATTATAACTTTTAATAAATTCATTTAAACTTTTTAAATTAAACCTTATAGACAATAAAACTTTGTCTAAATTTCTAGGTTTAAAGAACTAGCTTTAATAAATCTATCAAAATAATAATTAAACCTATTAGACATAAACTTGTCTAATTAACTAGGTTTTAGATTATTATCCTAATTAATATTTTTAAACTATTAAACTTAAACTAGTTTAAACTTCTAGGGTTCTTTTAGGGTTTCGAAATTCTTAAGCCTAGGAAACTTTTCCACCAATTAAACTAGGCTAGTTTAATAAACTTGGTGTCCAAGTAACTTCTAGATTTTCGAAAATCCTAAGGGATTAGGAAAGAATCCTTTTGATCAATTAAACAAATGTTGTTTAACATACTTGATGCTAGGGTTCTTCCTTGGTCACGAAAATTCAAGGGAGAAAAGGAAAGAATCCTTTTGATCAATTAAACATATCTTGTTTAACATACTTGATCCTAGGGTTCTTCCTATGTATTTCAAAAATTGCTAGCGTTTTTAGAAACCTTCTTGACCAATTAAACTAGACTAGTTTAATGTTCTTGGTCCTAGGGTCCTTCCTTTCTTCGAAAAATATGAAAAAGTAGAAGAAAAACTTGAAACAAAATAACTTGAAATTAAAGTAAACAAACAATCTTTGTTAATCTAGTCTAGATCTCTAAACCAACGCTCTGATACCACTGTAGGGATTTACTACGCACCATGTGACTGATCAACCACTTGGATCGACCTCCTAGCGTACTTCGTTCGAACCTTGCTGACCAAGAACATGAACTTGTTCTTGACCGGTTAAAACCAGCTAGCTGATTTAATCCCTAAATGCGGAAATGGGATTAAACCTAATCCTTAAATCCTAAAGGATTGGGATGTTGGAAAACTAGATTAGGTTAACAAGAAAGAAACCTTGTACGAAGAACTCGAAGACACACACATACTTGTGTGTGTTCGTCGAATACTACCAAGAACCCTAGGGTTCTTGGTTCGACTTCGAACAAGAGGAGAAGGAGGAAAGAGTGTTCCATGAATCATACCTTAGGTTAATGCTTAAGATAAGTCCACTGATGATGAACACGACGAACGATCCTCTAGATGATCACTTGCAACGAACTTGGATCTTCAAGACTTGAAGAACGAACGAAGAACACAAGCTTGTGTCTTGGGGTGTTCGGTCAAATGAAGGTAAGGGGGGGGCAATGATTTCGTGTGGGTGATCAAGTGGTTTTAGGGTTACCCTAAGCCTCTTATTTATATACAAATAAGTTACGCTTAGAACCCTTTAAGTTTAATTAATATTAAAACTTTAATTTAACATCCTTTTAACACCTCCATCGCTTATAGTTTAACTAGTTTATTATTATTGCACTTAACTATTAAATTTCTAGCATTAACACACTAATAATTCGGTACCCATATACACGAATTATATATACTTGTATTTATACTTTTAATAGTTAATTATATAATAACCTTTATATAATTTACACAATAATATTATCCAATTACTATATTATTTAATAGCTTTAAATCATATCATGGATAACCTTTAATTAACACATTGTATATTTACTCAACTAGTAAATGTACAACTACTTGTATTAATTAGTTAGTTAAACTAATCTAGTAATAAGTTAAACTTAACTTAATACTTAACTGATTCATAATGACTATTATGAATCATTCCTCTTCGTAGTATCGTTTCATAACTTGCTCGTATTACATGCACTCACCGGTGTGACCCTTAAGTGTTTCGTAGGCATGGATGTATCATCATAGGTTGACTAACTGTGCACATAATTCCTTCACCTTCTTCCTTCACAATGCCTACACTGATGAGATCATGGATAACTGTATTGAACCTATTATAGAGAGTAGTGATGTCTTCATTTGGACTTGAGAAGAAGTTTTCATACTTCCTCCTCATGTTGCTTTTTCTTTGCAACTTCTCCTTAGGTGTGCCTTCATAGGTGACTGATAGACTATCCCACATAGCCTTTGGTGTTGGCAATTTCATAAATGCATTCAGTATTTCTTTGGTAACATCATTACCAATCACCCCTTTTGCTCTGGAGTCTAAACTGTACAACTGACGGTCAATATTAGTCCATGTGTGCTTCAGTTTAGGAACTGTTCTTGTACTCTCAGGAGCATCATCAGTAGCTGTAACAGGTTCCACAGTTTGTGGAATGATGGGACCATCATTCAGCACAGTGAGCATCTCATGATGAATAGATTCAAGATACCACTGAGCTTTTAGCTTCCATTGATGGAAGTCTTTGGCATCAAAGATGGACACTCCCTTTCCAGACATAACTGGTGCAACTATTGTAGACATTTTGGTTTTTTGAGTTTGGGAGGGATAGATATAGGGAATGGCTGCCAGGGTAATAGATCGACTGAATAAGGATTTATTTAGCCTGCTCTGATGCCAGTTGTTAGGTCACAGCACCCCTGATTTGTTTGATAATTGTTAGATTAATAATTTACTTAAGACAATTAAGGTGATGAACACAGTAATTTAGTTAAACGTATATTATTCCACAAAGTGTGGCTTGTAGCGGAAATACAAGACCACTGAACAATTACAATATATAAGAATGAAGGTGTGAATTGGTAAGTTCTCCTTTGCAAGATGATCTCTATTTATAATGATATGGAGATCTTACATAATGGGCAAAGGAGTAACCGAAGGACTATACTAGGAAAATGATGTTAGAACCCAACCACCCATATATTGTTAATAAAATCGGTAAAGACAAGATCATATACGTCATACGATTATTCTTATTAAGCACAAACGTATAAAATGTGTTCTTGGTTGCGGAATAACCAAGAACACTCCACAAAGTGTTACATTTAGAATTGGGTTACCGGTGATCCACACAAGTGATCAACCGGGATCCAAAAGGATGCTTAACAACTAAAGACTAAACCTCTATTTATAATGTATAGAGGTTTTACAATTAACCCTATTCTATATGTAACTCCCAATTCTAATAAGTGCATCCCTTGATTAAAGGGATTTGATTCATTACTCAAATAAGGAATGCACCATTCACGGACTGGTCGGTCCGTGTACTCAGTATGAGACTGAGCTATACCGACCAACTCGGTATGAGACTGAACTATACCGACCAACTCGCTATGTGGAGCTCGGTCCGTGAACTCAGTATCTGGTCATACTGATACTGACCACTCAGTATAGGACTGAGACTTAACACTAGTACCAACAAGTTGAGGGCAGAAGATCATGCACGGATAACTCGGTCATTCTACTCAGTATCAGACATATACTGAGTAGCTCAGTATGAGACCGATACTGAGTAGGTCAGTGCAACTCATTTGTGATCATCTTCAAAGGTTTTGAGTTGTCATATCTGATCGATGTCTATCTACTCAGTATCAGACCTATACTGAGTAGCTCAGTATGAGATCTGCCCCACTTGTTTGTTTTGTAATCATAAGATAACAAGGGACATGGGCTTTGCCCTAACAATCTCCCCCTATCTAATGATAACAAAACAATCTTCAATCTTGTCTTGTATCGTCTTCTTTTTGAGATCTCTTCATATTCTTTATTCACCGAGTACTTCAAGAAACTATATATCACACTAACTTTTCTCCCCCACAATCATTGACTCCTTTCTCAAACTGTCCGGTAGATTTGAATTGTAATGAAACATCACTAAGGAATCATTCAATTAGTAGATTTCCTCAGTTTGAAATGATTCAAGTGATTGTAAAATAATGTGTGACACGTACCCCCTTGAATAACTTAGCATGAACATCTTAGCTTAAAAGAACTTTAGCTTCATATAAAGAAAACACATATCACATTGTGTTTTCTCCCCCTGAATCAGAGTCATCTCCTTAAACTGTTCGGTATATTTTATCTTTGACTTGAAACATCACTAAGGAATCAATCAACTTATAGATTTCCTCAGTTTAAGATGATTTCTTATGACTAAAAGGAGAAATATATGTGAAACATACTCACTTGTATAATTCAGCATGCAGAATTTCATTTCTCTAATTTTGCAGCAACTTCAAAAAATCATATCTCCAAGTATATTCTTCTGATCATTATGAATTTTTTACACAACATACCTATACCTGTCTTCAACATCATATCCAAAAATCATAAGGATCCAACGGTTGAAAAGATCACAGCAGTCTCATACTGACCACTCAGTATGAGACACTCAGTATCAGAAAACCAACAATTTGAAAATATGTATCTCTCAATATATGTTCCTGATCAGTCTGAAATTTTGATACCGAGTTAATGTATGTGTTATGGATATCATATCCAAAATTCATGAAGATTCAACGGTTACAAAAGATATAATAGCCGTTTTATCACAGTTGCGCAGAATTAAAAACATACCATAAATATTCGTCAATAATCTTCAAAAATATATATCTCTTAATTAGCGATTCCTTTTGAAGATCTGAACGGTGAAAACATTAAACACATTATGGTGAACCTTCAGTTAAAATTTCACGCTCATTCGTTGTTTGAAGAAGGATATTTGATTTTTCTACCATGGCTGCCCAAAAAGTAAAGAATAAAAAGCATAGAATCTGACTTTTTGCGCCATACATATCTCTCTACCAGAAACTCGAATTGCAATTCTGAACGGTCAGACTGTGTTTCTGTGTGTTGAGAACCTCCTGTTCAAATTTCACACAGATTCGACCATTAACGAAGGAGATCCGGCATTTCTTCTACCCGTGCGCAGAATATGACGAAAATTCTGCATTGTTCTTCTTTATGAAAAGACTTGATCTTCAACAATATATAGGGTTAAAAGATCATCAAAGTTGTAGATAACTTTGAACCGCTCTGATACCAATTGTTAAAACCCAACCACCCATATATTGTTAATAAAATCGGTAAAGACAAGATCATATACGTCATACGATTATTCTTATTAAGCACAAACGTATAAAATGTGTTCTTGGTTGCGGAATAACCAAGAACACTTCACAAAGTGTTACATTTAGAATTGGGTTACCGGTGATCCACACAAGTGATCAACCGGGATCCAAAAGGATGCTTAACAACTAAAGACTAAACCTCTATTTATAATGTATAGAGGTTTTACAATTAACCCTATTCTATATGTAACTCCCAATTCTAATAAGTGCATCCCTTGATTAAAGGGATTTGATTCATTACTCAAATAAGGAATGCACCATTCACGGACTGGTCGGTCCGTGTACTCAGTATGAGACTGAGCTATACCGACCAACTCGGTATGAGACTGAACTATACCGACCAACTCGCTATGTGGAGCTCGGTCCGTGAACTCAGTATCTGGTCATACTGATACTGACCACTCAGTATAGGACTGAGACTTAACACTAGTACCAACAAGTTGAGGGCAGAAGATCATGCACGGATAACTCGGTCATTCTACTCAGTATCAGACATATACTGAGTAGCTCAGTATGAGACCGATACTGAGTAGGTCAGTGCAACTCATTTGTGATCATCTTCAAAGGTTTTGAGTTGTCATATCTGATCGACGTCTATCTACTCAGTATCAGACCTATACTGAGTAGCTCAGTATGAGATCTGCCCCACTTGTTTGTTTTGTAATCATAAGATAACAAGGGACATGGGCTTTGCCCTAACAAATGACTAAGATCAAAGGATTTGATCTTAGTCCATTACATAGCTAACTGTAACTCAGTCCTTCTACTCAGTATTGGATTTCAATACTGAGTGCTGATACTGAGTGGCCAATACTGGCCAAACTCAGTATCACTCCTAAACTTAGCATATATATTTTACTAAATATTCTAATCTAGTCTAGGTTGTTTTGTTATCTTAAGATTCAAAAGGGGTAAGGCTTTTTGCCTTAACAGTTGTCTGATGACTACAAGTCTTTTGTGGTCAACTACAACATGCATAATATGGAGAAATCCATTGCTGAGCTACATTCTATGCTCAAGACAGCTGAGTTGAGTTTGGGGACCAAATCTAAGGACGTTCTTATGATCGGTAATGGAGGTGGCGGTAGGAAGAAGAGAAAAGGGCATGGTGGTAAAGGAAAGGGTAAAAGCTATCCTAACCAAGGAGTGCCAAATGGTAAAGGTGTCAAACAAAAGGTCAAGAAGGTTAAGTCTAACACAACGAGGACCGAGAATCGGTGCTTCAAGTGTGGTGAGGCTGGGCATTGGAAAAGGAATTGTCCAAAGGGTGCAAGTGGTGGTGGAGGAAACGCAAGTTCCTCAGGTAACACAACCACACTTCTTAATCACTTTAAGATACTTGTAAAGTACATTACAAGTAATCTAACTTTTGCATTCGTTTATTGCAGGAGGAGATGGAAAGTGATGACGACCGGCATGAGATGGTGATGATCCCACGAGCACCAAGTTTTTATGATTCAGTAATTTGTGGATTCAGTAAAACAATCTTATTTCATTGTTTGGATAATTTTATTTTATGTTAAAACAAGTTTTCTTTGGTTTTAATAAATTTCGAATCCATGGTTGAATTATATTGTGTGCATTTGTGATAATTACACTAGTCAAGGTTTATGACTAGATTGTAAGTCAAGTTTTGATTTACTTTATATTTCATGTTATATGCTTGTTTGATTGTTGTATAAATAATGTCTTGATAGCTCAAGGTATTTAGATACTAGTAATTAGAAAGTTTTTCTAATGAAAGTATTTATGAGTTTTATGGAAGCATAAGGTTCAAATGTTATTGAACTTAGTTAAAACATCTTAAGTAATAGTCATTACTTATGATAGAAAGTTTTAAAGTATTAGTATTAATATAGTATGATTATGTTGGATATAATCAAGATAGACTTTAAGAGTATTATTACATGTCTTTTATACTTGTAATAAAGAATTTGATGAAGTCATAATTCCCTAATAGGAATAAATGGATATTCGTAAAATCCAAAAGAAATGACTTAGACATTAAATGAACTTTTAAAAGGGACAAACTATATTAAAGTATTTAAGAATTAAAAGGTATTATTGCAAGTCTTTTATACTTGTAATAAATACAATATTTAATCAAGTAATAATTCCCTTATAGGAACAATGGATATTTGAGAAATCCAAGAAACGAATTTGGCATTAAATAAAAGTTCTTATAGAATAGTAATATATTTAAGAATTAGAAGTACCGTCTCAAGTGTTTTATACTTGTTAGATAGAGTAATCAATAAAGGTCATGATTCCCTAAACATAAATAGTGGATATTCGCAAATCCAAAGGATGATCTTAATTATTGATAGAATTCATTAAAGATTAAACTACAAGTTATTAACTAGGTCAAAGTAGTAGTTTAAGTGATACTTAAGTTCCATAAAAGATAGTGGGAGCTAAGACTAACATAATTCATTAAAGATGTTAGTGAATTTAGTGAGTTAGTAAGACATCAACAACAAAGTTTTACCAAGTCGTTAGCCAAAGAGTTAAGAGAAATAATAAATGATCGTTAATTAGAATATTGCAAACCTAATAGCGTGATCACAAATCTTGTGATTAATTATTGCATATCTAATAGGTTGTTCACACTCTAGTGGATAACATAATCATTTAAGAAAATTTCTGTAACTAGTAAGAATATTTACAAATCAAGTAACTAAAAGAGGCTTTAGTCACAAGGAGAATTTTATGGATTCAAGAAACTAAGTAGTTAATTTCCAATCCTCCTATGTTTACCGAATTGCATAAAAGGCAAGACTAGAAAATGTTCCAAATGTTGCATGAACAATATCTAGCAAAGACAAAAGTAATAGTATTCCTAAATACTCGTCTTATGTCTTTTGTTTAATAAAAATGATTGGTTTAGTGATAAAGTTACAATTAAGGTTGTAAGAATCATTGAGTAATCAACACAAACAAAAGGAATAAGTAATGATCCAGTAATAATTGGTTTAGGATGCAATGACTAATGTACTTTGGTTCGTCTTAGCCAATTCTGAAAAAATTTTGTCATACGAGGCGATACTGGGTACAAAGGAAGTTGTATTTTAAATCGAAATATAACAAGATGGTAATTGCACCTCCTTTTTAGGAGAGATATTTATGGGTCCTTCGACATGATGAGATAACTGGAATGTGCATGGCCATGCCCAAACGAACTGACTTATTCTTTGTCGTTTATCACAACAGTTTGAATCAAGAAGTCATGAAATAATTTCGAATACAGGAGTTGATAATTTCTACCATGCTCGTAGTCGTCATCACAAATATCGTGCTGCAAGGGATGAACCTAACAACGTTACCCATGAAGTAAAGACAGAGTGTTCTTTACTAGGAGACGCTATTAAGAGTTTTTCACAAAACTATACCAGGGTTACACAAGCTGTTTTTATGGGGTTGGTTACCTACATGCCCATATAGAAGGCCACTGTAGCTCGTATCATTAAGACAAAGGTTACGAACTTGCACAAGTGGGAGTCTGTCACACCCCGCTAAAGCGGAAACACGAGATACAACAGCATAAGGTTTCATAGCATGAGGTAATAAACAACACCAACTACAACATTAATCAAAAGTAGTTCAAAAATTAAATTATTACAACCAAATTTGTTCCCAAAAATCACAATAGATAAAGTTGATGATAAAAGATTTTAAAATTTCTTGATGTTGATGTCGTCACACAAAATGCACCTACATGCCAACACTTACTTGTTTATACCTGAAAAGCATGAGTTAAAAAGGTCAACTACAAAGAGTTGGTGAGTTCATAGGTTTTTGATGAACAAAAATTAAATTAGTATCCATAAGTTGTTATTGTGAAACTTTTGTTCACAAGACATTAAGTAACTGGTTGCTCAAATATATTTTTAGCACAAGTGTAGAGTACGCTAGCAATTATCAGCCATGAGCCACTACCAAACCATTCAGACAACGATGCCCCTAATGTAACCAGTCCTACCTCAGCGGTGAGCAATTTCTCACATGTGTAGAACCCAACTTTTAATTTTAGGAAATGTGCACCCAAGGCCCGTCGACCTTAAGTGGGGATGTCCAAACCCTAATAGCGCTATCCACAAAACCATAGGCCCCCGTTCGAGTTAATGGTAGTGTCACTAAATTTTAATTCCACGTTTCGGGGACTTACACTTTTTAACTCAAGCAATTGCATTTTAGCATACATAACATAGTGCAGAAACAATTTAATTCAAAAATAACGTTTTTAAATCATAGAGCAACCATTAAAACTTTATAACATGCTTTTCACCCCAAAATATTTAAAAACAAAGTAAAAAGGGGCTATGATACTCACAGTGTGTAGCTGTATCCAACAATTTTCCGTTTGATGCTCAGTCCGACTTAAATCCTTCCTATATTAATGGAATTGAATATTAGGCTATGTCTAACCTTAGGGATAAAATATTATTTAGCTATTATAACTTCATAAAATCTTAGACTTTCTATATACAGTATTTAAGGTTTATTTTAAGAATTTTCGTAAGGAAAATAGTGAACTTATTGAGATGTACATAATTGTCAATTATAGTTATAAGTTTTTAATATTTATAGTCCTTTATGTAGTATATTAGTTTATATATATAATCCTACTTACTTTATATATATAGATATGTTTAGTTTCACCTTTATTTATATGTTAATTTTTGTATTTCCTAAAAATGTATACTTATAAGTCTTATATTTGTTGGTATGCACTTTATACTTATATGCTCATTTGAGTTTATATTTCTATTTTACATGTGTTATATTATAATTAACTTGTATATTGTAAAATATTATACTTTATGTGCTACATAGTCCAATATTTCTTAAAAGTCACTTTTCTCACATCTAAAGCTAAATGTTTGTTGCTGTCCAGATTTTTAGTCCACTTCCACAAGTTATTTTAATATCATAACAAATGATTTAATTTACCAACTTTTTATATGTTATTATTTAGTGTCTTAGGGAACTTTTAGAATATTTTTTATTATTTTTGATGTCATATAACTATTTTAATTATATTTTATAAATGTATGTATCAGTAACTTCAAATCAGTTTGCACACTGATTTTGTTTGACCTATTTGGGGTATCAAATATTCGAGTTTTTCTTTATATTTTATGGGGTTTTAAAGCTAACTCATTGAACTAAAGTTTAGAGAAAGAATCATTGCATTTGCATGCTTTATAAAGGAGTTATGATTACTTAAAGTTGCATGTAAAAATCTGCCAGCACTCTTTTCAATGCACACTTACCTTTGCATGTTTGGTTGGGAGGTCAAATCTTTATGTTTTTCGTTGAAACTAGCTGCATTTAAAAGATAACTCTTTAAATTAAATTCCAGAAGAAAAATCATGTATTTTAAAGGTTTTATGAAAGAGATATATCGGTTTAAATTCGAGTTTTATTCTGCTCAGCTAGTCTGTTTGCACATCTAACTTGTGGGTAGGGTTTTATGGGTCAAAACTCAATGTTTTTGCATGAAATTAAATGGGTTGGAAAGCTAAGACATAAAACTAACTTTGAGAAAAAGAATCATGTATTTTAAATGGTTAAAACTCAAGATATGGCCGGATTAAGTACATGCATGCAATCTGCCAGATTTCAAAAATAAAAGTTTTGAAGGTTTTAAGTGTTCTAGCCATTTCTTTACATCCAATGGTTTAAATCTTTGCTTTTAACACTTATTTAGGATCATGCAAGATTATTTTTAGATCAAAATCATATATTAATTTTTATAAACACATGCATGTCATCAAACATCTAAGATTTGTAATAAAAAGTTACATGCATGTACATCAAACTTTATGTTCTTGAGTTTTTGATGTATGGATCATGGATTACCACCTTCATTGGGTGTCTTGAAGACAATGGTGTGTAATCTACCATCTAGACACCTAAGTGCCTTTCATGGATAGAAAAACTCAAGAAACATGGAGAAAGATGCAAGAAAAACATAAGAAAAGTGCAAGAAATACAAGGAAATCGACTTACACAAGAGTGTGGAAGAACACAAAACTGGACAGCCTCTTTGAAGATATATTTCGACTGATTTCCAGTTAAAGTTTGGGTGTTTTAAAGGTTAAATGTTGTAGAGGAAGTTGTTATGGTGATTTGGCAATTTGAATCACTAGATTTGGAGTTGTAGATCAAAAGTTATGAAGATTTTGGTGGAAGAATGTAAGTGTATGTGTGGAATCCGGATTTTAGAGGTTGGAGAGAGTATTTTGAGTTTGCATGTGGGTTGTGTGGTTTAAATGAAGACTCCAAGTGTTAGTGGGTAGTGTTGGTGACTCTTTCTTGTTCCTATGCCCCATGTGATAGCTAATGAGTGGTATTTGCATGACAATGTATGTATTTTGTTAAATAAAAATTGTAAAATGATATGTTAAATTAAATTATTTGTTCTAGATTTTAATTTTATTGCATTAAGTTAGAATTTATATTCTTACATATAATTATATGTATTTTAACTCTTACTATTATTTTGTAGTGATTTAATATTAATTGTTTCATTTTGTCACTTTATAAGACGACTAAAATGTTTATACGTCTTACTAGGGATTTCAAGCACGTTGTCAAGATACATATGATAACTAACACTTTTATTATTATAATTTTAACCATAATAGATTATGTTTACTTACTAAAATTCATATAACAGTATTTAGTAGCTAACTTGAAAACCTAGTTTTTCACGGATGTCACAATCTCCCCTAGTTAGAGAAATTTCGTCCCGAAATTTATTAATTAACATCCCTATTTTGCTCTTTAGAAATTTGGTTCGGTTGCTTTTGTTTCTGAAGAATAATTCCTTACAATGGTGATACATTTTGAAGCATTTTATCACTCATTTGGAATTCTATAGGTTTCATGTGACTATATGCACAACTCTTATGACGATCTCTTGTCTCCTTAAATCTATCCTTGGTAATTAAGATCTTGTTAGTAGCCTTTTGTACGATCTATGATTAGTTAGTTGTCTATAGCCAATTTCCAACAAATTAAGTGGCAAACGAAACTTATTCACATATTAAGTGTCATACGGAGCAAACTAATTTATAATGTGATAATTATTTTTATATAAGAACTCAACTAGTGGAAGATGAGTATCCAACTTCATCTAATATCTATTGCACAAGCATGTAGCATATATTTATGAAATATTTTGAATTTTTTTTTTTTAATTTTATTTTTTAATTTTATTTTATTTTTTTATTTTTTTATTTTTTTTTACGTTTCAAAGATTCAAGTCCTTAGATTCGTATGAACGACCCCTCATAATGCTCATACCCTTTTAATATATATATATATATATATATATATATATATATATATATATATATATATATATATATATATATATATATATATTTTTTTTCCTTATTATTGCATTGGACACCATTTTGGTCTCATTTCACTTATTATTTACTTTATTGATTCTACTATGAAGATATTAATTTTAAAATAAACTTCTTTTATATATCGTATCTATTAGTGTCTACTATAATTCGACTACATATTTAGCTATTTATTATTTCTCATGTATTTATATTTCATAACTATACTACATATGTATCTTATCACTGCACATATACTCTAAAGTACCGATAGTTGTTTTCAAATAATTAATTCTTGGTCTTAATTACTTTCGTGAATTATATCTTTCATATAACTTGATTATCCTTGTACCACAACTTATATATAAAAGATATAGATGCGATAGAGTTATTATATATTTTCACTTATTAATGTTCTAATCTTGTTCTTGATGCATATATTCATGTTCCACTCTCCTTTTTGAAAGTTTCGGCTCACTTCTTTACCAACATGTAGATATGGTCCTCCACTTACTTCATGAACTGACTTCAACTCACATATCATTTTTATCTTCTGCATAACTCTATTTACTCATGAACTGGTTCATTAACTATTTGTTTATTATTCATTCTCGATAGTACTCCTCATTTCTAACCGATATAAATTTCTTTTTATAACCGATATAAATTTCTAACCGATATAACTTTTTAATTCTAACCGATATAAATTGGTTCTTATCATCCTCATCTTTTCTTTTTATAATGTCTTGCTTGTCATCAATTTATAATCTGTATACTATCATTTCTTTCTTTAGTACACCTAATTCAATCTTCCTAAAATTATGTTTATCAATGAGTCTAACTCACTCACCTCTTTCATTAATTTATGAGGTTTTATAATATTGGTATCAATAAATCTATACTTTATATCCTTCTAATATTAGGTCTTTATATTTATTTATTCCATTGTCATTCTCGTGACCAATTATAGATCTCATTATTCATTAAGGTAGATTATATATATATATATATATATATATATATTTTTTTTTACTAACCATGGTTAAAATAAAATTTATTAGAATTTAAACCAAAATCATACTTCACATCAATGTTTCACTCAAATCTCAGGATAACTCATAATTTTAAAGTATTTTTATTTATTTATAATTTATTTATTATTTATTTAATTTTTTTTTTAGGTAGTATTATCAAAATTTATATACTATTGTTCATCTCACATATTATTGTAATTATTCTATTATATAATATGACACATCCTTAATTCTTCTATTTTCTTATCATTTACTTTATAAAAATTTTGCGAAACAATTATGTATTTATTAATCCTCCTCCATGTATATAGTAAATTTTACGCTCATCGAATTTATTTCTCTTTTCATTTATTAGGCACTTTCACCTCCGCTAAATTCATAGTTTGACGTTAACCATTTGAATATTTACTTCATTTTCTTAATCTTTCATTATTATATATTTCTTCTACAAACTCCTTCTTGAGTATTTTGATACCAATATAAACTTTATTATATACCGGGGTCATCGAACTTCATCACCATCATCATTATTATCTTTCTCATCAAAGGTCACTCAAAACTGATCACTAATCTAATTTCACATTATTAGTCAAGTAAGTTTATCCTCCAACCTTGACTTATCTATATTTCTTGATGGTATTTTATTGACTTGGTTAACTATTAATCTTGCTTAATTTCAATCGACCGCTTATTTTAATATTATAGATACTACTTGTATACAACTCTTTTATTCATCAATTCGTTCAATAATCAGTGACTTTGATAACTCGATATTGTATCTTGTAATTATAAACACGTTGGCCAGACGTTTTTATGATCACATCATACAATATTTCCTTATCATTATCACTTCATACTTCCTTTCATAAATATAATTATCTTCTTCGAATTCTTTTATAATTATAGATTATTTATCCATCATTATGATGCCTTATTTTAACTATAATGACATCTAATTCATTTACAATCAATGGATGTTATTATTTTTAATTTTTTTTTTTTTTTTTTTGCAATTTTATTCTTACATGCACCTCTATCTACCTAACGTATGCAATTCAGTGATCATATTGACGATTCTACTATATCCTACACTTATATTCTTTTATAAAGGATTATAGTATTTGTGATTCATGACGGAAGTACGTCCGAAGTGTATATTAGTGACGACACATGGTGTCTACTCCCATGCTTTATACGATGCTCCTAACATCACTTTCTTCGATATTACAATGCTAGCTCCTTAAAGTTAACTTTAATTTGTGAACCTATGGGAGTGAACTACATTATTGATGCACAAGGACATTCGCTAGTAGCTCTGTCGAAACTCACTTCTTATGCAGATACATAGCTGCTCTCTATTGAGTGTCCACAATATTTATTGTTATATTATTGATAAACTTTTCAATTTGAGCCATAATTAGGCTAATAGAGTAAGATTACTTTCCTCTAAAAGATAATTGTATCAATAACAGGAAAAAGTAATCATCTAAATTTTAAAGGTCTCTATGAGTATTTAATAACTACTCAAAGTACGTCATCAAAAGGATCATTTATCTCCCGAGAATTAGCAGTATTTTTCACCTCATGTGTACCATAACTAGTGGGTTATGACTTGATTTTAAACCAAAGTATTGAGGCTAATCTTAGAATATAGGGTTTGTGCCACGTAAGATCTACCAAGTATTAAATGTGATAATAACTAACTTAATAGCTAATTGTGCAATTGTGAGTGCCTAGGGTATGCAATGTTTATGCAAACACACACAAAATCATGCCTTCCAAGTTTAAACAAAATTTATTTTATTTTATTTTATTTTATTTTGGGAAACCTTTTTGAAAATTGTTTGAAAATTTTTGGTTATAGTTTTAGGTTTTCATAAGAAAACCGGCATTCTCTATAACCTTAGGCTCTGATACCAAATCTGTCACACCCCGCTAAAGCGGAAACACGAGATACAACAGCATAAGGTTTCATAGCATGAGGTAATAAACAACACCAACTACAACATTAATCAAAAGTAGTTCAAAAATTAAATTATTACAACCAAATTTGTTCCCAAAAATCACAATAGATAAAGTTGATGATAAAAGATTTTAAAATTTCTTGATGTTGATGTCGTCACACAAAATGCACCTACATGCCAACACTTACTTGTTTATACCTGAAAAGCATGAGTTAAAAAGGTCAACTACAAAGAGTTGGTGAGTTCATAGGTTTTTGATGAACAAAAATTAAATTAGTATCCATAAGTTGTTATTGTGAAACTTTTGTTCACAAGACATTAAGTAACTGGTTGCTCAAATATATTTTTAGCACAAGTGTAGAGTACGCTAGCAATTATCAGCCATGAGCCACTACCAAACCATTCAGACAACGATGCCCCTAATGTAACCAGTCCTACCTCAGCGGTGAGCAATTTCTCACATGTGTAGAACCCAACTTTTAATTTTAGGAAATGTGCACCCAAGGCCCGTCGACCTTAAGTGGGGATGTCCAAACCCTAATAGCGCTATCCACAAAACCATAGGCCCCCGTTCGAGTTAATGGTAGTGTCACTAAATTTTAATTCCACGTTTCGGGGACTTACACTTTTTAACTCAAGCAATTGCATTTTAGCATACATAACATAGTGCAGAAACAATTTAATTCAAAAATAACGTTTTTAAATCATAGAGCAACCATTAAAACTTTATAACATGCTTTTCACCCCAAAATATTTAAAAACAAAGTAAAAAGGGGCTATGATACTCACAGTGTGTAGCTGTATCCAACAATTTTCCGTTTGATGCTCAGTCCGACTTAAATCCTTCCTATATTAATGGAATTGAATATTAGGCTATGTCGAACCTTAGGGATAAAATATTATTTAGCTATTATAACTTCATAAAATCTTAGACTTTCTATATACAGTATTTAAGGTTTATTTTAAGAATTTTCGTAAGGAAAATAGTGAACTTATTGAGATGTACATAATTGTCAATTATAGTTATAAGTTTTTAATATTTATAGTCCTTTATGTAGTATATTAGTTTATATATATAATCCTACTTACTTTATATATATAGATATGTTTAGTTTCACCTTTATTTATATGTTAATTTTTGTATTTCCTAAAAATGTATACTTATAAGTCTTATATTTGTTGGTATGCACTTTATACTTATATGCTCATTTGAGTTTATATTTCTATTTTACATGTGTTATATTATAATTAACTTGTATATTGTAAAATATTATACTTTATGTGCTACATAGTCCAATATTTCTTAAAAGTCACTTTTCTCACATCTAAAGCTAAATGTTTGTTGCTGTCCAGATTTTTAGTCCACTTCCACAAGTTATTTTAATATCATAACAAATGATTTAATTTACCAACTTTTTATATGTTATTATTTAGTGTCTTAGGGAACTTTTAGAATATTTTTTATTATTTTTGATGTCATATAACTATTTTAATTATATTTTATAAATGTATGTATCAGTAACTTCAAATCAGTTTGCACACTGATTTTGTTTGACCTATTTGGGGTATCAAATATTCGAGTTTTTCTTTATATTTTATGGGGTTTTAAAGCTAACTCATTGAACTAAAGTTTAGAGAAAGAATCATTGCATTTGCATGCTTTATAAAGGAGTTATGATTACTTAAAGTTGCATGTAAAAATCTGCCAGCACTCTTTTCAATGCACACTTACCTTTGCATGTTTGGTTGGGAGGTCAAATCTTTATGTTTTTCGTTGAAACTAGCTGCATTTAAAAGATAACTCTTTAAATTAAATTCCAGAAGAAAAATCATGTATTTTAAAGGTTTTATGAAAGAGATATATCGGTTTAAATTCGAGTTTTATTCTGCTCAGCTAGTCTGTTTGCACATCTAACTTGTGGGTAGGGTTTTATGGGTCAAAACTCAATGTTTTTGCATGAAATTAAATGGGTTGGAAAGCTAAGACATAAAACTAACTTTGAGAAAAAGAATCATGTATTTTAAATGGTTAAAACTCAAGATATGGCCGGATTAAGTACATGCATGCAATCTGCCAGATTTCAAAAATAAAAGTTTTGAAGGTTTTAAGTGTTCTAGCCATTTCTTTACATCCAATGGTTTAAATCTTTGCTTTTAACACTTATTTAGGATCATGCAAGATTATTTTTAGATCAAAATCATATATTAATTTTTATAAACACATGCATGTCATCAAACATCTAAGATTTGTAATAAAAAGTTACATGCATGTACATCAAACTTTATGTTCTTGAGTTTTTGATGTATGGATCATGGATTACCACCTTCATTGGGTGTCTTGAAGACAATGGTGTGTAATCTACCATCTAGACACCTAAGTGCCTTTCATGGATAGAAAAACTCAAGAAACATGGAGAAAGATGCAAGAAAAACATAAGAAAAGTGCAAGAAATACAAGGAAATCGACTTACACAAGAGTGTGGAAGAACACAAAACTGGACAGCCTCTTTGAAGATATATTTCGACTGATTTCCAGTTAAAGTTTGGGTGTTTTAAAGGTTAAATGTTGTAGAGGAAGTTGTTATGGTGATTTGGCAATTTGAATCACTAGATTTGGAGTTGTAGATCAAAAGTTATGAAGATTTTGGTGGAAGAATGTAAGTGTATGTGTGGAATCCGGATTTTAGAGGTTGGAGAGAGTATTTTGAGTTTGCATGTGGGTTGTGTGGTTTAAATGAAGACTCCAAGTGTTAGTGGGTAGTGTTGGTGACTCTTTCTTGTTCCTATGCCCCATGTGATAGCTAATGAGTGGTATTTGCATGACAATGTATGTATTTTGTTAAATAAAAATTGTAAAATGATATGTTAAATTAAATTATTTGTTCTAGATTTTAATTTTATTGCATTAAGTTAGAATTTATATTCTTACATATAATTATATGTATTTTAACTCTTACTATTATTTTGTAGTGATTTAATATTAATTGTTTCATTTTGTCACTTTATAAGACGACTAAAATGTTTATACGTCTTACTAGGGATTTCAAGCACGTTGTCAAGATACATATGATAACTAACACTTTTATTATTATAATTTTAACCATAATAGATTATGTTTACTTACTAAAATTCATATAACAGTATTTAGTAGCTAACTTGAAAACCTAGTTTTTCACGGATGTCACAGAGTCTGAAGGATTTATGTGCACAGTTAGTCAACCAATGATGATACATCCATGCCTACGAAACACTTAAGGGTCACACCGGTGAGTGCATGGAATACGAGCAAGTAATGCAATGATACTACGAAGAGGAATGATTCATAATAGTCATTACGAATCAGTTAAGTTTAACTTATTACTAGATTAGTTTAACTAACTAATTGATACAAGTATTTGGACATTTACTAGTTGAGTAAATATACAATGTGTTAATTATAGATTATCCATGATATGATTTAAAGCCATTAAATCATATAGTAATTGGATAATATTGTTGTGTAAATTATATAAATGTTATTATATAATTAACTATTAAAAGTATAAATACAAGTATATATAATTCGTGTATATGGGTACCAAATTATTAGTGTGTTAACACTAGACATTTGATAGTTAAGTACAACAATGGTAAACTAGTTAAACTATAAGGGATAGAAGTGTTAAAAGGAAGTTTAATTAAAGATCTAATATTAATTAAACTTAAAGGGTTCTAAGCGTAACTTATTTGTATATAAATAAGAGGCTTGGGTAACCCTGAAACTCCTGGCAACACACACGAAAATCCCCCTCCTTCTCCCCTTCGATTTTTGGCCGAACACAACCCCAAGAACACAACACTTTATGTTCTTCGTGTTCTTCATTCGTTCTTCGTGTTCTTCAAGTCTTGAAGATCCAAGATCGTTGCAAGTGATCATCTAGAGGATCACTCATCGTGTACATCATCAGTGGATCTATCATAAGCACTAACTAATGAAGGGTTTCACATGCATCTAGCAACTGATCGACCCATAGGACCGACCTCCAAGTTTACTTGGTTCGAACCTTGATTGACCAAGAACATGAACTTGTTCTTGACCGGTTAAAACCAACTAGCTGATTTAATCCCTAAAAGCGGAAGTGGGATTATACCTAATCCTTAAACCCTAAAGGATTGGGATGTTGGAAATCTAGATTAGATTAACAAGAAAGAAACCTTGTACGAAGAACTCGAACACACACATGGCTTGTGTGGTTCGTTCGACATCAACCAAAGAACAGGGTTCTTTGGTCGAATTCGTCCAAGAGGGAGAAGGGAGAAAGATGTTTCCCAAAATATACCTTGTTATTTGCCTAAGATAGATCCACTGATGATGAACAAATCGAGCGATCTTCTAGTTGATCCAAGCAATGAACTTACTTGAAGAACATGAAGAACACGAAGAACACAAGCTTGTGTCTTGGGGTGTTCGGCTGATCGTGTGGAAGAGAGGGGGCAAGGGATTCGTGTGATGGTGTAAGGGGTTTTAGGGTTACCCTAAGCCTCTTATTTATATACAAATAGGTTACGCTTAGAACGCTCTAGTTTAATTAATATTAGATCTTTAATTAAACTTCCTTTTAACATTTCCATCCTTTATATTTTAACTAGTCTATTATTGTTGCACTTAACTATTAAATGTCTAGTATTAATACACTAATAATTCGGTAACCATATACACGAATTATATACTTGTATTTATACTTTTGATAGTTAATTATTTAATAACCTTTATATAATTTACACAATAATATTATCCAATTACTATATGATTTAATAGCTTTAAATCATATCATGGATAACCTTTAATTAACACATTGTATATTTACTCAACTAGTAAATGTACAACTACTTGTATTAATTAGTTAGTTAAACTAATCTAGTAATAAGTTAAACTTAACTTAATACTTAATTGATTCATAATGACTATTATGAATCATTCCTCTTCGTAGTATCGTTGCATAACTTGCTCGTATTACATGCACTCACCGGTGTGACCCTTAAGTGTTTCGTAGGCATGGATGTATCCTCATAGGTTGACTAACTGTGCACATAAATCCATCAACTAAGGTATGTTTCATGTAACACTCTTCCTCTTCTCCCTCTTGTTCGAAGTCGAACCAAGAACCCTAGGTTTCTTGGTACTAGTCGACGAACACACACAATTATGTGTGTGTGTTCGAGTTTTTCGTACAAGGTTTCTTTCTTGTTAATCAAGTTAGATTTACAACATCCCAATCCTTTAGGGTTTAAGGATTAGGTTTAATCCCACTTCCGCTTTTAGGGATTAAATCACCTAGTCAGTTTTAACCGGTCAAGAACAAGTTAATGTTCTTGGTCAGCAAGGTTTCGAACCAAGTATACTAGGAGGTCGGTCCTATGGGTCGATCAGGTTATATGAAACCCTTCAACAATTATTATACCGAGCTAAGGTGCCCGCAATCATTAACTAGTGGATCTAGACCATGGATATGCAGATAGTAGTATTGGCTGACACTCATCCTCCCAACATCATTTGATCACTACTTGGTTTATCCAAGACATCTTTCGGGAGTGTATATCCATAAAAGAACGATAACATACTGGAGCTGAAGTGTTGATTGTGGACATAGGGGTTGGTATATTAACTCAATAGACTAGCTACCTGTTGGGGATAACAATCATGCGATGTCATACATAACAACTTCTTCAACACATTTTCATAAACAAAACTAGTAATTGTAGATCTTCTACAATTTCACTTCAATTTTCATACTTACTTCTCATATCATATGAGTGTTGAACCTTATACCTTTTTAGTCATAAACTTATTTTCATAACAAACATTTTGGGTAGCAAACACTTTACTTTTACAATAAACATTAACCCTGTGGATTCACTCAACATTATTGTTGACCCTTTTATATTTATGTTTTTCCAGGTGATTAGGTGGAGTGGAACTGGAGGACATGAGCAGTGGGATTGCCGTGGGTCATGAATAAAACATTAAGTTTATGAACAATCATTTCATTTTCAAACAATTTCTATTTTAGGAAACTTGCTATTTTTGGAAACTTTCTATTTTTAAAAAGTGAAAATGCTTTTATTTTCGTTATTGCGTGGTTGTTTGTTTACTTAATTTTTGCTATGTTGTCATGAACGTTACACCTCCGTTCTTCCGCAAAACATTTTAAGTGAAGTAAAACTCATTTTTGGCGGGGTGTGACAGATTGGTATCAGAGCTTAAGCTATAGTGAATTAGCAAGCCTAGTCTATAACTACAAAAGCTTTTTGGGAAAAACAAAAACTTTTACAAAACAAAAATATTCATGGCACGCTGAGTCTCATATCCTGAAGTTTCATTGTTCTTAGATTAGAACAATTGCCCTATTTAGTATTGCCTTAGTGTAATATTTAGCATTCATCAGAGAGCCCAAAATTTTAATAATCTAATAAATTTATGCGTCGTGATAAGCATAATGCCGTCAGCGAGTGTTATTAATATTCCGTCAGACTCAGAGTACGATAGCGATCAGAGTACTGCTACGTCTAGAAGACGTACTACGCCTCCTTCGACTCCAAAGCCAGTGTTTGTACCGATGCCGTTCCCGATATCGTCAGCAGATTGGCTTCGTCCCAATCAGCCTCCTGTCTCGGTGTACCCCAATGGACCCCCTGATCTCAAGCCTGGAGAGCGTCCTTATCTCTATCGTCTAGTGAACGATGGTGATCTCCATATGACAACAAGAGAACGACCAGCAGCCAGATGAAGATGATTAGTCATCTACATTTCGTCTATATTTGTTTTTCTACTACTATTATTAGGTTTTATGTTTAGCTATTTTAAAAAAAAGTTAGTTTTTTTAAATTAGTATTTTCTTTTATTCAGTATTGGCGTATGTGCCACACTTTTTAAAACTATTATGTATTAGGATTGTGTTTAATAAAAGTCATATTTTAGTATAATTTTATTGTTTCTATAGATTGTATTTTCTATTACGTCTCTACTACTACTATAACTACGTCTATATATAATACGTCTACTACTACTACGTCTATTGTATATCTATTCCTTGATTCTTATAATAATTATATCTTTTCTTTATAATCCTTCTATAATATTCTTTTTTTAATCCTTTGTTCTGAATAGTATTACTTGTATCAGCAATTCATCAATGGCTCGAGGACGAAATGCAGAAACTGGTGAACAAATGGTGGAACGCCGAATCGTTGAAGCGATGGCTCAAATGAACGCAACAAGAGGAAATACTGGTGGTGCTGCTAACAATGGAAACAACGGTACATCATTCGACTCCACAAGAGAAGATTCGTTTATTTTAGTTTTATCTTAACCTAATTTTCCTTTTCTTTCTTTACTTGTTTAAACTTCAGATCCCAATGCTAATCGCCAAGGTCAGTCGTTTAAGACCTTTACGTCCTGTCATTCTCCGACATACTCTGGATGTGAAGGTGCCATTGCTATCATCCACTGGATTGAGAAGGTGGAATCTATTTTCAGTATCATCCAATGTGACCCTAAGAATATGGTGAAGTTTGCTTCTAGCACATTGTCCAAGGAAGCGTTGTCCTGGTAAAATCCCAATTGCAAGTCTTAGGTCGTGCTAATGCTGATGCTATGACTTGGGATGCGTTTAAAGATCAGCTAACTCAGAAGTTTTGTCCAAGGAGAGAGCTACAGAAAGTTGAAGTGGAGCTATGGAATCTATCCATGGTTGGATCTGATATTGTTACCTACACGACTATGTTCCAAGAACTAGCTCGTCTCGTCCCTCATATGGTTTCCCCTGAATTTAAGCGTATCGAGAGGTATCTTCAAGGTCTGCATGATCTTATTCATACTCATGTTATTGCTTCTGCACTGAAAACTTTTGAAGATGCTGTGAATCGTGCTACACGGTTGACTGATGATGCTATGAGAAATGGATCGTTCAAAGACAAGCTAGTGGTGTCTAGCAAATCCTCTGAAACTTCAACCAGCGAAAATGGGAAGCGTTCCTACGACAAAAACGAGACTACAAAGGGAACAAGTATCTGAAAACTAAGAGCTATGTTGCCTCTAATCAGAACGACAATCAGTCTAATCCTGATTCTAAGCCCTATGCTGGAAGCAAGCCCAAGTGCAACAAGTGTAATTGGCATCATGATGGTCAGTGTGAGAAGTGCCACAAGTGTGACCGCTGGGGTCAAAATTTCAGAAGATGTTCGTCCAACAACCCTCCTAAGAATCCTGTTTCTTATGAGTGTGGTGATCCTAACCATTATCGTAATCGTTTCGCTAAGCTTTAGAACAACAACAACAACCAGAACGGCGACAACAACAAAAATAACAACAGAAATCGTAACAATCGCAACAACAACCGCAATGCCAACAACAACAATGATCGTCAGAATGGTCGTGGTCATGCATATGTTATGAATGCTCAGGAAGCTCGCGAAAACCCTGATACCGTTACCGGTACGTTTATCGTCAACAATCATTTTGCTTCTATTTTATTTGATTCGGGAGCCGACTTGAGTTTCGTATCGACCAACTTTAAAAGTTTCTTAAATATAAATCCTGAATGCTTGAAAGTTAAATATGAGATCGAACTATCGAATGGGAAAGTTGTTAGGTCTAGTGAAGTTTTTAAAGGTTGCAAGCTTGACCTAGATGATCACATTGTCGATATAGACCTTGTGCCTGTAGAGCTAGGTAGTTTTGATATCGTCATAAGGATGGATTGGTTATCTAAAAACCGTGCTGAAATAATATGCTACAACAAGCAATTCGAATCCTTATATCCAAAACTGAAACGTTAATAATTCAAGGTGAACAAAGAAACAAAAACGTAAAAATCATAAACCCTATGAAAGTTAAAAATAGCTTCGTAAACGATGCCAAGCCTTTCTTGCTCATGTCGTTGACACAAAGCCCAAATATCGTAAGATTGAGGACATCCCTATCGTTCGTGAATTCCTTGGCGTTTTTCCTGGCGAATTGCCTGGACTGCCACCTCAGAGACAAGTTGAATTTCATATTGATCTGATTCCAGGAGCCGCACCTATTGCGCGTTCTCCTTATCATCTTGCACCATCTGAAATGCAATAACTCTCATCGCAATTGCAAGAACTTCTTGATCTTGGTTTCATTCGACCGAGTTTCTCGCCCTGGGGAGCTCCGGTCCTCTTCGTTAAAAAGAAACATGGTTCAATGAGGATGTGCATTGACTATCGTGAATTGAACAAAGTAACCATTAAAAATCGATATCCTCTTCCCCGTATTGATGATCTATTCAATCAACTCCAAGGATCGAGTTTCGATTCCAAGATTGATCTTCGTTCAGGCTACCATCAGTTAAAAGTTCGTGATGAAGATGTGCCCA
Organism: Calendula officinalis; assembly: GCA_963853835.1. Lineage (NCBI taxonomy): Eukaryota > Viridiplantae > Streptophyta > Magnoliopsida > Asterales > Asteraceae > Calendula > Calendula officinalis. Next base: position 50,847,238 of record OY970825.1, read on the forward strand.
AAACTGCTTTCAGAACTCGCTATGGTCATTACGAATTCTTGGTAATGCCATTTGGTTGACCAATGCACCTGCTGTATTTATGGATCTCATGAACAGAGTGTGCAAGCAATATCTCGACAAATTTGTTATCGTTTTCATCAATGATATTCTCATCTATTCGCAATCGAGAGAAGAGCATGAAGAGCACTTAAGAATCATTCTCGAGTTGTTGGAGAAAGAGAAGTTGTACGCCAAGTTGTCTAAGTGCGAATTCTGGTTGTGTGAAGTCCAATTTCTGGGTCATATTATCAACGAGGAAGGTATCCATGTTGATCCTGCGTAGATTGAAGCTATAAAGAATAGGGAAGCTCCAAAGACCCCAACTGAAGTAAGACAATTCCTCGGTCTTGCTGGTTACTACAGAAGGTTCATAGAAAATTTCTCTAAGATTGCAAAGGATTTATCAGTGCTAACACAAAAGGATGAGAAATTTGTCTGGGATGAAAAGCAAGATTCAGCCTTCAATCTCTTAAATCTAAATTATGTTCTGCTCCTATTCTATCTCTTCCTGAAGGAATCGACAATTTCGTGGTGTACTGTGATGCTTCGCACCAAGGGCTAGGTTGTGTATTGATGCAACATGACAAAGTGATCGCTTATGCCTCTCGAGAACTGAAGAACCACGAAAAGAATTATACAACTCACAATCTTGAGTTGGGTGCCGGTGTGTTCGCGTTGAAGATTTGGAGACATTACCTGTACGGTACCAAGTGCACAATATTCACCGATCACAAGAGCTTGCAACATATCTTCAATCAGAAAGAGCTCAACATGAGACATCGCAGATGGGTAGAGTTGATGAATGATTACGACTGTGAAATCAAGTATCATCCCGTAAAGCTAATGTGGTAGCTGATGCCTTAAGTCGGAAAGAGCAGCCTAAACCTCGTCATGTTCGAGCACTTCCAATTTCAGTTCGCTCTAATCTATCTTCCCAAGTTCATGAATTCAAAACTGAAGCCTTGAAGATAGAGAACATCAAAGGTGAAGCCTTGCGTGGTATGTAAAAGCAGTTAGAAGCAAAGGTGGATGGAACCCTTTATTTCATGGATCGTTTATGGGTTCCTAATCATGGAAATGTTCGCGACGTCATCTTGAATGAAGCCCATAGATCTAACTATTCTATTCATCCTGGTGTTGATAAGATGTACAAAGATGTCAAAGAATTTTATTGGTGGCCGAATATGAAGAAAGAGATCGCAGTGTATGTTACCAAATGCTTAACTTGTGCCAAAGTTAAAGCAGAGAATCAGTAGCCATCCGGTCTTCTACAACATCCAGAAATCCCTGAATGGAAATGGGAAGAAATCTCTAAGGATTTCATAACCAGGTTGCCTCGAACGTCTAGTGGTCATGATACAATTTGGGTAATTGTTGACTGATTGACCAAATCAGGTCATTTCATTCATATTAAAGAAACCGATCAAATGGAGAAGTTAACAAGAATCTATCTAAAAGAAGTCGTATCTCGGCATCGTGTGCCAGTCGTGATCATATCTGATTGTGAGAGTCGCTTCACATCTCGTTTTTGGAAATCATTGCAAAAATCTCTTGGTACTCGCCTCGATATGAGTACTTCTTATCATCCCCAAACCGATGGTCAGACTGAAAGAACAATCCAAACTTTGGAAGACATGCTGAGAGCTTGTGTTATGGACTTTGGTGGAAGTTGGGATTCTCATCTCCCTCTAGCTGAGTTCTCGTACAACAATAGTTATCGTACAACTATTAAAGCCGCACCATTCGAAGACTTGTATGGAAAAAAGTGTCATTCGCCACTTTGTTGGATTGAAGTTGGTGATCGTCAGATTACTGGTCCTGAGATTCTACAAGAAACAACTGATAAGATATTCAAGATCAAAGATCGTATCAAGGCTGCAAGAGATCGACAAAAGAGTTATGCTGAATCATCAAAAGCCGCTAGAGTTATGAGACCACGTGTTGCTAAAAGTAGCACCTTGGAAAGGTGTTGTACGTTTTGGCAAGAAGGGAAAGCTCAGTCCTCGTTATGTTGGACCATTTGAAATCCTTGAAAGAATCGGTGCTGTAGCTTATCGTCTTCGCCTTCCTAAAGAGCTCAGCAATGCGCACAACACATGTCATGTGTCGAATTTGAAGAAGTTTATTCATGTTCCTGCCGAGGAAATTATTATCGACGACAAACTCCATTTTACCGAGGAACCAATCGAAATCTCCGACTGGAAAGAGCAAAAGCTAAGGAGAAGCAAAATTAAAATCGTTAAAGTCAGATGGAACTCCAAAAGAGGTCCTGAATTCACGTGGGAACATGAGGACCAAATGCGAAGAAAATATCCTCATCTATTTCTCGTTGTCTCTCCTGTTCGTTCTTTGTCCTAAATTTCGGGACGAAATTTCTTTAACCAGGGGAGAATGTGACAACTCGATATTTCCGGTATGTAATCTCATTTCATTTCTAACATTTTCCTTATTTAGAAAGTTTCTATATTTAGATATTTCTATTTTTGGCATCCAAACACAACAAAACATCTATTTTTACACCATACATTAGTGATTGACTATTTTAGTCAACACAACATTATTATTTTCTTATGGTGACACATTTGAGCTAAAACACTACTTAAAATACTAACTTTTATCGGTTATACAATAAACGAACTTAACTAATTAAATGTGACTCGAATTGAACTACACTCCTAACATGACAACAAGTCTAGACCGACCACCAATGTGGCCGGCCTTCCCTCCCACTCGTGACCACCTACTCGGCCAAAACACCCCTTGGGGTGTTGGCTTTATCTCTTCTTTTGATCTGTATCCATTTGTTATTTAAACAAGTCCTAGTTGTAGTCAAACTCCTATTGGTAACCCTAATCCTTGAACACTATAAATAGAACCATCAAGCCTTCTTCTTTCCCTTGTTGATTTCGTCCCAAGCATCCCCACAAGTCCCGAGTTATGTTTTGGCCTGAAGCAATCCCAAACCCCCCATTCGTTCATCCGATCCCATCATCATCTCCATTCGGTTTTCTTGCTCGTTCGATCCAAGGTATGATACCAAAACCCTTATTTTCCTTTCCTTCTTCCTTTCTTGCTATATGATTCGAACCCGAGACCATGGCTAAGAGCCATATGGTCTCGGTTAGCCATTATAGCCGTAGCATGCACGCATGTATTCGTATACATGTGTGTGTGTTTTTTGTTTATTCGTTACTCACTAGAATTGTTGTTGATTCATTGTTTTGATGATTTAAACCGTATATCTAACCTTGTTGTGACCTAAACCCTAGATCTATCCAAATCTAGCCATTGAATCTCGAACCTAGACCGGATCTAGCCTCAAACCCGAAGGGTTTTCTCCTTCGGCCAACCCTTGAGCTGAACCCTAACCCAAGTTGTCTAAGAGGTTGACTATTTGACCTTAGTTGACTAGATTTGACCGGCGTTCAGGACCGTCTCAAGCCGATTTGGGGCCCGGGGCGAAATATAAAACGGGGCCCTTAACATGCTCCGAACCATAATATATAAAAATAACAGCTAAATAAAACTCTAAATAAACTTGCATTTTCGAAATATAAAATGGTGCCTTTCTCTAATATCAATCAACTTTTATTTTGGGTTAAGTTTGGGTCTTTCTAGCAATGTATGATTATTATTTTTTGGGCTAAATATATAGAGAACTACTAAAATAGGGGGCCCTTTGGTGTTTGGGGGCCCGGGGCGGTCGCCCAGCTTGCCCACCCCATTGAGCCGGCCCTGCCGGCGTTGACCCGAACTTGTGTTAAACAAAACCCTAGACCCGAAATCAAACCCTAACCAAAATCTAGAAACCCTAGTTGAATTTTGTTGACTATTTTGACCAATATTGACTTTAGAATGGACTAATTTTGACCCATAAGTCAAACCGGGTCAAGGCCGAATCTTGACCCAAACCATGGACCCACAACCGAATACCTAATTGGGCGAAGGACCGTAATTGGCCCATTCGATCTATCTTAGCCCATCGGGCCCAAACTTTAGTTGGCCCATTAGTATCCAAGCCCATTTGGACGAAAGCCCAAACCTTTGGCCCATTACTACCCAAACCGAACCTAATTGGGCCCAAGCCCAATCCATGGCCCAACCTAATCGGACCTAAACCCAATATGAGGCCCAAGTGGCCCACCTAGTGGCCCATTAAGCCTAACCCAAGCCCATTTCATTTCATTTCATTTCGAAGCCCATTTCATTTCAATTCGAAGCCCATTTCATTTCATTTCGGCTCATTAGGCCCAATGATCCAAGTTCATTCGATGTAACAAAACAAAAAAACATAACATTAATTACATATCATATATCTTATATCATATATAGAATCGCCTGTGTTAGCTTAGTCTAATTAGAAAGTTATATCGTTTAGGAAGCTAGGAGTCTGTGAAGGAATCCTCTATCCTAACTGTTGCTAAGCTTTGCTCAGGTGAGTCCACAGACCCCTTTACTACTTTTACAGTTTTATAAAGTTTTGGGGTGGAAAACATAAACAAATGCTATTACTTTACTATGACTGTACAACATCTATAAATTTTCATTATCGCGTTGGCATGACAAACAATTATTATACCGGACTAAGGTGCCATCAATCATTAACTAGTGGATCTAGACCATGGATATGCAAATAGTACTATTGGCTGACACTCATCCTCCCAACATTATTTGATCACAACTTGGTTTATCCAAGACATCTTTTCGGGAGTGTATATCCATAAAAGAACAATAACATACCGGAGTTGAAGTGTTGATTGTGGACTTAGGGGTTGGTATATTAACTTAATAGACTAGCTACATGTTGGGGATAACAACCATGTGTTGTCAAACATAACAACTTGTTCAACACATTTTCATAAACAAAACTAGTAATTGTAGATCTTCTACAATTACACTTCACTTTTCATACTTACTTCTCATATCATATGAGTGTTGAAACTTATACTTTTTCAGTCATAAACTTATTTTCATAACAAACACTTTGGGTAGCAAACACTTTACTTTTACAATAAACATTAACCATGTGGATTCACTCAACATTACTGTTGACCCTTTTATATTTATGTTTTTCCAGGTGATTAGGTGCAGTGGAATTGGAGGATATGAGTAGTGGGATTATCGTGAGTCATGAATAAAACATTAAGTTTACGAACAATCATTTCATTTTCAAACAATTTCTATTTTAGGAAACTTGCTATTTTTGGAAACTTTCTATTTTTTAAAAGTGAAACTACTTTTATTTTTGTTATTGTGTGGTTGTTTGTTTACTTAATTTTTGCTATGTTGTCATGAACGTTACACCTCCGTTCTTCCGCAAAACATTATAAATGAAGTAAAACTCATTTTTGGCGGGGTGTGACAAAGGGCATAGGCTCAGTGGCAGCATCAGTATCATCCTCAGGATCTGCATTGAAGGGTGATTTTCTTGGCTCGGTATCATCTCCACCTTGGTCTTCATTGTCTCCACTGTGTTGAAATTGTGGAGTCAGTGGAGGTTGATGTTGTTGTTGGAGTAGTGCATTCGACTGTTTTAGAGAGACATTTTCACTACTCACTGTGTCCATCCTGGCCAGAATTGTATTATGTGTGTTCTACATGGCCAGGATCTGCTGCATGATTGTCTGCAGAGACACTTGTTCCTCTTGAGCCTGTACTGCTTGATTAACTCTATAATCATTTAAGCAGAAATTTTGATGTCTGTATTTCATCTGGTTCATGATGAAATATTGTGCACTTGTGCAAAGCATGTGTAAGAATTTTTCAGTAAAAGGTGAGTGTGAATATTTGTGTAGTTCAGTGTAGGATAAGTCACGTTTTCTGAAAAAGGTTTTGGGTTGGGAAATTGAAGCCTGGGATTAGAGTGATAACAGAAATGTGGCTAAAACACCATGGAAAAATATTTGGCTGTTGTGGCTTAAGGGTTTGTGATCACTTCTTAAATCATGTTATCCAACTCAAAAATAAGTTAGGCATGATTCAAGCAGCACCAGTTGGTGTCAGTGTGACATCAACCACCATTGTCTCTTTAAATGTTGAGACAACTGTAGACTAACAGTGATCAATTGAGTGCTCAGTGTATGAATGTTACATAGTAGCAGTGGGCTAACTATGTTGGCCATAAAAAGGATGTATATTTGAAAGATCGATTGAGACTTTGGTCAGTATTGAGATGATACTGATCAATACTTAGTCTCTATGGGGGAAATATATGTATATATAAGTTTAAGGGATTTATAGAAATTCATACATGAGACTTTGTCAGATTCCCTTCTCCCATCTTCAGAGGTCGGCGGTGGATCATTTGTATGCTGATTTGAACCTCCAGCACCCTCTTATTCTCTGTGATGAGCACCTTCCATTGTATGTTGCTCATATGAAATCTACACATCAAGAGGAACATGAGGTTCCTCCATTGGTTGAGCAATGTGTTCTGGTTCAGGACCTGGAAGGTCTACGGTTGCAGCAATTAAGTTATGTTCTTCAATTGATGCAGTCAATGAAGGAACATAGGTATGTTGCACTGAGTCAGAGGAGAATGTTCCCATAATGACTGGAGTCAAACTTCTTCTTCTTCTTCTTCTTCTTCTTCTTGCCACTAAGGGTTGATGAGGTGACTCAGTATCAGAATCTGATGCAGTATGAGGAACATCAGGATCCTGTTCATGTTGTGGAATGTTTGGATGTACTAGTTCTTGTTCTTGTTGAGCATCAACCATCTCAACATCTTGATCAGCATTACCACCACCATTATCATCATCATTATCATCATCATCACTGTCCTCATTTGATTCAGTAATATAATCATCTTCATCATCATCTTTTTCATCATTCATATGAGCCTGTACAATAGCCCACATGGACGGACTCAAAGTGGGTTCTCCTTCCCTTGGTCTGTTAAAATAAATCTTCTCAATGAGAGGAGGAAGATCAACTCTAGGACTATTGAATTCATCATAAATTTGTGCAGCCATAGAATGTTGGAAGATAAGGGACAGAAATCTGCAGAAGGGGACATTGATCTCTCTAGTTTGAGCCCTAACCAGAGTGGCTAGTTCATTGAATATCAGCCTCGCATAGTCAATGTCTCAATTGTAGTACATGGCATGTACTATCTGCATCCCAAAATCATTGATTTGGTCCAAGGCTCCTGATTTGTGGGTAATACACCGAATGATTGTTGAAATAAGAACACCCCATATTGGACCAAATTCATTTCTCTTTATAATGCCAGTTGTACCTCTGCGTCCAATAAAAGGCAGCACCGATCTGGCCTCAGTTTGATCAACAAATGGATCATATTGAGCATGAGCAGGAAGACGCAGTGTTTCCCGTATTATGGCAGTTGAAACAAAAACTCATCTTTGATCACGAATAACCCATCCTGAAATCATGTCTGGAGAATCGAGTTTTTGCAGAGTACCAGAATTCACACAACATTTCTGGATAAATGGCCCGAGGAGAGAGTTGCAGAGCTCGATTTTAAGGCAAAAAGCCTTACCCCTTTAGGATCTTAAGATAACAAGACAACCTAGACTAGCTTAGATTAGTTTATAGAATTTAGCTAAGTCTCGGTGTGATACTGAGTGGGTAGTATTGGCCACTCAGTATGAGAACTCAGTATTGGAAATCCAATACTGAGTGGAAGGACTGAGTTACATTCTCGAATGGAACTGACCAAGATCAAATCCCTTGATCTTAGTCACTTTCCTTGTTCGGTCCTTCCATTACTCCTTTGCCCACTTGTAAGGTCTCTATATCACTATAAATAGACATCACTTGGCAAAGGAGTACACATTAATTTACACGTTCACTTTCATATCCTTTGTAATTGTTAAGTGGTCTTGTATTTCCGCTACAAGCCACACTTTGTGGAATAATATACATTTGACTAAATTAGTGTGATCATCACCTTAATTGTCTTAAGTAAATTATAATCTAACAATTAGCAAACAAACTAGGGGTGGTGTGACCTAACAACTGGTATCATAGCAGGCTAAATAAACTCTTATTTAGTCGATCTATTACCCTGGAAGCCTGTTAGGTCACAACAACCCTGGTTTATAATGTTAATTGATAGAATATTATACTTAGAGAAATATTAAAGTGATAACACAAGAATATGGTCAATGTATAAATCCACTAAGTGTGGCTTGTTGCGGAATAACAAGACCACTGATCAATTACAAAAGATGTGAATGTGTAAAGTAAATTGGTAAGTACTCCTTTGCAAGATGATCTCTATTTATAATGTTATAGAGATCTTACATAATGAGCAAAGGAGTAACCGAAGGACTAAGCAAGGAAAATGACTAAGATCAAGGGATTTGATCTTAGTCCGTTACTATACTGAGTATCACTCAGTCCTTCTACTCAGTATCACTATTTGATACTGAGTACTGATACTGAGTTCTAATACTGATCACTCAGTATCAGACCTAAACTTAGCTATGTTATTCTACATATTAATCAAAGCTAGTCTAGGTTGTTTTGTTATCTTAAGATCCAAAGGGGTAAGGCTTTTTGCCTTAACAATCTCCCCCTATCTAATGATAACAAAACAATTACAAAGAAAAAACTAAACATGAGAAGCTACAGGCTGCAAAGTCTTCTTCTTTAGTCTTTGTTGATCGATTCAAACTCGTAGAAGACTTCTTTCTTCACATGGATGAACTCTTCTCTTTTATTCAGTTCATCTTGCCTGTTGTTTAGTACAGCAACTATCTTTTTTCTAAACCAAGCATCTTCTTTCTTGGTTATCGTCCATTTAAGACCCACCAAATGGCTGATAGGAGCTGTTGCCAAATCTGCTTCAGTAATGAAGCATTCCCTGTCATCTGAGTCAGTATACATGTATCCAGATGTTGGATATATGGTACTCTTTTGATCCTGAAAAATGAGATTAGGGGGAACAGTATATGTGGGAATTATTCTGAAAGTATTAAGACACTCAGGTTTGTTGTTCCTCATAGCTTCAGTCATCACACTGAGTGCCCTGTATTCTGCTGCATAAAGAATGCCTTTTTCATAGCATATAGCAGATACAGCCCAGATTTCATCCATCATCACTTGGGCTTCAGAAGATCTTGAAGGCATTTCCTTGATCAGTCTAGCAATTTTTATCCAATCATGAAGTCCCATATTTTGAATGTCATGGAGGAGAAACTTCATTGGAGGACTGACTGGCCCAGTACAAGTTGCAACAATTGACCTATCAACAGTTTTGACCTTTATTTTGTTGACAAACTCATTTAGCCAGTATATGTCTCTTACAGTTGGAAATGCTTTCTTCCTCAGCATACTCATCCTTGTTTCCCTATATCTTGTTCTTTGTGCCACAATGTTCCAATATTGTTCAAGTAATTCATCTCCAGTTCTTCTTACAGTATGAGATCTTCTTGGAACATCTTCAGACTCAGATTCAGGTTCTTCCTTAACAGGGAAGAACCTTTGGGCTTCAATCTCATCCTCAGCTTCACTCTTTCCCTCAGTAAACTGAGCAGATCTTCTAGGTCTTGAGATCAGAGGAGCTGGATCTTGTTCTTCACTAGATTCTGAGGACATAACCACATTTGTCATTCTTCTGGTTATTGGTCTTCTAGGAATTCTAGAAGGTCCTTCAGCCTGAGATGAGATAGATTTTCTTGTATGCTCTTCATCATCTGAGAATGATGATGAAGAGGTTTCTTTATTTGCTTCATCCAATGCAAAGTTTAAAAAATCTTCTGATTCCACTGGATGTTCTTCATCTTCATCATCAGCAATGGGCCACACAAAAGGTCTATAGACCACAATTTGTAAGTTATTTTCTTCTAGAGCAGGTGGCTCAGTATAAGCTTGCTGTGGTTGGTCAGTATGAGTCTCCCCCTGAGCAGATGGCTCAAGTGGGTCTTGAACTTGTAATTCTGACCTTGTTCTTTGTCTTCTTCTCTCATACTGAATACGAAATGGCTCAGTATGAGGGCTTTGCTGATGTTGTTGTTGAGGTTGATCTTCATTCAATCTTCTTCTTTTCTCCCCCTGAGCAGAAGGCTCAGTTTGATCAACCTCAGAATCTCTTTGTCTTTTCTCCCCCTTTTTGTTATCATTTGATGAGGAGGGAAGAGGATCAGTATCACCACCCATGTCCCCTTCAGGTTGTTCAAGAGTAGGGGAGGGCATGGGCTCAGTTGCAGCATCAGTATCACCAGCACCTCCTTCTCCTTCTCCTTCTTCATTGTGGTCACCAGGTGAACCTGGTGGAGTTTGTGGAGGCTGCTGTGGTTGTTGAAGGAGTGATACTGACTGTTTTATTAAATCAATATCACCACTCATCTTGTCCATTCTGGCTAGTATTACATTTTGAGTTTGTTGGATGGCCAGAATGTGCTGCATGATTGCTTGCAGAGTCACTTGGGCTGCTGCAGCTTGAGATGCCGGAATGCCCTGCACAGATGGTGCTAAAGAAACAAAAAATATAAAACTGGTTAGAATGAAAGGTTTATCAAATAGAATTGTGGTGTTGTTTAATTCTACAATCATATAAACAGAGTTTGTGAAGTCTGTATTTCATCTGGTATAGGATGAAATATTGTGGACTTGTGCATAGCATGTGTAAGAAGATTTTAGTAAAGATGAGTGTGAAAATTTAAGTAGCTCAGTATAGGATAAGTCACATTTACTAAAAGGTTTGGGTGTGGGAATTCGAAGCCTGGGATGTGCTTCTTGTTATTTTCAATGTTTATCACTCGGTATGAGAGTGATAACAGAAATGTGGCTAAACCCCATTGAATATTTTTGGATTTTGTGGCTTAAGGGTTTGTGATCATTTCTTGAATGATGCTACCCAACTCAAAAATAAGTTGGACATTATTCAAGCAGCACCAGTGGGTGTCAGTATGACATCAACCACCATTGTCTCTTTATATGTTGAGACAACTGTAGACTGACAATGATCAATTTTGTGTGCTCAGTATATGAATTTTGCATAGCAGCAGTGGGCTAGCTATGTTGGCCATAAGAGGATATATATTTAAAAGATCGTTTGAGACTTTGGTCAGTATTGAGTTGGTACTGTCCAATACTTAGTCTCTATTTTGGGAATGAAATATATGTATATAAGTTTAAGGATTTTTAGAAATTCATACCTGAGACTCTGTCAGATTCCCTTCGAGCATCTGCAGAGGTCGGTGCAGGATCATGTGTTTGTTGATGTGCAGCACCAACCTCTTCAATACCGACCCCTCTGTCATGTTGAGCACCTTCCAGTGCAGTTTGTGCATATTGAATCTCCACATCGAGAGGAACATGAGGTTCCTCAATTGGTTGAGTAGGTGGAGCTTGTTCTGGACCTGGAAGGTCAGCGGTGGCTGCAATAAAGCTTTGGGCTTGAATAGATGCAGTTAATGATGGAACATTGGCAGGCTGCACCTCCTCAGATGATAAGTTGCCCATAATGATAGGAGAAACATTCCTTCTTCTTCTTCGAAGGAGCAGTGGTGTGTCTTCTGAGGACTCAGTGTCACGATCGGTTTCAATATGAGGAGCAGCAAGATCTTGTGCAGGTGGAGAGATAGTTGATTCTTGAACTTGTGGGACATCCTGCATCTCAATATCTTGACCATCCTGTGCTCCATTACCACTATCATCATCATTATCATCATCATCATCATTGTCTGACTCAGTATCAGACATGTGTTCTACATCATCAATGTGTTCTTGAACAATGGCCCACATAGGAGGACTTAGAAGAGGTTATCCTTCTCTTGGTCTGTAAAAGAAGATCTTCTCACTGAGTGGAGGAAGATCAACTCTTGGGCTGTGAAATTCATCATAAATGTGTGTGGGCATTGAGTGTTGAAATATGAGTGAAAGAAATCTGCAGAAAGGGACATTGCATTCCCTTGTGTTTGCTCGGACCAGAGTAGCTAATTCATTGAAGATTAGGCGAGCAAAATCAATGTTTCTTCCATAGTACAGAGCATGTACTATTTGCATCCCAAATTCGTTTATTTGGTCCAAAGCCCCCGTCTTGTGGGTCATACATCGAATTATTGTTGTGATAAGAATACCCCACATAGGACCAAATTCATTTCTTTTGATTGTGCCAGTTGTTCCTCTTCGACCCAGAAAAGGCAGAACAGAGCGTGCCTCTGATCGATCAACAAATGGGTCATACTGAGCTTGGGCGGGAAGTCTCAGTGCTTCACGAATGATTGCAGTAGAAACAAATGCCCTTCTTTGATCTCTAATTACCCACCCAGCAATCATATCTGGAGAATCGAGTGTAGCAGAGTACCAAAACTCGCATAACATTTCTGGGTAGATTGCTCTAGGAGATAATGTCAGGGCACGAGCAATCGGGCAATTCTTCATAAAAGTGACGATGTTCGTGAATTCTTGGCATGCCCAGGCTTGAGGAATATTGAAATTTCCTGTGATGTTGTTCCTCGCAAACCTGGGTACTTCATTATTTCGGAATTGGATTTCCGATTGAACTTCTGGAGCAACAAAGGTATAGTTCGCCATCTGTAATTTTGATTTGAAAGAATTTGCTTGCTAAGAGAAAGTGAAATCGTTAATCGCAGAGAGAATTTAAGATGAAAGAAGAAATAACAGTTAAAAAAATTTGAAATAAAAAAAAACGGTTATTTATAGGAGATTTGAAAGATAAATAAGGTATTGGGAAGTAAAAGCGGCTGATTTGACTGCCTTATCTTCTGCCAACGGTAACTTTCTTATTAAGAAAAGTTACCGTTTGAGCAGTATGAGGATTAAGCTCGGTGTAAGAGCCGTCATACCCCAATACCGAGTTTAAAAAAAAATTAATTTTAAAAAATTTAAAAAAAATATAAAAACAATTTATTTGCTCTTGAAATTTATAAAAAAAATAAAAATTTTAAATTTTGTTGATAACAGACTAGTGATACTGAGTGGTCAGTATCAACAGGAGTGATACTGAGCGCTCAGTTTTAAAGAAATTTAATATAGATTAAGGATTCAACATACCTAATTGCCCTAGTAAATACATAAACCTTTCCTCAGGAAGTGGTTTAGTAAATACATCAGCCAATTGTTCATTTGTTGGTACATAATCTACTTCAACCTTACCCTTTTCCACATTATCTCGAATAAAGTGGTGTCTGATATCAATGTGCTTGGTTTTGGAGTGATGGACTGGGTTCTCTGTGATAGCAATAGCACTCTTGTTATCCCAATGAATAGGAGTCTTATGAAAGTTGAACCCATAGTCTAAGAGTTGATACTGCATCCATAATAATTGAGCACAACAACTTCCTGCAGCAACATATTCTGCTTCTGCTGTGGAAGTTGCTACCGAATTTTGTTTCTTGGATGACCAGCCAACTAGTCTTCCACCTAGAAATTGACATCCTCCACTTGTGCTCTTTCTGTCCAATCTACAACCTGCAAAATCTGCATCTGTGTACCCTTCAAGGTCAAAGTTTGAGTCTTTGGGATACCAAAGACCCAGGTTAGGAGTACCTGTAAGATATCTAAAGATGCGCTTAACTGCTTTCATGTGTGATTCTTTAGGATCAGCCTGATACCGAGCACACAAACATGTGGCAAACATGATATCAGGCCTACTAGCAGTTAAGTAAAGTAAGGAACCAATCATACCTCGGTATGTGGATTGACATATTGGTTTACCAGTTTCATCCTTACTTATCTTATCCTGAGTACCCATAGGAGTGTGCATGGAAGATAGATTTTCAAAGTTGTATTTCTTTAACATGTCATGCACATACTTAATTTGATTTATAAAAGTGCCATCAGGCTTTTGTTCAACTTGTAAACCCAGAAAGTAAGTAAGTTCTCCCATCATACTCATCTGATACTGAGTTGACATTATCTTCGCAAACCAGTCACACATTGACTTGTCAGTGGAACCAAAGATAATGTCATCTACATATATCTGAATGAGTAAAATGTCAGAACCTTTCCTTTTTGAAAATAATGTTTTATCAATTTTACCTCTTGTAAACTTATTTTCAATAAGATACTCAGACAAGGTGTCATACCAGGCTCTTGGAGCTTGTTTGAGCCCATATAGAGCTTTATCAAGCTTGAAAACATAATGAAGAAATTTGGGATCAACAAAACCGGGAGGTTGTTTAACATAAACTTCTTCTTGTAGTTTTCCATTTAGAAAAGCACTTTTGACATCCATCTGATAAACTTTGAAATTCTTAAAGGCTGCATATGCAAGATACAACCTAATAGCTTCAATTCTTGCAACTGGTGCAAAAGTTTCATCATAGTCAATGCCTTCTTCTTGCCTGTAACCTTGAGCAACTAACCTTGCTTTGTTTTTGATGACAACACCATCCTTGTCCATCTTGTTTCTGAACACCCACTTAGTACCAATAATAGTTTTGCCAGAAGGAGGTGGTACTAAGTTCCAAACTTTGTTTCTTTCAAACTCTGTGAGCTCTTCTTGCATAGCCTCTACCCAATCTTCATCTAATAAAGCTTCATCAGCTTTCTTTGGTTCAATGGTAGATAGAAAACTTGAGAAAAAACAAAAGTTTGCAGTTGCTTGGGTTGGAAATTCTAATTTTCTTCTTGTTTGGACACCTTCTCCAATAGGACCAATAATGTTTGAGTGTGGATGGTCTCTGTGTTCCCTTAAATTGTTTCCTAAGGAAGCATTTGAGATAGGATCAACAATATCTTGTTGATTTGATGTGTTGTCTGTCTGATACTGAGTGGAATTCTGATCAGTATTAGACAGTGTAGGGTGCTGTTCATCTTCATTTTGCAGAGTTGATGTGGATTCTTGTGAAGTGTTGGATGTTTCACCTTCTTCATAATTGAGTGGTGATGTCTTCATTTGGAGTTGAAAAGAAATTTTCATATTTCCTTCTCATGTTGCTTTTTCTTTGCAACTTCACCTTTGCTGTACCTTCATAAGTGACTGATAGGCTATCCCACATAGCCTTTGCTGTTGGCAATTTCATAATTGCATTAAGTATCTCTTTTGTAACAGCATTACCAATCACTCCTTTAGCTCTGGAGTCTAAAGCATACAACTGACGGTCAGTGTCAGTCCAGTTGTGCTTTAGTTTAGGTACAGATCTTATGCCCTCAGGAGTATCATCAGTAGCAGCAACCGGTTCCACAGTTTGTGGAATGATGGGACCATCATTTAGCTCAGTGAGCATCTCATGATGAATAGATTCAAGATACCACTGAGCTTTGAGCTTCCATTGATGGAAGTCTTTTCCATCAAAGATGGGTACTCCCTTTCCAGACATAACTGGTGCAATAATTGTAGACATTTTGGATTTTTGAGTGTTGGAGGGATAGATGTAGGAAATGGCTGCCAGGGTTATAGATCGACTAAATAGAAGATTATTTAGCCTGCTCTGATACCAGTTGTTAGGTCACAACAACCCTGGTTTATAATGTTAATTGATAGAATATTATACTTAGAGAAATATTAAAGTGATAACACAAGAATATGGTCAATGTATAAATCCACTAAGTGTGGCTTGTTGCGGAATAACAAGACCACTGATCAATTACAAAAAGATGTGAATGTGTAAAGTAAATTGGTAAGTACTCCTTTGCAAGATGATCTCTATTTATAATGTTATAGAGATCTTACATAATGAGCAAAGGAGTAAACGAAGGACTAAGCAAGGAAAATGACTAAGATCAAGGGATTTGATCTTAGTCCGTTACTATACTGAGTATCACTCAGTCCTTCTACTCAGTATCACTATTTGATACTGAGTACTGATACTGAGTTCTAATACTGATCACTCAGTATCAGACCTAAACTTAGCTATGTTATTCTACATATTAATCAAAGCTAGTCTAGGTTGTTTTGTTATCTTAAGATCCAAAGGGGTAAGGCTTTTTGCCTTAACAAAGCCATTCCATATACATACCCTTCCCAATCTTCAAAATCCAAAATGTCTTCCATTGTAGCACAAGTTATGTCTGGAAAAGGAGTGCCAATCTTTGATGGCAAGGACTTTCATCAGTGGAAGTTAAAGGCTCAATGGTATCTTGAGTCTATTCATCATGAAATGCTCACAGTACTGTCTGATGGTCCCATCATTCCACAAACTGTGGAACCCGTTGCAGCTACAAATGATGCTCCGGAGAGCACAAGAACAGTTCCAAAACTGAAGCATACATGGACTGATACTGACTGTCAGTTATATAGTCTTGACTCAAGAGCCAAGGGGGTGATTGGTAATGCAGTTATCAAAGAAATACTGAATGCAATTATGAAATTGCCAACTGCTAAAGCTATGTGGGATAGCTTATCAGTCACCTATGAAGGCACAGCTAAGGTGAAGTTGCAGAGGAAGCGCAACATGAGAAGAAAGTATGAAAACTTCTTCTCAAGTCCTAATGAAGACATCACCACTCTCTATAACAGATTCAATATTGTTATCCATGATCTCATCAGTGTAGGGATTGTGAAGGAAGAAGGAGAACTTGTTCAAAAATTTCTGGACAGTCTTCCTCAACAATTTCTTGACATGACAAACTCTGTCAATGCTGCTAACATCATCGAAACATACACTCTTCAAACACTGTATGGTTTAATGTTAAATCATGAGGAAAACAATGCTGCAAGACTGATCAACTGGAAGAAAACTTACAAGACTTCCACTGGCATGACTCTAGTTGTCCAACAGGCCTATACTGTCACTGAGCCTGAAGAACCAGAGGTTGATCTTGCTGATGCTGAGGTAGAGGAGCTTGAAACTCAAATGGCTCTCATGTCTATGAAGCTGGATCAATTGAAAAAGAAGAGGTTGGGTGTTAGCTCTTCTAATACTGACCCAAGATCAGGTCTATGCTATAGGTGTGGAAAGCCTGGACATATTTCTGCCAATTGGTCATACAAAGTCATCTGAAACTGATCAGAATGATAAGATTGCAATCGGAGCTAAACGGTATACGGACAAATATGTCAAGTTGTTAGAACTGGAGCAAGGGAAAGGGTGCAGCACAGAATGGAACACCTCATCAAGCACTTTACTCTGAAGCTTGGATGGATGAAGAGCTTAGTGATGATGAGTAAGAAGTTGAAAACAAAGCCTTTATGGCTTTTACTGAAGATGAGCTGAAGAGTACCTTTGATAGACATATCAAAGAAGCTGAAAGGATGAGTGTTCATACTGATTGGGATTCCACTCAGTTGTACAAGGTGAGTTCCTTTCAAACTTATTCAGTGAATGAAAAAGAAAATATTTTTGAGTACATGATTGTTGATCTTAAAACTTTAGTACAGTAAGAAAAAGCTTTAAAATTAACTATTCTTGAACTTAAAAGGGTAAATAATGAACATTTAAATAAATTAGCAACATTTAAAGATTTAAAATTAAATTTTTTAAACTTACAAGACATGAACCAAAGATTTGCTGACAAAGCTCATTTACACAAACTAGAAAAAGAAAAATTTGAAAATCAGTGTAAATCTTGGGGGAATGCATCTATTAAATTAAATAAATGTCTAAATCAACAATTTCAAGAAAATGTGAGGGCTGCACTTTGTGTTGATCCTCAGTTAAAAAATAGAAACAATTTTGCTGATTTATTTGAAGAATTTTTAGATATGAACCCTATTCAGTTTGTCAAATCAAAAAAATTTTGTGAAGTCGGATGTCAAACTGAGTCAGATGATGAGGACAAAATTACTTTTGATAAACCCATTGGTCCATCCATCTGTTCAAAGTGCTATACTGAACTACAAGAGCTCAGTATTGAATTTCCTGAAAAAGAAATTTCTGATACTGAATCCGATGTAGTGCAGTATGACACATCTGCTGTTCCTCCATTTGAGTTATTATTTAATACGGATACATTTGAAAATTATAATGATAATGAAACAACATCTACACCTAGTGTTATAACTGATCCAAAAGTTGTAGGAACAGAAAATTCATGTACTAAAGAACCTAAGGAGCCTGTTAAAGTTGTCATTTTAAAACATGATAATCAAAAACCAACTTCAACAGGACCTTCAAGTGGTAAAGGCAAGAAGTCTAAAAATAATAAGACTTCTTTGCCAAATAAAAAGAAGAAACCAGATCCATCTCCTTCAAAACCGGTTAAAAATAATATAAGACCATCTATTAAAAATGACAAAAACAACATTTTAAAATCTATTGGTGATCAGATTAAATTTTTAAGTCAAAAGTTTGTAAAACTTACGCATACTGATCAGTAAAGAGAGAAACAATATTCTAAGTTCCTTATGAAAACATGTTTAGGAATAGGCCTAGAAAATATTATAGATGTCATCATACTGGTCATAAGGGAGATGAATGCTGGACTGATCTCTTAAATCCTAGGTACTCAGTACCAAAGAAGAAAAGAGAAAATCAGTTAGTATCTCCAATGAAAACTTCCAAGGTATCCCCTGAAGTGATACTGACCTCTCCATCTAAAGAGATCAAGTCTAAACCTGTTTCTCCTACCGAAGGTCCCATTCAAAAATGGGTTCCTAAAAAGAACTAATCATTATTTTGTGTCTTGTGCAGGGTGATAGAAAATGGTACCTGGATAGTGGCTGCTAAAGACACATGACTGGAAGTATGGAGTACCTTCTAAACTATACACCAAAGAAGGGGCCTTCTGTCAAGTTTGAGGATGATTCAATAGGAAAAACAAGAGGTTATGGAGTAATCAAGGCATGCAACATAACTTTCAAAAGAGTTGCCTATGTAGAGGGTCTAAAACATAATTTGCTCAGTATCAGCCAGATGTGTGATGATGACAATGAAGCTCGCTTCAGGAAGACTGCAGGAATCATCTACAATGACAAGGGGCGACCTGTAATTATTGCTAGAAGAGAGAAAGATGTCTATGTGGTCAACCTTTCTGAACTAGACCCCACTATACGTGTATGCCTGCTTTCTAAGGTCAATCCAGAACTGAATTGGATGTGGAACAAGAAACTCTCTCACATCAACTTCAGAAACATCAACGAGCTCAGTATGAAGAAGTTAGTGAGAGGGTTGCCCACAGTTACTTATTCTAAAGATAAGTTGTGTACAGCATGTGAAATGGGCAAGCAGAAGAAGAGTTCATTCAAATCAATAAATGAACCTCTTTCCATGATACATATGGACCTCTTTGGCCCCATCAGCACACCATCACTGGCCAAAAATATCTATACAATAGTCTTGGTTGATGAATACTTAAGATACACTTGGGTCATCTTCCTCAAGACCAAATCAGATGACACCACAGAAATCATTGCCTTCATCAAAAGAGAAGAACTTCAGAAAGGCAACAAGGTCAAACAACTTAGAAGTGACCATGGTACTGAGTTCAAGAACTCAGTATTAGCAGATTTCTGTGAAGACAAGGGAATCGTACAAAACTTCTCTGCAGCCTAGACACCACAACAAAATGGTGTTGTAGAAAGGAAGAATAGAACATTGATTGAAGCTACAAGAACTTTGTTATGCCATGCTGGACTAGCACTGAGCTTCTATGCTGAAGCTGTAAACTGTGTTAACTTTACACATAACAGAGCTACAATAGTCCAGAGACACCACAAGACTCCTTATGAGTTATATCATGGCAGGGTTCCTAATGTGGAATATTATCACATCTTTGGGAGTAAATTTTTTGTACTCAGTACTACACAAAATCTCAACAAATTTGCTCCCAAAGGAAATGAAGGAGTGTTCATGGGCTACTCTCTACACTCCAAGGCCTTCAGAGTGTATGTCATCTCAACTGAGGTGATTGTAGAATCCATCCATGTTACTTTTGATGAAAATCCGGATGTGCATTCTACTTCAGCAAAGGAATACATAAGTGGTATAGAAATCCTATGCAATCCAGAAAACTCCAATGTTGAACAGCCCAAGTTTCACCCATACTATGTTGAACATGATATGTGTGATACTGATCAAGTTAGAACTCAAAATAATCAATCTGCAACAGATACTGACGTTCCCACTTCTGAGAACCCCAACACTGAGTTCCCGACTATTGATCTGGACAACTCCACATATGAAGAAGGTGAGACATCCAATTCTTCCCAAGAATCCACCTCAGATCTGCAAAATGAAGAAGAACAGCAACCTGAACTGTCTAATACTGAATAGAATTCACATCAGTATCAGACAGACAACACCCCGGTTCAACAAGATATTGTTGACCTTGCTTCAAATGCTCCTTTAGGAAACAATCTAAGGGAACACAGAGATCATCCTCACTCAAATATCATTGGTCCAATTGAACAAGGTGTCCAAACAAGAAGGAAGTTAGCATTTGAACCCAAGCCACTGCCAGTTTTTGTTTCTTCTCAAGTTTTCTGTCTACCATGGAACCAAAGAAAGTTGATGAAGCTTTATTAGATGAAGACTGGGTAGAAGCTATGCAAGAAGAGCTTACAGAATTTGAAAGAAACAAGGTATGGAACTTAGTACCACCTCTGCTGGCAAAACTATTAGTGGTACTAAGTGGGTATTCAGAAACAAGATGGACAAGGATGGTGTTGTAATCAGAAACAAGGAAAGACTGGTTGCTCAGGGTTACAGGCAAGAAGAAGGCATTGACAATGATGAAACCTTTGCACCAGTTGCAAGAATTGAAGCTATTTGGTTGTATCTTGCATATGCAGCCTTCAAGAATTTCAAAGTTTATCAGATGGATGTCAAGAGTGCTTTTCTCAATGGAAAACTGCAAGAGGAAGTTTATGTTAAACAACCACCAGGTTTTGTTGATCCTAAATCTCCTAATTATGTTTTCAAGCTTAATAAAGCTTTGTATGGGCTCAAACAAGCTCCCAGACCCTGGTATGATACCTTGTCTGAGTATCTAATTGAACATAAATTAATAAGAGGTAAAATTGATAAAACTTTATTTTCAAAAAGCAAAGAGTCTGACATCTTACTAATTCAGATATATGTTGATGATATTATCTTTTGATCCACTGACAAATCTATGTGTGATTGGTTTTCTAAGATAATGTCATCTAAGTATCAGATGAGTATGACGGGAGAACTTACTTATTTTCTTGGTTTACAAGTTGATCAAAAGCCTAATGGCACTTTTATAAACCAGAGTAAGTATGTGCATGACATGCTGAAGAAATATAAATTTGAAAATTTACCTTCTATACACACTCCTATGGGTATTCATGACAAAATAAGTAAGGATGAAACTGGTAAGCCAGTTTGTCAATCCACATACCGAGGTATGATTGGTTCCTTACTTTACTTAACAGCTAGCAGACCTGATATCATGTTTGCAACTTGTTTGTATGCTCGGTATCAGGCTGATCCTAAGGAATCACATATGAAAGCTGTTAAGCGTATTTTAGATATCTTTCAGGTACTCCTAACATGGGTCTTTGGTATCCCAAAGACTCAGACTTTGATCTTGAAGGGTATACAGATACAGATTTTGCAGGTTGCAGGTTGGACAGAAAGAGCAAAAGTGGAGGATGTCAATTCCTTGGTGGAAGATTAGTTGGTTGGTCATCCAAGAAGCAAAATTCAGTAGCAACTTCCACAGCATAAGCAGAATATGTTGCTGCAAGAAGTTGTTGTGCTCAACTCTTATGGATGCAGTATCAACTTATGGATTATGTGTTCAACTTTCAGAAGACACCTATTCATTGTGATAACAAGAGTGCGATTGCTATCACTGAGAACCCAGTCCATCACTCAAGAACAAAGCACATTGATATCAGACACCACTTTATTCGAGATAATGTGGAAAAGGGTAAGGTTGAGGTACCCAATTGGCTGATGTGTTTACTAAACCTCTCTCTGAAGAAAAGTTTTTGTATCTACTAGGGCAATTGGGCATGCTGAATCCTTAAAATTTCTCAAAATATTCTGATACTGTCTGCTAAGTATTAGTTCTAATACTGACCAGCTCAGTATCACTCGTCTGGTTTATCAAAATTAAATATTTTTTATTAATTTGCAAGTTAAATTAAATATTTTTATATTTTTAAAAAAAATTAATTTAATTTTTTTTAACCCGGTATTGGAAGACCTGGAGTGTTACAACTAATTCTAACCCCTATACTCCCCAACGGTAACCTTTCTTAATAAGAAAGTTACCGTTGGAACAGGATAAAGCTGTCATTTCAGCCGTTTTTACTTCCCAATACCGTGATTATTGCTTTCTTAATATAAATAACCATTTTTTCTTTCAATTATAATTTTTAACAGTTAATTCTTTCTTTCTCTTTCAATTCTCTCTGCGATTAACGATCTTACTCTCTCTTTGCAAGAAATTTTTCAATCAAAAATCGCAAATTTAATATGGCAAATTACAGATACGTCGCTCCCGATGTTGCACCGGCGACCCAATTTAGAACTGGTGATGTGCCCAAGTTTGCGAGGAACAACATCACTGCAAATTTCAATATTCCTCAAGCTTGGGCATGCCCCGAATTCACACATATCGTCACATACATGAAGCATTGTCCGATCACTCGAGCTCTGACACTATCTCCTCGAGCAATATATCCAGAGATGTTGTGCGAATTTTGGTATTCTGCAAAGCTTGACTTTCCAGACATGATCACTGGATGGGTCGTTCGTGATCAAAGAAGGGTTTTTGTCTCAACTGCTATTATACCGAAAACACTGAGACTTCCCGCTCACGCTCAGTATGAGCCTTTTGTTTATCGAACAGAGGCCAGATCAGTATTGCCCTTTATTGGTCGCAGAGGCACCACGGGCACTATCAGAGGAATTGAATTTGGTCTAATGTGGGGTGTTCTTATTTCTACAATCATTCGGTGTATGACCCACAAGACTGGAGATTTGGACCAAATCAATGATTTTGGGATGCAGATCGTACATGCCATGTATTATGGCAGAGACATTGACTATGCAAGACTGATTTTCAATGATCTTGCTGCTCTGGTTCAGGATCAAACCACAGAAATCAATGTACCATTCTGCAGGTTTTTGTCTCTCATCTTCCAGAACTCTATGAGTTCACACATTTACGATGATTTCAACAGTCCAAGAGCTGATCTTCCTCCCCTCAATGAGAAGATATTCTTTTACAGACCAAGGGAGGAGAACCTGTACTGAGTCACTCCATGTGGGAAATTGTACAGGCCCACATAAATGATGAAGAAGTTGATGATGAAGATGATTCTGATACTGAATCGAATGACGATAGTGATGATAATGATGATGATAATGGTGGTGGTGGTAATGCAGATCAAGATGTTGAAATGCTGGATGCTCAACAAGATCAAGAACTAGAGCAACCACACATTCCACAACATGAACAGGATCCTGATGCTCCTCATACTGCGTCAGATACTGATACTGAGTCAACAGAGGTTCAACCTCTTATTCTAAGATGAAAACGACGCAGTGTGACTCCAGTACTAATGGGAGCCTTATCCTCAGAAGAAGACGTGCAACATACACACATTCCATCTTTGACTGCCTCTCTTCAATTATTGCTCAACCAATTGAGGAACCTCATGTTCCTCTTGATGTGGAGATCCAGTATGAGCAACACACACTAGAACGTGCTCAGGATAGAAGAGAAGTAGGTCCTGAGGGTGCTGGTGGTTCAAATCAACACACAAATGATCCAGCACCGAGCCCTGCAGATGGTAGAAGGGAATCTGACAAACTCTGAGGTATGAATTTCTATAATACTCTAAAACTCATATATATATATATATATATATATATATATATATATATATATATATATATATATATATATATATATATATATATATATATATATATATATATATATATATATATATTTAAGTATTGGCCAGTACCAACTCAATACTGACCAAAGTCTCAATCGAACTTTCAAATATATATCCTCTTATGGCCAACATTGTTATGGCTAACTATGTTGGCCATAAGAGGATAAATATATTTGAAAGTTCGTGTGAGACTTTGGTCAGTATTGAGTTGGTACTGGCCAATATTTAGTCTCTATTTGGGAAATTTTATATATATATATATATATATATATATATATATATATATATATATATATATATATATATATATATATATATATAAAAGTTTAAGGATTTATAGGGATTCATACCTGAGACTTTGTCATATTCCCTTCTCCCATCTGCAGAGCTCGGTACTAGATCGTTTATGTGTTGATTGGAACCACCAGCGCCCTCTTCTTCTCGAGGCTGACCACCTTCCAGGGTATGTTGCTCATGAGCTATTTCCACATCTAGGGGAACATGAGGTTCCTCAATTGGTTGAGCAATTGGTTCTGGTTCAGGACCTGGAAGGGCTGCCGTTGCAGCAATGATATTTTGCTCTTCTAGAGATGCAGTCAAGGATGGTTACGAGTGTGCTGCACCTCTTCTGATGATAGAGCCCCCATGATTACTGGAGTCAAGCTTCTTCTTCTCCTTCTTATAATCAAGGGTTGCTCAAGCGACTCAGTGTCAGAATTTGATGCAGTATGAGGAGCATCAGGATCTTGTTCATGGTGTAGAATGACTGGCTCCTGTTCTGGATCTGGTTGAGCATCCAGCATCTCAACATCTTGCACTGCATTTCCACCACCACCATTATCATCATCATTATTATTATCATCATTACCATCACTGTCTGCTGATGATTCAATACTAGAATCATCTTCATCATCAGCATCTATGTGAGCCTGAGCAATGCCTAACATAGTGGAACTGAGTGGTGGTTCTTCTACTCGTCGTTGATGAAAATAAATCCTCTCATGAATTGGAGGAAGATCAACTCTAATGCCATCAAAATCAACATACATTGCATTTGGCGTTGAGCGCTGAAAGATAAGAGACAGAAACCTGCAAAAAGGAACATTAGGAGCTCGGAGTCTGGCTTGAACAAGTGAGGCCAACTCATTGAATATCCATCGTGCATATTCAATTTGCCTGTTGTGGTACATAGCATGTACCATCTGCATCCCAAAATCATTAATTTGATCAAGGGCTCCTGTTTTGTGGGTCATACACCGGATTATTGTTGAAACCATAATCCCCCACATTGGGCCAAATTAATGCCTTTTGATGATGCCTGTTGTCTGTTGTCTTCCTAGGAGAGGCAATACTGATCGTGCAGTATCACGATCAACGAATTTGTCATACTGGGCATGTGCAGGCAACCGAAGTGTTTCCCTGATGATTGAAATTGATATGAATGACCTTCGTTGTTCTCTAATAACCCACCCAATAATCATATCTGGTGAGTCCATTTCTGCAGTACACCAAAACTCGCACAGCATTTCAGGGTATATGGCTCTCGGAGAGACTTGGAGAGCATGTGAGATTGGGCTATGTCGAAGATAAGTTACCATTTGTCGAAAGGGAAGACATACCCAACCTGCCGGAATCACGAAGTTTGCTGTGATGTTGTTCTTTGAAAGTTTAGGAAGCTCATCACGTTGAAAATCCTTTGCCGGTGCAGCATTCGGTGCGACGAATTGAAAGTTTGCCATTTCTATCTGTGAATAACGAATCGGAAGTGTTTTGCTTGCAAAATGAGAGTAAAACGTTAATCGCAGAGAGGAAGTAGAAAATTTTAGAATGAATAACTGTTAGAAAGTTTTAAAATTTAGAAAAAAAAATTATTTATACTTAATTAGGCGATAATTATGGTATTGGGAAGTAAAAACGGCTGAAATGACAGCCTTATCCTGTTCCAATGGTAACTTTCTTATTAAGAAAGGTTACCGTTGGGGAGTATGAGGCTTAATGATCCGTTATCGGGTCGGGTTTCGGGTTATAATTTTTTACCTTTATCGGGTTCGGGTTGACCCGATTACACCCGATTAAAGTTTAAGTATTTTATTTCCTATAAAAATTAACATATTTTTACTATTAAATCAATTAATTATCAAATTATATGATAAAGAATTCAATAAAAATCAATTAACAATTAAAAGTGTTAAATAAATATTCATAAAATTCAATATATTAAATAATTTATATAGTTTTTACCAAAAATTTCTAACTCAAGTCTAACCCGACCAACCCGATCGGATCAACCCGACAAACCCGAAACCCGACCAACCCGAACCCGACAAACCCGAATCCTTATCGGGTCGGGTTTCGGGTTAGAATTTTTTAACCTCAAACCCGACGGACCCGACCCGATAAGAGCCGGGTAGGGTCGGGTTGACCCGTTGGGCACCCCTAATCACCGATATCTGGTTTACACAAAACTTGTGTAGCTATCTTCGAAGAACTTCGAATCTACCACCAAATATCGCGATGACGTTAACGTCCCATCAAGGTTCCCACCAAGACGAGTAGTCACGGATTTACATCTTTTTTAATATAAGGACTTTTATTCATGGATATTATAAAACATACAAAGTCTGAATAACAATGATACTAACTCATGTATTATTCCTCACTGGACATAGATACTGAATTATTACTGGATCATTACTTATTCCTTTTTGTTCGTGTTGATTACTTAATGATTCTTACAACCTTAATTGTAACTTTATCACTAAACCAATCATTTTTATTAAACTAAAGACATAAGACAAGTATTTTAAAATACTATTTCGTTTGCCTTTGCTAGATTTTGTTCTTGCAACAATCTAGAACATATTCCAGTCTTGCCTTTTATGCAATTCGGTAAACATAGGAGGTTGGAAATTAACTCCTTAGTTTCTTGAATTCATAAAATTCTCCTTGTAACTAAAGCCTCTTTTAGTTACTTGATTTGTAGATATCTCTGTACTAGTTAAAGAAATTTCCTTAAATGATTATGTTATCCACTGGAGTGTGAATAACCTATTAGTTATGCAATAATTAATCACAAGACTTGTGATCACGCTATTAGGTTTGCAATAATCTAATCAATGATCATTTATTATTTCTCTTAACTCTTTGACTAACGTCTTGGTAAAACCTTGTTGTTAATGTCTTACTAACTTACTAAATTCATTAACATCTTTAATGAATTATGTTAGTCTTAGCTCCCACTTACTTTTATGGCATTTAAGCATCTCTTAAACTACTTTGACCTAGTCAATAACTTGTAGTTTAATCTTTCAAGAATTCTATCAATAATTAAGATCGTCCTTCGAATTTGCGAATATCCAACATTCATGTTTAGTTAATCATGACCTTTATTGATTACTGTATCTAACAAGTATGAAACACTTGAAACGATACTTTCAATTCTTAAACATATTAGTATTCTTTTAAGAACTTTATTTAATACCAAAGTCATTTTCTTGGATTTCTCAAATATCCATTATTCCTATAAGGGAATTATGACTTGATTAAATATTGTATTTATTACAAATATAAAAGACTTGTAATAATACCTTCTAATTCTTCAATACTTTAATATAGTTTGTCTCTTTTAAGAGTTCATTTAATGTCTAAGTCATTTTACTTGGATTTTACGAATATCCAATTATTCCTATTAGGGAATTATGACTTCATCAAATTCTTTATTACAAGTATAAAAGACCTGTTATAATACTCTTAAAGTCTATCTTGATTATATCCAATATAATCATACTATATTAACACTAATACTTTAAAACTTTCTATCGTAAGTAATGACTATTACTTAAGATGTTTTAACTAAGTTCAATGACTTTTGAACCTTATGCTTCCATAAAACTTTTAAATACTTTCATTAGAAAAACTTTCTAATTTACTAGTATATAAATACCTTGAGCTATCAAGACATTATTTATACAACTATCAAACAAATATATAACATGAAATATAAAGTAAATCAAAACTTGATTTTACAATCTAGTCATAAACCTTGACTAGCGTAATTATCGCACATGCACACAATATAATTCAACCATGGATTCGAAAATTTATTAAAACCAAAGAAAAACTTGTTTTAACATAAAATAAAATTATCCAAACAATAAAATGAAATTGTTTTAATTAATCCACAAAATACTGAATTAAAAAAAACTTGATGCTCGTGGGATCATCACCATCTCATGCCGGTCGTCATCACTTTCCATCTCCTCATGCAATAAATGATTGCAAAAGTTAGATTACTCGTAACGTACTTTACAAGTATCTTAAAGTGATTAAGAAGTGTGGTTGTGTTACCCGAGGAACTTGCGTTTCCTCCACTACCACTTGCACCCTTTGGACAATTCCTTTTCCAGTGCCCAGCCTCACCACACTTGAAGCACCGATTCTCGGTCCTCACTGTGTTAGGCTTAACCTTCTTGACCTTTTGTTTGACACCTTTACCACTTGGCACTCCTTGGTTAGGATAGGTTTTACCCTTTCCGTTACCACCATGCCCTTCTTCATTGCTATCATCAGTTGCCCCTTTTTGAATTGGTCTCAATATTCAACTCAACAGCCTCGAGCATGGATTGTAGCTCGGGAATGGAATTATCCATATTATGTTTGCTGTAGTTGGCTACAAAGAACTTGTAGTCATCGGACAATGAGTTGAGTATCACGTCAATTGCTAACTGCAATGGCATGTGGTGACCAAGTCTAGTAAGGTGATCAACGTGCACCTTCATTCTCATGACGTGTGCGCCTACTGATGCTCCCTCAGTCATCTTGCAAGAAGCGAACACCTTACAAGCGTAAAATGCTTGTCCTGGTTCATTTTCTTCATCCTTGGCAGGGGTTTTCAACACGTTTCTTTCTCGGTCAATCCTATCCCTCTCTTGTCTGAGCATGATCTTAAAATCAGGCCTCCAATTGAGGAAATTTGACCCAGTCTTTTATTTCTTTCCTAGAAAGAAACGTCACGATATATCACATTCTCGCCGCAAGGTTTGGGCACTTCCCGACGAGACATGCTGTTTCTGGTAGGTAACATCCTTACCGATCGTATCAAGACTTGACACGATTCCAAAGGGTCATAGAATCTTTAGACTTATAATTTATTACAACCTTGTACAATCTAATTGTACATTTCTAAGTTAGTAATAAAGTCTAGTATGTTTAGTCTACTCAAGTACGTTTTGGGTCGGGACTCCCGGTTATCAACAAAGTAGATCAGACCATCTAAGACAGTGTGATGCTCTGCGCCGGGACTCCCGATTATCACAGAACCTTACGCACCCTAACACTCGCAATGATTTGAATCCATATCTAAGGTTCTTTATCCTTACAATATGAATATCGTTTAACAAGTGAGGTGTTCCATTAGGTGGATAGTACTTAGATCCAAGATTTTCTTGGGTTTGTTTAAGTCTTAAAACTAAACTTAAACCTTTATTCCAATCTTAATCCTTGTTTTAAATGTGTGACTTTTGAATTTAGGAATTCTACAAGACACGTTTTTAAAACTTAAGAACTATTCTTTAAAACTTATAGTTTCAAGAATTTGCACGATTTTATATGTATACAAAAAACGAGGTGTACAAAATGTTTTACTAGGTTTTATCTTACTTGATAAACTTTTAAAACTTATGTTAAATTTTTAATTCTATTATGATTCATAAACTTGAATCATAAATCTAGTATAACACACCTAATTTTTCATTTGTTTAATAATGAAATTAAACATTCGTTTTGACTTATTAGATTTGACCATAACTTATGTCTTAACGACACACTTATAAACTTTGTGATTTTCTTGTGTAGCTCCCACTAGCTCCAACAATCATGATGGAACTTAAGCAAACACAATCACCGGTCTATACTTGGTGAAACTAATAAACTAATTATATATAAAAAAAATATATATAATAATACTTAGTTTGTTTAAACCTTTCTTATATTTAACTTGAACTAGTTAAATATAGGTTATAAAGTTTTCATGTTATTTATTACTTGATCATTAATCTAGTATATTACATAACTTGTAAAATATATTATACATGTATAATTATCTAGTTATAATAACTTATAACTTTATACACCTTATAATAATATATAACTTTGTATATTTCTAGTTAATCATATAATTTCAACTTGTACAATTTCTAGTTATAATGAAATCATAACTTTGTACTTTCTAGTTTTAATTATATAATAACTTTATACAATAACCAGTTATATTATTATCCTTTAAGATCAAAATAACATTATCTTTTAATTGTTCCATTTTATCTTGTATTTAATATATATTTATATATATGCATATTTTTATAATAAACTTGTAACATTCTAATAAGAATATTACATCTAATTTATACGTATGCATTTTAACTTAATCTAATTAAAATACGTATAAACTTATTATATCTATTAAAATTCATTTTAAGTTTAAAATTCCGAAATACATATATATAAATAAATAAATACATCTTGTTAATTTTAGAACTTCAAAATTAACACTACCTTTAATCTTTATTAATTAGTTAAACCCTAATCTTGTTCTTGATTAATCAAAACCAGGGTTTTGACTTTCTTGATCAAATACATTTATTAAAAGATTAATTTTAATCAATCCTATCTAAACAATAAACTTTGTTTAAATTCTAAGATAGATTATAACCTTAATAAATTTATTTAAACCTTTTAATTTAAACCTTATAGACAATAAAACTTTGTCTAAGTTTCTAGGTTTAAAGAACTAGTCTTAATAAATCTATCAAAATAATAATTAAACCTATTAAACATAAACTTGTTTAATTATCTAGGTTTTAGATTATTATCCTAATTAATTCTTTTAATCTATTAAACTTAAAATAGTTTATTGTTATAGGGTTCTTTAGGGTTTCGAATTCTTAATACTAAGAAATTTTTCCACCAATTAAACTAAGCTAGTTTAATATACTTGGTGTCCAATTTTCCTTCTAGATTTCAAAAATCTAAAGGATTAGGAAATAATTCTTTTGATCAATTAAACAAATCTTGTTTAACATACTTGATCCTAGGGTTCTTCCTAGATTTCGAATTTCATGGGGAAAAAGGAAAGAATCCTTTTGATCAATTAAACAAATCTTGTTTAACATACTTGATCACTAAGGTTCTTCCTTAACACGAAATTTTTAGGGTTTTTTAGAAACCTTTTGACCAATTAAACTAAACTAGTTTAATATTCTTGGTCCTAGGGTTCCTTACTAATTTTCGAAAATTACTAGGGTTCTTAGAAACCTTTTGACCAGTTAAACTAAACTAGTTTAATGTTCTTGGTCTAGGGTTCTTACCCTTTTTTGAAATTCAAGAAGAAGAAGAAAAAAAATTGGAACAAAAAAAACTTTAACAAAATTAAACAAACAAACTTTGTTAATCTAGTTTAGATTTCTAAACCAACGCTCTGATACCACTGAAGGGTTTCATATAACCTGATCGACCCATAGGACCGACCACCTAGTAATACTTGGTTCGACCATACTGACCAAGAACATGAACTTGTTCTTGGCCGGTTAAAACTAACTAGCTGATTTAATCACTAAAAGCGGAAGTGGGATTAAACCTAATCCTTAAACCCTAAAGGATTGGGATGTTGGAAATCTAGATTAGATTAACAAGAAAGAAACCTTGTACGAAAAACTCGAACACACACACACATACTTGTGTGTGTTCGTCAACTACTACCAAGAACCCTAGGGTTCTTGGTTCGACTTCGAACAAGAGGGAGAAGAGGAAGAGTGTTCATGAAACATACCTTAGTTAGTGCTTAAGATAGATCCACTGATAATGAACATGACGAACGATCCTCTAGATGATCACTTGCAATGATCTTGAATCTTCAAGACTTGAAGAACACGAAGAACGAACGAAGAATACGAAGAACACAAGACTTGTGTTCTTGGTGTTTCGGCCGAATAGGAGAGGGGGAGAGGGGATAGATTTCGTGTAGGGTTGCAAGGAATGATTAGGTTTAAATGAAACCTTAAGCCTTCTATTTATAATAGAATAAGTTTCATTTAAGTCCTTCTAGTTTAATTAAGATTAATCTCTTAATTAAACTTATCCCTTTGCACTTCCACCCCTTATAGTTTAACTAGTTTATTATTGTTGCACTTAACTACTAAATGTCTATTATTAATACACTAATAATTAGGTACCCATATACACGAATTATACATACTTGTATTTATACTTTTAATAGTTAATTATATGATACCCTTTATATACTTTATACAACAATATTATCCAATTACTATATGATTTAATAGCTTTAAATCATATCATGGCTGATCTATAATTAACACATTGCATATTTACTCAACTAGTAAATGTACAACTACTTGTATTAATTAGTTAGTTAAACTAATCTAGTAATAAGTTAAACTTAACTTAATACTTAACTGATTCATAATGACTATTATGAATCATTCCTCTTCGTAGTATCATTGCAATTGCTCGTATTAGATGCACTCACCGGTTTGACGCTTAAGTGTTTCGTAGGCATGGATGTATCATCATAGGTTGACTAACTGTGCACATAAGTCCTTCAGTTCTCAGATATGGGAACCTCAGTATTAGTTGCAGTTCTTTCATACTGAGTTCTATCTTCATCAGTATCACTCATACAATGTGAAACATAATATGGGTGAGACTTGGGCTGGTCAGCATTGGAGTTTTCTGGATTACATATGGTTTCTATACCACTTATGTCCTCCTTTGCTGAAGTAGAATGCTCATCTGGATTTTTCATCAAAAGTAACATGGATGGATTCTTCAATCATTTTGTTGAGATAACATACACTCTGAAGGCTTTGGAGTGTGGTGAGTAGCCCATGAAGACACCTTCATTTGCTTTGGGAGCAAACTTGTTGAGATTTTATTTAGTACTGAGTACAAAACATTTGCTCCCAAAGATGTGGAAATATTCCACATTAGGAACTCTGCCATGATATAATTCATAAGGAGTCTTGTGATGTCTCTGGACTATAGTGGCTCTGTTTTGTGTAAAGTTTGCACAGTTAGAGCTTCAGCCCAGAAGCTCAGTGCCAGTCTAGCATGGCAAAACAAAGTTCTTGCATCTTCAAAAAGTGTTCTATTCTTCCTTTCCACAACACCATTTCGTTGTGGTGCGTAGACTGCAGAGAAGTTTTATACGATTCCTTTGTCTTCACAGAAATCTGCTAATACTGAGTTCTTGAACTCAGTACCATGGTCACTTCTTAGCTGCTTGACCTTGTTGCCTTTATAAAGTTCTTCTCTTTTGATAAAGGCAATGATTTCTATGGTAGCATCTGATTTGGTCTTAAGGAAGATGACCCAAGTGTACCTTGAGTATTCATCTACCAAGACCAATGTATAGATCTTTTTGGCCAGAGATGGTGTACTGATGGGGCCAAAGAGATCCATATGTATCATTGTAAGAGGTTGATTAATAGAGTGGTTGACTTTTGATTTAAATGAACTCTTCTACTACTTCCCCATTTCACATGTTGTACACAACTTATATTTTGAATAAGTAATTGTGGGAAACCCTCTCACCAACTTCTTTATACTGAGCTCATTGATGTTTTTGATGTTGATGCGAGAGAGTTTCTTGTTCCACATCCAGTTCAGTTCTGGATTGACATTAGAAAGCAGGCACACTCTTATAGTAGGGTCTAGTTCAGACAAATTGACCACATAGACATCTTTCTCTCTTCGAGCAATGAGTACAGGTTGCCCCTTGTCATTATAGATGATTCCTGCAGTCTTTCTAAAACGAGCTTCATTGTCATCGTCACATATCTGGCTGATACTGAGCAGATTGTGTTTGACACCCTCGACATAGGCAACTCTTTTAAAAGTTATGTTGCCTGCTTTGATTACTCCATATCCTCTTGTTTTTCCTACTGAGTCATCCCCAAACTTGACAGTAGGACCCTTCTCTGGTGTATAATTTAGAAGATACTCCATACTGCCAGTCATATGTCTAGAGCAGCCACTATCCAGGTACCATTTTCTATCACCCTGCACAAGACACAAAATAAGGATTAGTTCCTTTTAGGAACCCATTTTTGAATGGGACCTTTGGAAGGAGAAACATGTTTAGACTTGATCTCTTTAGATGTAGAGGTCAGTATCACTTCAGGAGAAACCTTGGAGGTTTTCTTTGGTAATACTGACTTATTTTCTCACTTTTTCTTCAGTACTGAGTACCTAGGATTTGAGAGATCAGTCCAGCATTCATCTCCTATATGACGAGTATGATGACATCTAAAACATTTTCTAGGCCTATTCCTGAACATGTTTTCATAAGGAATCTTCGAAAATTGTTTTTCTTTTGATTGATCAGTATGGGTTAATTTTGCAAACTTTTGACTTAAAAATTAATCTGATCACCAATAGATTTTAAAATGCAATTTTTGTCATTTTTAATAGGTGGTCTAGTATTATTTTTAACAGGTTTTGGAGGAGATGGATTTGGTTTCTTCTTTTTATTTGGCAAAGAAGTCTTATTTTGATTAGACTTCTTGTTTTTGCCACTTGAGGATCCTGTTGAAGTTGATTTTTGATTATCATGTTTTAAAATGACAACTTTTGTAGGGTTTCATAAACTTGATCGACCCATTGGGTCAACCACCTAGTATGCTTGGTTCGACCATACTGACCAAGAACATGAAGGTGTTCTTGACCGGTTAAAACAACTAGCTGATTTAATCCCTAAAAGCGGAACTGGGATTAAACCTAATCCTTAAACCCTAAAGGATTAGGATGTTGGAAATCTAGATTATATTAACAAGAAAAGAAACCTTGTACGAAGAACTCGAACACACACAATGCTTGTGTGTGTTCGTCGACCATCAACCAAGAACTCTAAGGTTCTTGGTCGAATTCGAACAAGAGGGGAGAAGGGAGAAAAAGGTTTTCCCAAACCATACCTTATTGCTTGCTTAAGATAGTCCACTGATGATGAACAAATCGAGCGACCTTCTAGTTGATCTAAGCAATGAACTTGTTCTTCGATACTTGAAGAACACGAAGAACACAAAGCTTGTGTCTTTGTGGTGTATTCGGCTGAAGCCAAGAGGGAGGAGGGATGATAATTTTGTGGGGTGTGTTAAGGGAATGATCAAGGAATAAATGAAACCTTAAGCCTTCTATATATAATAGAATAAGTTTCATTTAAGTCCTTCTAGTTTAATTAAGATTAGATCCTTAATTAAACTTTCCTTTTACACTTCCGTCCCTTATAGTTTTACTAGATATTATTGTCACACTTAATTATCAAATGTCTTAGTATTATACACTTATATATTTCGGTACCCATATAGACGAAATATATATACTTGTATTTTATACCATTAACAATTAATTAGACAATAATATTATCCAATCACTATATGATTTAAATGCTTTAAATCATATCATGGGTAATCATTAATTAACACATTGTATATTTACTCAACTAGTAAATATACAAATACTTGTATTAATTAGTTAGTTAAACTAATCCAGTAATAAGTTAAACTTAACTTAATACTTAACTGATTCATAATGACTATTATAAATCATTCCTTTTCGTAGTATCATTGCATATCTTAATCGTATTACATGCCCTCACCAGTGTGACCCTTGAGTGTTTCGTATGCATGGATGTATCATCATAGCTTGACCAACTGTGCACATAATTCCTCCAGACTCCCACTTGTGCAAGTTCATAACCTTTATCTTAATGATACGAGCTACAATGGCCTTCTTGATGGGCATGTAGGTAACCAACCCCATAAAAACAGCTTATGTAACCCTGGTATAGGTTTTGAGAAAAACTCTTTAATGGCGTCTCCTAGTAAAGAACACTCTGTCTTCACTTCTTGGGTAACGTTGTTAGGTTTATCCCTTGCAGCATGCTATTTGTGATAACGATTACGAGCATGGTAGAAATTATCAACTCCTGTATTCGAAATCATTTCTTGACTTTTTGGGTTAAACTATTGTGATAAACGACAAAGAACAAATCAGTTCGTTTGGGCATTGCCATGCACTTGTCAGTTTTTCATCATGTCAAGGGACCCATAAATATCTCTCCTAAAAAGGAGGTGCAATTACCATCTTGTTATATTTCGATTCAAAATACAACTTCCTCTGTACCCAGTAAGACCTCGTATGACAACCATATTTCAGGCTTGTCTAAGACGAACCAAAGTACATTAGTCATTGTATCTTAAACCAAATACCTCGGGCTTAAGGACAATCGTAGTGAATAATACTTATGAACTTTTCAACCACGAAGTATTATCACGGTGATCAATCCAATATTTTGTTGAGCTTCCAGCAGAATATCACCGATATTTGGTTTACACAAAAACTTGTGTACCTATCTTCGAAGAACTTCGAATCTACCACCAAATATCACGATGACGTTAACGTCCCATCAAGGTTCCCACCAAGACGAGTAGTCACAGATCTATATCTTTTTGAATATAGAGACTTTATTCATGGATATTGTAAAACATACAAAGTCTGAATAAAAATGATACTAACTCATGTATTATTCCTCACTGGACATAGATACTGAATTATTACTGGATCATTACTTATTCTTTGCGTTTGTGTTGATTGCTCAATGACTTCTTAATTGTAACTTTTATCACTAATTACAATTTAGTCACTTCTATTAAACTAAAGACATGAGACGAGTATTTTAAGAATACTATTACTTTTGTCTTTGTTAGAAATTGTTCATGCAACATTTAGAACATATTCTACTCTTGCTCTTTTATATGATTCGGTAAACATAGGAGGATTGGAAAATTACTCCTTTAGTTTCTTGAATCTATACAACTTGCCTTGTAACTAAATCTCTTTTAGCTACTTGATTTGTAGATATTATTACTAGTTAAAGAAATTCCCTTAAAAGATTAACTTGTTCACTGAGTGTGAACATCCTATTAGATTTGCAATGATTAATCACAAGACTTATGACCACGCTATTAGGCTTGCAATAATCTAATCAATGATCATTTATTTCTCTTAACTCTTTGGCTAACGACTTGGTAATTCCTTGTTGTTAATGTCTTACTAACTTACTAAATTCATTAATGTCTTTATTGAATTATGTTAGTCATGGCTCCCACTATCTTTTATGGAATTTAAGAATCCATTTAAACTACCACTTTGACCATGTCAATAACTTGTAGTTCAATCTTTTAAGAATTCTATTAATAATTAAGATCATCCTTTGGATTTGCGAATATCCACTATTCATGTATAGGGAATTATGACCTTTATTGATTACTGTATCTAACAAGTATAAAACACTTGAGACGATACTTCCAATTCTTAAACATATTAGTATTCTTTAAGAACTTCATTTAATGCCAAAGTCATTTCTTGGATTTCTCAAATATCCATTATTCCTGTTAGGGAATTATGACTTGATTAAACATTGTATTTATTACAAGTATAAAAGACTTGCAATAATACCTTTTAATTCTTAAATACTTTAATATAGTTTGTCCCTTTTAAGAGTTCATTTAATGTCTAAGTCATTTCACTTGGATTTTACGAATATCCAATTATTCCTATTAGGGAATTATGACTTCATCAAATCCTTTATCACAAGTATGAAAGACTTGTGACAATACTCTGTAAAGTCTATCTTGATTATATCCAATATAATCACACTATATTAATACTAATACATTTAAAACGTATTATCATAAGTAATGATTATTACTTAAGATGTTTTAACTAAGTTCAATAACTTTTGAACCTTATGCTTCCATAAAACTCTTAAATACTTGTATTAGAAAAACTTCTAATTTCTAGTATCTAAGTACCTTGAGCTATCAAGACATTATTTATTCATACAACAATCAAACAAGTATAAAACATGAAATATTAAGTAAATCAAAAACTTGACTTACAATCTAGTCATAAACCTTGACTAGTGTAATTATCACACATGCACACATAACACAATATAATTCAACCATGGATTCGAATTTATTAAAACCAAAAACTTTGTTTTAACATAAAATAAAAAGATTATTCAAACAATAAAATAAAATTGTTTTTACTGAATAATAAAATCTTGGTGCTCGTAGGACCGTCACCATCTCATGCCGGTCATCATCACTTTCCATCTCCTCCTGCAATAAACTATTGCAAAAGTTAGATTACTCGTAATGTACTTTACAAGTATCTTAAAGTGATTAAGAAGTGTGGTTGTGTTACCTGAGGAACTTGTGTTTCCTCCACCACCACTTGCACCCTTTGGACAATTTCTTTTCCAATGCCCAGCCTCACCACACTTGAAGCACCGATTCTCGGTCCTCACTATGTTAGGCTTCACCTTCTTGACCTTTTGTTTGACACTCTTACCATTTGTCACTCCTTGGCTATGATTGGTTTTACCCTTTCCTTTACCACCATGCCCTTTTCTCTTCTTGCCACCACCACTGCTATTCCCGATCATCAGAACATCCTTAGATTTGGTCCCCAAACTCAACTCAGCTGTCTTGAGCATAGAATGTAGCTCAGCAACGGATTTCTCCATATTATGCATGTTGTAGTTGACCACAAAAGGCTTGTAGTCATCAGACAACGAATTGAGTATAGTATCTGTTGCCATTTGCAACGGTATGGGGTGACCAAGTCTAGCGAGGTGATCCATGTGCCCTTTTATTTTCATGACGTAGGCACTCACCGGTGTTCCTTTGACCATCTTGCAAGAGTTGAAAGCTCGATTGATGTTGAACCTCTCAGTGCGAGCTTGCTCTTGAAATGAATGCCTAAGTTGCTGGATCATCTCAAATGCAAGCACGTGCATAAGTCCCGCTTGTAACTCAGGACTCATAGTGGCGAGCATTAGACAGCTCACATCGAGTGCATCACTGACATGCTTATCATAAGCTTCCCTCGTTTTAGCTCTAGCATTAGCGGCAGGGACATTTGGTACTGCTCTTTCCAAGACATACCACTTTCTCTAATGCCTGAGCACAATACGAAGATTGTGCTCCCAATTGAGAAATTTTGACCCAGTCAACTGTTGGAATATGCTTCACGCGTATAACATATAGTTATATGGCTAGTTGTTTGTGAGCCTAAAGGGTCACACACTTAAACACTAAACACCATTATATAATTAGTGTAATTAGTGTAATTACATTAATTATTAATATATAAGCTATAAGCTTGTGTATAATAAGTTTAATATTAATTGTTAATATTGAAACTTTATTGTGAGCAAAATGGAAGAAACAAATGACTAGGGACTAAAGTGAAAATGGAACAATGGTTTATGGAAATCATTGATGGGTCTTTATGGCACCATTAAGAGTGTTGAATGGCTCCATAAACTCACCCTTGACCACCCATTTTGGCTATCCCCAACACACACTTGTATGTGTTTTTGTTTCTTTTTGCTCTCAAGATTCAAGCACTAGCATCCTCCATTGGTGTTCTTGCTTGTGTTGTGTGGATTTCTTTTAGAGGTATTCTAATTGAATACTTGGTTTCAATCCATCATCAAATCCATCCGAATCCACAACAAGATCAAAGGCTTCAAGGGTATGAAATGTTCATCCAATCTCTTTGATTTTCTTATAGTTTAATTGTATGATTGATATCAAGATCCGTTCATGGTGATTAAATCTTTCCGCTGCGTTTTGTTACTTGTAATAACCGAAAATCACCATTAGTGGTATCACGAGTCATTATATTAATCATATAATTAGCTAGATTTTGTGAAAAGTGGCAAAAACCAATCTTTTTTGTGTTTTTTAAAATTCCGATCGGACCAAACACAAAAACCCTACGGGTTTTTTAATTTAATTTTCGGATTTTTATAAAAATATGGGTTAAAATATGGTATTTTTGGAATCCTATTGTCACTTGTTACAAAATCATATCAAAAAATTAATCTTGTTATTGTTTTTTTGATTATTTGGCTTGGAATTTAATTTTTAATTCCATTTTGTTGATATGGCAAAACATGTATTTTTGCCATATCCCAAGCCAAAGCCTTGTCAATTGTTGCTTGTTTGTGCAAACCGATGAAAGCCTAGACCGTTTGTGAATGAATGTGGTTGATGTTTGGTTGTTTGGTTGTTTTGGGAAAAGCCTTGTTTTTTGGCTTAATTGTTGTAATTTGTTTCATTTTTTTTTCTTTTATTTTTGGTGCCATTTTTGGGGCAATTTGTAATGTAAAAGTAATAGAATAGATTGTACTTATTTTATCTTTTTATTGTAAATTGTTGACAAAAAATATTGAAGACTAATGAAGAAAACAACAAATTTCCGTCACAAAAGCGAGGGCTGTACGAAAACAGGTTTTCCAGAGGCATACGGACTCCGTTTTGGGCGATTCAAAAGCCTAAAATGCTTGCAAAGTCGTGGGCTACAACTTTCCAGAAGGCCGGGAAGACCAACGACGACTCCTTCAGTAACTTTTCGGGCTTCAAAGTCTGCTGGAATTTTCTGGCAGATTACACTTTTTCACAATTTTGGGTTCTACTTGCTCAAGAATGTCTTGGAGCAAGTGGGAGCCCATTGGGTTTATGTAGGCCCGTTTGGGTTCATGTTGGCCCGTCCCCTAGTTTGACCCTTCGGTCCGTCGTGATGACTCACGTGACCGAACCTAGGATTTCATCGGTCGAGGTTTGCACAAAATTTGTTGCATGTTTTATTTATGTTTGTGGTTGTTTTCTTTTCCTATTAGATACAAGTAAATAAAACAATTAAAAACGGTTATTTGACACAAACATTAAAACATCCAAACATTTAATCATCGATAATTACTAGTTAATCATTGATGATTAAACCTTTAATCTAAAATTGTTTTGAGATTAAACTAACTTTAAATATGATTTGAAACTTAAAATAATAGTTAATCATTGATGATTAAACCTTTAATCTAAAATTGTTTTGAGATTAAACTAAGTTTAAATACGATTTGAAACTTAAACCTTAATAATCGTTAAATGTTTTTACCGTTTATTAAACGACTTATGAAGTGATATGAATGAAGTACATGATTCATTCATATCTTAATAAAATTTTATTAATTAAAATTTAACATACCTAAAATTTAAGTCACGCCGTCCAATCGGTTGTAAATCACTTGCTTCTATTTTTGAATTCACGTGAGACGTGGTTTGAATCTAGATCCGAGGTCATTATTCTCTACGCGTGAGACCTAGAGCTATTTTGACATGATTTCACATTGGATGACTTAATCG
The DNA here is from genome assembly GCA_963853835.1 of Calendula officinalis. Taxonomy (NCBI): domain Eukaryota; kingdom Viridiplantae; phylum Streptophyta; class Magnoliopsida; order Asterales; family Asteraceae; genus Calendula; species Calendula officinalis. The sequence goes on from OY970825.1 coordinate 50,888,266, forward strand.
AGTTAACGGTGAGACCTTGACTCGAGGCGACGATGCGACAAACATGCCACTTGACCCTAGATGCTTGTTCACTAGGTGCCATGAAGTCCCATACCTCTAAGAGTTGCAATTGTAATGCAATTGTTGATCGTCACCTACCTATTGGATCTATCACCTCTAGCAGATCAACTGATGCGGTGATAGAAGCTCAATGGGATCTTAGCTTTTAATTAAAATTAATTGGGTAGTTAATTGATTAAAAGGAATTATTATTGAAAATACTATTTTTTGAACTTTGGTTGTTATACAGATAACAACAACATCAAAACCTAAGTATCTCCACTCAAAAATCAGTTCTTGAAAACTGAAACTGACTAATATCAACTTTATCTTCTGATATCGAATTCTAAGGATTGTCCTTAGAGATGAGAAAGTTGATATACCTATAAGAGGCCTTACCTGAGGCACCTCCTGTCAGTGATTCTGCTGCTGTTCGTCAAGCCTTTACCGAAACGTTTAACGAACACCAAGAAGTTGCTACTCATATGCTTGTGAGCATGAACCCCGAGATTCGAAAGTACTTCGAGGAACTCACAGCATATGACATGATAAGCGAGTTGAAAATAATATTTTAACAAAAGGCAGAACTTGAACTGTTCAAAACAGTTAAAGCATTCCATGCTTGCAATCAGGAGGACGGCCAATCAGTTAGCACTTACATCTTGAATATGCAATGCTATCTTGATCCAATGGAACGTCTTGGTTACCCCTTACCACAAGTTCTTGGAATGAGCTTGATTCTTACCTCACTATCCAAGGACTATGACCAGTTTGAAAAGTGTTTTAAAAGTACATAGCATGGGGAAGACAATCGTTGAACATGCTATGGTAAAACTGGTTGAGCAAGGGTTACCCAATACTTTTCTTGCAATTAGGGAAGGTAAACCGCAAGCACAAGGCAAGAGTCTAGGTAAGGGTAAGCTAGTTTACTTTTCCAAACCTACGATTCCCCCACCTGCTAAAAAGGAGCACCCTGCAAAGGATATTTCTTGCCATCATTGCGATGAAACTGGCCATTGAAGGAGGAATTGTCCTGCCTACGTGGCAGAGTTGATGAAGGACAAATGTGTTCTAGTTAGCACATTAGGTATCTTCATTATAGAACTCCATACTTTTCGTGATAAATCTTGAGTGTATGACACTAGTTGTGGAACTCACATTTACACAAATGTGCAAGATTGAATGTGAAGTAGAAAGCTAAATGAATGGAAGCTGTGATCTTATCCTTCCTAATGCGTTAATTATTGTTTTGAATAATTGTCAATTATGCATTGTTTAGCTTTATCGTTTGTTGAATAAGGGATTATGATATCTTGTTTTATGAAAAATAACATTTTTTATTACTATTCCTTATAATAGTATGTTTGAAATTAATATGCATGATCCTAATTCAAACGATAGTTCTATATACAAATGTAGCACTCAAGAATCCAAATTGGTTTGGATTCTACTTACCTAGAGCATCGTCATCTTTTCCACATAAACAACTCGACGGGCTTCTTTACAAATGATTATGAATCATTTAAAATGCCTCTCTTGTATATTATGGAAAGATAACAAGAAAGCTTTTCTCCCATGTTGGCAAAAGAGCTAAAAATCTACTTGGACTCATACATACTGATGTATGTGGCCCTTTTAGAACTAAGACTAGGGAAGGTGCCACCTACTTTCACTGATGATATCATTCGATGTGGTTATGTTTACTTGATTAAACATCAACATGGAAGCTTTAATGATATCAGTCGCTATGGTTATGTTTACTTGATTAGACATAAACATGAAATCTTTGAAACGTTCAAAGCTTTCTAAAGTAAAAGTAGAAAATCAACTTAGCAAGACAACAAAGGCTTTCAGTCCTGATTACGGATGAAAGTACATGAGTCAAGAGTTTCTGGATCATCCCTCACATCGTGAGATTGTCTCACAATTCACTCTTTCATACACTCCACAAGATAATGGTGCGTCTGGAAAGAGATATCGGACCCTGTATGACATGGTGCGATCTATGATGAGTCCTACTACTCTTACACTATCCTTTTGAGGGGCATGCACTGAAGTCTGCTGCTCGAATACTTGATATGGTTCCGACCAAAAGGTTAAAAAGACACCATATGAGATATGGCGTGGGAAAGTCCCAATTTGTCTTACTTGAGGATCTGGGGTTGTGAGGATCTCGTGGAACGAGACATGCCGAACAAACTTGAGCCCATATCTATCAAGTATATCTTCGATTACTATTTTACTTCCCAACTGAGAACAAATGGTTGTTACTCGGTATGCTGAGTTTCTTGAGAACAGTCTCATTTCACAAAGCAAGTGGGAGCACTATAGACTTTGACAAGATTCAAAGTGAAGATACACAACCTTCTGGTAACACTAGCAAATATCATTCTGAGGCTGGACATATAGATGTTGGACCACAGGATGATGTTGTTCCCATTCATAGATCCGCAAGGACACTTCATGCACCTGAACGATATAGATTTATGTCGATGCTGAGGAGCAAGTTTCGAGGATCATTATGAACCCCCTAACTATCAAGTTGCATTATCGAATTTTGTATTCGAAAAATGACTTGAAGCTATGAATGCGAAAATAAAATCCATGAGAGACAATCAAGTTTTGAACTTAGTTGATCTTTCTCAAAACAGTAAGACTGTTGACATGGATGAAAATATACACACCTATAAATCTCTCATAGTAGCAAAAGGTTACACTCAATCCTACTGGATTGACAATGATGAAACCTTCTCGCCTGTTACTAAAGACATTAGGATTCTTATAGCCAAAGTAGTGTACTATGACTACGAAATTTGGTTGATGATGAAATCAAATCGTTTGTTTCACCTAAAACCCAAACTGAGTATGTGTATATATGAAAGCTAGTGGGAGCGTTGTCGTTTCTCAAGTCATACATGTTGATGACATGTCACTCATGTGAAACAATATACCATGCTACAAGATGAAAATCCTGGCTTGGAAAATGTTTCGACATGATGGATTGTAGGGACATGACATACATACTTGAAGTAAAGATCTATAATGATAGATCAAAGCGGTTAATTGGTTTAAGTCAAAGTGCTTACATTGACAAAATTCTAAATGGTTTAGAGTGGTACTCCCAAACGAGGAAGTCCTCGTATGCCACACAATGTAAACTTGAGTGAGACTCAAGGACCTTCCACACCTGATGTGGTGAAGCGGATGAATGTAATCCCCTATGAATCTGCTATTGCATTCATCATGTACGCTGTAAGGAGCACTAGGCCAAATGTAACGTCCTTAGGGGACCTTACTAGAAAATACCAACAGAATTCATGAGAGGTCACTGGATTGCTGTTAAGAACACATTGAAGTATTTTAAAGTACTGGAGATATGTTTCTTGGTCATGGTGGAGATACTGAACTGAAACTAAGTATACTTGCTATACTTATGTTGGTTTTGAAATAGGGCGTGATGACGCTAGATCCTATTTACGAAGGTTCACTACATTCGAATGATTTATCGAGATATGTGAAATTCGTACACTTAAAGTTCAAACAGATAACTAACTAGCTGACACTTTATCGAACTCAATGTCTTGTACCAAACATCTTGAATATGAATGGAACATTGGACTTCGACAAGCTAGTAGTTTCATGTAAATCTGTTTTAGTATTTGGATAATGGAACTGTGAGCAGTTTATATTGGAATAAATTGATATATTTGATATGATCGTTTTTATATGAATATCTACTGTGTTCTATATTTGCATGTTTATATCCTTGAATATTTACTGTGTTTTATATTCTAAATTGTCCATTGTCATATTGATAATATGGGAATATTATTAAGACAAATCTGAGGGCATTGATGACATTATCTTAGTATGACTAAGGATGATGAAATCAAACTCACATGTCGCTCATAACGATGCACGATTGGACTGACCCAAACTATGAGAAATCACTTCTTGGATTTATGTCACAAGTGAATCTCACAAAGGCTTTGTCACTTATCCTCTGACTTGAGATGCAAGTTGGTTTGTGTATGTAGAGGGGCAAACTTTGATGTGGTTAAACGCTGACCTGAATAAGGCTGCTATAACAACCATTATCGGGTTTATCATTAAGCATATGACAGACACGTGCAGTCAATATAGAATTTGTTCCTCCACGTATGTGGATTAGATACTACTGGGCCCCTCGATGATTTTGAATAGATGTATGTGTGGCCACACCCAAAAGGTAATCAAGATGAATCTTGATTGGTTTTGGTAATCTATTTCATTATATAGATCGAGAAACAGAATCGTTGAAGTTTTAGATTGACATTGATCCTTGTCTAAAATTCAACATAGTATCAGTAACAAAAGGATAACTGCTTGAAAAACTTTGAACAAAGATTTTATGAAACTCCTCATATACTCCTAGGGGCATTGGCGGGTTGCTAGACTCTAACCTTTGCTTGTATAACTACTTGATGTTATCACGTGCGCAAGTGGGAGCTGTTGGAATATGCTTCACGCGTATAACATATAGTTATATGGCTAGTTGTTTGTGAGCCTAAAGGGTCACACACTTAAACACTAAACACCATTATATAATTAGTGTAATTAGTGTAATTACATTAATTATTAATATATAAGCTATAAGCTTGTGTATAATAAGTTTAATATTAATTGTTAATATTGAAACTTTATTGTGAGCAAAATGGAAGAAACAAATGACTAGGGACTAAAGTGAAAATGGAACAATGGTTTATGGAAATCATTGATGGGTCTTTATGGCACCATTAAGAGTGTTGAATGGCTCCATAAACTCACCCTTGACCACCCATTTTGGCTATCCCCAACACACACTTGTATGTGTTTTTGTTTCTTTTTGCTCTCAAGATTCAAGGACTAGCATCCTCCATTGGTGTTCTTGCTTGTGTTGTGTGGATTTCTTTTAGAGGTATTCTAATTGAATACTTGGTTTCAATCCATCATCAAATCCATCCGAATCCACAACAAGATCAAAGGCTTCAAGGGTATGAAATGTTCATCCAATCTCTTTGATTTTCTTATAGTTTAATTGTATGATTGATATCAAGATCCGTTCATGGTGATTAAATCTTTCCGCTGCGTTTTGTTACTTGTAATAACCGAAAATCACCATTATCAACTTGTCTTTTTCGAGGGATGATGATTTCGTGGGGTGTGTTAACGGAATGATCAAGGAATAAATGAAACCTTAAGCCTTCTATATATAATAGAATAAGTTTCATTTAAGTCCTTCTAGTTTAATTAAGATTAGATCTTTAATTAAACTTTCCTTTTACACTTCCATCCCTTATAGTTTTACTAGTTATTATTGTCACACTTAATTATCAAATGTCTTAGTATTATACACTTATATATTTCGGTACCCATATAGACGAAATATATATACTTGTATTTTATACCATTAACAATTAATTAGACAATAATATTATCCAATCACTATATGATTTAAATGCTTTAAATCATATCATGGGTAATCATTAATTAACACATTGTATATTTACTCAACTAGTAAATGTACAAATACTTGTATTAATTAGTTAGTTAAACTAATCCAGTAATAAGTTAAACTTAACTTAATACTTAACTGATTCATAATGACTATTATGAATCATTCATCTTCGTAGTATCATTGCATATTTTGCTCGTATTATATGCACTCACCGGTATGACCCTTAAGTGTTTCGTAGGCATGGATGTATCATCATAGGTTGACCAACTGTGCACATAATTCCTTCAACTTTAACAGGCTCTTTTGGTTCTTCAGTACATGAATCATTTGTTCCTGCAACTTCAGTATCAGTTATAACACTAGGGGTAGAAGTTGTTTCATTTTCATTACATTTTTCAAATGTAGTAGTATTAAATATTAATGCAAATGGTGGAACAGCAGAAGTGTCATACTGCACTACATCGGGTTCAGTATCAGAAATTTCTTTTTCAGGAAATTCAATACTGAGCTCTTCTAGTTCAGTATAGCACTTTGAGCAGATAGAGGGACCAATGGGTTGATCGAAAATGATTTTGTCCTCGTCATCTGACTCAGTTTGACATCCAACTTCACAAAATGTTTTAGATTTGACAAACTAAATTGGATTCATATATGAATATTCTTCAAATAAATCAGCAAAATTGTTTCTACTTTTTAACTGAGGATCAACACCAAGTGCAGCCCTCACATTTTCTGGAAATTGTTGATTTAGACCTTTATTTAATTTTATAGAAGCATTCCCCCAAGTGAGCTTTATCAGCTAATCTTTGGTTCATATCTTGTAAGTTTAAAAAATTAAATTCTAAATCTTTGAATTTTGCTAATTTATCTATATTTTCATTATTTACCCTTTAAAGTAAAAAAATAGTTAATTTTAAAGCTTTTTCTCTATATACTAAAGTTTTAAGATCAACAATTATGTACTCAAAAATATTTTCTTTTTCATTCACTGAATAAGTTTGAAAGGCACTCAACTTGTACAACTGAGCGAAATCCCAATCACTGTGAACACCCATCCTCTCAACCTCTTTGATGTCCTTTTCAAAAGTGCTCTTCAAATCATCTTCAGTGAAATCCATAAAGGCTTTATTCTCAACTTCTTCCTCATCATCACTGAGCTCTTCATCCATCCAAGCTTCAGAGTATAGTGCCTGATGAGGTGCTCCATTCCCAGCTGCACCCTTGCCCTTGCTCCAGTTCTTCAACTTGACATACTTGTCCCTATACCGTTTAGCTCGGTATGCAATCTTATCATTCTGATCAGTTTCAGACGACTTAGTATGATAGTTGGCAGCAATGTGTCCAGGCTTTCCACACCTATAACATACACCTGATATTGGGTCAGTATTGGAAGAGCTAACACCCAGCCTCTTCTTTTTCAACTGATCCAGCTTCATAAACATGAGAGCCATTTGAGTTTCAAGCTCTTCTGCCTCAACATTATCAAGATCAACCTCTGGCTCTTCAGGCTCAGTGACAGTATAGGCATGTTGAACAACTAAGGCCATGCCAGTGGAGGTCTTGTCAGACTTCTTCATTGTTCTCCTCATGATTCAACATTAAACCATACAGTGTTTGAAGAGTGTATGTTTCGATGTTATTAGCAGCATTGACAGAGTTTGTCATGTCAAGAAATTGTTGAGGAAGACTGTCCAAAAATTTTTGACAGAGTTCTCCTTCTTCCTTCACAATCCCAACACTGATAAGATCATGGATAACAGTATTGAACCTGTTATAGAGAGAGGTGATATCCTCATTAGGATTTGAGAAGAAGTTTTCATATTTCCTTCTCCTGTTGCTCTTTCTTTGCAACTTTACCTTTGTTGTGCCCTCATAGGTGATGGTTAAGCTATCCCACATAGCTTTTGCAGTTGGAAGCTGCATGATTGCAGTCAATATCTCATTGGTAACTGCATTTCCAATCACACCTTTGGCTCTAGAGTCAAGACTGAACAACTGACGTTCAGTATCAGTCCATGTGTGTTTCAGTTTTGGTATGGTTCTTGTGCCTGCAGGAGCATCATCAGTGGCTGCAATGGGTTCCACAGTTTGTGGAATGATCGGACCATCAGTCAGAACAGTGATCATTTCACAATGGATAGATTCAAGATACCATTGTGCTTTCAGTTTCCACTGATGAAATTCCTTGCCATCAAAGATGGGCACTCCCTTTCCGGACATAACTGGTGCAGTTATTGAAGACATTTTTGATTTTGTGGGTTGGGAAGGGTATGTGTATGGAATGGCTGCCAAGGTAATAGATCGACTAGATAAGAGTTTATTGAGTCTGCTCTGATACCAGTTGTTAGGTCACAACAACCCTGGTTTATATGTTAATTGATAAATTAAATATACTTAATGAAATATTAAAGTGATTAACACACGAATATAGTCAATGTATAAATCCACTAAGTGTGGCTTGTTGTGGAATAACAAGACCACTGATCAATTACAAATATGTGAAAGTGAATACGTAAATTGGTGAGTACTCCTTTCCCAAGTGATCTCTATTTATAGTGTTATAGAGATCTCATAAGATAGGCAAGGAGTAGTGGAAGGACTGGAATAAGGAAAGTGACTGGGATAAAGGGATTCGATCTGGTCATTTACACTTGCAAAGTGTAACTTAGTCTTCCACTCAGTATTGGATTTCCAATACTGAGTTCCAATACTGAGCGGCCAATACTGCCTACTCAGTATTGCACCAAGACTTAGCTAATTTCTACAAACTAATCTAAGCTAGTCTAGGTTATTTTGTTATCTTAAGATCCTAATGGGGTAAGGCTTTTTGCCTTAACAAAGGCAACTAAAGCTCCTAGTAGTTGGTTAAGGGATGGATATGATATGCGAGTCTACATGAAATGCAATTTTATGTGTGATGCAATTTAACATGAACTGAAAATGTGTGGACCCAAAATCTTTTTTCAGTTATAGATTAGATTGTTGCTAATTCAATATAACTAATGGCTCTGATACCAATCTGTCACACCCCGCCGAAAATGGTTTTGTGGATGAACGAGGTACGACTAATTAGCAGCATTACACATCAATAATAGTAAACTTCGCATAAATTGAAAAATGGATTTCCAATGTCGTTACAAAAATCAAAAAGAAATTGTTTTAACGTAACCAAATAAATGTTGCAAATGAAAAACTTGGGTCATAAAGACTTATTCTTGAAACCAATGCATGACAATCCTTGACAAAAATTGAACCTTGAAATGACTTAACATCCGTTACCTGAGAAAAAATATTAGAAAAAGTGTCAACACAAAGGTTGGTGGTGATTCTTCTGGTCTAAATAACTGAGAGAGAAAGCTCGAGATGATGGTCGGAATCTCTGGTCTGTTGCCGGAGATGTAAAAGTGGCAGCTAGGGACAAAGATGGGGTGGTTTTTTATTACTTTCACATAGAGGGACAGAGAGACTAGATGAAGATGGTGGCTAGCTTTCCTGTTTTGGTTTCTCAAATGTGAGAGAGAGAGAAAGGAGAGGATAGGGCAGTAGGTTAGAGGGGGTAGAGTTTATAAGTGTTGTTGATTTTTGATTGGCCACCGATTTAATTAATTAATCAATATTGTTATTTAAATTCCATAAGATCTTCATAGGTAGTTTTTACATATGTACGTAGGGCATGTTAGGTGACTTGGTCAAATAGATACTCTCCTTTAATATTTTATTTTAATAATTGGGGATGTTAGTTGACAGTAGATATAAACCGTATTGGAATTATGTGCACGGTTAGTCAAACTATGGTGATACATCCATGCCTACGAAACACTTAAAGTCACACCGGTGAGTGCATGTTATACGAGTAAGATATGTAATGATACTACGAAGAGAATGATTCATAATAGTCTTTATGAATCAGTTAAGTATTAAGTTAAGTTTAACTTATTACTAGATTAGTTTAACTAACTAATTAATACAAGTATTTGTACGTTTACTAGTTGAGTAAATATACAATGTGTTAATTATAGATAATCCATGATATAATTTATGCTATTAAATCATATAGCGATTGGATAATATAATTGTATAAAATTATATAAAGGTTATTATATAATTAATTATTAAAAGTATAAATACAAGTATATATTTCGTGTATATATTATACCGAAATATATTACTGTATTTATACTAGACATTTAATAGTTAAGTGCAATAATAAAAGATTAGTAAAACTATAAGGGATGGAAACGTAAAAGGGAAAGTTTAATTAAGTATTAAACTTAATCAAACTAGAAGGGTTCTAAGTGAAAGATCTTCTATTATAAATAGAAGATCTTAGGCTTAACAAAATACTCTTAATGCTTAACCCTAGCCACCTTGGACGAAGTTCCTCCCTCCCCCTCTTGGAGATTTCGGCCGAACAGTAGACACCAAGATTTGGTGTTCTTCGTTCTTCGTGTTCTTCAAGTCCTGAAGATCAAGATCGTTACAAGTGATCAACTAGATGATCGCTCGTCGTGTTCATCATCACTGGACTTTCTTAAGCAAATATTAAGGTATGTTTTGGGACACTTTTTCCCCTCTTCCCTTTGTTCGATCGAAACCACCAAGAACCCTAGGGTTTTTGGTGTTAGTCGAATACACACAAGCAATTTGTGTGTTCGAATTTCTCATACAAGCTTCTTTTCTTGTTAATCTAGTTTTGATTTCCAAGTTCCTATACTCCTTTAGGGTTTAAGGATTAAGTTTAATCTCAGTTCCGCTTTTAGGGATTAAACTAGCTAGTTGGCTTAACCGGTGAGAACAACCTCTTGTTCTTGTCAGTATGGTTCGAACAAAGCATAGTAGGTGGTTAACCCAATGGGTTGATCAGTGTTATGAAACCCTTCAGTGGTATCAGAGCGATGGTTTAGAAATCTAAACAATAATAACAAAGTTTTTGTTTGTTTGATTTCCAAGTTTTTTATTTTTTGTTCCTTCTTCTTTTTCTTCCTTGTGTTCGTCGAAAAAGGGTAAGAACCCTAGACCAAGAATATTAAACTTGTTTAGTTTAATTCGTCATAAGGATTCAACCCTAGAAATGTTCGAAAAACATAAAGAACCCTAGGACCAAGAACATTAAACATGTTTAGTTTAATTGGTCAAAAGGTTTATTTCTTTAACCCTAGAATTTTAAACATTATAAGAACCCTAGGATCAAGAATGTCAAAAATTTTGGTCAAAAGGATTCTTTTCCATTTTCCTCTTGATCTACAAAATCTAGCACCAAGTATATTAAACTTGCTTAGTTTAATTGGTCAAAAGGATTCTTTCCTTTTCTCCCAATGTTAGGTCACAACAACCCTGGTTTATAATGTTAATTGATAGATTATTATACTTAGAGAAATATTAGAGTGATAACACAAGAATATAGTCAATGTATAAATCCACTGAGTGTGGCTTGTTGCGGAATAACAAGACCACTGATGAAGAGATCACCACTCTCTATAACAGGTTCAATACTGTTATCCATGATATTCTCAATGTAGGAATTGTGAAGGAAGAAGGAGAACTTGTTCAAAAATTTCTAGACACTCTTCCTCAACAATTCCTTGACATGACAAACTCTGTCAATGCTGCTAACAACATTGAAACATACACTCTTCAAACTTTGTATGGTTTAATGTTGAATCATGAGGAGAACAATGCTGCTAGACTGATCAACTGGAAGAAAACTGAAAAATCATCCACTGACATGGCTTGATAGTAAAACCTGTGCAAGGAAATAGAGGAAATGTTATAGATGTCATCATACTGGTAATAAAGGAAATGAATGCTGGACTGATCTCTCAAGTCTTAGGTACTCAGTATCAAAGAAAAAGAGAGAAAATAAGTCAGCATCACCACAAAAAACCTCCAAGGTTTCTCCTGAAGTGATACTGACCTCTCCATCAAAAGAAAGTAAGTCTAAACCTGTTTCTCCTACCAAAGGTCCCATTCAAAAATGGGTTCCTAAAGGAACTAATTTGTATTTTGTGTCTTGTGCAGGGTGATAGAAAATGGTACCTGGATAGTGGCTGCTCAAGACACATGACTGGGAGTATGGAGTACCTTCTAAATTATACACCAGAGAAGGGTCCTTCTGTCAAGTTTTGGGATTACTCAGTAGGGAAAACAAGAGGTTATGGAGTGATCAAGGCATGCAACATAACTTTTAAAAGAGTTGCCTATGTAGAGGTTCTAAAACACAATCTGCTTAGTACCAGCCAGATGTGTGATGATGATAATGAAGCTCGCTTCAGGAAGACTGCAGGAATCATCTACAATGATAAGGGGCAACCTGTACTTATTGCTCGAAGAGAGAAAGATGTCTATGTAGTCAACTTGTCTAATATAGACCCTACTATTCGAGTATGCCTGATTTCTAAAGTCAATCCAGAACTGAACTGGATGTGGCACAAGAAACTCTCTCACATCAACTTCAGAAACATCAATGAGCTCAGTATAAAGAAGTTGGTGAGAGGGTTGCGCACAATTACTTATTCAAAAGATAAGTTGTGTACATCATGTGAAATGGGCAAGCAGAAGAAGAGTTCATTTAAATAGAAAGTCAACCACTCAATAAATGAACCTCTTACCATGATACATATGGATCTCTTTGGCCCCATCAGCACACCATCTCTGGCCAAAAAGATCTATACACTTGTCTTGGTTGATGAATACTCAAGATACAATTGGGTCATCTTCCTCAAGACCAAAACAGATGCTACCACATAAATTATTACTTTCATCAAAAGAGAAGAACTTCAGATTGGCAACAAGGTCAAGCAACTTAGAAGTGACCATGGTACTGAGTTCAAGAACTCAGTATTAGCAGATTTCCGTGAAGACAAAGGAATCATACAAAACTTCTCTGCAGCCTACACACCACAACAAAATGGTGTTGTAGAAAGGAAAAATAGAACCTTGATTGAAGCTGCAAGAACTTTGTTATGCCATGCTGGACTGGCACCGAGCTTCTGGGCTGAAGCTGTAAACTTTGATAACTTTACACAGAACAGAGCGAAAATAGTCCAGAGACATCACAAGACTCCTTATGAGTTATATCATGGCAGGGTTCCTAATGTGGAATATTTCCACATCTTTGGGAGTAAATGCTTTGTGCTCAGTACTAAACAAAATCTCAACAAATTTGCTCCTAAGGCAAATGAAGGTGTGTTCATGAGTTACTCACCACACTCCAAGGCCTTCAGAGTGTATGTCATCTCAACAGAGGTGATTGTAGAATCCATCCATGTTACTTTTGATGAAAATTCGGATGTGCATTCTACTTCAGCAAGGGAGGACATAAGTGGTATAGAAACCTTATGCAATCCAGAAAACTCCAATGCTGAACAGCCCAAGTCTCACCCATACTATGTTGAGCATGGTATGAGTGATATTGATCAAGATAGAACTCAATATGACAGAACTGCAATAAATACTGAGGTTCCCATACCTAAGAATCCTAACACTGAGTTCTCTAATCTTGATCTGAACAACTCCACTTATGAAGAAGGTGAAACATCCAACACATTTCAAGAATCCACCTCAAATCTGCAAGATGAAGAGGAACATCAACCTGAATTGTCTCATAGTGAACAATTCTCTGATCAGTATCCGACAGACAAATCTCCAGTTCAACAAGATATTGTTGACCTTGCTTCAAATGCTCCCTTATGAAACAATCTAAGGGAACACAGAGACCATCCACACTCAAATATCATTGTTAGGTCACAACAACCCTGGTTTATAATGTTAATTGATAACACAAGAATATAGTCAATGTATAAATCCACTGAGTGTGGCTTGTTGCGGAATAACAAGACCACTGATCAATTACAAAAGATGTGAATGTGTAAAGTAAATTGGTAAGTACTCCTTTGCAAGATGATCTCTATTTATAATGTTATAGAGATCTTACATGATGAGCAAAGAAGTAACCGAAGGACTAAGTAAGGGAAATGACTAAGATCAAGGGATTTGATCTTAGTCCGTTACTATACTGAGTATCACTCAGTCCTTCTACTCAGTCCTTGTACTCAGTATCACTATCTGATACTGAGTACTGATACTGAGTTCCAATACTGCTCACTCAGTATCAGACCTAAACTTAGCTATATTATTCTACATATTAATCAAAGCTAGTCTAGGTTGTTTTTGTTATCTTAAGATCCAAAGGGGCAAGGCTTTTTGCCTTAACAATCTCCCCCTATCTAAAGATAACAAAACAATTACAAAGAGAAACTAAACAAAATAAGCTACAGGCTGCAAAGTCTTCTTTTTTAGTCTTTGTTGATCGACTCAAACTCGTAGAAGACTTCTTTCTTCACATGGATGAACTCTTCTCTTTTCATCAGTTCATCTTGCCTGTTGTTTAGTACAGCAACTATCTTCTTTCTAAACCAAGCATCTTCTTTCTTGGTTATCATCCATTTAAGGCCCACCAAATGGCTGATAGGAGCTGTTGCCAAATCTGCTTCAGTAATGAACCACTCCCTGTCATCTGAGTCAGTATACATATATCCAGATGTTGGATATATGGTACTCTTTTGATCCTGAAAGATAAGATTAGAGGGAACAGTATATGTGGGAATTATTCTGAAAGTATTAAGGCACTCAGGTTTGTTGTTCTTCATAGCTTCAGTCATCACACTGAGTGCCCTGTATTCTGCTGCATAAAGAATGCCTTTTTCATAGCATATAGCAGATACAGCCCAGATTTCATCCATCATCACTTGGGCTTCAGAGGATCTTGAGGGCATCTCCTTTATCAGTCTAGCAATCTTTATCCAATCTTGAAGTCCCATATTTTGGATGTCATGGAGGAAAAACTTCATTGGAGGACTGGCTGGCCCAGTACAAGTTGCAACAATTGATTTATCAACAGTTTTGACCTTTATTTTGTTGACAAATTCATTTAGCCAGTATATGTCTCTTACAGTTAGAAATGCTTTATTCCTCAGCATACCATCCGTGTTTCCCTATATCTTGTTCTTTGTGCCACAATGTTCCAATACTGTTCAAGTAATTCATCTCCAGTTCTTCTTACAGTATGAGATCTTCTTGGAACATCTTCAGACTCAGATTCAGGTTCTTCCTTAACAGGGAAGAACTTTTAGGCCTCAATCTCATCCTCAGCTTTACTCTTTTCCTCAGTAAACTGAGCAGATCTCCTAGGTCTTGAGATCAGAGGGGCTGGATCTTGTTCTTCACTAGATTCTGAGGACATAACCACATTTGTCATTCTTCTGGTTATTGGTCTTCTAGGAATTCTAGAAGGTCCTTCAGCATGAGGTGAGATAGGTTTTCTTGTATGTACTTCATCATCTGAGAATGATGATGAAGAGGTTTCTTTATTTGCTTCATCCAGTGCAAAGTTTAAAAATTCTTCTGATGCCACTGGATGTTCTTCATCTTCATCATCAGCAATGGGCCACACAAAAGGCCTATAGACCACAATTTGCAAGTTGTTTTCTTCTAGAACAGGTGGCTCAGTATAAGCTTGCTGTGGTTGGTCAGTGTGAGTCTCCCCCTGAGCAGATGGCTCAAGTGGGTCTTGAACTTGTAATGCTGACCTAGTTCTTTGTCTTCTTCTCTCATACTGAATGCGAAGTGGCTCAGTATGAGGGCTTTGCTGATGTTGTTGTTGTTGTTGTTGTGGAGGTTGATCTTCATTCAATCTTCTTCTTTTCTCCCCCTGAGCAGATGGCTCAGTTTGATCAACCTCAGTATCTCTTTGTCTCTTCTCCCCCTTTTTGTTATCATTGGATGAGGAGGGAAGAGGATCAGTATCACCACCCATGTCCCCTTCTGGTTGTTCAAGAGTAGGGGAGGGCATGGGCTCAGTTGCAGCATCAGTATCACCAGCATCTCCTTCTCCTTCTCCTTCTTCATTGTGGTCACCATGTGAAAATGGTGGAGTTTGTGGTTGCTGATGTGGTTGTTGAAGTAATGAGACTGACTGTTTTATTGAGTCAATATCACCACTCATCTTGTCCATTCTGGCTAGTATTATACTTTGAGTATGTTGGATGGCCAGAATTTGTTGCATGATTGCTTGCAGAGTCACTTGGTCTCCTGCAGCCTGTGATGCCTGAATGCCCTGCACAGATGGTGCTAAAGAAACAAAAAAAAAAAAAAAAACTGGTTAAAAGAAAAGGTTTATCAAATAGAATTGTGGTGTTGTTTAATTCTATAATCATATAAACAGAGTTTGTGAAGTCTGTATTTCATCTGGTTTATGATGAAATATTGTGGACTTGTGCATAGCATGTGTAAGAAGGTTTTAGTAAAAGTGAGTGTGTAAATTTAAGTAGCTCAGTATAGGATAAGTCACATTTACTAAAAGGTTTGGGTTTGGGAATTCGAAGCCTGGGATGTGCTTCTAGTTATTTTCAATGTTTATCACTCGGTATTAGAGTGATAACAGAAATGTGGCTAAACCCCATGGAAAGTTTTTGGATTTTGTGGCTTAAGGGTTTGTGATCATTTCTTGAATGATGCTACCCAACTCAAAAATAAGTTGGACAAAATCCAAGCAGCACCAGTGAGTGTCAGTATGACATCAACCACCATTGTCTCTTTAAATGTTGAGACAACTGTAGACTGACAATGATCAATTTTGTGTGCTCAGTATATGAATTTTGCATAGCAGCAGTGGGCTAGCTATGTTGGCCATAAAAGGATATATATTTGAAAGATCGTTTGAGACTTTGGTCAGTATTGAGTTGGTACTGGCCAATACTTAGTCTCTGTTTGGGAATGAAATATATATATAAGTTTAAGGGCTTTTTAGAAATTCATACCTGAGACTCTGTCAGATTCCCTTCTAGCGTCTGCAGTGGTCGGTGCAGGATCATGTGTTTGTTGATGTGCAGCACCAACATCTTCAATACCGACCTCTCTATCATGCTGAGCACCTTCCAGTGTAGTTTGTGCATATTGAATCTCCACATCAAGAGGAACATGAGGTTCCTCAATTAGTTGAGCAGTTTGGACTAGTTCTGGACCTGGAAGGTCAGCGGTGGCTGCAACTAGGCTTTGGGCTTGAAGAGATGCAGTTAATGAGCGAACATTTGCAGGCTGCACCTCCTCAGATGATAAGTTTCCCATAATGACAGGGGAAAGATGTCTTCTTCTTCTTTGGAGGACCAGTGGTGTGTCTTCTGAGGACTCAGTATCAAAAATTGTTTCTATATGAGGAACCTCAGGGTCCTGTGCAGGTGGAGAGATATGTTGTTGAGTTGGTTCTTGAACTTGTGGAACATCCTGCATCTCAATATCTGGACCAGCCTGGGCTCCATTGCCACTATTATCATCATTATCATCATCACCATCATTGTCTGACTCAGTATCAGACATGTCTTCTTCATCATTTATATGTTCTTGAACAATGGCCCACATAGAAGGGCTCAGTAAAGGCTCTGCTTGTCTTGGCCTGTAAAAGAAGATCTTCTCACTAAGAGGAGGAAGATCAACCCTTGGACTGTGAAACTCATCATAAGAATGTGTGGGCATTGAGTGTTGAAAGATGAGTGATAAGAATCTGCAGAAAGGGACATTACATTCCCTTGTGTTAGCCCGAACCAAAGTAGCTAATTCATTGAAAATGAGTCGTGCATAATCAATGTTTCTTCCATAGTACAGAGCATGTACTATTTGCATCCCAAATTCATTTATTTGATCCAAAGCACCTGTCTTGTGAGTCATGCACCGAATAATTATTGTAATGAGAATACCCCACATAGGACCAAATTCGTTTCTTTTGATGATTCCTGTTGTTCCTCTTCGACCCAAAAATGGCAGTACTGAGCGTGCCTCTGATCTATCAACAAATGGGTCATACTGAGCTTGTGATGGAAGCCTCAGTGTTTCCCGAATGATTGCAGTAGAAACAAAAGCTCTTCTTTGATCCCTAATTACCCATCCAGCAATCATATCTGGAGAATCGAGTGTGGCAGAGTACCAAAACTCACATAACATTTATGGGTAAATTGCTCGAGGAGATAAGGTCAGTGCACGAGCAAATGGGCAATGCTTCATAAAAGTCACAATATTTGTGAATTCTTGGCATACCCAAGCTTGAGGAATAGTGAAATTCGTTGTGATGTTGTTCCTCGCAAACCTGGGCACTTCATCATTTCGGAATTTGATTTCCGATTCAACTTCTGGAGCAACAAAAGTGTAATTCGCCATCTGTGATTTTGATTTGAAAAAAGTTTGCTTGCTAATAGAAAGTGAAATCGTTAATCGCAGAGAGAATTGAAAATGAAAGAAAGAAATAATAGTTAAAAAAAAATGAAGTAAAAATAAACGGTTATTTATAGGAGATTTGAAAGATAATTAAGGTATTGGGAAGTAAAAACGGCTGATTTGACTGCCTTATCCTCTGCCAACGGTAACTTTCTTATTAAGAAAGGTTACCGTTTGAGCAGTATGAGGATTAAGCTCGGTTTAAGCGCCGTAATACCCCAATACTGAGTAAAAAAAAATTATTAAAAAATAATAAAATTATAAAAACAATTAATTTACTCTGGAAATGAATAAAAAAAATAAAAATTTCAAATTTTGATGATAACAGACTAGTGATACTGAGTGGTCAGTATCAACATGAGTGAAACTGAGCGTTAAGTTTTAAAGATTAAGGATTCAACATACCTAATTTCCCTAGTAAATACATAAACCTTTCCTCAGGGAGAGGTTTAGTAAACACATCGGCCAATTGTTCATCTGTTGATACATAATCTACCTCAACCTTACCTTTTTCCACATTATCTCGAATAAAGTGGTGTCTGATATCAATGTGCTTGGTTTTGGAGTGATAGACTGGGTTCTCTGTGATAGCAATAGCACTCTTGTTATCACAATGAATGGGAGTCTTATGAAAATTGAACCCATAGTCTAAGAGTTGATACTGCATCCATAATAATTGAGCACAACAACTTCCTGCAGCAACATATTCTGCTTCTGCTGTGGAAGTTGCTACCGAATTTTGCTTCTTGGATGACCAACCAACTAGTCTTCCACCGAGGAATTGACATCCTCCACTTGTGCTTTTTCTTTCCAATCTACAACCTGCAAAATCTGCATCTGTGTACCCTTCAAGGTCAAAGTTTGAGTCTTTGGGATACCAAAGACCCAGGTTAGGAGTACCTGTAAGATATCTAAAGATTCGCTTAACTGCTTTCATATGTGATTCTTTAGGATCAGACTAATACTGAGCACACAAACATGTTGCAAACATGATATCAGGCCTGCTAGCAGTTAAATAAAGTAAGGAACCAATCATACCTCGGTATGTGGATTGACAAACTGATTTACCAGTTTCATCCTTACTTAACTTATCCTGAGTACCCATAGGAGTGTGCATGGAAGATAAATTTTCAAATTTGTATTTCTGTAACATATCATGCACATACTTACTTTGATTTATAAAAGTGCCATCAGACTTTTGTTCAACTTGTAAACCAAGAAAATAAGTAAGTTCTCCCATCATACTCATCTGATACTGAGTTGACATTATCTTAGCAAACCAGTCACACATTGACTTGTCAGTGGAACCAAAGATAATGTCATCTACATATATCTGAATGAGTAAGATGTTAGAACCGTTCCGTTTTGAAAATAATGTTTTATCAATTTTACCTCTTGTAAATTTATTTTCAATAAGATACTCGGACAGGGTATCATACCAGGCTCTTGGAGCTTGTTTGAGCCCATATAGAGCTTTATCAAGCTTGAAAACATAATTCGGAAATTTAGGATCAACAAAACCTGGTGGTTGTTTAACATAAACTTCTTCTTGGAGTTTTCCATTTGGAAAAGCACTTTTGACATCCATCTGATAAACTTTGAAATTTTTGAAGGCTGCATATGCAAGATACAACCTAATAGCTTCAATTCTGGCAACTGGTGCAAAAGTTTCATCATAGTCAATGCCTTCTTCTTGCCTGTAACCTTGAGCAACTAACCTTGCTTTGTTTCTGATGACAACACCATCCTTGTCCATCTTGTTTCTGAACACCCACTTAGTACCAATAATAGTTTTACCAGTAGGAGGTGGTACTAAGTTCCAAACTTTGTTTCTCTCAAACTCTGTGAGCTCTTCTTGCATAGCTTCTACCCAATATTCATCTAATAAAGCTTCATCAGCTTTCTTTGGTTCAATGGTAGATAGAAAACTTGAGAAGAAACAAAAATTTGCAGTTGTTTGGGGTGGAAACTCTAATTTTCTTCCTGTTTGGACACCTTCTTCAATAGGACCAATAATGTTTGAGTGTGGATGGTCTCTGTGTTCCCTTAAATTGTTTCTAAGGAAGCATTTGAAATAGGATCAACAATATCTTGTTGATTTGGTGTGTTGTGTGTCTGATACTGAGTGGAATTCTGGTCAGTATTAGACACCGGAGGTTGCTGTTCAGTTCCATTTTGCAGAGTGGATATGGATTCTTGTGAAGTGTTGGATGTTTCACCTTCTTCATAGGTAGAGTGGTTCAGATCATTAGTTGGAAACTCAGTATGGAGGTCCTCTGTTATGGGAACCTCAGTATTAGTCGCAGTATAGTGATACTGAGTTTGAACCTGATCAGTTTCATTAAACTTATTGGGAATAAAGTGTGGATGAAACTTGGGCTGTTCAGCAATGGAGTGTTCTGGATTGCATAAAATATCTATGCCACTTATGTCTTCACTTGCTGAGGTAGAATTCTCATTCTGATCTTCATCGAATGTGACATGAATGGATTCTACAATCATCTTGGTTGAGATGATATACACTCTGAAAGCTTTAGAGTGTGGAGAGTAGCCCATGAACACACCTTCATTTGCTTTGGGAGCAAATTTGTTGAGATTTTGTTTTGTACTGAGTACAAAGCATTTACTCCCAAAGATGTGGAAGTATTCCACATTAGGAATCTTGCCATTATATAACTCATATGGAGTCTTCAGATGTCTTTGGACTATAGTAGCTCTATTCTGAGTGAAGTTTGCACAGTTTACAGCTTCAGCCCAGAAACTCAGTGCCAGTCCAGCATGGCATAATAAAGTTCTTGCAGCTTCAATCAGTGTTCTATTCTTTCTTTCTACAACACCATTTTGTTGTGGTGTGTAGGCTGCGGAGAAGTTTTGAATGATTCTTTTTTCTTCACAGAAATCTGCTAATACTGAGTTCTTAAACTCAGTACCATGGTCACTTCTAAGTTGCTTGACCTTGTTGCCTTTTTGAAGTTCCTCTCTTTTTATAAAGGCAATGATTTCTGTTTTTGCATCTGACTTAGTCTTGAGGAAGATGACCCAAGTATATCTTGAAAATTCATCAACCAAGACTAGAGTATAGATCTTTTTGGCCAAAGATGGTGTGCTGATGGGGCCAAAAAGATCCATATGTATCATAGTAAGAGGTTCATTAATGGAATGATTGACTTTGGACTTGAATGAACTCTTCTTCTGCTTGCCCATTTCACATGCTGAGCATAACTTATCTTTTGAATAAGTAATTGTGGGCAACCCTCTCACCAGTTTCTTCATACTGAACTCGTTGATATATCTAAAGTTGATGTGAGAGAGTTTCTTGTGCCATAGCCAATGCAATTCTGGCTTGACTTTAGAAAGCAGGCATACTCGAATAGTTGGGTCTATTTCAGATAGGTTGACCACATATACGTCTTTTTCTCTTCTAGCAATGAGTACAGGCTGGCCTTTATCATTGTAGATGATTCCTGCAACCTTCCTGAATGGAGCTTCATTGTCATTATCACACATCTGGCTGATACTGAGCAGATTGTGTTTTAGACCCTCTACATAGGCAACTCTTTTAAAAGTTATGTCGCCTGCCTTGGTCACACCATAACCTCTTGTCTTTCCCACCAAGTCATCTCCAAATTTAACAGAAGGACCCTTCTCTGGAGTATAATTGAGAAGGTATTCCATACTGCCTGTCATGTGTCTTGAGCAGCCACTATCTAAATACCATTTTCTGTCACCCTGCACAAGACACAAAATAAGAATTAGTTCTTTTTAGGAACCCATTTTTGAATGGGACCTTTGGTGGGATAAACATATTTTGACTTAATCTCTTTATATGGAGAGGTCGGTATCACTTCGGGGGTAACTTTAGAAGTTTTCTTTGGTGATACTGACTTAGTTTCTCTCCTTTTCTTTGGTACTGAGTACCTAGGACTTGAGAGATCAGTCCAGCATTCATCTCCCTTATGACCAGTATGATGACATCTATAACATTTTCTAGGTCTATTTTTAAACATATTTTCATACGGTATTTTAGAAAAATGTTTCACTTTTGGTAGGTCAGTATGAACGAGTTTTGCAAATTGTTTACTTAAAGATTTGACCTGATCACCAAGTGTTTTTAAAATGATAATTTTGTCATTTTTAATAGGTGTATTAACATTGTTTTTAACTGGTTTAGGAGATGGAGGATCTGGTTGCTTCTTTTTATTTGGCAGAGAAGTCTTTCTAATATTATTAGTGGTAGACTTCTTGTCTTTGTCAACTAAAGACCTAGTTGAAGTTGTTTTTTGTTTATCATGTTTTGAAGAAACAACTTTAACAGGTTCTTTAGATGTCTCAGTATATGATGTTTCTGTTCCTGCAACTTCTGTATTAGATGAAGCATTTGAGATAGAAGTTGTCTTATTATCATTATATAATTCAAAAGTTGTTGTATTAAATATTAATTCAAAAGGTGGAACAGCAGAAGTGTCATACTGAACTATTGGTAGCTCGGTATCAGAAATTTCCGTTATATGAAATTCAATACTGAGTTCTTGTAGCTCAGTATAGCACTTTTAGCATATGGAGGGACCAATAGGTTTTTCTAAAATTTCATTTTCCTCATCATCTGACTCAGTTTGACATCCAACTTCACATAAAGTTTTAGCTTTTACAAAATTAATAGGGTTCATAGTAGAAAACTCTTCAAATAAATCAGCGAAATTGTTCCTATTTTTAAATTGAGGATCAACACCAAGTGCAGCCCTCACATTTTCTGGGAATTGTTGATTTAAACATTTATTTAATTTTATTGAAGCATTTCCCCAAGATTTACACTGTTCTTCAAATTTCTCTTTTTCAAGTTTGTGTAAATGAGCTTTATCAGCTAATCTTTGGTTAATGTCTTTTAAATCTGAAAAGTTTAGTTCTAAATCTTTATATTTTGCAAATTTATCCAAGTTTTCATTATTTACCCTTTCAAGTTCTTGAATTGTTAATTTTAAAGCTTTTTCTTTTTGTACGGAAGTTTTAAGATCAACAATCATATACTCAAAAATCTTGGTTTTTTCATTCACTGAATAAGTTTGAAAGGAACTTACCTTGTACAACTGAGTGGAATCCCAATCAGTATGAACACTCATCCTCTCAGCCTCTTTGATATCCTTTTCAAAGAAGCTCTTCAAATCATCTTCAGTGAAAGCCATAAAGGCTTTATTTTCAATCTCTTCCTCATCATCACTTAAGTCTTCATCCATCCAGGCTTCTGAGTAAAGTGCTTGATGAGGTGCTCCATTCCCTTCTGCCCTCTTGCCCTTGCTCCAATTCTTCAGTTTGACATATTTGTCTCTATACCTCTTTGCTCGGTATGCAATTTTGACATTTTGGTCAGTCTCAGAAGACTTGGTGTGACAATTTGCAGCAATATGTCCAGGCTTTCCACACCTATAGCAAAGACCTGATCTTGGGTCAGTATTAGAAGAGCTAACACCAAGCCTCTTCTTCTTCAACTGATCCAGCTTCATAGACATAAGAGCCATTTGAGTTTCAAGCTCTTCTGCCTCAGCATCAGTAAGATCAACTTCTGGTTCATCTGGCTCAGTTACAGTATAGGCCTGTTGCACAACTAGAGCCATGCCAGTGGAAGACTTGTCAGTTTTCTTCCAGTTGATCAGTCTTGCAGCATTATTCTCCTCATGATTCAACATTAGACCATACAAAGTTTGAAGAGTGTATGACTCAATGTTGTTAGCAGCATTGACAGAGTTTGTCATGTCAAGAAATTGTTGAGGAAGACTATCCAGGAACTTTTGAACAAGCTCTCCTTCCTCTTTCACAATGCCTACACTGATTAAATCATGGATAACAGTATTGAACCTGTTATAGAGAGTGGTGATGTCTTCATTAGGAGTTGAGAAGAAATTTTCATATTTCCTTCTCATGTTGTTTTTTCTTTGCAACTTCACCTTTGATGTGCCTTCATAGGTGACTGATAGACTATCCCACATAGCCTTTGCTGTTGGCAATTTCATAATTGCATTAAGTATCTCTTTGGTAACAGCATTACCAATCACCCCTTTAGCTCTGGAGTCTAAAGCATACAACTGACGGTCAGTATCAGTCCATTTGTGCTTTAGTTTACGTACAGTTCTTATGCCCTCAGGAGCATCATCAGTAGCAGCAACAGGTTCCACAGTTTGTGGAATGATGGGACCATCATATAGCACAGTGAGCATTTCATGATGAATGGATTCAAGATACCACTGAGCTTTTAGCTTCCATTGATGGAAGTCTTTTCCATCAAAGATGGGTATTCCCTTTCCAGACATAACTGGTGCAACAATGGTAGACATTTTTGATTTTGGAGTATGGGAAGGATAAGTATAGGGGATGGCTGCCAGGGTTAAAGATCGACTAAATAAGAGTTTATTTAGCCTGCTCTGATACCAGTTGTTAGGTCACAACAACCCTGGTTTATAATGTTAATTGATAGATTATTATACTTAGAGAAATATTAGAGTGATAACACAAGAATATAGTCAATGTATAAATCCACTGAGTGTGGCTTGTTGCGGAATAACAAGACCACTGATCAATTACAAAAGATGTGAATGTGTAACGTAAATTGGTAAGTACTCCTTTGCAAGATGATCTCTATTTATAATGTTATAGAGATCTTACATGATGAGCAAAGAAGTAACCGAAGGACTAAGTAAGGGAAATGACTAAGATCAAGGGATTTGATCTTAGTCCGTTACTATACTGAGTATCACTCAGTCCTTCTACTCAGTCCTTGTACTCAGTATCAGTATCTGATACTGAGTACTGATACTGAGTTCCAATACTGATCACTCAGTATCAGACCTAAACTTAGCTATATTATTCTACATATTAATCAAAGCTAGTCTAGGTTGTTTTTGTTATCTTAAGATCCAAAGGGGCAAGGCTTTTTGCCTTAACACCCAAGATTTTGAAATCATGGAGGAAACTTGGACACCAAGTATGTTAAACTAGTTTAGTTTAATTGGTGGAAAAGCTTCTTAAGCTTTAGAAATTTTGAACCCTAGAAGTAACCTAGGACCAAGAACATAAAACTAGTTAAGTTTAATTGGTTAATAGGATTAATCAAGAACATAATCTGAAACCTAGTATAATTAAACAAGTTCGTGTTTAAAATGTTTAATTATTGTTTTAATAAATTTATTAAAGCTAGTACTTTAAACCTAGAAATCTAGACAATTTATTGTCTACAAGGTTTAATTAATAAGTTTAAATAAATTTATTAAAGTTACAATCTATCCTAGAATTTTAACAAAGTTTATAATTGTTTGAATATGATTTATTAGGATTAATCTTTAACTAAAAGATGTTATTGAACAAGAAAATTGAAACCTAGTTTTAATTGATCAAGAACAAGATAAGGGTTTAACTAATTAAATTTAATTAAGGATAAAAAGGAGGTGTTAATTTTAAAGGTTTAAAATTAACAAGATGTATTTACATTAATATTTAATTTTTCAGAATTTTTCAAATATTTAAAATATTTAAAAGAAAAATGAATTTTAAAAGATAAAATAGTTTGTACGTATTTTAATTAGATTAAGTTGAAATACATATGTACAAATTAGGTGTAATATTCTTACTAGAATGTTATAAGGTTTTAAAGGTGTAAATTATATATATATATATATATATATATATATATATATATATATATATATATATATATATATATATATATATATATATATATATATATATATATATAATATATATATTAATTAAATACAAGATTAAATGGAATATTAAATATAAATGTTATTTTGATCATTTAGTTGTAGTATTATAATAACTAGCAATTTGTATTAAGTTATAATTAAACTATAAATGTACAAAGTTGTAAACAACTAGAAATTGTACAGAGTAAGGTTTTATTATAATTAGATAATAATACGAAAGTTATAAATATTAGATTGTATAAGGTTATAAGTAATTATAACTAGTTATTTATACAAGTATATTACGAGTTACGTAAGATACTAGATTAATGATCAAGAGTAAGATAACATAGGAAATTTAAGAACCTATATTTAGCTTGTCTAAAGTTAAATGTAAGTATGGTTCAAACAAACTAAGATTATTATATATAGTTTATATATAATAAGTTTATTAGTGTTCACCAAGTACAAACTAGTGATTGTGTTTGCTCAAGTTCCATCATGGTTGTTGGAATTAGTGGGAGCTACACAAGAAAGTCGCAAAGTTTATAAATGTGTCCCTAAGACATATTTTGGCGAATCTAATGAATAAATGTTTAATTTTATTATTAGACATAGAAAAACTAGATATGTTAAATTAGAGTTGTGACTTGTGTTCGTAAATCATAAAGCATTAAAATCTCTATTTTAAAGTTTAACATAAGGTTTAAAGTTTTTCAAGTAAATGAAACAAGTACGTTTTATTAAGATAAAGTTTTTCACAAAACTTAGTAATATCTTTTGTACACCTCGTTTTAAGGTATACAAATAAAATCGAACAAATTTAAAACTTAGAGTTTTAAAAGTAATTTTAGAAAGGCGTCTTGTGGAATTAAGTACACAAATCGCACATTTTAAAATTAAGAATTAAAATTGGAATAATGTTTAAGTTTAGTTTAAGACTTAAACAAACCCAAGAGAATCTTAGATCTAAGTACTATCCACCTAATGGAACACTGAGCTTGTTAAACGATATTCATATTGTAAGGATAAAGAACCTTAGATATGGATTCAAATCATTGGGAGTGTTAGGGTGCGTAGGGTTCTGTGATAATCGGGAGTCCCGGCGCAGAACATCGCACTGTCTTAAATGGTATGATCTACTTTGGTGATAATCGGGAGTCCCAACCCAAAAAGTACTTGAGTAGAATAAACATACTAGACTTTATTTCAACTTAGAAATGTACGATTAAATTGTACAAGGTTTTAGTAAGTTATAAGTCTATAGATTCTACGACCCCTAGGAATTGTATCAAGTCTTGATACGATCGGTAAGGATGTTACCTACCTGAAACAACATGTCTCGTCGGGAAGTGCCCAAACCTTGCGGCGAGAATGTGATATATCGATCCTAGGCCTAAAATATTAATTATGGGTATATATATATTTTAGAGATGTTTATTGATGATTACTAATTAAACTGGGTTTGATTTGTAGATGGCAACAACAACCATAACGACATGTACCAACAATCTCTCACTACGCTTGTTTCTAGAAAAGGACGAATTGACTGGGTTAATGTTTCTAAATTGGAAGCATGATCTTCGGATTATACTTAGGCATTGGAGAAAAGTAAATGTCCTAGAAAGAGCAATACTAAATGCTCCTGCCGCGAATACTAGGAATGAACAAGGACAAGCATATTACGCTTGTAGAGTATTCAAATCTTGCAAGGTGGTTAAGGGATCATCAGTGAGTGCTCACGTCATGAAAATGAAAGAGCACATGGATCATCTTGAATGACTAGGACACCCAATACCGTTGTAGTTAGCAACAGTAATGATACTAAACTCGTTGTCAGATGACTATAAGCCTTATATAGTCAACATGGAGCAATCCATTAATGAGCTACATCCATGCTCATGACTACTGAGTTGATTTTGGGGACCAAGTTTAAGAATGATCTTGTAGTAACCGATGATGGTAGTGAAAAGATAAAGAGGCGCAATGGAAAGGGAAAGGGTAAAACCGATCCTAACCAAGATGTGCCTAAAGGTAATGGAGTCAAACAAAAGGTCAAGAAGGTGAAGCCAAACAAGGACCGAGACACGGTTTCTTGGTTGTGGCGAGGGTCAAAGGGTAGGAGGCAATGAAAGCTCCTAGTTGACTTGACCAACTTCTAGATACTCGCTTACTACTTGTAAAGTTTATTACGAGTAACTCAACTTTAGCAATCGTTTATTGCATGAGATGATGGAAAGTGAGATGGACTAACATGAGATAATGATCTCACGAGCACCACGTTTTAATTCAGTATTTTTCATTTGGATTCAGTAAAACAATTTTTGGTTTTAGTTGTTTTAAACAAATTACAATTTTCTATTTTATGATAAATTTTCGGTTTTAAGTTTATCATCGTTTGAATCCATGGTTGAATTATATTGTGTGTGCATGTGTAATGATTATACTAGTCAAGTTTTATGACTAGATTATAAAGTCAAGTGTTGACTTGATAATAATCTCATTGTTTATATTTGTTTGATTGTTGTATGGATATCTTAGAAGCTCAAATTACTTAGATACTAGTAGTTAGAAAGTTTTTCTAAATGTAAGTATTTAAAGATTTTATGGAAGCATAAGGTTCAAAGTACATTGAACTAAATTTAAAACATCTTAAGCAATGGTTACTTATGATAGTAAGTTTTAAAGTATTAGTATTAATATAGTATAATTATATTGGATATAATCAAGATAGACTATAAAGAGTATTATTACAAGTCTTTAATACTTCTGATAAAAGAATTTAATGAAGTCATAATTCCCTAACAGGAATAATTGGATATTCGTATAATCCATGGAGAATGACTTAGACATTAAATGAACTCTAAAAAGGATTGGATTATATTAAAGTATTTAAGAATTAAAAGGTTTTAATGCAAGTCTTTTATAGTTGTAATAAATACAATATTTAATCAAGTCATAATTCCCTAATAGGAATAATGGATATTTGAGAAATCCAAGAAATGACTTTCGCATTAAATGAGGTTCTTAAAAAGATACTAATATATTTAAGAATTGGAAGTATCGTTTCAAGTGTCTTATACTTGTTAGATACGTTGATAAATGAAAGTCATGATTCCCTAAACATGAATATTGGATATTCGCAAATCCAAAGGATGACTTTAATAATTGATAAAATCTTAAAAGGTTAAACTATAAGATTTTGACTAGGTCAAAGTAATAGTTTAAGTGATGCTTATGTTCCATAAAAGATAGTGGGATCTATGACTAACATATTCATTAAAGGTATTAATGAATATACTAAGTTAGTAAGATATTAACAACAAGGTATTACCAAGGCGTATGCCAAAGAGTTAAGAGAAATAATAAATGATCATTAATTAGATTATTGCAAACCTAATAGCGTGATCACAAGTCATGTGATTAATTATTGCATATCTAAAAGAATATCCGCACTCTAGTGGATATTATAATCATTTAAGGAAATTTTTTTAACTAGTTAATGATATATCTACAAATCAAGTAACTAAAAGAGGCTTTAGTTACAAAGCGAATTTATGAATTCAAGAAACTAAGGAATTAATTTCCAATCCTCCTTTGTTTACCGGATTGCATAAAAGGCAAGACTATAATATGTTCTAGTGTGTTGCAAGAACAAAATCTAGCAAAGACAAAAGTAATAGTGTTTTTCCAACACTTGTCTTATGTATTTAGTTTAATAGAAATGATTGGTTTAGTGATAAAGTTACATGTAAAATTGTAAACGTCATTATGTAATCAACACGAACAAAAGGAATAAGTAATGGCGCAGTAATAATTCTGTACATGAGTTAGTATCATTGTTATTCAGACTTTGTATGTTTTACAATATCCATGAATAAAAGTCTATTTATTCAAAAGATATAATCCGTGACTACTCGTCTTGGTGGGAACCTTGATGGGACGTTAACGTCATCGTGGTATTTGGTGGAGATTCGAGGTTTCTCGAAGATAGCTACACAAGTTTTGTTGTAGACCAAATATCGGTGATATTTTGTTGGAGCTCGACGAATATTGGATTGACCACCGTGACAATACTTCGTGGTTGAAAAGTTCAAAAGTATTGTTCACTAGGATTGTCCTTGAGCCTGAGGTATTTGTTTTGGGATACAATGACTAATGTACTTTGGTTCGTCTTAGACAAGTCTGAAATATGATTGTCATACGAGGCCTTACTGGGTATAGAGGAAGTTGTGTCTTGAATCGAAATATAACAAGATGGTAATTGCACCTCCTTTTTTTATGAGAGTTATTTATGGGTCCTTTGACATGATGGAAAACTGGTAATTGCATGGCCATGCCCAAACGAACTGATTTGTTCTTTGTCGTTTATCACAACAGTTTGAATCAAGAAGTCATGAAATGATTTCGAATACATGAGTTGATATTTTCTACCATGCTCGTATGCGTTATCACAAATATCGTGCTGCAAGGGATGAACCTAACAACGTTGCCCAAGAAGTAGAGAGAGTGTGTTCTTTACTAGACGACGCTATTAAAGAATTTTTCTAAACTATACCTGGGTTACATAAGTTGTTTTTATGGGGTTGGTTACCTACATGCCTATCTAGAGGACCACTGTAGCTCGTGCCATCAAGATAAAGGTTACGAACTTGCACAAGTGGGAGTCTGTTGGAATTATGTGCACAGTTAGTCAACCTATGGTGATACATCCATGCCTACGAAACACTTAAGGGTCACACCGGTGAGTGCATGTAATTCGAGCAATATATGTAATGATACTACGAAGAGGTATGATTCATAATAGTCATTATGAATCAGTTAAGTATTAAGTTAAGTTTACCTTATTACTAGATTAGTTTAACTAACTAATTAATACAAGTATTTGTACGTTTACTAGTTGAGTAAATTAACAATGTGTTAATTATAGATTATCCATGATATGATTTAAAGCTATTAAATCATATAGTGATTGGATAATATTATTGTATAAAATTATATAAAGGTTATTATATAATTAATTATTAAAAGTATAAATACAAGTATATATATTTCGTGTATATATTATACCGAAATATATTACTGTATTTATACTAGACATTTAATAGTTAAGTGCAATAATAAAAGATTAGTAAAACTATACGGGATGAAACGTAAAAGGGAAAGTTTAATTAAGTATTAAACATAATTAAACTAGAAGGGTTCTAAGTGAAAGATCTTCTATTATAAATAGAAGATCTTAGGCTTAACAAAATACTCTTAATGCTTAACCCTAGCCTCCTTGGACGAAATTCCTCCCTCCCCCTCTTGGAGATTTCGGCCGAACACTAGACACCAAGATTTGGTGTTCTTCGTTCTTCGTGTTATTCAAGTCCTGAAGATCAAGATCGTTACAAGTGATCAACTAGAGGATCGCTCGTCGTATTCATCATCACTGGACTTTCTTAAGCAAACATTAAGGTATGTTTTGGGACACCTTTTTCCCCTCTTCCCTTTGTTCGATCGAAACCACCAAGAATCCTAGGATTCTTGGTGTTAGTCAAATACACACAAGCAATGTGTGTGTTCGAGTTTCTCGTACAAGCTTCTTTTCTTTTTAATCTAGTTTTGATTTCCAAGTTCCTTTAATCCTTTAGGGTTTAAGGATTAAGTTTAATCTCAGTTCCGCTTTTAGGGATTAAACTAGCTAGTTGGTTTAACCGGCAAGAACAACCTCTTGTCCTTGTTAGTATGGTTCGAACCAAGCATACTAGGTGGTTAATCCAATGGGTTGATCAGTGTTATGAAACCCTTCAAAACGCACATAGGGCTATAGTAGGATAAGAGAGACTTTTCCATTTGATAAAAAATTTAATTAGATATTATCTTATATACATAAGTACCATTAAGTATGTCCGGTTAAACATTTTGTACGAAGTTTTATCCGGTTTTTGAGTGTGGTTATTTTCCAATAAAAATGTATCACTTCAAGTGTATGTGTTGTCACTTTTGATATTCTCGTAATGTACCGAGCACTAAATTGTTGTTACTTGTATATTTAATCGCGTATGGTGTTTTGTATATCGTCTTTCAGTTAACTAACTAAATTAATAATTCAAAAGATATATCAAGTGAACCAAACCAAACCAAGATTAAAAGTGCTAAAATACGAACACATAGGATCACCTGAATCAGTGGGATGAGAGCCAAATGAGCAACATCATCTGAAGATTTCTCGCACTCGCAACATAGTAGATTATGGGCAAACATGTCTCCATAACTAACATCAACAATAAATACCTTGATTTCATTACAAAAAAAAACTGAAATCCAAATATATAAACTAAAAAAAAAAACTTGATAAGACTCATACCAAAATAGTTTACCTGAATCCAAGCTGTTAGTCCCGTAATAAGTGAATTTCAACACTTGTACGCTTTCACTGACCAATTTAAAGTTAATGAAAACACTCAACACTTTTTAAACTTTTCTTTAATCAATAATGATACAATAAAGATGCAAACAATTTGCGGAATAGCTAAGAACAAATCCTAACTAAACTGTTTGCATGTGATAGACAACAACAAATATTATCTACGACAAGTTTATGATCAATAAATGATCAAGCACAAGACCAGACACTTTCGTTATGCAGATTTAATTCTCGAATCAGATAACTAGAGTTAACTGGTGGTTCACACTCTGCTCGAAGGACTAAAGTTCATGAGTAATTTCAGCAGAATATAACCTTGTTGGGTGCACACGAAAATCGATCGCTCAAGTGTGAGAATTCCGTTGGTGCAGAGGATATATCATGGGACGAGCACGACTAACGGAATTCTGACAGTACTTTCTGTAATCATGTGATCGCCGATATCTTCTAGAAGATTTGCCTGATATTCTCATAATCAGCGATGCACAAACTTGTGCTTTACTTGTGTCTTTCTGTGACACTGAAACTTCCAGCCTATGTACACTTCTGGCAGCCATGAGTCTTCGGATACTCATGCTTCTTCAGATGGCCTTCAGCTTCAGTGCCCTTCACTAAGAGTTTTGCTTAGAGAAGTATATGTTTGATGGTTCAGAGTTATTTTCCAATGTACGCTGAACCTGTTACGACTATATGATATGTTAATCATTATCTAATTCCGCACGGGGAACTGATCGTTGTTTCAAATAGTGCTCCGATAGTGTAACTGGGTAACTGAAATCCGAACTGATCAGATACAGTTACCCACAATCTGAGGAACTAATCCTCAGATTGTCTTCTAGCTAATTGGCTTTTTGTCTTCATTAAATCCCTTGAGTGGGGGATGCTTTTCAGCGACCCAACAATCTCCCCCTATTTGATGTAGACAAATAGTTAGGCAACTCCCCCTGAATATGTGAAGGTTTTATATTTAACCTTGAGTATTTTTCACAATTCAGAGGTCTTCGACATACCTAGAAATCATTACAATGTATGGTGATCTGACAGAATCTGATCACACTACAATTCATAACTCATATTATCATTTGAGTTTTTCTAAGTATCTAGCAAGCAAATAACTCAGGTATGTCAAAATCATCATCATTAACTAATGACGTTCATTCATCAAAGAGTAAACTATAGACTAAAATAATTGCTCAGTGCAAGCCATAAAAAGTAAAATTGTTTTAATACAGACAATTGTTTTAAGAAACATAAGCACCACCCAAAGGCATCACTAAAGGTTCCTCCGTTATCCCTTCCTTTTCTTCTGACTGCCTAGCCCATAAGCTTATTCTTCTTCCTCCTTGGCTCTCTGCAGCTCCGCTTCAGACGCTTCCAGTGTTCTTGCTAACATTCTTGCTTTCTCCTCGATCGGGACCCCTGGTCCTTTTCTTTTCTTGATTTTAGTTTTAGGAGGAGCAGCAGGACCCTTTCCTTTATCAAGGGAGGATGGATGTGCATTTGATCTGGGAACAAGATGAGCATTCTCTCCAAGGGATACAGACATCCGGGAAGTTCTCTTTGGGAAGATTGAAATTCCTGGTTGAACAGTTGGCGTTTTCACAAACCCTTTGACAACTTTATCGATGAGAGGGCTTAAGTGAATGCTCTCATCCTCAATGTCTGAGTAGGAAACAAGTTTCTTGTTGTTTGATATTGATTCTCCTAACTTCTCCTTTCCATCCCCTTTTCTTTTTAGCTTTTCACCCGATTTGTTTCTAGTGAAATGTTGAGAAGCTCCGGTCGATACACAAACAGCCTTCTCCTGAGCGTCTTGCTGAGGCACCGTTTTCTCCCCTGAGAATGTGGAGGAGAGCGTGCAACGCCAGAAACATTTTCGTGCAATACGTGGGACTCAGCAGAAAGAACATTAATTAATTGGGCAAGAACATCAAACCTTGAATGTTATGCAGTTACAGAATCAAGTAAGACATTCTGGTTGGAACTGATGGTTTTGACAACAGACTCAAGATCTTCGATCTTATCAGAGTGTTCAGTGACGGCATTGTAGGTTGTCTGCAAGTTCTTTGTCAGCATAGCCTGATATTTATTCATAGCCCTCTGATCCTTGTTCAGTTCCCGGATGTTTGAATTTATGGTTCCGCAGTAGCTCATGAGAGTACCACAGCGTCTGAAGGTTTTGGCAACTATAGTCTGTTTTCGTTTCCGGGAGCTTTCTGGAACGTCGGAAGGGGCTGATTTTGGAATTTTTGGAGAAGAGGATGTGTGTTTATCAGCGGATCGGTCAGGATAATTTCTTTCAGTAGCAGGAGATTCTTCGAATGGTTGTTGTGGTGAAGATACATAATTTGCGGCTTGTGTTGGAGTTTTAACAATCTGGTCATCACTTTCGTCCACATCCAGAGGTTCGGCGATAGACCAACCTTTGCCTGACCCGGTCTTAGGATGTCGAGACCTAGTTGTGGAGCTTCTAAAGGAGTAACATTGTGGTCTGGGAGCTTGATGCGGGGTTCGACTCGAGGTTTTCTTATGCGGTGGAGAGGGGTGGTCAGAAGATGTGTTAGGTCACAACTACCCTGGATTACTTGTTTAATTGATAGATTAATTATGCTTAAGATAATTAAAGTGATTAACACAATATTAGAGTCAAATGTATAATTCCACTACGTGTGGTATTCTGCGGAATAGCAATACCACTAATCAATTACAATAAGATATGAAAGTGTAAAGTAAATTGGGTGAGTATTCCTTTGCCAAGTGATCTCTATTTATAGTGTTAAAGAGATCTTACAAAATGGGCAAAGGAGTGATGGAAGTACTGGACAAGGAAAGTGACCAAGATCAAGGGATTTGATCTGGTCAGTTACATTTGAGACTGTAACTCAGTCCTTCCACTCAGTATTAGATTTCCAATACTGAGTTCTGATACTGAGTAGCCAATACTGCCTACTCAGTATCACACCAAGACTTAGCTAATTTTCTACAATCTAATCTATGCTAGTCTAGGTTGTCTTGTTCTCTTAAGATCCTAATGGGGTAAGGCTTTTTGCCTTAGCAATCTCCCCCTATCTAAAGATAAGAAGACAATAATACAAAGAGAAGGAATAAACCAAAACAAAAATATACATAAGAAGACCGCGGAGTCTTCTTCTTCATCTAAATAGCTGAATCTTCTTCTTCATCTGTTATTGATGGATTCATGCTCATAGAAGACCTCTTGCTTGATGTGGAAGAATTCTTCTCTCTTCTTCAGTTCATCCCTTCTGCTATTTAGCACTGCAACGATCTTCTTTCTGAACCAAGAATCTTCTTTCTTGGTTATCAACCACTTTAGCCCTACAAGATGACTGTTGTTGGCCTTTGGGAGATCTTCTTC
This sequence comes from Calendula officinalis, assembly GCA_963853835.1. NCBI lineage: Eukaryota > Viridiplantae > Streptophyta > Magnoliopsida > Asterales > Asteraceae > Calendula > Calendula officinalis. Next base: position 50,923,524 of record OY970825.1, read on the forward strand.
TGTTATGAAGCATTCCCTATCTTCTAAGTCAGTATACATATATCCAGAGGTTGGGTATATGGTGCTCTTTTGGTCCTGAAAGACAAGGTTAGGGGGAACAGGGTATTTGTTCAAGAAACTAAATGTATTAAGGCATTCAGGTTTATTGTTTTTGTAGGCCTCAGTTAGTACACTGAGTGCCCTGTACTCCCCATGATATAATATGCCTTTTTCAAAGCATACTGCAGAAACAGCCCAGATTTCATCTAACATAACTTGGGCTTCAGAAGATCTTGAGGGCAACTCCTTAATTAGTCTGGTAATCTTGATCCAGTCTTGGAGTCCCATGTTCTAGATATCATGAAGGAAGACCTTCATGGGAGGATTGACTGGTCCAGTGCAACTTGCAACTATGGACCTATCAACAGTTTTGAATTTGATTTTGTTGATATCAATGTTTAGCCAGTATATGTCCCTCACACTGAGAAATGTTCTGTTTCTAAACATATCCATTCTTTTCTCCCTATACCTTGTTCTTTGAGCGAGTGAGTTCCAGTATTGTTGTCGAAGGTCAGCGCCTCTCCTTCTTATTCTATGGGATGTTGAAGGAACATCAGTCTCAGTATCGAAATCTGGATCTTCTTCCTTGATTCCACATGCATGTAGGGCAAAGAATTTTTGTGCTTCATCCTCAATCTCTTGAGTAGTCATTCTTGGAACCTCCTCAGTATCACAAACAAATCTTCTAGGTCTGGTGATTTAAGGAGCTGGGGTAGGTTCCTCACTTGATTCAGAGGACATGACTATTCTTATCATTCTTCTAGTTATTGGCCTTCTAGGAGCACTAGAAGCCACTTCAGCATGAGGAGAGTGTGGTTGTTTTGGAGGCTCTTCGTCATCGGAGGATGATGATGAAGAGCTTTCTTGATCAGCCATATCCAGTGCAAAGTTAAGAAAGTTCTGAGATGGCACTAGATTTGGTTCTTCATCTTCATCATCGGAAATAGGCCAGACAAAAGGCCTATAGACAATGATCTGCAAGTTGTTTACATCCTGAGCAGCGGACTCAGTATCAACCTGCTGAGGTAGGTCAGTGGCAGTCTCCTCCTGAGCAGATGGCTCAGATGGTTCTTTAAGTTGTTGCAGGACTGACCTCCCTCTTTGTCTTCTTCTCTCATATTGGAACCGAAGTGGTTCAGTATGAGTGAATTGCTGAGATGTTTTTTGTTGTTTCTATGGAGGTTGATCTTCATTTAGTTTCCTTCTTTTCTCCCCCTGAGCAGATGGCTCAGGTTGATCAACCTCTTCTTCTCTTTGTCTCTTCTCCCCCTTATTGTTATCATTTGATGGGGAGGGAAGAGGCTCAGTATCACCACCTATGTCCCCTTGTTGATCTTCATTTGTTGGAGATGGCATAGGTTCAGTAGCAGCATCAATATCACCCTCAAGATCATCATTTGAGGGTGATATCCTTGGCTCGGTATTATCTCCACCTTCATCTTCATGGTCTCCACCATGTTGAGATTGTGGAGTCGTTGGAGGTTGATGTTGTTGTTGAAGTAGTGCCACTGACTATTTTAGTGAGTCAATTTCACTACTCATGGTGTCCATCCTGGCCAGTATTGTGTTCTGTGTGTTTAGCATGGCCAGGATCTGCTGCATGATAGTCTGCAGAGACACTTGTTCTTCTTGAGCCTGTGATACTAGGTTACCCTGCACAGATGGTGCTAAAGAAACAAAAAAAATAGAAAACTGGTTAGTAATGAAAGGTTTATCAAATAGAATTGTGGTGTTGGTTAATTCTATAATCACTTAAACAGAATTTTTTAAGTCTGTATTTCATCTGGTTCATCATGATATATTGTGGACTTGTGCATAGCATGTGTAAAAAATTTTCAGTAAAAAGTGAGTTGTGATATTTAAGTAGCTCAGTGTAGGATAGGTCACAGTTTCTGAAAAAGGTTTTGGGTTTGGGAATCGAAGCCTGGGATATGCTTCTTTTATTTTCAATATTTATCACTCGGTATTAGAGTGAAAATAGAAATGTGGCTAAAACCCCATGGAAAATATTTGGCTATTGTGGCTTAAAGGTTTGTGATCAACTTTTAAATCTTGTGATCCAACTCAAAAATAAGTTGGACATGATTCAAGCAGCACCAGTGGGTGTCAGTGTGACATCAACCACCAGTGTCTCTTTAAATGTTGAGACAAATGTAGACTGACAGTGATCATTTGAGTGCTCAGTGAGTGAATGTTGCATAGTAGTAGTGGGCTAACTATGTTGGCCATAATAGGATATATATTTGAAAGATCGATTGAGACTTTGGTCAGTATTGAGTTGGTACTGGACAATACTTAGTCTCTATTTGGGGAATATACATATATATATATATATATATATATATATATATATATATATATATATATATATATATGTGTGTGTGTGTGTGTGTGTGTGTGTGTGTGTGTGTGTGTGTCTGTGTGTGTGTGTGAGTTTTTAGGGTATAAAATTCATACCTGAGACTTTGTAAGATTCCCTTCGACCATCTGCAGAGCTCGGTGTTGGATCATTTGTATATTGATTTGAGCCACCAGCACCCTCAGGATCTTGATGACCTCTATCCTAAGCACCTTCCAATGTATGTTGCTCATACTGGATCTCCACATCAAGAGGAATGGAAGGTCTGGAGTTGCAGCAACTACATTTTGTTCTTCAATTGATGCAGTCAATGAAGGAACATGTGTATGCTGCTCTTCTTCTGATGAATGGGCCCCCATTATGACTGGAGTCAAACTTCTCCTTCGACTTCTTCTTAGTATAAGAGGTTGTGGATTCCACATTATATCGGATAAAGTGGTGTCTAATATCAATGTGCTTTGTTCTTGAGTGATGGACTGGGTTCTCAGTGATAGCAATAGCACTCTTGTTATCATAATGAATGGGTGTCCTCTGAAAGTTGAACCCATAGTCCATAAGTTGATACTGTAATGATTAATATGTAGAATAATATAGCTTTGATTAAGGCAAAAAGCCTTGCCCCTTTGGATCTTAAGATAACAAAAACAACCTAGACTAGCTTTGATTAATATGTAGAATAATATAGCTAAGTTTAGGTCTGATACTGAGTGATCAGTATTGGAACTCAGTATCAGTACTCAGTATCAGATAGTGATACTGAGTACAAGGACCGAGTAGAAGGACTGAGTGATACTCAGTATAGTAACGGACTAAGATCAAATCCCTTGATCTTAGTCATTTCCCTTACTTAGTCCTTCGGTTACTTCTTTGCTCATCATGTAAGATCTCTATAACATTATAAATAGAGAACATCTTGCAAAGGAGTACTTACCAATTTACTTTACACATTCACATCTTTTGTAATTGATCAGTGGTCTTGTTATTCCGCAACAAGCCACACTCAGTGGATTTATACATTGACTATATTCTTGTGTTATCACTCTAATATTTCTCTAAGTATAATAATCTATCAATTAACATTATAAACCAGGGTTGTTGTGACCTATCAACTGGTATCAGAGCAGGCTAAATAAACTCTTATTTAGTCGATCTTTAACCCTGGCAGCCATCCCCTATACTTATCCTTCCCATACTCCAAAATCAAAAATGTCTACCATTGTTGCACCAGTTATGTCTGGAAAGGGAATACCCATCTTTGATGGAAAAGACTTCCATCAATGGAAGCTAAAAGCTCAGTGGTATCTTGAATCCATTCATCATGAAATGCTCACTGTGCTATATGATGGTCCCATCATTCCACAAACTGTGGAACCTGTTGCTGCTACTGATGATGCTCCTGAGGGCATAAGAACTGTACCTAAACTAAAGCACAACTGGACTGATACTGACCGTCAGTTGTATGCTTTAGACTCCAGAGCTAAAGGGGTGATTGGTAATGCTGTTACCAAAGAGATACTTAATGCAATTATGAAATTGCCAACAGCAAAGGCTATGTGAGATAGTCTATCAGTCACCTATGAAGGCACAGCAAAGGTGAAGTTGCAAAGAAAAAGCAACATGAGAAGGAAATATGAAAATTTCTTCTCAACTCCTAATGAAGACATCACCACTCTCTATAACAGGTTCAATACTGTTATCCATGATTTAATCAGTGTAGGCATTGTGAAAGAGGAATGAGAGCTTGTTCAAAAGTTCCTGGATAGTCTTCCTCAACAATTTCTTGACATGACAAACTCTGTCAATGCTGCTAACAACATTGAGTCATACACTCTTCAAACTTTGTATGGTCTAATGTTGAATCATGAGGAGAATAATGCTGCAAGACTGATCAACTGGAAGAAAACTGACAAGTCTTCCACTGGCATGGCTCTAGTTGTGCAACAGGCCTATACTGTAACTAGCCAGATGAACCAGAAGTTGATCTTGCTGATGCTGAGGCAGAAGAGCTTGAAACTCAAATGACTCTTATGTCTATGAAGCTGGATCAGTTGAAGAAGAAGAGGCTTGGTGTTAGCTCTTCTAATACTGACCCAAGATCAGGTCTTTGCTATAGGTGTGGAAAGCCTGGACATATTGCTGCAAATTGTCATACCAAGTCTTCTGAGACTGTCCAAAATGACAAAATTGCATACCGAGCAAAGATGTATAGAGACAAATATGTCAAACTGAAGAATTGGAGCAAGGGCAAGAGGGCAGAAGGGAATGGAGCACCTCATCATGCACTTTACTCAGAATCCTGGATGGATGAAGACTTAAGTGATGATGAGGAAGAGATTGAAAATAAAGCCTTTATGGCTTTCACTGAAGATGATTTGAAGAGCTCCTTTGAAAAGGATATCAAAGAGGCTGAGAGGATGAGTGTTCATACTGATTGGGATTCCACTCAGTTGTACAAGGTAAGTTCCTTTCAAACTTATTCAGTGAATGAAAAAACCAAGATTTTTGAGTATATGATTGTTGATCTTAAAACTTCTGTACAAAAAGAAAAAGCTTTAAAATTAACAATTCAAGAACTTGAAAGGGTAAATAATGAAAACTTGGATAAATTAGTAAAATATAAAGATTTAGAACTAAACTTTTCAGATTTAAAAGACATTAACCAAAGATTAGCTGATAAAGCTCATTTACACAAACTTGAAAAAGAGAAATTTGAAGAACAGTGTAAATCTTGGGGAAATGCTTCAATAAAATTAAAGAAATGTTTAAATCAACAATTCCCAGAAAATGTGAGGGCTGCACTTGGTGTTGATCCTCAATTTAAAAATAGGAACAATTTTGCTGATTTATTTGAAGAGTTTTCTACTATGAACCCTATTAATTTTGTAAAAGCTAAAACTTTATGTGAAGTTGGATGTCAAACTGAGTCAGATGATGAGGAAAATGAAATTTTAGAAAAACCTATTGGTCCCTCCATATGCTCAAAGTGCTATACTGAGCTACAAGAACTCAGTATTGAATTTCATATAACGGAAATTTCTGATACCGAGCTACCAATAGTTCAGTATGACACTTCTGCTGTTCCACCTTTTGAATTATTATTTAATACAACAACTTTTGAATTATATAATGATAATAAGACAACTTCTTTCTCAAATGCTTCATCTAATACAGAAGTTGCAGGAACAGAAACATCATATACTGAGACATCTAAAGAACCTGTTAAAGTTGTTTCTTCAAAACATGATAAACAAAAAAACAACTTCAACTAGGTCTTTAGTTGACAAAGACAAGAAGTCTACCACTAATAATATTAGAAAGACTTCTCTGCCAAATAAAAAGAAGCAACCAGATCCTTCATCTCCTAAACCAGTTAAAAACAATGTTAATACACCTATTAAAAATGACAAAATTAACATTTTAAAAACACTTGGTGATCAAGTCAAATCTTTAAGTAAACAATTTGCAAAACTCGTTCATACTGACCTACCAAAAGTGAAACATTTTTCTAAAATACCGTATGAAAATATGTTTAGAAATAGACCTAGAAAATGTTATAGATGTCATCATACTGGTCATAAGGGAGATGAATGATGGACTGATCTCTCAAGTCCTAGGTACTCAGTACCAAAGAAAAGGAGAGAAACTAAGTCAGTATCACCAAAGAAAACTTCTAAAGTTACCCCCGAAGTGATACCGACCTCTCCATATAAAGAGATTAAGTCAAAATATGTTTATCCCACCAAAGGTCCCATTCGAAAATGGGTTCCTAAAAAGAACTAATTCTTATTTTGTGTCTTGTGCAGGGTGACAGAAAATGGTATTTAGATAGTGGCTGCTCAAGACACATGACAGGCAGTATGGAATACCTTCTCAATTATACTCTAGAGAAGGGTCCTTCTGTTAAATTTGGAGATGACTCGGTGGGAAAGACAAGAGGTTATGGTGTGATCAAGGCAGGCAACATAACTTTTAAAAGAGTTGCCTATGTAGTGGGTCTAAAACACAATCTGCTCAGTATCAGCCAGATGTGTGATGATGACAATGAAGCTCGATTCTGGAAGGTTGCAGGAATCATCTACAATGATAAAGGCCAGCCTGTACTCATTGCTAGAAGAGAAAAAGACGTATATGTGGTCAACCTATCTGAAATAGACCCAACTATTCGAGTATGCCTGCTTTCTAAAGTCAAGCCAGAATTGCATTGGCTATGGCACAAGAAACTCTCTCACATCAACTTTAGAAATATCAACGAGCTCAGTATGAAGAAACTGGTGAGAGGGTTGCCCACAATTACTTATTCAAAAGATAAGTTATGCTCAGCATGTGAAATGGGCAAGCAGAAGAAGAGTTCATTCAAGTCCAAAGTCAATCATTCCATTAATGAACCTCTTACTATGATACATATGGATCTTTTTGGCCCCATCAGCACACCATCTTTGGCCAAAAAGATCTATACTCTAGTCTTGGTTGATGAATTTTCAAGATATACTTGGGTCATCTTCCTCAAGACTAAGTCAGATGCAACAACAGAAATCATTGCATTTATAAAAAGAGAGGAACTTCAAAAAGGCAACAAGGTCAAGCAACTTAGAAGTGACCATGGTACTGAGTTTAAGAACTCAGTATTAGCAGATTTCTGTGAAGAAAAAGGAATCATTCAAAACTTCTCTGCAGCCTACACACCACAACAAAATGGTGTTGTAGAAAGAAAGAATAGAACACTGATTGAAGCTGCAAGAACTTTATTATGCCATGCTGGACTGGCACTGAGTTTCTGGGCTGAAGCTGTAAATTGTGCAAACTTCACTCAGAATAGAGCTACTATAGTCCAAAGACATCTGAAGACTCCATATGAGTTATATAATGGCAAGATTCCTAATGTGGAATACTTCCACATCTTTGGGAGTAAATGCTTTGTACTCAGTACAAAACAAAATCTCAACAAATTTGCTCCCAAAGCAAATGAAGGTGTGTTCATGGGCTACTCTCCACACTCTAAAGCTTTCAGAGTGTATATCATCTCAACCAAGATGATTGTAGAATCCATTCATGTCACATTCGATGAAGATCAGAATGAGAATTCTACCTCAGCAAGTGAAGACATAAGTGGCATAGATATTTTATGCAATCCAGAACACTCCATTGCTGAACAGCCCAAGTTTCATCCACACTTTATTCCCAATAAGTTTAATGAAACTGATCAAGTTCAAACTCAGTATCACTATACTGCGACTAATACTGAGGTTCCCATAACAGAGGACCTCCATACTGAGTTTCCAACTAATGATCTGAACCACTCTACCTATGAAGAAGGTGAAACGTCCAACACTTCACAAGAATCCATATCCACTCTGCAAAATGGAACTGAACAGCAACCTCCGGTGTCTAATACTGACCAGAATTCCACTCAGTATCAGACACACAACACACCAAATCAACAAGATATTGTTGATCCTATTTCAAATGCTTCCTTAGGAAACAATTTAAGGGAACACAGAGACCATCCACACTCAAACATTATTGGTCTTATTGAAGAAGGTGTCCAAACAAGAAGAAAATTAGAGTTTCCACCCCAAGCAACTGCAAATTTTTGTTTCTTCTCAAGTTTTCTATCTACCATTGAACCAAAGAAAGCTGATGAAGCTTTATTAGATGAAGATTGGTTAGAAGCTATGCAAGAAGAGCTCACAGAGTTTGAGAGAAACAAAGTTTGGAACTTAGTACCACCTCCTACTGGCAAAACTATTATTGGTACTAAGTGGGTGTTCAGAAACAAGATGGACAAGGATGGTGTTGTCATCAGAAACAAAGCAAGGTTAGTTGCTCAAGGTTACAGGCAAGAAGAAGGCATTGACTATGATGAAACTTTTGCACCAGTTGCCAGAATTGAAGCTAGTAGGTTGTATCTTGCATATGCAGCCTTCAAAAATTTCAAAGTTTATCAGATGGATGTCAAAAGTGCTTTTCTAAATGGAAAACTCCAAGAAGAAGTTTTGTTAAACAACCACCAGGTTTTGTTGATCCTAAATTTCCAAATTATGTTTTCAAGCTTGATAAAGCTCTATATGGGCTCAAACAAGCTCCAAGAGCCTGGTATGATACCCTGTCCGAGTATCTTATTGAAAATAAATTTACAAGAGGTAAAATTGATAAAACATTATTTTCAAAACGGAACGGTTCTAACATCTTACTCATTCAGATATACGTAGATGACATTATCTTTGGTTCCACTGACAAGTCAATGTGTGACTGGTTTGCTAAGATAATGTCAACTCAGTATCAGATGAGTATGATGGGAGAACTTACTTATTTTCTTGGTTTACAAGTTGAACAAAAGTCTGATGGCACTTTTATAAATCAAAGTAAGTATGTGCATGATATGTTACAGAAATACAAATTTAAAAATTTATCTTCCATGCACACTCCTATGGGTACTCAGGATAAGATAAGTAAGGATGAAACTGGTAAATCAGTTTGTCAATCCACATACCGAGGTATGATTGGTTCCTTACTTTATTTAACTGCTAGCAGGCCTGATATCATGTTTGCAACATGTTTGTGTGCTCGGTATCAGTCTGATCCTAAAGAATCACATATGAAAGCAGTTAAGCGAATCTTTAGATATCTTACAGGTACTCCTAACCTGGGTCTTTGGTATCCCAAAGACTCAAACTTTGACCTTGAAGGGTACACAGATGCAGATTTTGCAGGTTGTAGATTGGACAGAAAAAGCACAAGTGGAGGATGTCAATTCCTCGGTGGAAGACTAGTTGGTTGGTCATCCAAGAAGCAAAATTCGGTAGCAACTTCCACAGCAGAAGCAGAATATGTTGCTGCAGGAAGTTGTTGTGCTCAATTATTATGGATGCAGTATCAACTCTTAGACTATGGGTTCAATTTTCATAAGACTCCCATTCATTGTGATAACAAGAGTGCTATTGCTATCACAGAGAACCCAGTCTATCACTCCAAAACCAAGCACATTGATATCAGACACCACTTTATTCGAGATAATGTGGAAAAAGGTAAGGTTGAGGTAGATTATGTATCAACAGATGAACAATTGGCCGATGTGTTTACTAAACCTCTCCCTGAGGAAAGGTTTATGTATTTACTAGGGCAATTAGGTATGTTGAATCCTTAATCTTTAAAACTTAACGCTCAGTTTCACTCATGTTGATACTGACCACTCAGTATCACTAGTCTGTTATCATCAAAATTTGAAATTTTTATTTTTTTTATTCATTTCCAGAGTAAATTAATTGTTTTTATAATTTTATTATTTTTTAATAATTTTTTTTTACTCAGTATTGGGGTATTACGGCGCTCAAACCGAGCTTAATCCTCATACTGCTCAAACGGTAACCTTTCTTAATAAGAAAGTTACCGTTGGCAGAGGATAAGGCAGTCAAATCAGCCGTTTTTACTTCCCAATACCTTAATTATCTTTCAAATCTCCTATAAATAACCATTTATTTTTACTTCAATTTTTTTTTAACTGTTATTTCTTTCTTTCATTTTCAATTCTCTCTGAGATTAACGATTTCACTTTCTATTAGCAAGCAAACTTTTTTCAAATCAAAATCACAGATGGCGAATTACACTTTTATTGCTCCAGAAGTTGAATCGGAAATCAAATTCCGAAATGATGAAGTGCCCAGGTTTGCGAGGAACAACATCACAGCGAATTTCACTATTCCTCAAGCCTGGGTATGCCAAGAATTCACAAATATTGTGACTTTTATGAAGCATTGCCCAATTGCTCGTGCACTGACCTTATCTCCTCGAGCAATTTACCCAGAAATGTTATGTGAGTTTTGGTACTCTGCCACACTCGATTCTCCAGATATGATTGCTGGATGGGTAATTAGGGATCAAAGAAGAGCTTTTGTTTCTACTGCAATCATTCGTGAAACACTGAGGCTTCCAGCACAAGCTCAGTATGACCCATTTGTTGATAGATCAGAGGCACGCTCAGTACTGCCATTTTTGGGTCGAAGAGGAACAACAGGAATCATCAAAAGAAACGAATTTGGTCCTATGTGGGGTATTCTCATTACAACAATTATTCGGTGCATGACTCACAAGACAGGTGCTTTGGATCAAATAAATGAATTTGGGATGCAAATAGTACATGCTCTGTACTATGGAAGAAACATTGATTATGCACGACTCATTTTCAATGAATTAGCTACTTTGGTTCGGGCTAACACAAGGGAATGTAATGTCCCTTTCTGCAGATTCTTATCACTCATCTTTCAACACTCAATGCCCACACATTCTTATGATGAGTTTCACAGTCCAAGGGTTGATCTTCCTCCTCTTAGTGAGAAGATCTTCTTTTACAGGCCAAGACAAGCAGAGCCTTTACTGAGCCCTTCTATGTGGGCCATTGTTCAAGAACATATAAATGATGAAGAAGACATGTCTGATACTGAGTCAGACAATGATGGTGATGATGATAATGATGATAATAGTGGCAATGGAGCCCAGGCTGGTCCAGATATTGAGATGCAGGATGTTCCACAAGTTCAAGAACCAACTCAACAACATATCTCTCCACCTGCACAGGACCCTGAGGTTCCTCATATAGAAACAATTTTTGATACTGAGTCCTCAGAAGACACACCACTGGTCCTCCAAAGAAGAAGAAGACATCTTTCCCCTGTCATTATGGGAAACTTATCATCTGAGGAGGTGCAGCCTGCAAATGTTCCATCATTAACTGCATCTCTTCAAGCCCAAAGCCTAGTTGCAGCCACCGCTGACCTTCCAGGTCCAGAACTAGTCCAAACTGCTCAACTAATTGAGGAACCTCATGTTCCTCTTGATGTGGAGATTCAATATGCACAAACTACACTGGAAGGTGCTCAGCATGACAGAGAGGTCGGTATTGAAGATGTTGGTGCTGCACATCAACAAACACATGATCCTGCACCGACCACTGCAGACGCTAGAAGGGAATCTGACAGAGTCTCAGGTATGAATTTCTAAAAAGCCCTTAAACTTATATATATATATTTCATTCCCAAATAGAGACTAAGTATTGGCCACTACCAACTCAATACTGACCAAAGTCTCAAACGATCTTTCAAATATATATCCTTTTATGGCCAACATAGCTAGCCCACTGCTGCTATGCAAAATTCATATACTGAGCACACAAAATTGATCATTGTCAGTCTACAGTTGTCTCAACATTTAAAGAGACAATGGTGGTTGATGTCATACTGACACTCACTGGTGCTGCTTGAATTATGTCCAACTTATTTTTGAGTTGGGTAGCATCATTCAAGAAATGATCACAAACCCTTAAGCCACAAAATCCAAAAACTTTCCATGGGGTTTAGCCACATTTCTGTTATCACTCTAATACCGAGTGATAAACATTGAAAATAACTAGAAGCACATCCCAGGCTTCGAATTCCCAAACCCAAACCTTTTAGTAATGTGACTTATCCTATACTGAGCTACTTAAATTTACACACTCACTTTTACTAAAACCTTCTTACACATGCTATGCACAAGTCCACAATATTTCATCATAAACCAGATGAAATACAGACTTCACAAACTCTGTTTATATGATTATAGAATTAAACAACACCACAATTCTATTTGATAAACCTTTTCTTTTAACCAGTTTTTTTTTTTTTTTTTTTGTTTCTTTAGCACCATCTGTGCAGGGCATTCAGGCATCACAGGCTTCAGGAGACCAAGTGACTCTGCAAGCAATCATGCAACAAATTCTGGCCATCCAACATACTCAAAGTATAATACTAGCCAGAATGGACAAGATGAGTGGTGATATTGACTCAATAAAACAGTCAGTCTCATTACTTCAACAACCACATCAGCAACCACAAACTCCACCATTTTCACATGGTGACCACAATGAAGAAGGAGAAGGAGAAGGAGATGCTGGTGATACTGATGCTGCAACTGAGCCCATGCCCTCCCCTACTCTTGAACAACCAGAAGGGGACATGGGTGGTGATACTGTTCCTCTTCCCTCCTCATCCAATGATAACAAAAAGGGGGAGAAGAGACAAAGAGATACTGAGGTTGATCAAACTGAGCCATCTGCTCAGGGGGAGAAAAGAAGAAGATTGAATGAAGATCAACCTCCACAACAACAACAACAACATCAGCAAATCCCTCATACTGAGCCACTTCGCATTCAGTATGAGAGAAGAAGACAAAGAACTAGGTCAGCATTACAAGTTCAAGACCCACTTGAGCCATCTGCTCAGGGGGAGACTCACACTGACCAACCACAGCAAGCTTATACTGAGCCACCTGTTCTAGAAGAAAACAACTTGCAAATTGTGGTCTATAGGCCTTTTGTGTGGCCCATTGCTGATGATGAAGATGAAGAACATCCAATGGCATCAGAAGAATTTTTAAACTTTGCACTGGATGAAGCAAATAAAGAAACATCTTCATCATCATTCTCAGATGATGAAGTACATACAAGAAAACCTATCTCACCTCATGCTGAAGGACCTTCTAGAATTCCTAGAAGACCAATAACCAGAAGAATGACAAATGTGGTTATGTCCTCAGAATCTAGTGAAGAACAAGATCCAGCCCCTCTGATCTCAAGACCTAGGAGATCTGCTCAGTTTACTGAGGAAAAGAGTGAAGCTGAGGATGAGATTGAGGCCTAAAAGTTCTTCCCTGTTAAGGAAGAACCTGAATCTGAGTCTGAAGATGTTCCAAGAAGATCTCATACTGTAAGAAGAACTGGAGATGAATTACTTGAACAGTATTGGAACATTGTGGCACAAAGAACAAGATATAGGGAAACAAGGATGGTATGCTGAGGAATAAAGCATTTCTAACTGTAAGAGACATATACTGGCTAAATGAATTTGTCAACAAAATAAAGGTCAAAACTGTTGATAAATCAATTGTTGCAACTTGTACTGGGCCAGTCAGTCCTCCAATGAAGTTTTTCCTCCATGACATCCAAAATATGGGACTTCAAGATTGGATAAAGATTGCTAGACTGATAAAGGAGATGCCCTCAAGATCCTCTGAAGCCCAAGTGATGATGGATGAAATCTGGGCTGTATCTGCTATATGCTATGAAAAAGGCATTCTTTATGCAGCAGAGTACAGGGCACTCAGTGTGATGACTGAAGCTATGAAGAACAACAAACCTGAGTGCCTTAATACTTTCAGAATAATTCCCACATATATTGTTCCCTCTAATCTTATCTTTCAGGATCAAAAGAGTACCATATATCCAACATCTGGATATATGTATACTGACTCAGATGACAGGGAGTGGTTCATTACTGAAGCAGATTTGGCAACAGCTCCTATCAGCCATTTGGTGGGCCTTAAATGGATGATAACCAAGAAAGAAGATGCTTGGTTTAGAATGAAGATAGTTGCTGTACTAAACAACAGGCAAGATGAACTGATGAAAAGAGAAGAGTTCATCCATGTGAAGAAAGAAGTCTTCTACGAGTTTGAGTCGATCAACAAAGACTAAAAAAGAAGACTTTGCAGCCTGTAGCTTATTTTGTTTAGTTTCTCTTTGTAATTGTTTTGTTATCTTTAGATAGGGGGAGATTGTTAAGGCAAAAAGCCTTGCCCCTTTGGATCTTAAGATAACAAAAACAACCTAGACTAGCTTTGATTAATATGTAGAATAATATAGCTAAGTTTAGGTCTGATACTGAGTGATCAGTATTGGAACTCAGTATCAGTACTCAGTATCAGATAGTGATACTGAGTACAAGGACTGAGTAGAAGGACTGAGTGATACTCAGTATAGTAACGGACTAAGATCAAATCCCTTGATCTTAGTCATTTCCCTTACTTAGTCCTTCGGTTACTTCTTTGCTCATCATGTAAGATCTCTATAACATTATAAATAGAGATCATCTTGCAAAGGAGTACTTACCAATTTACTTTACACATTCACATCTTTTGTAATTGATCAGTGGTCTTGTTATTCCGCAACAAGCCACACTCAGTGGATTTATACATTGACTATATTCTTGTGTTATCACTCTAATATTTCTCTAAGTATAATAATCTATCAATTAACATTATAAACCAGGGTTTTTGTGACCTAACAATGATATTTGAGTGTGGATGGTCTCTGTGTTCCCTTAGATTGTTTCATAAGGGAGCATTTGAAGCAAGGTCAACAATATCTTGTTGAACTGGAGATTTGTCTGTCGGATACTGATCAGAGAATTGTTCACTATGAGACAATTCAGGTTGATGTTCCTCTTCATCTTGCAGATTTGAGGTGGATTCTTGAAATGTGTTGGATGTTTCACCTTCTTCATAAGTGGAGTTGTTCAGATCAAGATTAGAGAACTCAGTGTTAGGATTCTTAGGTATGGGAACCTCAGTATTTATTGCAGTTCTGTCATATTGAGTTCTATCTTGATCAATATCACTCATACCATGCTCAACATAGTATGGGTGAGACTTGGGCTGTTCAGCATTGGAGTTTTCTGGATTGCATAAGGTTTCTATACCACTTATGTCCTCCCTTGCTGAAGTAGAATGCACATCCGAATTTTCATCAAAAGTAACATGGATGGATTCTACAATCACCTCTGTTGAGATGACATACACTCTAAAGGCCTTGGAGTGTGGTGAGTAACTCATGAACACACCTTCATTTGCCTTAGGAGCAAATTTGTTGAGATTTTGTTTAGTACTGAGCACAAAGCATTTACTCCCAAAGATGTGGAAATATTCCACATTAGGAACCCTGCCATGATATAACTCATAAGGAGTCTTGTGATGTCTCTGGACTATTTTCGCTCTGTTCTGTGTAAAGTTATCAAAGTTTACAGCTTCAGCCCAGAAGCTCGGTGCCAGTCCAGCATGGCATAACAAAGTTCTTGCAGCTTCAATCAAGGTTCTATTTTTCCTTTCTACAACACCATTTTGTTGTGGTGTGTAGGCTGCAGAGAAGTTTTGTATGATTCCTTTGTCTTCACGGAAATCTGCTAATACTGAGTTCTTGAACTCAGTACCATGGTCACTTCTAAGTTGCTTGACCTTGTTGCCAATCTGAAGTTCTTCTCTTTTGATGAAAGTAATAATTTATGTGGTAGCATCTGTTTTGTTCTTGAGGAAGATGACCCAATTGTATCTTGAGTATTCATCAACCAAGACAAGTGTATAGATCTTTTTGGCCAGAGATGGTGTGCTGATGGGGCCAAAGAGATCCATATGTATCATGGTAAGAGGTTCATTTATTGAGTGGTTGACTTTCTATTTAAATGAACTCTTCTTCTGCTTGCCCATTTCACATGATGTACACAACTTATCTTTTGAATAAGTAATTGTGGGCAACCCTCTCACCAACTTCTTTATACTGAGCTCATTGATGTTTCTGAAGTTGATGTGAGAGAGTTTCTTGTGCCACATCCAGTTCAGTTCTGGATTGACTTTAGAAATCAGGCATACTCGAATAGTAGGGTCTAGATCAGACAAGTTGACTACATAGACATCTTTCTCTCTTCGAGCAATAAGTACAGGTTGCCCCTTATCATTGTAGATGATTCCTGCAGTCTTCCTGAAGCGAGCTTCATTATCATCATCACACATCTGGCTGGTACTAAGCAGATTGTGTTTTAGAACCTCTACATAGGCAACTCTTTTAAAAGTTATGTTGCATGCCTTGATCACTCCATAACCTCTTGTTTTCCCTACTGAGTAATCCCAAAACTTGACAGAAGGACCCTTCTCTGGTGTATAATTTAGAAGGTACTCCATACTCCCAGTCATGTGTCTTGAGCAGCCACTATCCAGGTACCATTTTCTATCACCCTGCACAAGACACAAAATACAAATTAGTTCCTTTAGGAACCCATTTTTGAATGGGACCTTTGGTAGGAGAAACAGGTTTAGACTTACTTTCTTTTGATGGAGAGGTCAGTATCACTTCAGGAGAAACCTTGGAGGTTTTTTGTGGTGATGCTGACTTATTTTCTCTCTTTTTCTTTGATACTGAGTACCTAAGACTTGAGAGATCAGTCCAGCATTCATTTCCTTTATTACCAGTATGATGACATCTATAACATTTCCTCTATTTCCTTGCACAGGTTTTACTATCAAGCCATGTCAGTGGAGGATTTTTCAGTTTTCTTCCAGTTGATCAGTCTAGCAGCATTGTTCTCCTCATGATTCAACATTAAACCATACAAAGTTTGAAGAGTGTATGTTTCAATGTTGTTAGCAGCATTGACAGAGTTTGTCATGTCAAGGAATTGTTGAGGAAGAGTGTCTAGAAATTTTTGAACAAGTTCTCCTTCTTCCTTCACAATTCCTACATTGATAATATCATGGATAACAGTATTGAACCTATTATAGAGAGTGGTGATCTCTTCATTAGGACTTGAGAAGAAGTTTTCATATTTTCTTCTCATGTTGCTCTTCCTTTGCAACTTCACCTTTGTTGTGCCTTCATAGGTGACAGATAAGCTATCCCACATAGCTTTTGCAGTTGATAACTTCATGATTGCATTCAATATTTCTTTGGTAATTGCATTACCAATCAACCCTTTGGCTCTAGAGTCAAGACTGAACAACTGACGGTAAGTATCAGTCCATGTGTGCTTCAATTTTGGTATGGTTCTTGTGCTTCCAGGAGCATCATCAGTAGCTGCAACGGGTTCCACAGTTTGTGGAATTATGGGACCATCAGTCAGTATTGTGAGCATTTCATGGTGAATGGATTCAAGATACCATTGACCCTTCAATTTCCATTGATGAAAGTCTTTGCCATCAAATATTGGCACTCCCTTTCCGGACATAACTGGTGCAACAATGGAAGACATTTTGGATTTTGTAGGTTGGGAAGGGTATGTATATGGAATGGCTGCCAGGGTAATAGATCGACTAAATAAGAGTATATTTAGCCCGCTCTGATACCAATTGTTAGGTCACAACAACCCTGGATTACTTGTTTAATTGATAGATTAATTATGCTTAAGACAATTAAAGTGATTAACACAATATTAGAGTCAAATGTATAATTCCACTAAGTGTGGTATGCTGCGGAATAGCAATACCACTAATCGATTACAATAAGATATGAAAGTGTAAAGTAAATTGGGTGAGTATTCCTTTGCCAAGTGATCTCTATTTATAGTGTTATAGAGATCTTACAAAATGGGAAAAGGAATGATGGAAGGACTGGACAAGGAAAGTGACCGAGATCAAGGGATTTAATCTGGTCAGTTACATTTGAGAATGTAACTCAGTCCTTCCACTCAGTATTGGATTTCCAATACTGAGTTCTGATACTGAGTAGCCAATACTGCCTACTCAGTATCACACCAAGACTTAGCTAATTTTCTACAATCTAATTTATGCTAGTCTAGGTTGTCTTGTTATCTTAAGATCCTAATGGGGTAAGGCTTTTTGCCTTAACAAGATGAGTGTGAGATCATTTCTTTGGCTGAAGAGCGAGTGAGCGAGGCACTGTTGTCAGACCCCTGTGCCTGCTCATGAGGGGGGCTTGGTGGTGGAGAATTCAGAAATATCAACATACTTGGAGGTAGAGTGGGAGCCTTCTCTTTGTCTTGACTTGTGAAGTTTGAGTCACCAACGACACCTGATTTAAAGTAAGGCCCAACGTTCGCATTGAAAACTTCCTCTCCAAGAGATTGTAGAAAGACCATACATAGAAAACGAGGAAATGGAACCAGACTCTCTCTCTCTCTTTGGATCACAGACCTTTTGGTATAGTTGTAAAAATACACGAGATGCATAATCAATCCTTGTATCTGAAAATAGGGCGGCCCCTAAGATAAATGCATGTTCAGATACTGCATCAAATCCCCCTGTTTTGCTGGTTAGGCATTGTGATACTATCATGAAGAATGCAGACCACAATGGACCCATTTTAGTTCATGATACGCCTTTTGTGAAGGAGCCTCGGTATTTTATGTAAAGAAGAACGAGAGCCCATGCATCGTAAATCTCAGGAAGGTCATCAAAATCTTGATTTGGCCCGAGAAAATCCATTTTCGTGGCTGTTCTGAAGAGTGAAAGATTGAAGGAGACTCGATGACGTCCTTGCAAAATGGTTCCTGATATGTAGTCTTCCCCATTTTCATGTGAAGCAGTGCACGTATACCAGAACTCAAGAAGCATACTTTAAGATAGTGGAACTTCATAATGAAGAGCTTCCCTGAGTGGGTGGTTGTTGAAGAATCTTACTTGTGCCTGAAATTCGGGTTTTAATTGACCTCTGTGAGCTAGGTTGCAACGAGAGTTAATTTTTGTGTAATACAGATCTGTGTAATGGCATCGTAATGCGAGAGCAGGTTTCACTGTTGCTGGTAAAGATACGTTGAACAGGATTCTAGATGAAGAAGCCATGAAGAAGATTATAAACAGAGAGAGTATGGAGATGGGTGTTTTTGAGAGAATTTGGGGAAAAGAGACGAAAAGTGAGCGGAGTGCGTATCAGAATGGAGAAATTTTGTGATCAATGGTTGAATGTCGAGCGGTGAATGATCGAATGGTTGGGATGAGTGTAGGATAGGCGTGATGATAGAAGTCAATCAATATGTCAGAGATAAACTGGCGGTAAAGGACATCTAAGGGTCACCATTAATTAGGTACCAGAGATGATAACCAATGCCACTTCAGTATGATGTTTAGAGGAGGTCTTACGAGAATATGACGCGTTATCACTCGCTGAAGACTTTTCAGATACACCAAGATAGATGACACACAATTATCTGATGGGTTCTTGTATCTGAAGATTTTGACGATCTGAAATTGTTTTTTTTTTATGCATTCAGCATACCAAGCATGCCGATGAGATAATTTAGCCTGGCTTCGTCAAACGGTTTTGTGAAAAGGTCAGCAAGTTGAAGTTCAGTGGGATTGAAATGGACTTCGACATCACCTTTCACAACATGATCTCGAATAAAATGATACCTGACATCGATGTGTTTTGTTCGAGAATGAAATACAGGATTATTGGTGATCGCTATAGCACTTATGTTGTCACATTAGACTGGAACCTTTTCGTAATGTTGATCGAAATTTGAGAGTTGATTCTTCATCCAGGGAATTTGAGCAAAGCATGCTCCAGCAATGTATACAGCTTCACAAGTGGAGGTTGAAACGGAGGATTGTTTCTTGCTTGACCAGCTTATCAATTTTCCTCCCAAAAACTGACACCCACCACTTGTGCTTTTTGTATCAAGATTACATCCAGCATAGTCTGCATCAGAGTATCCGACAAGATCAAATCGATTGTCTTTTGGATACCAGAGGCCCAGGCTAGGTGTGCCTTTCAGATATATGAGAATTGTTTTCACAACGTGCATATGAGATTCTTTTGGATTGGCTTGATATCTTGCACATAAGCATGTGGAGAACATGATATCGGGTCAGCTTGCCGTCAGATAGAGTAGGGAGCCTATCATTCCTCTGTAAATTGTTGGATTTTCAGCCTTTCCAGAAAGATTTTCTGTTAATTTTAGATTAGTTGTCATTGGGGTTTTCATAGAGGAACATTTTTCAAGATTAAATTTCTTTTGAAGTTCGGAAACATATTTTTCTTGATTTATGAAAATTCCATCTTCAGACTGTTTGATTTGTAAGTCCAAGAAGTATGTTAATTCATCCATCATACTCATCTCATAATTGTCTGTCATGAGTTTGGAGAACTTTTGACACATGTTCTCATTTGTTGACCCGAATATGATATCATCAACATATATTTGAACTAACTAGACATCTGATTTGTGTTTCCGAATAAACAGTGTATTATCGATTGTTCCTCTTGAAACCCCGCTTTTGAGCAGAAATTGAGATAACGTGTCATACCATGCCCTTGGAACTTGTTTTAACCACTAAAGAGCCTTATCAAGTTGATAGACATATTCTAGATGTCTGGGATCTTCGAATCCTGGAGGTTGTTTTACAAGACTAGTTCATGAAGCTTTCCATTAAGAAAGGCACTTTTGACATCCATCTGATAAACTTTAATGTAACGCCCCAAATTTTATGTTCCGTTTTAATTCTTAATAGAGATTCTGGTGTTATTTGCCTGATATTATAGGTCATGTCATTCAATTATTATTTATTAATAAACGTTCAATTGGTATTATTATTATTGTGACGTTTTACGGTGCCGTCTTCATTTACGAGTCCTTAGTCGTTTAAGGTGCTATAATTTCTATAGGCCGGCCGTAGGCCAAGGCCGAACCCGAAGTCACTCGGGGAAAAAGGGGACATTTATTAATTACTACAGATTGGGCCAAAGAAAAGTTAAATTATAATCAAGCCTTCTCAAGTCATGCTTAAACCGAATGGGCCAAGGGCCGGTTTCTTTGTTGTTAATCTTTGATTGCTGGGCCGAGCACCTTAAGCAATTGGTCTCTAGCTCGGCAAGGCTAGGAGGAAAAACAAGATCACTTAAGCCCACGTTACTTTGAGTCCATCACATCCGAACGGGCCTAACTAGATGGTTATGCTCATGATGTCGACATTAGAAAAGATTAGGAAACGATTGTGTAATCAATTCCATTCAATCCGTCGTTTCTTTCTCCCCAATTATCGCGACCAGTTCAATTTCCCCATCTCTCCATCGGTTTCATATCAAAAACCTTCCATCCGCAAATTACTTAGAACAATTCCCTGTTTTTCGTTCGTGCCAAACCGCCTAGGACAACATCGTTTTCTTTCTAGCAGACGCCGAAGAGAGGAACAAAGAAGAAGGGGAACTCGTGTGGTAAGCCATAGTATTCCATCCTAATCTAGTCTATTCAATTTCGTTTTTCCTTCCATTGATTCTAATCGATGTGTGTTATACTCTGTGATGGACTCGGTAATCGACAGGCTTAGGAGAAAAATCGGAGGAGGCATCGCACGAGTTATTCAAATCCTAGCAGAAATCTTGTATCTCGGTAACTCTCGGTTCTGCCCCTTTAATTCATCGTGAGGACGTCCTGTTTAGAAGCTCGGTGGGTTAGGGTTGTTTTGTCGGGTTGGGTTAATTGCTGATTGTTGCGGTTAATAGGGATCGGACCGTATAACCGAAAGGGAACCGAACCCGTAGGGTTCTAGGTTCCCAAACGAGAATTTGTTAATGTCATAGGTCTTAGAAACTTTTATCGTATAGCGACCTGAACTTTTAATCTCTTGGTTTTCCATCTAGGAATGATCGTGTTTTCGGTTTAGGGTTGAGTCGAATTGTTAGAGTCTATATCACTGATTTGAGCAGAATCTACCCTTCTGTTCCAAGCTATTTTTGAAATACTTAAACTAATCTTTTGAACTTTTGGCTCTTGATGAAACCTTGGTTTTTGAGTTAGCTTTCCAACGCCGCAACCCGCTCGTTAATCCGAATTACGGTTTGAAAGTTAGAGTCGAATTAGTAGGCTGCTGTTAGGAATTTGAGCTGTGCAGTATGTTCGTCTTGCATCACTGTTTTGAGACACTTAGAGTCTGTTTTGGCCAGTGACCGTCTCACAGTAAATTGTAGTTCTGATTGTCTTCTAGCTGTGGTTAAAATATGAGGAACATCTAATAAACCGTTTAGGAGTTATAGCTGTTCCCGTGAGTTTGACGGGGGCTGCCAGTTTTCTGAAATAAGTCCTCGGATAGGATTTTAATTCCGGGTTTCACTTGTTGGTTTTTAGGACCGTCTAGGAGTTAAGGGCTATCCATCTGATTGTTGGGGACCTTTGGAGCTTACGTTTCTCGAGGTGAGTATTCTCACCGTGTATTCAGTTTTAACGTTGTACATGCATGACTTATGTGTTATATTTCTGTGATTGATCTGATATCTGAGACTGATTTGTATCTGAGCCTGATTTGTTATCTGAGACTGAATTACTATCTGAGATTGATCTGTTATTCTAGTTAACTACTATTTGAGTTTGCGGTGATTTAGCTTTCTGAGTTCTGAGTTTCTGAGATTAGAGTTAAAACATTAAACATAATATATCTGACTTGACACCGAAGAGCACCGGTGTCAGACGTTTGACTTGGCACCGAAGAGTACTGGTGCCAGGCTTTTTGACTCACGCCGAAGAGTACAGGTGTTGAGGTGGTGTGAGGCGGGTCGAGGTTGATCTCTCGTCCCAAGTCACCCGAGCGCGCTATATAAATCTGAGTAATAAAATCTGAGAAATAAATCTGAGTAATAAACTGAGTAGAGTCTGAGTAGGAATACACCGATGTGCCCTCATGTGTTGTATGTTAGAATTGTTTGCATTTTGAGATAT
This sequence comes from Calendula officinalis, assembly GCA_963853835.1. Classification (NCBI taxonomy): domain Eukaryota; kingdom Viridiplantae; phylum Streptophyta; class Magnoliopsida; order Asterales; family Asteraceae; genus Calendula; species Calendula officinalis. Next base: position 50,946,162 of record OY970825.1, read on the forward strand.
TCACTCAGCTTCTCCAGCTGACCCCTATTTTCCCCACCATTTCAGGTACTAGCAAAGGGAATGAGAAGGTGAATGGTTGATCGCTGTATTCTACCCATGCTGATGTGGACAGCATTTATTATTATTACAAACTTTTTACTCTATTAAACTATTTCCGCTTTTAAGATTTTTGTTAAATACGATCTTACTATTTTGGGGATTTTAATATTTAAATTATTGGGACATTTTATTAAAATATTATACTTAAAAAGTTTTAAAAATCTTGTGAATTTGAGGGTGTTACAAGTTGGTATCAGAGCTCTGACTTGAGGGATTTGGATTTGCAAGGGGCAAATTCAAACTCAAGTATGAGTGTTGAGTTTTAAAATAAGAAAAGAGTAAAATATTTTTCTGAGAAAAGTTCCACATCAGACATACAGCACGTCACGCCGACCTCTCGTTTTCCCGTTGCTGGTAATCTTTAAGAGTTATTTAATATTTTAAGCTTTATATTCAAAGTTTTGTCAAGAGACATATCTTAAGAAAATTTTGGAGAAAACTTCGCGACATCGACACCAAGCATAATATATATATATTATATATATACTTTTTGAATCTATCTGTAGTGTGTGATCGATATGGAAACGGAGGGTTGTGACGACCTCACTTTTTGCTGGAAACTTGTTGAGGGTAGGTGCCGAAAAATAATAGAAGGGCCCCTATTATTGTACGCACCGAACCTAAGACTACGTTTTCAGGAGAAATTGAGAAAGTTACTAATTTGACGTTTAAGTATCATTATAGGCAAAAAAATTCTCGTTTTCTGACAAATTCCTTCCTTTCTATTATTAGCAAGATGCCGCCAGCTAGAACTACCGCACAAGAGTTGCGAACCATGATGACTGGGATACTGGGAGAGATGTTACCTAATATGTTCCAGGGCATGTTTGATGAGATCACTGATCAGGTCAGCCATATGTTGCAGACCGAGTTCGCTGCCCGAGATGTTGTAGTGCCACAACCACCAGCACCAAAAGCCTTCACATATCGTGATTTCTCTGTATGTTCACCCCCTGAGTTTAAGGGTGAATCTGACCCGAAAGTGGCAATACGTTGGCTTGCCGATATGGAGAGCGTCTTTCGCATCTCAAGATGCCCTACCGATTTGAGAACTACTTATGCATCGCACTCATTGAAGGGCGAAGCCAAAGAGTGGTGGAAACCACTAGCAGCATCCATGACTGAGGAGCAACTGACCTGGGAAGTATTCGTGGACAGGTTTAAGTTGCAGTATGTGCCCCGTGTGGAAGTAGAGCGGATCACTAGAGATTTTCTGAGCCTTCAGCAAACCAACGAATCCGTTAGTGCTATTACTACAAAGTTTAGAGAACTGGCTTCCTTTTGTCCCGATTATGCTGCTACTGAGGAAATGAAGATGGCTCAATATCTGGATATGTTGCGTAGTGATATTAGGGAGTTTGTGGGGATGATACCCCGTAATTCCTTGGCCGAGATGATAGAGGCGGCACGAGGCCGTGAGATTGAGCTAGACCGTCAGAAGAAAGATTCCAAGAGGTCCCTACCAGCATCTCTAGGGAACTACAGTCAGGGCAATGAGAAGAAGCGTCGGTTTGAGTTCAAACCATACAAGGGCGGTAATTCGGGTAAGAGCGGTCAGACGGGGGGCTATACGCGTTATGGTAACGCACATCGTGATGACACGAGGAGTACCTCTCGTGATGCACCTGGTAGAGATGAGGGGAGAATAGTCCTTTGTTATAAGTGTGGACAGACAGGGCATATGGCGAACGCATGCACCGTAAAGGGAGTGGTGTGTTTCTACTGCAAAGAAGAGGGTCACACGAGGGATGACTGCCCAAGGAAGAAAGATATCGGGAGAGGAGGTGCTAAAATCTATTTCTTTTCATTACTTCATTCCTCGTAACTTTATACTTTATATTTAACTTCGTATACTATATGTATATAATAATTTAGGTGGTGCTAGAGGAGGGCCAGTGATAAATCCGGCCCCGGCTACTCTCAGGATCGCTGAGGGAGCTACTACTAGGGCTCGAGGACGAGCCTATCAGATGACTGGGGAGGAGGCTAAGAAGGCTCCTAATGCTGTTGCTGGTAAATATTTTACCTTCTGAGTTATTATTTCATTCATAATCTGAGCTATTATCTGAGTTAACCTGGGAAAATTTGCATGTGTACTGCTGTGTGATTCTAATTCTGTGTGCATGTTGTGATCTCTGTGTATTAGGTACTTTTTCTGTGAACGACATACCTGCTTTTGTGTTATTTGATAGTGGGGCAACCCACTCGTTTGTCTCTCATGCTTTTAGCAAACTGATGTCTCATAAATTAGAGAACCTTTCTGAGCCTTTAGTGATAGAAGTCGTCAACGAAAAAACTCTAACGGTTACAAAAGTTTACCGGAAATGTATGATCGAGCTGTGTGGGAAGAAATTTCCCATAAATCTTATTCCTATCGCTATGAGAGAATTATGTGTGATTGTGGGGATGGATTGGATGACTGAATACCATGCCGAGATTCTTTGTCATCAGAAACAAATCCGTATCAAACCCCCAAGTGGGATTGAATTGGTAATCCAGGGTGACATAAACCGATTGGTGCCGGCACTGTGTTCGGCTGCGAGGGCAAGAAAATATCTTCAGCACGGTGCCGTGGGTTATCTAGCTTATGTTATCGACACCATTCTTGAATCAAAACCGAGGTCGATAGAAAGCGTCCCCATTGTTAGTGAATATGCCGATGTATTTCCCGAGGATTTACCGGGAATACCACCAGAGAGACAGGTGGAGTTTCGAATAGATTTGGTACCAGGTGCGGCGCCAATTGCTAAGGCTCCTTATCGCCTTGCACCGCCAGAAATGAAGGAATTGTATGACCAGTTACAAGAGTTGCAAGAAAAAGATTTTATTCGCCCGAGTTGTTCACCGTGGGGCGCACCGATATTATTTGTGAAGAAGAAGGATGGATCACAAAGAATGTGTATCGATTACCGTGAATTAAATAAATTGACGGTGAAAAACCGTTATCCATTGCCGAGAATCGATGATTTATTTGACCAGCTTCAGGGTGCGTCATGGTTTTCAAAGATCGATTTACGTTCAGGGTATCATCAGATGCGGGTGAAAGAAGAAGATATTGAGAAAACCGCTTTTCGAACCCGTTATGGTCATTATGTGTGCATGTTGTGATCTCTGTGTATTAGAGAACCTTTCTGAGCCTTTAGTGATAGAAGTCGTCAACGAAAAAACTCTAACGGTTACAAAAGTTTACCGGAAATGTCTGATCGAGCTGTGTGGGAAGAAATTTCCCATAAATCTTATTCCTATCGCTATGAGAGAATTATGTGTGATTGTGGGGATGGATTGGATGACTGAATACCATGCCGAGATTCTTTGTCATCAGAAACAAATCCGTATCAAACCCCCAAGTGGGATTGAATTGGTAATCCAGGGTGACATAAACCGATTGGTGCCGGCACTGTGTTCGGCTGCGAGGGAAAGAAAATATCTTCAGCACGGTGCCGTGGGTTATCTAGCTTATGTTATCGACACCATTCTTGAATCAAAACCGAGGTCGATAGAAAGCGTCCCCATTGTTAGTGAATATGCCGATGTATTTCCCGAGGATTTACCGGGAATACCACCAGAGAGACAGGTGGAGTTTCGAATAGATTTGGTACCAGGTGCGGCGCCAATTGCTAAGGCTCCTTATCGCCTTGCACCGCCAGAAATGAAGGAATTGTATGACCAGTTACAAGAGTTGCAAGAAAAAGATTTTATTCGCCCGAGTTGTTCACCGTGGGGCGCACCGATATTATTTGTGAAGAAGAAGGATGGATCACAAAGAATGTGTATCGATTACCATGAATTAAATAAATTGACGGTGAAAAACCGTTATCCATTGCCGAGAATCGATGATTTATTTGACCAGCTTCAGGGTGCGTCATGGTTTTCAAAGATCGATTTACGTTCAGGGTATCATCAGATGCGGGTGAAAGAAGAAGATATTGAGAAAACCGCTTTTCGAACCCGTTATGGTCATTATGAGTTTGTAGTGATGCCCTTCTGACTCACTAACGCACCAGCGGCTTTCATGGACCTCATGAACCGGGTGTGTAGTAGTATGTTAGATCGTTCGGTGATTGTGTTTATTGACGATATTTTGGTTTACTCAAAGACTAAATCAGACCACGAAGTTCATCTTCGCGAGGTGTTAGATACGTTGAGACGCGAAGGTCTTTATGCGAAATTTTCCAAGTGTGAATTTTGGCTACGTGAAGTGCAGTTTCTGGGGCACGTTGTTAATGAAGAAGGTATAAAAGTTGATCCCGCAAAAATCTCAGCGGTGATGAAGTGGGAAGTACCCAAGACGCCATCAGAGATTCGTAGTTTTCTGGGTTTAGCTGGGTATTATCGTCGTTTTATCCAGGATTTCTCCAAAATCGCGTCACCTTTGACAAAGTTGACAAAGAAATCAGCTGCATTTAGTTGGGGTAATCAGCAGCAAGAAGCTTTTGAAGCATTGAGGAATCGGTTATGTGAGGCACCGATTCTAGCCCTGCCAGAGGGTGTAGAGGATTTTGTGGTTTACTGTGATGCTTCTATTCAGGGTTTGGGTGCCGTTTTAATGCAAAGGGGTAAGGTAATTGCATATGCTTCGAGACAGTTGAAGTCTCACGAAGGAAATTACCCTACGCATGATCTCGAGTTAGGTGCCGTGGTATTTGCCTTAAAGATCTGGAGGCATTATTTGTACGGTGTGAAAATCACCATCTACACTGATCATAAGAGTTTGAAGTACTTGATGGATCAGCAAGATTTGAACATGAGGCAGAGGAGATGGCTTGATGTGTTGAAGGATTATGATTGTGAGATCCTTTATCATCCGGGTAAAGCCAATGTAGTGGCTGATGCGCTGAGCAGAAACCCTATTCGGGGTATTTGTATGAGGTTGACAGCAGTAGGATCATTGTTGGATTCTATTCGCAGTGCCCAGGTAGAAGCCGAGCAGGCTAAGAAGGAACGAGTTGTAGGTGTGATTGGTAGTTTTGTGAAGGACAGTAGAGACCTTTTGACACATCTTGGTAGAGTTTGGGTTCCTTCGCACGGTGGTAACCGTGAAGTCTTATTAGACGAGGCTCATAAGTCTAAATTTTCTATTCATCCGGGTTCAACTAAGATGTATCGAGATCTTCGTGAAAACTACTGGTGGCCGGGTATGAAGTTAGAGGTAGCTGAATATGTTGAGAAATGCCTGACTTGTCGCAAAGTCAAGGCCGAGCACCAGAAACCACATGGTATGTTACAGCCTTTAGAGATTCCAGTGTGGAAGTGGGAACAGATTACTATGGATTTGATCACCAAGTTACCAAAAACGCCAGGAGGATATGATGCTATCTGGGTAGTCGTTGACCGTTTGACTAAGAGTGCCCACTTTATCCCGATTCGGGAGAGTTCTTCAGCTGAGAAGATGGCAGATATCTTTGTCCGCGAGATTGTGGCGAGACACGGTATACCAGTCTCTATTGTGTCAGACAGAGACACTCGTTTTACATCGAGATTTTGGGAGAAATTCCAAGAGGAGATGGGCACGAGACTCCATTTCAGTACCGCGTTTCATCCACAGACGGACGGTCAGAGTGAGCGGACAATTCAGACGCTCGAGGACATGCTAAGAGCATGCGTGCTTGATTTTGGTGGTAGTTGGGATAAGTATTTACCGTTGGCGGAATTTTCTTACAACAACAGTTACCACTCGAGCATTCGTAAGTTTATTAACTTTTCTCTCCTCCTTTAATTTTGTGTAAGATCGATTTCCTAATTTTTCTCTGATTTAGGTAAACCACCTTTTGAGATGTTGTACGGTAGGAAGTGCCGAACGCCTATTTGCTGGGGCGAGGTCGGGCACAAAGTACTTGGTAGTACTGAGATCGTGTTGAAAACTACCGAGATGATTCAGTTGGTGCGTGAGAGGTTGATTACCGTGCAGAGTCGTCAGAAAAGTTATGCAGATAAGAGGCGATCGGTTCTAGAATTTCAGGTTGGGGATTATGTGCTGCTCAAAGTCTCCCCGTGGAAGGGAGTAATCCGGTTCCGGAAGAGGGGAAAGTTGGGACCCCGTTACATTGGCCCTTATCAGGTGATCGCCAGAGTTGGTAAAGTTGCTTATCGTCTAGAATTACCAGAGGAACTCCATCTTATTCATAACACTTTTCACGTTTCACAACTGAGGAAGTGCATTGTAGACGAGTCTGTAGTGGTGCCATTAGAAGACATTCAGATAGATGAGAAGTTGAACTATATTGAACGGCCGATAGCGATTCTTGACCGCAAAATCAAGACCTTGCGTAATAAGGAGATTGGGTTAGTTAAGGTGCAGTGGCAGCACCGTAAGGGTTCCGAGTGGACGTGGGAGCCCGAGTCTGAGATGCGTGATAACTATCCCGATTTATTTCAGAGTGATGACTTCGAGGACGAAGTCTGATTCAAGTGGGATTGAGTTGTAACGCCCCAAATTTTATGTTCCGTTTTAATTCTTAATAGAGATTCTGGTGTTATTTGCCTGATATTATAGGTCATGTCGTTCAATTATTATTTATTAATAAACGTTCAATTGGTATTATTATTATTGTGACGTTTTACGGTGCCGTCTTCATTTACGAGTCCTTAGTCGTTTAAGGTGCTATAATTTCTATAGGCCGGCCGTAGGCCAAGGCCGAACCCGAAGTCACTCGGGGAAAAAGGGGACATTTATTAATTACTACAGATTGGGCCAAAGAAAAGTTAAATTATAATCAAGCCTTCTCAAGTCATGCTTAAACCGAATGGGCCAAGGGCCGGTTTCTTTGTTGTTAATCTTTGATTGCTGGGCCGAGCACCTTAAGCAATTGGTCTCTAGCTCGGCAAGGCTAGGAGGAAAAACAAGATCACTTAAGCCCACGTTACTTTGAGTCCATCACATCCGAACGGGCCTAACTAGATGGTTATGCTCATGATGTCGACATTAGAAAAGATTAGGAAACGATTGTGTAATCAATTACATTCAATCCGTCGTTTCTTTCTCCCCAATTATCGCGACCAGTTCAATTTCCCCATCTCTCCATCGGTTTCATATCAAAAACCTTCCATCCGCAAATTACTTAGAACAATTCCCTGTTTTTCGTTCGTGCCAAACCGCCTAGGACAACATCGTTTTCTTTCTAGCAGACGCCGAAGAGAGGAACAAAGAAGAAGGGGAACTCGTGTGGTAAGCCATAGTATTCCATCCTAATCTAGTCTATTCAATTTCGTTTTTCCTTCCATTGATTCTAATCGATGTGTGTTATACTCTGTGATGGACTCGGTAATCGACAGGCTTAGGAGAAAAATCGGAGGAGGCATCGCACGAGTTATTCAAATCCTAGCAGAAATCTTGTTTCTCGGTAACTCTCGGTTCTGCCCCTTTAATTCATCGTGAGGACGTCCTGTTTAGAAGCTCGGTGGGTTAGGGTTGTTTTGTCGGGTTGGGTTAATTGCTGATTGTTGCGGTTAATAGGGATCGGACCGTATAACCGAAAGGGAACCGAACCCGTAGGGTTCTAGGTTCCCAAACGAGAATTTGTTAATGTCATAGGTCTTAGAAACTTTTATCGTATAGCGACCTGAACTGTTAATCTCTTGGTTTTCCATCTAGGAATGATCGTGTTTTCGGTTTAGGGTTGAGTCGAATTGTTAGAGTCTATATCACTGATTAGAGCAGAATCTACCCTTCTGTTCCAAGCTGTTTTTGAAATACTTAAACTAATCTTTTGAACTTTTGGCCCGTGTTGAAACCTTGGTTTTTGAGTTAGCTTTCCAACGCCGCAACCCGCTCGTTAATCCGAATTACGGTTTGAAAGTTAGAGTCGAATTAGTAGGCTGCTGTTAGGAATTTGAGCTGTGCAGTATGTTCGTCTTGCATCACTGTTTTGAGACACTTAGAGTCTGTTTTGGCCAGTGACCGTCTCACAGTAAATTGTAGTTCTGATTGTCTTATAGCTGTGGTTAAAATATGAGGAAAATCTAATAAACCGTTTAGGAGTTATAGCTGTTCCCGTGAGTTTGACGGGGGCTGCCAGTTTTCTGAAATAAGTCCTCGGATAGGATTTTAATTCCGGGTTTCACTTGTTGGTTTTTAGGACCGTCTAGGAGTTAAGGGCTATCCATCTGATTGTTGGGGACCTTTGGAGCTTACGTTTCTCGAGGTGAGTATTCTCACCGTGTATTCAGTTTTAACGTTGTACATGCATGACTTATGTATTATATTTCTGTGATTGATCTGATATCTGAGACTGATTTGTATCTGAGCCTGATTTGTTATCTGAGACTGAATTACTATCTGAGATTGATCTGTTATTCTAGTTAACTACTATTTGAGTTTGCGGTGATTTAGCTTTCTGAGTTCTGAGTTTCTGAGATTAGAGTTAAAACATTAAACATAATATATCTGACTTGACACCGAAGAGCACTGGTGTCAGACGTTTGACTTGGCACCGAAGAGTACTGGTGCCAGGCTTTTTGACTCACGCCGAAGAGTACAGGTGTTGAGGTGGTGTGAGGCGGGTCGAGGTTGATCTCTCGTCCCAAGTCACCCGAGCGCGCTATATAAATCTGAGTAATAAAATCTGAGAAATAAATCTGAGTAATAAACTGAGTAGAGTCTGAGTAGGAATACACCGATGTGCCCTCATGTGTTGTATGTTAGAATTGTTTGCATTTTGAGATATTCACTCAGCTTCTCCAGCTGACCCCTATTTTCCCCACCATTTCAGGTACTAGCAAAGGGAAGGAGAAGGTGAACGGTTGATCGCTGTATTCTACCCATGCTGATGTGGACAGCATTTATTATTATTACAAACTTTTTACTCTATTAAACTATTTCCGCTTTTAAGATTTTTGTTAAATACGATCTTACTATTTTGGGGATTTTAATATTTAAATTATTGGGACATTTTATTAAAATATTATACTTAAAAAGTTTTAAAAATCTTGTGAATTTGAGGGTGTTACATTTAAAGTTTTTATAAGCAGCATACGCAAGAAACATTCAAATTGCTTCTAGTCTTGCAACTGGGGCAAAAGATTCATCGAAATCGATGCCTTCCTCCTGTCGATACCCCTGGGCCACTAATCTTGACTTGTTTCTAATCACAGTTCCATTTTGATCAAGTTTATTTCTGAACACCCATTTTGTTCCAATGACATTGGTGTTAGACGGTGGAGGAACAAGTGTCCACACTTTGTTTTTCTCAAACTGTTGTAGTTCCTCTTGCATTGAAGCTACCCAGTGAGGATCTTCAAGTGCAATTTTGACATTCTTGGGTTCAATCATTGAGACAAATACAGCAAATAAACATATGCTGGCACTGGCTTGTTGGCTCCGAGTGCGAACACCTTGTTGTAGATCCCTAATGACTTGATTTATTGGACGTTTCTTGTTCCATAGAGTTGATACTTTATTTGATGGCCCAGGTTCATCATTTGTGATAAGAAGAGGTTGTGTTGGAGAGAGTGGAGGAAGTTGGATGTAAAGGGGTATGGTGTCTGGAGAAGATGTGGTAGCATTTTCTTGAGTTTCAGAAATGTTTTGAGCAGGAGTTAATTGATCAGACACTGTAGCTCGGATGGGTGTAATAGGTTCAACTTCATATGGTAAAGGGCTTTCAGATTGAATATTGTCAGATGTTGGAGTATTGCTTGGAATATCATTTTGACTTTATGAAAAGTTGATGACCGAAGGTGTATCAGATCTTTCTGAAGAACGTTCAGTATCTTCAGCTTGATAGGTTGAGATTGGTTCGTTGAAGTTTAGATCTTCATCACTTTCGGAAGGAGGGGAAAGATCAGAGACATCTTTTTCATCAAAAGTAACGTGAACAGTTTCTTTAAAGGTAGATCTTTTCAGATTGTAGACTCTGTATGCCTTGGACTCTTCAGTGTATCCAAGAAAGATTCCGTCTTCAGCTTTTGGATCAAACTTTCCAAGATGTTCTTTGTTGTTTAGAATGAAGCATGGACAACCGAAGACTCTGAAATATTCAATATTTGGTTTTCTTCCCCTGACAACTTCATAGGCTGTTTTGTTGTGTCTCTTGACCTGCACGATTTTGAGTGTGACATGCTGTATGAACGGCATATGTCCAGAATTTACTTGGAAGTTTAACTTCGTTCAGCATGGTTCTGGCTGCTTCAATTAAAGTTATGTTCTTTCTCTCAGCTACCCCATTTTTTTCTGGGGTTCTGGGAGCTGAGAAATTTTGAGAGATGCCTTTTTCGTTACAGAAATCTTCTAAGGTGATGTTTGTAAACTCAGTTCCTCGATCACTCCGGATACTTTTAAGTTTGACTCCAAGACTTACTTCAATTTTCTTGATAAAGTTTATGATTTCTTCAGCAGCATCACTCTTTGCTCTTAAAAAGAAGACCCAACAAAATCTGGAGAAGTCATCTACGATAACTAGAGTATACCTTTTTCTTCCGCCCAAACTCTCTACATTCACAGGACCAGAAAGATCCAAGTGGATTAGATTTAAGCATGTCGTAGAGGCGTAGATAACTTCGGATCTGAAGGACGCTCGATGTTGCTTTCCTTTTTCATAAGCAGAACACATTTTATCTTTGGTGAAAGTATGTTTTGGGAGCCCTTCAACTAAGCACCTTTTGCTGATGTTGTTTATATTTTTGAAATTTATATGTGATAGTCTTTTTTGCCAAAGCCAGTTAACATCAGTTGGAGCAGCAGCGAAGAAATATAGTACCATTTCAGGAGAAACAGAATTCATGTCGAGAATGTACATGTCATCTTTTCTTGGTACATCCATTACTAGTGTTCCTTCTGGATTAATGATGTAGCCTTTTGTATTAGTAAAAAGCACCATGTACTTGGCGTCACAAAATTGGCTTATACTAATCAGATTGTGCTTGAGGCCATCCACAAAGAGTACCTTCTTTAACGCACATGACCCATTAGAGATTTCTCCTTGGCCTACTCCCTTTCCGGATGAATTATCATCGAAGACAACTTTAGGACCAGCTTTGTCTGTGAAGTTTTTGAGAAATGATTTGCAGCCCGTCATGTGTCTGGAGCAACCACTGTCCATATACCAGATGTCATTGTTTCTGTCTGGCATATCAGATGATCTTGCCATCAGACACTTGCAGTTGTTGCTGACTAAGGAATTCTCGGATTCTTTTCGAGATGGTTCATCACTATCTGATTATGTATTATACACTCTTGATTGACAAGTAGCTTTAAGGGCTAAGGCTTTCAATTCTTCTTGTGCTACTGCGAGTTTGGCCTTTAGAAACTGAAATTCTCGTTCAGTTTCTTCATACTTTCTTTTATATTCGACATATGTATCATAATCAAATGTGGATTGATTAGAACTTTGTTGATTTTTCTTCAGGTTTACTCTGCAATTTGCTTTATAATAACCAGTTTGACCACACCGAAAACATTCTTTTGACTTTTTGTGTATCTGAGAATCTGATGCTTCAGAGTTGTTTCATTTCATGACTTTGTTGTATCTTATTACGAGAGCAGCCATTTGTTCTACCAGGTCGAGTGCATTATCGTTGGAATAATCACCGATAGAGTCTTCTTCAAGATCGATGTCATCGACATCAGATAAAATCTTTTCTTCGGCATTTTTGGAACAACCATCTCTTGCATCTTCAGAGATCGTCGGTCTTAAAGATGCATCAGCAATAAGAGAAACAGAGGATTCACCATTTAGTTCTGAATACATAGTATTCTCATTCTCAAAATTCATTAGAGTGCTGTAGAGACTGCTCAGATTCATGTTTTTCAATTTTCCTGTTGTTATTAAAACCGTAGAGATGATGCTCCATTCCTTTAAAAAATTTACAGGAATTTATTCATTAGCTCTTAATCCTGCCTTTTCGTTTCATCTTCAGTCCATAATTCTTTAGGTTTTGCCTCCTTAGATTCATATACAAAATCTTCTTCATCTTGAGAAAGAAATTCTTCTTCTTCTGTTGAGTGAGAGCTTTCTTCTTTTCTATCTTCAGAGGAACTTTCTTCTATTTTAAAAATGGCGGGTTTATGACTGAGGGAATATGGGACATAGGGACCAGCTTCGAGTATACTAGGAGCGAGTTCGTGCTGGTGGTTGGGAAATCCCAGAAATCGCACTTTCCACATTCCAAAATCATCATCTGTGAAGACTGGAGCATTTGATTTTGAACCAAGGTTCGGTTTGGAGATCAAATCGCTCATATTGATCATTAAATGAGCAGATCAACAATTATGAAATAATTGTCCTGCTCTGATGCCAATTGTTAGTCCCGTAATAAGTGAATGTCAACACTTGTACGCTTTCACTGACCAATTTAAAGTTAATGGAAACACTCAACATTTTTTAAACTTTGCTTTATTAATCAATAATGATACAATAAAGATGCAAGTAGTTTGCGTAATAGCTAAGAACAAATCCTAACTAAACTGCTTGCATGTGATAGACAACAACAGATATTATCTAAGACAAGTTTATGATCAACAAATGATCAAGCACAAGACCAGACACTTTCGTTATGCAGATTCAATTCTCGAATCAGATAACTAGAGTTAACTGGTGGTTTACACTCTGCTCGAAGAAATAAAGTTCTGGAGTAATTTCAGCAGCGTGTAACCTTGTTGGGTGCACAAGTCCTCAATTTATATCATTGGGAAACGTAGAGCCAAAGGAATGATCGATCAATTCCACGTGTGAGAATTCCGTTGGTGCAGAGGATATTTCATGGGACGAGCACGACTAACGGAATTCTAACAGTACTTTCTGTCGTCTTGTGATCGCCGATATCTTCTAGAAGATTTGCCAGATATTCTCATAATCAGCGATGCACAAACTTGTGCTTTACTTGTGTCTTTCTGTGACACTGAAACTTCCAGCCTATGTACACTTCTGGCAGCCATGAGTCTTCGGATACTCATGCTTCTTCAGATGGCCTTCAGCTTCAGTGACCTGCACTAAGAATTTTGCTTAGACAAGTATATGTTTGATGGTTCAGAGTTATTGTCCAATGTGCGTTGAACCTATTACAACTATCTGATCTGTTAATCAGTATCTGATTCTGCACGGGGAACTGATTTTTGTTTCAGATGGTGATCAGATAGTGTAACTGAGTAACTGAAATTCGAACTGATCAGATACAGTTACCCACAATCTGAGGAACTAATCTTCAGATTGTCTTCTAACTATTTGTCTTTTTATCTTCATTAAATCCCTTCAGTGGGGGATGCTTTTCAGCGACCTAACACAAGCAAAGTGTCAACTCTCGTCGTCAGCCACACGTGCAAAATCAGCAAAAAAACATGTGTCCAAGAAGCTCGTGATATGGTGAAAACATAACAAAAGTATCCCAAGCTAAATCAATTGCATTTTTAACTCTGCATGTAAGATTGTGTAGAGTATATGAATTAATCAGTTGCTCAAAGTATTTAATTCTTCGCGACTTGAGACGTAAATCTGATGGATCACAGGGCAAATCTCCTTTGGGAGTTTAAGGTAGCACGGTGATTACTAACTACTACTGAAAGAGTAATTGCCCAGTAATGCATCCATACATTTTAAAAGTGTTGGAAATGGTGTCCAACGTCATCAAATAAACGGTTGACTTGGTCAACGTAAATTTAAGTCCTACTGGGGTTGCTCTTGGGGCACAACCGAACACGAGAATAAACGAACCGAGCATTGATTAAATGTATAATCAAATGTGTAACGGGCTAGGAGGACTGGAATAAGTTAATGGGTAATTAACTTGTTATTCCATATCGCGCTTGGTTTAATTAATGGTTTAAATAAACAAGACGGGCTTAGGTTAATTTGAGCCCGACTCAAATAAGGAAACTAGTTTTTCCCAAAACCTAAAACCTATATATATGGTGCATGGGGTATTGACCTAAACACACATTCTTTGGCTTGCACCCTATTCGGCCGAAACACTCCTCCCTCCGTCCGACCGCCGCCTGCCGAAGAACTTCCGCCGCCGTCGTGCTGCCGTCGTGCCGCTACCGCCGTCGATCGAAAGGTGTTTTCGATTGTGGTTTCGTTTGGGTTTTCTCAAGGGTACTTTACACTACGTTGTGGTGTATTGTCTCGTTCGTTGTCAACCTTGAGTGTGATCAAGTAGAGGGATACTAACTTGAATCCTAGTACGTTGGCAAGTTCTGGCTCGTACTCGTTCGCAAGGATTAGCATCTCCGAGCACCGCTAATGTAAGTATTTATTTATTAATAGTTACCCTAAATTCGTAGATTTGAGCGCTCCTAATCTTCGTAATTTAACGAATTAATTGTTTGTAATTCCGCGACAAACATAGTGACGATAAATCTGTACGAAACCCAACAGTGGTTTCAGAGAGTTGGTCTACGAATCTAAGTGTGTTAGATCCGAAATTCGAAAAAGAAAAGTTTTATTTTCGTTTTTGTTTTATTTCGGTATTTTCGAAAATTCAGAAATAATAAATAAATATATATTTTATTTGTAAAATTGTTTTTTAATTAAAATAAGGAAAGTGGATAATTGTTAAAGGGTTTTAAATTTATCAAGATATTCTACCAATGATTATCTCACCAATTATTTAATATATGATTAAATAAAAGATTATGTTTATATATTTAAAATTTTGGTTTTAATTTATAAATGTATTATTATTTAATGTTTTAAATAAATCAAAATTTATTATACATGTATATTTTTCACAATATCTAGATGTATTAGAATAAAAGATATGAATAAGATAATATTTGTTTATATATATATATATTTCGGTATATATATTTAAATAAATAAGATTTGATAAATATAGATAATTATTTAAAAGGAGTTTTTAAATAAAGATATCAAGTTTAAATTAGGGATATATACCAAGTGTGTATATCCGAATTTTAATAAAGATTAGGAATTTCGGATTTTTTGTTATTATCTAGATTTGATTTTGTATTTATATAATGTAATATAAAATATCTCCCAAGAGATAAAATCTTATATCTAAGAGATAATTATAATATATATATATTAGATATATATAAATTAATAGTATAATTTTATATGTATATATATATATTTTCGAAATTTCGAAATTCCCATATATCAAAATAGTTTTTTGATATATTCCTCCGTTATAATATTATGTAAATAAAAGTATATTTAAATATTATAATAAAATATAATTAATTAATTATTAAAGGGTGCGTCCTCGCATTTTAATAGAATTAAAAGAATTATATATTTCTTTAGTTAAGATAAATTAAAAGTTTAGTTTGACATATTTATATATGTATAACTAAAGAAAATACATTAAGCAAAACTTCCCGTTTAATGTTAAATGTGAAAGATTGTGCTCTCCATGAGATACACGTGTAGGGTTTCACTACGCACCATGCGACTGATCAACCACTTGGGTCGACCTCCTAGTCTACTCGGTTCGAACCATGACTGACCAAGAACATGAACTTGTTCTTGACCAGTTAAAACCAACTAGCTGATTTAATCCCTAAATGAGGAACTAGGATTAAACTTAATCCTTAAACCCTAAAGGATTGGGATGTTGGAGTTCTAGATTAGGTTAACAAGAAAGAAACCTTGTACGAAGAACTCAAACACACACATTGCTTGTGTGGTTTGTTCGACCATCAACCAAAGAACCCTAGGGTTCTTTGGTCGAATTCGTCCAAGAGGGGAGAAGGGAGAAAAGGGTTTCCCAAAACATACCTTGTTGATTGCTTAAGATAGATCCACTGATGATGAACAAATCGAGCGATCTTCTAGTTGATCTAAGCAATGAACTTGGATCTTCAAGTCTTGAAGAACACGAAGAACACAAGACTTGTGTTGTGTGTGTATTTCGGCCGAAGCCAAGGAGGAGGGGAAGTATTTCGTGAGGTGGTGTAAGGGGTTTTAGGGTTATCCTAAGCCTCTTATTTATATACAAATAAGTTACGCTTAGAACCCTTCTAGTTTAATTAATATTAGAACTTTAATTAAACTTCCTTTTAACACTTCCATCCCTTATAGTTTAACTAGTTTATTATTGTTGCACTTAACTATCAAATGTCTAGTATTAACACACTAATAATTCGGTACCCATATACACAAATTATATACTTGTATTTATACTTTCAATAATTAATTATATAATAACCTTTATATAATTTACACAATAATATTATCCAATTACTATATGATTTAATAGCTTTAAATCGTATCATGGATAATCTACAATTAACACATTGTATATTTACTCAACTAGTAAATGTACAAATACTTATATTAATTAGTTAGTTAAACTAATCTAGTAATAAGTTAAACTTAACTTAATACTTAACTGATTCATAATGACTATTATGAATCATTCCTCTTCGTAGTATCATTGCTTATCTTGCTCGTATTACATGCACTCACCGGTGTGACCCTTAAGTGTTTCGTAGGCATGGATGTATCATCATAGGTTGACTAACTGTGCACATAATTCCTTCAACACGCACTCAAGGTATAATCTGATTAACGAAGCGCGTGCAATTGAGCCGGTACGTTAATTTTGAGATTGCACTTATGGGTGAAGAGATTCTCGCGATACCCAATCGAACTTGAGCCGGGAATCTTCGTGAGTTCTTTCATGGTAGATTCACCGTCAAATTCATGATCCACAGTATCCCTGTCATGAATTATGTGACGAGCATAGAATCGAGATTAACATACCATTTTAATACTTTAAAATGAATCTAAAAGATCTAGGGATTTCATAGTGATTGAAATTAACAATAGTATGTTTCCTTATGAAATTATTCGGTGTGAATTACGCCATCCCTCTTCACATCAAATAACGTAATGTTGGATCCTAGCCTTAATTTGATTATTGGGTAAATAATGTTATGGATTATCGAATAAATAAACTAACAACGAAATTGTCTTCTTTGTAGATGGCCAATCTTCAAAACAACAACAATCAAATCTTCCACCACCACCTCCACTTCCACTTACACCACTTTTCTATGGATTGTCCATAACCACCATTCCATGCCGTGGCAGAAACACGGATCTAGATTTTGTGGAATATATGGACAACACTCGAGTTGTTCATAAAAACCTAAAACTCATTGAGACATGTAAAATGCAAGAAGGGGAATCGGTACATAGCTTCATCGAAAGGATGAAGGGATACGCGAACAATTCAGAACGTCTGGGTTTGACCCTCTCTAAGAAGTTAGTCGTTGATATGATGTTATACAAGCTAACTCCTAAATATTCCTCATACGTATTAGATTACGAAAGGAATAAGAGAGATATTACAAGCTTAGAGTTATGCAAAGAATTGATGGTTGTTGAAAAGAACCTGTTATTTGCATGTGACTGTAATCTTGTAACTCCCACCTTGAACATTGAATCAAATGATGCTATAAGAGATATATCTTCTAATCAAAATAAGAAGAGAAAAGCTAATGAGTGGTATGCCCCACGTAAGCTCAAAAGAACCTCTTTGATAGAACCTAAGGATTCAATGTGTTTTTACTGTAAGGAGAAGGGCCACTGGAAAAGAAGCTGCCCAAGTACTTGGATGATCTGAAAAAATCAGAAGGTTCAAAAGTCTGGACCGTCAGATACTTTTATGATTGAACTACATAGTGCTTCTATGTCAAATTCTTGGGTTCTTGATACAGGATGTGGTACACACATTTGCACTGATATGCAAGGACTAAAGAATAGTAGGAAGTTGAAGCATGGTGAGCCGAATCTAATCATGGGGAACAGAGTCTCGGCTGCTGTCACCAAGATTGGATATTTTGAGCTCATGCTTAGTAGTGATAGTTCGATTACTTTATTAGATGTTTGTTATTCGCCTTGCATGGCACGAAACATTATTTCATTTTATGCATTGTTTAAGGATGGTTTTACCTTCAGTTCTGATAATGAAAATGGTTTTATTTTAGTTCTTAAAAATGATGTTTTTATATTCAAAGCTATTCCTTGTTTCTGGCATATATGAAAGTGTTTTTTGCGTTATAGAAATCTAATATTGAATGTTGATTTGTCCAAAGGTGTGTTAAATAAATCATGTCTATGGCATTGTCGCTTAGGCCAAATAAACAAGAAAAGAATCGCCAAACTCCAAAAGGATGGAGTACTAGAATCATTTGACCTCAAATCGAATGATGTGTGTGAATCTTGTTTACTTGGCAAGATGACTAAGGCGTCATTCACAGGGACTTGTGAAAGAGGCAAAGACTTGTTGGATCTTGTACACACTGACGTGTGTGGACCATTCAAGTCAAGCACTAGACATGGTGAAAGATACTTCGTCACATTTACTGATGATTTCAGTAGATATGGTTATGTTTATTTGATTAAACATAAGTCAGAAACTTTTGAGACATTCAAAGTGTTTCATAACGAAGTTGAGAATCAATTGGGCAAAAGGATTAAGATGCTCCTCTCTGACAGGGGTGGAGAGTATCTTAGTCAAGAGTTCATGGATCATCTAAAAAGTTGTGGAATAGTATCCCAACTTTCACCTCCTAGAACTCCACAACTTAATGGAGTGTCTGAGAGGAGAAATCGAACATTGTTAGATATGGTTCGATCGATGATGAGTCGTGAAACTC
Source organism: Calendula officinalis (assembly GCA_963853835.1). Taxonomy (NCBI): domain Eukaryota; kingdom Viridiplantae; phylum Streptophyta; class Magnoliopsida; order Asterales; family Asteraceae; genus Calendula; species Calendula officinalis. Next base: position 50,964,820 of record OY970825.1, read on the forward strand.
TTCCAGTGAGCTTCTGGGGTTACGCCCTGGAAACAGCAGCTCATACCTTGAACCTTGTACCAACTAAGAAGGTCTCTAAGACACCCTCTGAAATGTGGACAGGAATCCTCCCTCGCTCCGACATTTGAAAATCTGGGGTTGTGAAGTTTACGTTGGACACGAAACTCATGACAAACTGGAAAGAAAATCAGAGAAGTGTCATTTCATTGGCTACCCTCGCCAGTCTTTCGGATATCGGTTTTACAAACCGGCTGAGAACAAAGTGTTCATAGCTTGAAGAGGATTCTTTCTTGAGAGAGAGCTATTATCCAAAGAATCTACTAGGAGCAAAATTGATCTTGAAGAGTCTCAAGAGTCAAGCAATGAAATTGAAACGGAACCTATAGTTGACACTAGTGCTCAACCTGAGGATGAGACTCCTGTTGAACAACATGATATAACTCCTACCATTCCACGTAGATCCTCTAAAGTTGTTCGCCCTCCTGAGCATCTTGGTGATTATTATGAATACCATATTGCTGAAGGCGATGCATCGACTGATAATGGTTTACCAGTTGATGATGATGAGCCATCAAACTATAAGGAAGCTATGGAAGGCCCTGAGGCCGATAAATGGAAAGAGGCTATGGAGAGCGAGATTCAGTCTATGTATGACAATCAAGTATGGAACTTGGTTGACGTTACACCTAGCACTAAAAGCGTTGGGTGTAAATGGATCTTCAAGAAGAAGATAGACATGGATGGGAATGTGCACACTTATAAAGCTAGGCTGGTTGCAAAAGGTTATACTCAAACCCATGGGATTGATTATGATGAGACCTTTTCACCAGTAGCCAAGATTAAATCTATAAGGATATTGCTTGCAATAGCTGCATTTCATGACTATGAAATTTGGCAGATGGATGTGAAAACTGCTTTCCTAAACGGAAAGTTAACCGAGGATGTCTATATGGCACAACCAGAAGGTTTTGTCCACAAGCAACACCCTAAGAGAGTGTGTAAGCTTGAGAGATCCATCTATGGATTGAAACAAGCATCTCGTAGTTGGAATCTTTGCTTTCACGAAAGAGTCAAACAGTTTGGGTTTTCGAGAAGCGAAGATGAGTCATGTGTTTATATCAAAACTAGTGGGAGCATTGTAGTCTTCCTAGTGTTATATGTCGATGACATATTGCTCATTGGCAATCACATTCCTACACTGCAAGATGTGATGTCTTGGTTGGGAAAGTGTTTTGCAATGAAGGATCTAGGAGATGCAGCGTACATACTTGGAAAGTTGTAATTAAGATATACAAAGATAGAGAAAAACGTCTAATAGGATTAAGCCAGAGTACATACTTAGACAATATATTGAAGAGGTTTCATATGCTTGATTCTAAGAAAGGTTATTTACCAATGAACCATGGCATAAAGTTGACTCATAGTCAAAGTCCTAGCACTGAGTTAGAGCGGGATAGAATGATTCGAATCCCATATGCTTCGGCTATAGGATCGATCACGTATGCCATGATATGTACTCGTCCTGATGTCTCATATGCCTTGAGCATGGCGAGTCGATATCAGGACAACCCTGGCAATAATCATTGGATAGTGGTGAAAATGATTCTCAAATACCTAAGGAGAACAAAGGATATGTTCTTAGTGTATGGTGGGAAAGACGAACTTGTTGGAAGGTTATTGTGACGCGAGTTTCCAAACTGACAGGGATGACTCGTGCTCACAATCTAGGTGGGTATTCTTACTGAATGGAGGAGCTGTTACTTGGAAAAGCTCCAAGCAGAAGTCGGTTGCTGATTCCACATGTGAATCTGAGTATATTGCTGCTAGTGAGGCAGCAAAAGAGGCCACATGGTTAAAGAATTTCATCGGTGACCTTGGTGCTGTAACAAGCATCAAGGACCCATTAAAAATCTACTGTGATAATGAAGGTGCAGTCTCATTGACTAAAGAACCCAAAGATCACAGTAAAACCAGGCATATACTCAGAAAGTATCACTATGTGCGAAAACGTGTTGAAGAAGGTGATGTCATCGTGACTAGGGTATCATCGGAGGAGAATCCGGCTGATCCATTCACAAAGCCACTAAGTCGATCCAAGCATGATGCTCACGCTAAGACGATAGGGATTAGATTTCCAAGTGACTTGTATTTGTTTATTTATTGAAACTATATTACAAATATTTAATTATATGAATGGATGAATTATTTATGGTGATTAAATAATATGCAAGTGCTCTATCATTCATATAGTATTTAAAATTTGAGTTTCACTTTTGCATGTTTAGAACAAATTCCAAAGTGATCTAATAGATCATTTGAACGTCCAAAGTCGATCATTCTCATGGGAATGAGAAATGAATTAATATGTCATGGAGAGTAAGTAGACTGTTCATAAGATTGAACATAGCATGGAGATTCCTGCTACTCTCATGAGCATTTAAATAGAGAGTTTAAATGTTGGACCAACTCATGCTTAGAGTATTACCTCATGGACAATTCAAAGGTAATAGTGAGACGGTAATATCATATAGGTCTTAAAAACTAGATACATTAGTCTCCTAGTATGAGTTCGTGATGCAATGGTTTGCTCCAACGCTATTCGTAAATGGTAGCTATACAGAGTACTTCCATGTGTCATGTAACGATTATGGCAGAGACAATGTAAGTCGAAGTTTATTCACTCCTTCTTTCAAAAGTATGATAGAAGAGATATCTGTGGGCCCCCTGTTGATTTTGATGTGACAATTAAAGAACCTGCGCAGGTCATGCCCAAATTGAAAGTTCGATTAGTAGTCTAACCAGTCATCATAAATCTTAATCAGGAAACATAGTCGTGACAAGAGATTGACGTTTGTCCGTGTCTCTAGTTAACGGGATATCGCGAAGTGAAGGACATATGATCACTTATCTTAGGAACTGTATTCTGATTAAGTTCAGAGTTCAGCAGCTGCACTGATTGCACACTTTAAAAGTATGCTTGACAGACGTTTATAGTTGATGAGATGTCCAAGTAGGAGACTGTTGGAAATGGTGTCCAACATCATCAAATAAACGGTTTGACTTGGTCAACATAAATTAAAGTCCTACTGGGGTTGCTCTTGGGGCACAACCGAACACGAGAATAAACGAACCGGGCATTGATTAAATGTATAATCAAATGTGTAACGGGCTAGGAGGACTGGAATAAGTTAATGGGTAATTAACTTGTTATTCCATATCGGGCTTGGTTTAATTAATGGTTTAATTAATGGTTTAATTAAACAAGACTGACTTAGGTTAATTTGAGTCCGAATCAAATAAAGAAACTAGTTTTTCTCAAAACCTATATATATGGTGCATGGGGTATTGACCTAAACACACATTCTTTGGGTTGCACCCTATTCGGCCGAAACCCTCCTCCCTCCGTCTGACCGCCGCTTGCCGGAGAACCACCGCGGCCGTCGTGCTGCCGCCGCCGTCGTCGATCGAAAGGTGTTTTCGATTGTGGTTTGGTTTGGGTTTTCTCAAGGGTACTTTACACTACGTTGTGGTGTATTGTCTCGTTCGTTGTCAACTTTGAGTGTGATCAAGTAGAGGGATTCTAACTTGAATCCTAGTACGTTGGCAAGTTCTGGCTCGTACTCGTTCGCAAGGATTAGCATCTCCGAGCACCGCTAATGTAAGTATTTATTTATTACTAGTTGCCCTAGATTCGTAGATCTAAGCGATCCTAATCTTCGTAGTTTATCGAATTAATTATTTATAATTCCGCGACAAATAGTGACGGTAAATCTGTACGAAACTCAACAAAAGATTTTCCAGTGCATCAAACTATAAATACATTGTAATCCATTAGAAGAAATTTATATAGGGCAGCAAGAAATGGCATGTTCTTTTATGCATATAGGATATCCAAGGCATGAATCCTGCTATAAATTCTCCGAGTACCATGTCGACATATTACCTCCACTCCACTATATATAGATTAAAGTTTGTGTCTTTCAAATGAATCTTTTATTATGGAAGTTTATTTTGACGGCCTTTTGTGTTTCAAAGAGACATGATAATAAAGTGATCGTTAGATTATTTTGTTTGTGCAAAGTTTAGGGACAAGTATTGTAATTGCCTATATCTGTAATGATGTACTGATGTAGGGACTAATTGTGCAATTCATGTAAAGATTGATAAAGTATAAATAGAGAACTTTATCCGCCTGTTTTGCAACTCTACTTAATACACATTTAGCCCCATTTTAATATTGTTCTTAGCTTTCTCTGTCTAAATATTCCATCTTCTCTCTATATTTTTAGAAATTTGATTATATTTTGGGACACGGAGCTTGAAGATCACAAGAGGATGAATAATCTGCACGAAATCTGAATCAAGAATTTAGGTGGTTAGACCTAACTAATCATCAGATATGCGATTCATGGTGTCCGATAACTACATCAACTCCTACCTTTTTTCATTTTGATCCGATTTTGCTAAGTTTTTGAGGTTAGATTACTATGATTTTGATAGGGATTGATAGTTGAACGTTATATGTTCACTTCTTGACATTTTCACTATTATCGATCAGACACATTTTTTATTGATATTTGGGATTTTTGATGAAAATATAAGGGTTTAAAGAGGGTTTTGTTCTAGTGCGGATTCAGTTTAAAGAGGGATTTTGCTTGATCGTTTCCAAATTCTTTCTAAGCATGAAATTTTGTTAACTCGTGTACATGCACAAGACCGCCCTCGGGTTGGTCGGATGGGTTGAGAGAAATATTTTATTTTAATAATAAACTTTTCACTTTCATCATGTTTTGTCACGCGTATCATGCTCATTTGGTAATCTCGAGTTTATCAAACGATTCAGACTCTAAAAGTTATACACTTTTAGCCTTATAATTAATTAGGGTTTGGCTCTGAGGTCAGGAGCATCAATTGAACAAAATATTTCTTAATATACTGAAAAATACATTAAATAAATTCTAATTTTTACAATTATTAAATGCATTCTTCAATATAAATGGTAATTGTAACATCATTAAATATTTTTATCTCATGCTCTTAGGATATGAGTTAGAAAACCCCAATTAAGTATTGCTACTTATATTTGTGAGATTAAAACAACATATAAAAAAATTATCGCATAAAGTCACTCATTAAAAAACGTCATGGCTTATGGCTTAATGGTATCGTCACATCGCGCCTTAGGATGGTAGGAAATAATACAGTTGTTCTTAACTCAAATATAATCCTAAAATGTATAAGTGATTCTGAAAAGAACAAAAAAAAGTATTATTTATCATCCTGGCCTTTAACCATGCTTCAACACTTACTAAAATCATATTTTCTTAATATAAAATTTCTCTCCAGTGTGATTTATAAAATCATAACTTTACGAAAACTTAATTTGTATGTCCATGTCAACAGTAGGATGAGAGGGTGTTTGGGAATGGGATTTGGATTAGTCTTAACAAGTTGGTTGGTCATAAATAGGTTTGCTAACTTGTAAATAAAAAATGAACTCAAATATAAAACTACTTGTGAGTAACTGAAAGGTCAAATTAAGATTCAGAGATGCTTTAGGCGGGATTTAAGGGATTTTTTAGTGGGGATTGATTTGTTTAAAGCATCATTTACTTATCTAATGCAAATAAAGTTATTTAAGGCAAATAAAGTTATTTAATTGTCTTGGAAAAATTCTAATTTGCCTTGTATGAATTATAAATTGCCTTGAACAAATCATTTCCCATTTACATTTTCTTTAAATTAAAAAACATTATAAAACTAAACACGTTAGCACGACCCATTTATACATAAGTAAACCTAAGACACGACCCAATTTATAAACTAGTTAGATAGTCAACCTATTTATTTTTTTATCTGAAACATATTTATTTCCATGTTAAGTTTGAGGCTTCGTTTGGAATTGCCGCCTCTAATAATTCAATTATTAAAAAACTTCCTCTTGTAAATCCATCTCTATGATAAAGACTCCAAGCATGCAAAATTGTCGAACCAGGTAAATATATTTGAGCATAAAAATTGTACATCTATAAGTAATTTTTCTCATTTCGCACAAAAAGTAAATAAAAATATAAATACAAATTAATAACCCTAATTAATTAAGCCCAAGCTGCAAGAGAAGCCATTAAACCCGCTCCAAGAAACAAAGCAATATACGACACCACTTGAAGCCTAGTATTACATCTCATTCTCTTGCTCAAGAAATCAGCAGCAATCAGATCAACCAACGCCATATAAACCAAAATCCCCGCAGAAATCGAATCCAAAATTCCTTCAACTATTAACGCTCGGGGGCTATTAGGGTTATAGAATTTTGAAATACCCGTTCCTATCCCGACACCAATTGGGGCTGTTACCGCAAAAAAACACGCCATTATCATCGAATGAAGGGTCCCGAATTTGGCTTGTGAAATGCAACCGCCGAGTGCAAATCCTTCAAAGAATTGGTGGAAGGATAATGCTCCTAGTAATGGTCGGATTGTACATGGGCTTTGTGACACGCCTAGTGAAAGCCCGATTATAATGGAGTGTGATACGATCCCTAGTTCTAAAACCTGTGGAAGTCATATTATCAAAATGAATTGTCAGTTGGTGTTTAATTTAGAGTTGTCAAAACCTGACACGACAAGAAAATATACGAAACGAAACGAAATTGGGATGAAATTGAAATTTGAATTCGTGCTCGTGTAAAACAAACATGAAGTCATGTCGTATTCAGAAATTAACACGAAATTGACACGATAGTTATAATTTTGAAACATTTAGTAGTAATTTATGTTATATTTTATCGTGTATGTGGGTTTTTAAGTATGTACTAAGCAATTTAATATTTTTGTTATTTATATCGTGTTTTCATATCTGTCGTGTTTATCGTCTTCTTAAATGGGTCGTGTTCGTGTTAGCAACAAAAAAAACACAACTTCGTGTCATGTTGTGTTACCCAAAAACACGAAACGATAGCACCATTTGACAGAATAGTTTAATTACATGTAGATATGGTATAATGATTAGTTGACTTTTTAAGGGTCAAATGATTAGTTTTGGGCTAAAAAGTCGATTTAAAGCTAATAAAAGTTTACCTGAGAAACCACAACATGTCGTATACCACTTTCGTCTTCATCCCCAAACCCATGGGAATGAGAATGGGAATGCATATGCGATGAACTCCCATTCCCATTCCCATTCCCATCCAAGTAATCAACTTGTCCTTCACATCCTTCTTGCCCACTCACATGACTATGTCTATGTTGTGCAACATGAGCATGCATTCCCACAATATGAATATTCCCACCACTATCCTCGTCCCCAAACGCCTTCCCGTTATCACTACTCTCTTTCCCAACCACCACCGGAACAATCCCGGCCTCGGAAGCCAAGTCAACCGAGTCAACTTTAACCGCTTGTGTTTGCTTCTCGTGTTTCTTTTCGTAATACTGAGTGCTAAGAAAATCGGCAAGTAATGTACCTAAAGCCGCCATCATTGCAATAAACCCCGAAAATGGGAATTTAGACCACGGCTTTTTGGGAAGGCATGGGTTGGTTAGTGCTGACGTGGCGTCCGGTAACATGTGGACAAATCCGGTGGCTAAGATTACTCCTGCGGCAAAGGCTTTCGCGGCAAAAAAGAGGTTGGTGTCGGTTCGTAAAAACCGTCGTTTTTTCCCGATTAACGGGATTGCAACTCCGATAATTCCGGTTGTAAGTATGGCGACTATTGCGACTAATTTAAGGATTAAAGCCGTCTTTTCATCACGACATGATTCTAGATCGGGTGAGTCACTGCAACTGACGGTTGACATTGACTCGGAAATGTTCCTGAAAACGCCTTTTGGCCATTCAAATCAAAAGAACCCAATTTAGTACTTCAAATCAAATGAAAGATCACAAAGATAAAAGAAGAAGAAAAGGTTACAGATTTATAAATGGCTATATAGCAAAGTCATACGATTGTAGAACAAATTCTTCAACATAGAAAGATTGGATCACGAGGACTTGATAGACAACCAATGAAATTAATCCCTTTCAAACCCATATAAATATAGTTTATTTTTTAGTGTCTTACTTCAAATTCAAAGATGCTGTTACGCCAAGTTTCAACAAAATATTGTACAAGAGATTATTGGCCGTCAAGTGGGCGAATAAGTATTTGTAACCCCACAATAAAAAGTCACCAAAATTATTTTACATGAAAAAGCACATGCTTTACAAAACTTTAGCCACACGTATGCATCCGATTCGAACGTTAGTGCACAGTATAGTCACTACAAACTCGGTCCGATTCCAATGTGTTAAAGCTTAAAAGGTTACATATATTCTTATTCTTCGTAATCAGAAATATGATATTTAAATAGCCACCCAACTAAATCTAGCAAAACTATGGTGAATTGGTAACAGTCAAAGTAAGAGTCAACCCCAATGTGCAAACAACCCATATGCTCAAAACCAGAGATTGCAACATTATTTAATTTTAAACCTAATAGTGAAGTATTGCATGGGGAAGAACTTATTCGCATGGATCGAATGGAAAATCCAATCGATCTTTAAAAAAAAGGCATGTATCCAATCATCAATCAAATAAGATCAATAAAAATTAGCAACAGGATATTGAAAAGTACCTGGTAACGTCCCAAACTTTCCTTGAAATTCTTCTGAATAAAGGAAAGTAAATAGTTCCTGAGATAGAAGAAATCAGGATTCCGTAATCCACAATAAAACCCCCAAACGAACAAAGAGAACTTAAAAAGGATGAAAATGAATTACGAAGAAAGAGAAAGAACCTCAAGAACTGACATGAGAGATGTGTGATTGAAAACTGGGGTTTTATCGAAATCGAAAAGACCACGGATCCCTAAAGATCGTTATGGAATCCAATTTGTTCGTGTATAGTTACGATAATGACGCCATTCTCTCGTATCTTGTGCAGAATTTGTAATGAAGACGGCTCTGTAAAGTGTGAAGAAAATGGGGCAAAATGTCGACATTTGGGTGAGATTCGGTGGTTTGGGATGGAATGAATGGAGGATTTTTGTGAGGGATAGAGAGAAGGTGTGTCGACACCCGTTGTTATCTGAATTTTAAACGCAGACGCTTCACTTCTGGCATATGTTGAGATTTAGCCCTTTGTTTTACATACATTTTCATATTGGTCCATCACTTTGATTTTTGTATGCTTTTGTTGTTTCACCAAGTTACCCCTCATACGTCATAATTATTATACTTCTTCCCAGTTCCCATTATACACTTTTGATTCACAGTGAGTAATACAATATTACAAATTACCTTATTTGACAAAAATAAATAAAGAGGGTTCCACTCATTAATTATTGATTCTAATAGGAGTGTCAAATTTGTACCGAACAAAACCAACCAACTTATTACCAACCATACCAAGAATAGTTGGTAGCCAATATGTTAGTAGCCAACATGTTTGGTTGGTAGTACCATACCAATCAAGTAATCATGGTACGGTAATTGTACAAAACTTTAAATACCACGATAGTACCGTACCAACCAATTGTTTATATACTCATTTATATGAAATATATTATTCGGAAGAATTCGAGAAAAGTAAACTACGTATATATTATTTTTTAATAAAAGTTATGATATCATAACATGAAAACATTCAAGTTACAACTTATTAGCCTAACCGATCAATGTATTATATTTTTGTTATTGTGTTTGTATATAATGTTAATAATTAAGCGTGTGAAGCAGACGAGAGTGGTACAAGCTAGTGTTTTATGAAAAGAATACTACATAATTTGTACTTTATCGTAGATAGTGTTTATATAACATTTAACGTATACCATTACCAAATATAATAGTATAGAAAAATGACTTGTTTTAGTAATAATTCCAAATAAGTTTGAGATCTTGGTTTATATCATTACCAATTTGTACCAACCACGATTGTTTGTAGCCAAACAAATTGGTACCAAGTACAGTTGGTACGGTACTGGTAGCTATATTAGTATGCCAATTATAATTGGTACGGTACATGGTATGAGGAAAATATGTGTGGTACCGTACCATGTTCACCCCTAGATTCTAATATAGTGTAATGTCTTTTTTACCGTTATTTTAACTTTCAAATATCACTAACCCCACTTAGTTCAAAAATTGTATGACTCATTCCATACTAACCATCCGATTAATCTAATTTAATCATTATTATAATTTTTTGCTTCAAAAACTGTGAAAGTAATAATGTATCGCTTATCTTGAATCGGAAGAAGTACTTCCTCCGCTTCAAAATAAATGATACAATTTTGGTTTCATATTTTTTGAGGCAAAAGATTGTAAATGAGGTTAAGTTCAATTAAATTGAATCGTTAGTGAAAGATGGGTCTCATATATTATGATTAAATACATGTGAAGTATCAAGTTATTACATTTATTTTTATTGTATGGTGATTTATGTTAACCCTTTGAATTTTTTTCTTACATCCTTCACTCATTATTTGTTTTATTTTATATACTTTTTGACAAAATTCTTAATCCTTAAACAAATCAATCAATCAATATCAACAGTTAATATTATAGATGTCCTATAAGTCGAACATACAAAGAGAGAACATAGAAGACAGAAAGATGCGGAGGCAAGGAAAGAAAGAACAGAGAAGAGAGATGAGGTCGTCGGGAGTCGGGCAGAAGTTCGCCGAAGAAGATGGCCTGAAAAAGCAGAAGAAATAAAAAAAAAAGGATAAACTGAAAATAAAGGTATATTGGTCATTTTAGGCGGAAAAATGACGAAATAAATGAAAACTAAAAACTACAGGGGCAAAAATCCCGAGAAAGAAAAAGCCTATAATAAAAATGTAGAATCTGAAATATGATAGTGAATATTTCCGTAATTTACTCTATTTATAATATTCACTTTTGGCTTTAAAATACTACTAGTGTATGTGTGTATATATATATATGAATCGCACCCCTGTAGTTTTTAGCTACGGGATATATTAAATGCTGCGATTTGTTGTCAGGTGTTTTTGAACTCTACTATATATATATATATATAGGGTGCGATTCAGCGCAGAACCATTTTTAGTGACAGAACCACAGAACCCTCTTCCAGCCAATCAAATCGCAGCATTTAATAACTAATATGTTTTTATTAATATTAAACGCAAATGGTATTTAAGTCAAATTGCACAAATCGGTTATCTGACGAAATACATTAGATGTTTGCGGCCTGTAATATTTAACGAAATGCATTGGATGTTTGCAGCCTGTAATATTTAACGAAATACATTGGATGTTTGCGGCCTGGAACATAAGATGTTTTTGCTATTAGGCAATGAGTATTGTACGAAATGTGTTACGTAAAATAATCATTATATGATGCTGGTCCAAATACATACAATGTTTACACTTCCAATACATACAATGTTTATACGAAAACACTTTAATATCAAATTTAATAATTACAAAACATCAAATGCAGTAATGACAGAAACATCAAATGTAATATCAAAAACATCAAATGTATAACACGCTATTGATTAAGAATTTTTAAGATTCAACACGATATTGCTGCACGAATAACATTAGCTTCATCTCGGTTAGATAATTCACCAACCTTGCGTTCCCTTTCCGTTTATGATCAAGTCGATCTTTTTCTTCATCATCTAAATCTGAACAAATAACATACATTAGATTAAAAACATACAATAATAAATCAAACCAACACACCGACTATGACAACCGGTTTAGGCCTATACAATTGAGAACAATAATACATCGAAAATATACTAATTTTTCAATATACTAATTTTTCCAGTTCAATACCTATACAATTGAAAACAAGAAAACTCTCATAACTTTGCAGGTCTAAACTGAAGGGATTCATTTGCAGGTCTAAAACAAAATCGGTAAATAAAAAGCACAAAAACTGAAGGGATTCATTTGCAGGTCTAAAACAAAAATTGGAAATTGTAAACAAAACCCACTTGCAAACTAAAAATCAATTAGAAACAAAACAAAACCCACTTGCAAACTAAAAATCAATTAGAAACAAAACAAAACCCACTTGCAGATCTAAAACAAAAATTGGAAATTGTAGAAGTTTATCAAGCTTGAAGTTAAGCAGCAACACGTACCATTTCAGATTGGGAAGTTGTTCCGATTGCAGTATCTTTAAGATCTTATAAGCAATTCATTATGGGGAACAATCCCTCCAGATCTCGCAAAGCTATACGCACTCCAGAATCTCAATCTCTCGCACAACAATTTCTCAGGTAAAATTCGTCAATCGATCTCTCGTGCAACAATTTATTGAGACAATACCAAACATGGGTGTATTCAAAGAAGCATCAGCATGCTCCTTCACCGGAAATCTGAATCTGTGTGGATCCGAAAATAGAATCTCTCCTTGTATCACCTGCGACAAAACCATAAACAAAAAATAAACTGATAGGACGAATGAAACTTGGGGCTAGGGTTAAGGAAGAGAGAGAGAGAGAGACGATGAATGAGATAAAAGGGGGTGGACGGTTACACAATTATTTACTTCTGATTTTACCCTTTGAGCAGCATTATTTCCGAATAAACAATTAAATAAAATTAGATAAAACCCATATGAACTACTAGCCCTTGATCGATATTATATACGGTCCAGATCAAAAGTTAAAATGGTTCTGCGGTTCTGTAGCTTAAATCGGTTCTGCGCTGAATCGGATAATATATATATATATATATATATATATATATATATATATATATATATATATATATATATATATATATATATATATATAGGGGAGTGTTCCATTGAAAATTGATATATTAGGTGCGAATGTGAGAATTAGGCAAAAAGACGCGCGGTGGTATTTTTGTTATTAAGTCCAACTTTTCTGTCCCACACGCGGTGACATTTTTGTAATTACGTCCAACTTTTCTTTAATCATCGATGATTAAACTGGGTGTAGTGTTTTAATCATCAATTATTAAACTATTGAGATTGTTTATAATCATCGATGATTAATCTTGACTATATGTTTAATCATCGATGATTAAACTTGAGTTTGGGTTTAATCATCGATGATTGAACTAGTATGAATTTTTTATAAAATGCTATTTAACTACTAATGATTAATCTTTGATATTTTTTAATCATCGATGATTAACCTTGTCTCCGGTTTTTAGATTCTTAATTCTCTATAACATGATGTTTAATCATCGATGATTAATCTTGACTATATGTTTAATCATCGATGATTAAACTTGAGTTTGGGTTTAATCATCGATGATTAAACTGAGTGTAGTGTTTAATCATCGATGATTAAACTTTATCTGTGTAATAATCATAAGATGCTCTTTTAATCATCGATGATTAAACTTGACTATATGTTTAATCATCGATGATTAAACTTGAGTTTGGGTTTAATCATCGATGATTAAACTGAGTGTAGTGTTTAATCATCGATGATTAAACTGAGTGTAGTGTTTAATCATCGATGATTAAACTTGACTATATGTTTAATCATCGATGATTAAACTTGAGTTTGGGTTTAATCATCGATGATTACACTTTATCTGTGTAATAATCATAAGATGGTTTTTTAATCATCGATGATTAAACTTGATAATGTGTTTAATCATTAACGATTAAACTTGGGGTTGGGTTTAATCATCGATGATTAAAAACAATCTCAAAAGTTTAATAATTGATGATTAAACACTACACCCAGTTTAATCATCGATGATTAAAGAAAGTTGGACTTAATTACAAAAATGCCACCGCGTGTGGGACAGAAAAGTTGGACTTAATTACAAAAATGCCACCGCGCGTGTGAGGAGAGTTGGAAGGAGATGAGAGGCTGAGATCTATTCTCACATTCTCACCTAATATATTAATTCTCAATGGAACTCACTTATATATATATATATATATATATATATATATATATATATATATATATATATATATATATATATATATATATATATATATATATATATATATAGAGGAGGGTTCATGCGAGAACCACTATTATTGCGAGAACTGCGAGAACAACTTTCTAACCCTTGGATTAAGTTGATTAAAAATTTAACCTTAAAGGGCAATTGAGTCTTTTTATAAATTCACTAATTATATTATTTAATTTAAATATGGTAACTTAATCACTACATTTTTGTTACCATTATTAGGGATCTCATACGAATTTTCATGATGATATTATCATTGTGTTTTTTCACCGTTAATTGTATAAATGAACAAAATCTTAAAATGCATTATTGAACAAACTCATATATAGGATTATATAAGTTGAGATATTCATTAATGAACAAAATCACATAATAACTACTAAACTAGGCAAACTAGTGAAAAAAACATAAATTAAAATTTATATAATTACTACTTAACAATAACTACCGAACTAGCAAATGCAAACTATTTAACAAACTACTAAAACATTTATACAATCACTCCAGTAACTAATGAAATACAAACTAATGAACACTAATGAAAATTGATGAACGTTAATCATTAATAAACAGATCCTTCTTCCATTCTTCCTCCAGTTATCTTTGACTATACATCACGCTAGTGTTCCTTGATCACTAATAAACAGATCTATAAGTCTCCATCTTTATGTATTGCAGGCGAATTCTCGTTCATGATTATTGTAACCATATAATGAACGTTGATCACTAATGAACAGATAAAATCATACCATTGCACGCATGCAGAGATCTGGAAGAAAACACCAAAACTAATTAATCGTTCAATGATTTGACTTATATTGGTTCAAATAACTCATATTCGACATTTAGGAAATTTTTTTTGAAAAATCAATATCAATATTATAAAATATAAAATATTAGAAAATCAAAACATTAAAATATTAAAAATCTTTCAATAACTTTGACGTAAATCGATGATCAGTGGAGTTTTAAAACAAAACCATGGAATCAAAAGCATGTGTACATAACCAAAACCCAACATAAATGATTTATTAACAGAGATGTAATTTTTAAAATATCATATTCAAAACTTAAATTAAAAATAAAGTGCTACTTTCTATATAAGAAATCAACGGATGCTTAAACCTATATATGATGGTTGCCAGAAGTTTGTAGATCTGGCCGGACGTTAGCAGATCTGGGGCGCCATCGAGAAATCTTGCCGCCGCCGATGAACGCGATGTTCGGATGGTAGCATATCTGGGCGGAGGTTTGTAGATCTGGCCGGAAGTTTGCTGGCGTCGGGAAAAAGAACCCTACATGTTGCCGGCGTGGAGAGCTTCACGGAAAAAACACACACCTGTGTGTGTTTTCTTTTTACTTTTTCACATGAGAGAGAATCTTTAAAACCTTTTCTCCCTAAAATATCTGCCTTATTGTTTTGTTAAAATTTTATTCCTTATTTAATTGCATTGTATTGTTACCAAAATACCCCTCCGTGTTTTTCATTTTAATAATTTTTGTTTACTTAATTACAATTTTATTACGAAAGATATTGACCACACATCTAGTAATATAATGGTGTATAAATTGTTCTCGCAGTTCTCGCAATATTAATGGTTCTCGCATGAACCCTTGTCTATATATATATATATATATATATATATATATATATATATATATATATATATAATACATTTACCAACTTGATGAATAGTGCTAAACAGACTACTCAATTTTTTGTATATTTTTTAAATTTTTTTATAATTCTTAGTCGTCAATCCGTCAACTTTGAATATCTTTTCTTCTTTTCTTAATTTAAATTTTTAATACTTTCGACGTCTAAGTTTTGAATACTTATATTTTAACCCCTTTTGTTGTAAGAGTTTTGTTAATAACAACTCTAAGAATTGCCTTTAATATGCATAAAACATTTATAGATTCGTTAAACCGCTCCCAACAATACACCCAACTGATACCGTCAGTTGTGCTACGTCAGCACAACTGACGTAAGGGATATTTTTATACGAAGTATTAATTTTAATTTATTATTTAGAGCCTGGCTAAGGGCATGTTTGGATGTGCTTTTTAAAAAGTGCTTATAAGCTTATTGACTTTTTGAAAAGCTATATTGAAAAGTAAGGAGGGACTTACTTCTTAAAAACTTCTTTTTAATATGTTTTCCCAAATAACTTATTAGCCCCTTGAGAAGACAATAAGTCAATAAGTTACTCTCTAAAAGTTTCCAAACACCCTCTTTATCAACTAAATAGGTACGGCGAGGAGTGCAACAACGCGTGAGAAGCTTTATCAAGTTTCAACAATTGGATTACGATTTTCCCCAAACACAACATAAAAATAATCCATAATTTTCATTTCTCTCTCTCTCTCGTAAACCCACCAATTTCTCTTAAAATCAAGCATCAATTTTGTTTCGAGGAAGAAAGGGCGAGACAAAGATCTGACCTATTATTTCAAGAGCAGGAGAAAAATGG
The DNA here is from genome assembly GCA_963853835.1 of Calendula officinalis. Lineage (NCBI taxonomy): Eukaryota > Viridiplantae > Streptophyta > Magnoliopsida > Asterales > Asteraceae > Calendula > Calendula officinalis. The sequence continues at coordinate 50,981,223 of OY970825.1, forward strand.
GCCTTCTTACCCAGGTCTACTTTCCCTCTCAAATTCAATCATTAATCGCTCTTTTTTCTTCTTTCATGTATCGATTCTGATCCACTTTAATGTTAATTTGCGATCAATCAGGGTTAAACATAAGAAACCCAAATCTAATTAGCTTCTAGGGATTATCCTTCAAACAGCTCCAATATTAATCAACCATGTAGCTGTAGCCTGTAGTTAGATGCAATTTAATTTAATTAATTTGGCATATGATCACGTAGATTGATATCTGGAACTTGCCATATTTATAGTTACTTACAGTTCTATTACCGATTGAAGATCATTATTGATCAATCTAGGAATGTGAACGCTGGGAATCATTATTAAAAGCCTGAATCATAAGCTTATAATACACAACTCAAAATCCAATTAGTAAAGAATGGAGAAATTGAGAAACAAGAAACTGAATACACATCAAGCACAAGCCTGATAATTTTAACCGCATGTTAAGAATATGAGAAACAGACCAGGAAATATTTGTTGCAATCACCAATAAAACTGCACAAAAACTTATAATTGTAAAGATCTGAAAAAAGTAGTTAAATAACTGCTGTTTCTTTAGTTAAAAAACTGGCTACGAAAGGGTGGAAATAGCTACCTTTTTTTGGAACATGTTGTGAAACTTAAGGTTGTAAAATTGGCACCTCTTATAATTCTTTTTTATGTTTCTTTTTCTTAGATTAACACCATGATTTTGGTGTTCATTTATTTAGGTCTCGAGGCACCAATCACAATTGAGGCTTGTAAAACAGTTATATACCAGACCGTTTGATAGTTCTCAAAAGGTTGGCGGTGATGCAGGTATAGACAGAATGTTATTAACTGATCTGTTAAATTTGTGTATATTGAATATATAGTTGTTCATTGGTTCAAGTTAGACCTTTTTTGGACATCTTGATTCGGGTTATATGTGAATTTAAAATATCTGAAGAAAATAAAACTACATCAAAGAAAGTCCTTTGCAAAAAAAAAAAAAAAAAAAAGGAAATTTTCAACAATAAATACTTACCAGTTACCATAAAACAAATAAAGTTTGGAAAAACAAGAAGGGTAATTTAGTAAATTGTAATTCTTGTAATTTTAAGATATTGAGACTAACGCGTAAATGCTTTGTAAGAGAGTATAGGCAATTGCTTTATAAACAATGTTTAGTGTTTGGATATTCTGTAAAAAAATTATTTAGATATTCTGAGAATGAACATTTTTTGGTCATTTTATTATTAGCTTCTGAAATAATCAGAATTTCCCAAACACTTAAAAAACTCTTTATTTGATTATCAGAACATGTTTTTATCATGAAATCATTAGTTTAAAAATGCACATCCAAACACTCCCTAAATCATTAATAAATTCCCAATTAAATTCATTTTCTTATATATCACAAGGCAACAATTAAATAAATTAGGAAAATATAACACCTTATCAATGTTGCAAAAAGCGCTAGGCGAGGCCTAGGTCGGATTGGAGTTATATATAAATATATCTATAAATAATATGTATAACATAACATAATACTTTACATTTCACATAGGTTAAAGCTCACATAATTTGATCGTTGCAAAATAGACAATTAAACATAGCAATTCAAGTACTTAAAACCGTAGCAATTTAGTTAAAAAAAAAAAAAAGGCAGTTAAACATAGCAATTTAGTTAAAAAAATGTTGACTTTTTGTTGACTTTCGTTGACCGCCTTTTTACATTTCGCATCTGTAGTGTACAAACTTCAAAGAAGGTTACAATCCAGCTATGCAGGCAGTTTTTCAAGAAGATTACATGAACGCGATGCAGACAGATTAAGTGAATCATCATATTTTAGGGATCTTTACAACCGAAATGATCCTGAATCTGTTATAAGAGTCTTTGAAAGTCAACCTTCTTTGCACTCAGACACTTCAGCACTTAAAGAATATGTCAAAGCTTTGGTCAAAGTTGATAGACTGGATGAAAGCGAGTTGCTCAAAACACTGCAAAGAGGTCAGTGAAGATATTTAAATTATTATTATTAATTTAATAATAATAATAATAATAATAATATGATTATTATTATTATTATTATATCAGGAATGGCAAACTCTGGGAAACCATCATATGATAAAATAGGTAGTTTTTCAACTGTAAAAACTGCTGCAAAAGAGAGTGTGTTAGGAACAGCAGCTGCACCTATTCATATGGTGGCTAGTGAAGGAGGACATTTTAAAGAACAATTATGGCGTACAGTTCGTGCTTTAGGTTTGGGATTTTTGTTAATTTCTGGTGTTGGTGCACTCATTGAAGATAGAGGAATCACTAAAGGTATTAATTTCATGCTAATTATACACTTTTGTGTTTGTTTGTTGTTTTTTATTTGGTTTTTAATAGGCCAAAATACATTTTAGTACCCTAAACTTGGCTGATTAGATCTTCTATTACATTGAATTATTAAACGTGCAACATGGTACCCTGAAGCTGACAGAATGGTTGATTTAGTACTCTGACTCACTAATTAGATCGCGTTTTCTCATGTGATTTGCTTTTAAGGTCAATACATTGAGATGAACGTACATTTTTTAGTTCGTCGCGAAAGTAAGTCAAGTAAGGAAATGCGATCAAATTAACGAGTCTCGGTACTAAATCGACCATTCAGCTACAGGGTACCATGCTGCACCTTTAATAGTTAAGGGTTGTTAGAAGACCTAGTGAGACAAGTCTAGGGTACTAAAATGTATTTTGGCCTTTTTATTAATTGGTTGTAAGCAGGACTAGGTTTACATGACGAGGTGCAACCAAGTATGGAATCCAGTACAAAATTCAGTGATGTCAAGGGTGTGGATGAAGCAAAATACGAGCTTGAAGAAATCGTTTACTATCTTCGTGACCCTAAAGTAATAAATCTATATTATATTATATTACCTTTTGTTTGACCATTTTCCCTATGTAACAACCTTACAAGTTTTTTTTTTCTTTTTTTTTTTTAATAAACTCAGCGGTTCACTCGTCTGGGTGGGAAGCTACCAAAAGGGGTTCTACTGGTGGGCCCACCAGGGACGGGTAAAACCATGTTGGCCCGAGCCATAGCAGGGGAAGCAGGAGTCCCGTTTTTCTCATGCAGTGGGAGTGAATTTGAAGAAATGTTTGTTGGCGTTGGTGCACGAAGAGTTAGAGATCTTTTCTCTGCTGCCAAAAAACGGTCTCCGTGCATCATTTTCATTGATGAAATTGATGCGATTGGTGGGAGTAGGAACCCTAAAGATCAGCAGTACATGAAAATGACTTTGAATCAGTTGTTGGTTGAGTTAGACGGGTTTAAACAGAATGAGGGTATTATTGTAATTGCGGCTACCAATTTTCCAGAGTCGTTGGATAAGGCGTTGATTAGACCCGGGAGATTTGATCGGCGGGTTGTGGTCCCTAATCCGGATGTTGAAGGGAGGAGGCAGATTATGGAGTCTCATATGTCAAAGGTATTTTTTTTATTCGTGAGAGTGAATTACACAAATGGTCCTTTATGTTTGTATCATATTACATATTTGGTCCTTTAGTGTAGTCTTTATTTCTGAAACTATTGACACGTTTGGTCCTTTGCTTAAACAAACATTAACCTTTCCCATCAAATAGGCGTGTTTTTATGGGTTTCAAATTACACAAATGGTCCTTTATGTTTGTATCATATTACATATTTGGTCCTTTAGTGTAGTCTTTATTTCTGAAACTATTGACACGTTTGGTCCTTTGCTTAAACAAACGTTAACCTTTCCCATCAAATAGGCGTGTTTTTATGGGATTCAAATTGGTAGGGAAAGGGAAAAGCACATATTTACCCCCTCGTGCATAACAAGTGACCATACTTGACGTGGAAAATAAACGTCTGTTTAGGTAAAGGACTAAACATGTTAATGGTTTCAGAAATAAGGACTATCAGTGTAATTTATGAAATTAAAGGACCAAATATGTAATATGGTACAAACCTAAAGGAACAATTGTGTAATTTACTTTGATAAATGGAATTCATTATTTACTCTAAAAATATTATTCTAAAAACTTTTTCCAATAGATCTTAAAAGCAGAGGATGTAGACTTGATGGTTGTCGCGAGAGGAACACCCGGTTTTTCCGGTGCTGACCTGGCAAATCTAGTAAACGTGGCGGCACTCAAGGCGGCAATGGACGGTGCAAAATCCGTCTCCATGGCGGATCTCGAATACGCAAAAGACAAAATCATGATGGGAAGTGAACGGAAGTCAGCCGTCATTTCAAATGAGGTCCGAAAATTGACGGCTTACCATGAAGGCGGGCACGCCCTCGTGGCACTTCATACTGATGGGGCCCACCCGGTCCACAAAGCCACAATTGTGCCACGTGGCATGGCTCTCGGCATGGTGGCCCAGTTGCCAGAAAAAGACGAGACGAGTGTTTCCCGTAAAGAAATGCTTGCGAGACTCGATGTTTGCATGGGCGGTCGTGTTGCAGAGGAATTGATTTTTGGAGAAAATGAGGTTACTTCGGGTGCTTCATCGGATTTAGAACAAGCCACCCGATTGGCACGAGAAATGGTTACTAAATACGGTATGAGTAAAGAAATCGGCGTTGTGGCACATAATTATGATGATAATGGAAAAAGTATGAGTACCGAAACGAGGCTTTTAATCGAAAAAGAAGTTAGAGATTTTTTGGAAAAAGCGTATAATAATGCCAAGAATATTCTCACTACTTATAGTAAAGAACACCATGCGATTGCTAACGCGTTGTTGGAACACGAAACGTTGTCGGGAAAACAGATTAAGGAATTGCTTGCTCAATTGAACACGCCACCTCAGCAACAGAAGCAGCAGCAGCAAGTGGTTGTAACTCCGGCAGCGGCTGCGGCAGCGGCAGCTGCAGCAGCTGCTGCCGCCAGTGCCGCCTCTGCTGCCGCTAAGGCGAAAGGCATTGCTCCGGCGGGGTCTTGATGTTGAATGGTGTTTAGGGTTGTGGTTAATGTGCATATAATGGTGACTTTATAATTACTGGAATGAACCCTTATGGGTATTAAAGGGGGAGCTAAATGTTGAGATCGTTAAATGATGAATTTTGTGTTTGATTTATGAATACGGTTTTTGCTGTTATTTTTGTACCTTTTATTCATAAATGATAACAAAAAGAAAATAACTTTTAAGTTTTGGATTGTGTTTTGGGAGAAAACGTGGAGATATGTTTGTGTGTGGTCGAATCTAGGTCCACTGTAAATGTCGAAGAGCCCTAACAAAAGAGACAAAATTATGATAAATAATAAGGTCCACAAATATGGCTCAATGAGATAGGGGTCCCAACATGGTTAGGATTTTGTTTTAATAAAACTTTGAGTTAATCGCAAAAATCATACTCCAAGTATCGCCTCAACAAAAGCACCATCTCCTTCGTACTAGTGTGTTAGACTAAAATGTGAAATGACTAAAACATTCTCAACTAACAGAAGACATTTAACACCGTTAGATGAGAATGACTAAAACAGACCAAAGTTCTCAAAATAGGGTTTGTAATGGATTACACCAAGTCAATGCAAGTCAAACAACATCCCAATATAAAGACCACTCTAAATACTTCAGGAGCTGCATGGAGATGTAAACCATTCATTTAAGTTAATCATCCTTTAATGTAATTAGTTAGTTAGTTAGAAGGTTGTTACAAGTTTGACTTTTCCTTTCTTGTATATATTAGGCCGTATACTCACTCTGTATGTAAGAATTCATTTTACACAATTGAATACAATATTCTCTGTTCACAAACTCTCTCTATTTCACTTACCTTTATGGTATCAGAGCATCTTCTCCTCATCAATGGAGAACGATTCGTGATCTGATTCATCATTTCTTCTTTCCGCGCCTCTGATTTCAACAATATTACTCAATCATGAGTCCTACGGATCAAGTGATTCCTCCTCTAAATCAATCACAGACAACGAATGATGATGATGTCAATTCATCAAATCATCCTCTGTATCTTCATCAGAATGATCATCCAGGCCTAATTCTCATATCGAAGAAACTTACAGGATCAGACAATTATGGTGTCTGGAAGAGATCGATGATGATTGCGTTGAATGCCAAAAACAAATTACAAATTGTCACTGGAGAATTGAAGAAACCTGAAAATGACTCCAGAATTAGGGCACTATGGGAACGCAACAATGATATGGTCATCTCCTGGATATTAAACACCATAACTGATTAGATAAGTAATTCACTTCATTTCATCAATAATGCCTATGATTTGTGGAATGAATTACATGAACACTACTCACAATTAGATGGCCATAGAATCTACCAAATTGCCAATGATATTGTGCAGTCAAAACAGAACAGTTGCACAATCGAAATCTATTATCACAAATTAAAGGGACTCTGGGATGAGAATGATGCCCTGGAAGCTCCTTATCTACGTGTATGCCCTTGCATCTGCAACAATGGCAGGGTTAATGAAGAACGAGATCAAACGAAATGATTAATTCAATTTCTCATGGGACTCGATGAGTGTTACTCAAATATTAGGGGACAAATTCTACTAATGCAACCCCTACCTACTGCTGCAAAGGCCTACAACATGGTTAGGCAGGAAGAAAAACAAAGAGAAGGTCTACTACCTAAACCTTTTACTGCTGCAGCCCTATCTGTGCAGTCTCAAACGAGGTTCTACAATAACACCTCAAACACAAAATACAATAACAATAGGTATTCCACACAAGGAGACTCATCTACACGAAAAAGCAACTTCAAAAAGGGTATCTACTGTGATAGCTGTCAACGAGAAGGACACACAAAGGAAGAATGCTACAAATTGGTAGGCTATCCAGTTGGTCACCCCCTCCATGACAAATATAAACCACCAAATAGATCAATTTCCCAGGAACTCAAATCTCACAAAGCAGCTAATATGGTTCTTGGTCAAACAAACTCCACAACTGATATTTCTGACACTACCTACAATGCAGAGATAAATATGAATGCCAGGATGGATCACTTGCAAAATCAGCTAAACCAGGTTATTCTTCTTATGCAAAACACCAAGGATAATCAAGAAGGTACGTATACTCCAATAACACCTCATATTACTGCCTCAATATACAGTTTAATAGCATTTGTTGTCTCCAATCTTAAAAATGCTTGGGTGGTAGATAGTGGTGCTACTGATCATATTTCAAATTCTTTATCTCTAATGCATGACATCAAACCATGCACTCTACCCATATACATCTCTCTTCCAAATGGATTCCAAACACAAGTGACCACATGTGGTTCAGTCACTATCAACTCACATATTACTCTTCATGATGTCCTATATATCCCATCATTTTCTTATAATCATCTTTCCATTAGTAAGCTAGGCAGCCATTTACCAGTATCTGTTTTATTTACACCAATCTCATGCTATTTCCAGGACCATCGACAGAGGATTGCACATGGCAGCCTCTATAATGGTCTCTATATTCTGGAAAAGGACAACTCTTCAAGTTTTCATCAAGTTCATTCTGTTTCAGCTTCTCAACTCAACAATCCATTTCTCTGGCATTCAAGACTTGGCCATTCTTCATTTTCTGCTTTAAAACAAATCCAATGTATTTCTCATTTCATGGCATGTAATAACTCACTTAGTGAATGTAATATTTGTCCTTTATCCAAACAACATGCTCAACCTTTTCCAAACAGTAATTCACAAGCTAATTCTCCTTTTGACCTTGTTCATATAGATATATGGGGTCCCTACAAACACTCCACAATCAATGACTGCAAGTATTTCTTGACCCTAGTTGATGACTACTCAAGAGCCACATGGGTTCACCTTTTACCAAATAAATTTCATGCTACTTCCCATATTAAAACATTTCATTCTTATATTCTCAATCACTTTAATACTCATATCAAAACAATTCGAAGTGACAATGGTGGTGAATTCATCAATTCCTCTCTAAATGGCTTTTTTAAATCTAATGGAATTATACATCAAACAAGCTGCCCATATACCCCTCAACAAAATGCCCGTGTTGAAAGAAAGCATAAACAACTTCTTGAAGTAGCAAGAGCCTTAAAATTTAAATCTCATTTACCAATCCATCTATGGGGTCACTGCATTCTTACTGCAGCCTATATTATCAATAGGCTTCCTTCCAAACCTATTTCATTCAAAAGTCCTTATGAAATATTGTACAAATCCAAACCTGACTTACTTCACCTTAGAGTTTTTTGTAACGACCGGAATTTTCGATTAAGGAATTAAATGGAAATATTGAGGAATAAAAGTGGTAAAATATTTAATCGAGTCTCCGTTCTGTTTTAGCGAGTGTTTGGATGTTTGGGACTTGGTGTAACTAAGTAAGGGTCAAAACTTGGGTGGAAACAAGTTTAAAAGGCAAGAAGCTGACCCAGACAGCCCTCGCGGCGCGAGGAAGGCGCGAGGCAGGCGCGAGTCCAAATAGAAAGTTCAGAGGCGAAACGCGAGAAACTCGCATTACCTTCGCGTTTGGTTCGCGGCGCGAACTCGGCGCGAGCGGGGCACGAGAACTGGAAAAATGCGGGATCTAAGAGGCAAACCCGCGTCACTTCGCGGCGCGAGCTCGGCGCGAAGATGGTCTGGAGTACATAAACTTGTGTGTAGGCTAGGGTTTCATTTCTCATTCAACCATACACATAGTGCAGCCGATTTGGGAGCAAACTTGGGCGATTTTGAAGCTCAAGAGCTTAGATCTTCATCATCTTGAAGGATTGAAACATCAAGGGTCAAGAAGACCTAAAGTTTGGTGACATTTCACAAGTTGGAAAGCAAGGATTCGTGTTATTAGACACGGTTTGGATTTAGCTTGGCTAAGGTGAGTACATGAGACTTTTAAAACTGGGTACATAGCAAATGTTATATTTGAAAATATATATGATGTTTTGTGAGTCTTTATTAATAAATGATTTTTAATAAAGATATGATTGAAAAGATGAGAAAGTGATAAATAGTAGACTATCTAAGTATGTCTAAAGTGATTGATGATTTTGAAAGAGATCATGATAATGAAAAGTAATTAATAACTAATTATTGATATGATGTAAAAGAGTATACTTTTTATAATATGTGATTACTAATAATGAGACTAGTTGATTTGATTATGTGAATGCTAGTTAAGATTTGCATGTGGATAGATTGTATGATGGCCTTATGGTATTGATGATAGATGTGACATATAGTCACATGTAATGGTCATAACGGGTAGACTGAAATAGGACAGGTACGTGATAGATCGGAGGCATTCTGGTTATCATATTATCTATAAAGCGGGTGGATTGGAGGCATTCCGATCATCCAACAAGATGTTGTATCATACTAGATTGGAGGCATTCTGATTAGTAAGATAAGATGGGTCACCTTGCTTGGACAAGGTGACAAAGGGGGTTCTACTGAATCGGAGGCATTCTGATTAGTAGGACAAAAATGGGGTCTCGTTGGATTGGAGGCATTCCGAACAACTTGACGGGTCGAATAGGCTATGAATGAATGTGATGGGATTACCGAGGAGGTGATCGATGTATATGAATGTGTTAGGGTTACCGTGGAGGTAACTAAAGTATATGAATACATACATCTATATATATTTAGTATGTGTAATTACTTATATATTAATGTCGGGTCTAAAACCCATGTATCTCACGAGACTATTTTGTCTCACGTACTACTTTGTTTTTGGCTATGTACTCAGGTTCGAGATCGATGGCTTAGAGGGTCGCGATAGAAGTGGCCTAGTGTTGATTAGCTCGGGAGCTCGTAGGTAGATCCCGTTTATCCTATGGCTATGATATTATAATGTAACATTTTTATTTTGGGAATATTGAACTTGTAATATTTTTATTTAAAAATAAGATTTAAAAGGTGTTTTAAAAATTGAGGTGTTACAACGTGGTATCAGAGCTATAGTTTAAGTGAATTAGGTAGGTCTGACCTCCCCAGTCTTAAGCTATACTAAGTAGGACCATATGTTCCATTGGATGTCCATGATAGGTCTATTGAGACTGTAAGGTGCGAGTATGTTAGGTCGAACACCCCTAAGAGAAATGGCATGTTTGATTTGCATGAGTTTTATTTGACTGTTGAGTCGATTGCTCGAATATAGGTTGTTGAAGATATTGGAATAACAAAAAGGTGACCACGAGAAGAGGATGAGCTCCTCTAAGTCAAGAAGAGAAATAAGGATGTTCAATCATGTCGCGGTGATGATGGAGAGGGTTCCGGTTAGATGAAACCCGACCCCGGTAATTTGGAAAATTATTCGGAATCTGTTTAATCAGATGAAAGATGTAGTGAATAAAGATGTGAGCCGGATTGTGGATGGCCGGACAAATGAGGTTAGGCGGGATGATTTTAACAACCGTAAGAAGAATAGGTCTTCAAGTAGCAAGGTTGGTGCTGAGAAGTCCTCGACGGAAGAGGGTAGTGATTCTGAATCGGAAGAAAGGGATGGATGTCCGTTCGAGACATTCATGGCGTGTAAGCCGATGCGTATTCGGGAAGTTCCGAGCTGAAGGTGACGATTCGGTGGATTCGTGAAGCTGAGCGAGTGCTAGAGAGTAGAAAGTGTTGGAGGAAGATATGGTGACTTTTGCACTTCGGTTATTGAAGGACGAGACGTCGTTGTGGAAGAATGTGATGTACGAAAGTCTGGAAAGAGAATATGGTGCTAAATATTGTGGAAGGAGTTCGCGAGTAGATTGATAGGTAAGTTTTGTCCCGAAAGAGTACTTGGAAGAATTTCTAAGAGAATTTATTGCTAGGAATGTGGAGGAGGTAATTCAACGAAAAACCCATGAAGCGTCGTCACATGGAGAAAAGAGGAAGTTCGATAGTAGCTTGGAGTCAACAAAGAAAGAGAATCTCACTCAAAGTTCGTGAAATCATAGTGATGTTGGAAGGTGCAAGTGGGGCAAGCGTTTCTCAATTATATAGTTGAATGTTATGTGGTTTGCGGTTTATTTGTTCAGTGGTCGCTTGATTTAGTGCTTAAGTGAAATGGTCTAAAGAATTATAGAGGGATCGTTTGATATGGATATGTATTTGGGGAATAATCTCCCCGATTCGTTATGTAAATAGGAATGTTGTATTTGGAAGAGTTGGCGTTCGGCGACACAAATAGTAAGAAATAAAATATTATGCTGTCATGGAATATCAAAAGATGAATCGCGAGATTAATGAATATATTTAATGAAATGATGGTAATACTTGGAAGTACTAAGACTTAGTAGGAATATTATATATGGATGAGGAACCATATAAGGGAAAAGTTTAAAAGTAAAATTGTAGTTCCTTGCGGGAAAAGTGTATATGATGTAGTAATATCAAAGGAGTAAGGCAAAGAAAAGAATGATCAAAGATATAGTGAAGTTTTAAAATCGTAAATGGAAAATATGTTGGAAAGAATAAGCATCGGGAATGACAAAATTCAGTAATAAAAAATGGTTGAGTAAAAGTTGACAATTAGTTATGTCAAAAGTTTGTGTCATGGATAATGGATTCGATACTAAGAGTACAATGATAATTAATTGTAAAATGTCATAGAAATGGTATGCTAAGTTAAGGGTAACAATTAATAAAAAAAAATGACATAGAAAAAGTGTGATAGCTTATAATGGGTTATGGATCGGAGTCAATTGGGTGACTCGAGTTGACCAATTTATTCGGTAAGAATGAGGAAAACCGAAAGTATTAGTGGCTACCTCGATGGTAAAAGAAAGATTGGAAATTTTAGTAATGAGAAAATAAATCGACTAAAGACGATTGATAAGTGAGTAGATTGATGGAAAACACTAGAAATGATTATGTGTATACCATATGGTATAAAGGTATAAGTGGGAGTAAGGGTCTATGAAAGGCATATGATAATAGAAAGATAATGTTTTGAGGAACATGTTAAGTAGTATATTTCAATTAGAAATATGTTATTATGAAAGAAAATGATATGAGAAATATGTTGAAATTGCATGAGGAATAAATAGACGTTTGAATGCATAAGAAAGTGGTAAAGTTATGTGATGCGAAAAGATGTATACTAGTATGGTATGCAAAATAGAATAAGATAGATTGGATCTTGTTAGATCGGAGGCTTTCCGATTAACGAGATTTGATGAGTCACTATGGATTGGAGGCTTTCCGATCATTGTGACAGTTTGGAATCGTGATGGATTGGAGGCTTTCCGATCATCTCGATTTGATAGTTAAAGTATGATAAGGTGTGTCAGTATTATGATGTTTATATCTGACGTATGTAGAACCGTATGGTTATTTGTTGTTATGATCTTTATGGCAAGTGAGAACTTGGGTTGAAAACACGAGTCATGTATAAGTATAGGTAGGTGTAAGAGATGCCCACAAGTATATAGATTATGAAAAGGTGTGCTTATAGGAAGCAAAGTTTGTTAGTAGCCAATATGTAACACCGCATTTTTTATTTTTTTTTAAAAGGCAATTAAGTGTTAGTCTAAGTACGGAAGCATTTAGTTAGTTAAGTTTACAAAACGTGGTCCCACAAAATATTACAACCAAAGTCATTTAAAAGACGGTATATTACTAGACACGGCTCATTTTACAAAACATAATTTAAGCATGGTCAAACTTCCCGTCCAAGCCCGACCCGTTCAAGCCATCCAACCTGAAATGTGTCAATAAGGGAGGGATTAGCACAAAAGCTAAGTGAATGAATTCCTAACTCTACCAACTACACTAAACACTTTAACCCGGAAGTTAAAGAACATCTTCGGTTTGGTAGTCACTTAAACGCGGAAGTTATAAAAACATCTCCGGTTTGGGTAATCACTTATTTGAGAGGATCGGCGGCTTTGCGGGCCTTAAACCATGGTCGGCCAAAACCACGGTAACCGATAGCGTTTTGCATCCAACACCCAGGGCAACTCCCTCCCCTTAACACTGTAACATATACAGGTAAGGTCGGATACCCTATTAGTCGATACACTGTGCCCAGCCGTTATCCATCCGACACTGACCTCATCCCGATGGTGCACCTAGTCATGTATGGTATTCCCTAACACTAGGCATACATAACAAGTCAACTAGCTACGAAACACACCGCGAAAAACGTCAAAACTGAGTTCCCAATCGTGAACGCTAGTTCGCGATCGCGAACTAGGGTTCGCGCCGGGAACTCAGTCGTGAACTACTTCGCGACGACCAACACTTTTCTCTGGACTGACTTCGCGATCGCGAACTATGTTCGCGTCGCTAACTCTCCTCATCTGGCGATTTTCTGCATTTTTCACCAACAAGACAATACCAAAAGAAATAACCGAAACCCGAGTTGTAGGTCGAATCCACTCAACTTTCAACTTCCGATTCCTTAACTCAGTGAGCTAGTATCACTGAGTATCCTTCCCGGTTCCTGTCAACAACATACCGAGTTAGTGATAATCCACCGAATTGTCAAAATCATCAATTTCAACAACTAACTACACGAGACTCATAAAATGCACATTCTATGACCTTTCCAACTAGCACAATTCCTTCATCAATACAATTGACCATTTTGACCATTTAGCAAGTATTCACAACTAGTTGACCCAAACGGGCCAAAAACCCGAACATGATCCAAACACTTCCACACTTCCATCAACTAGCAATTAATCTTTAAACTAGCAATTCACAATCATCTAACAATTCCATCAAGATCATAACCCTCACAAATCCAAGTATGATACTTCCACAATCACTAGTTAATCATTTTGACAAAATCATCCAAACACTAGTTAAACTACTTCACCAATTAATCAATACTAGGTTTTTAACATCCATAACTTACCAAACATGATTTCACAACCTAATAAACAATTCTATCCATCCAAAACTCAAGAAATCCAAGATTCATCAAAACCCACCTTCAACATCCACCATTAATGGAGGTTGAAGGTGTTTTTCACCAAATCTTGTCTTCCTACCACAAACAACCATACATTTCATGTAAAAGCTTGTATAAACATATAAGACAACATCCATAACGAGATTCAACCACAAATCATCAAGCTACATAAACCCTAGTTCAAGTTCTAGCTCAAAAACAACACAACAAGCAAAGGAGAAGATGTAACTTACCACTAAGCTTCTTCTACACTAACTTTAGTATGAAATTCGGGATTTAAGCAAGAGGTTTGGTCACACAAGGCTCAAGAACTCAAGAACAAGAAGAGAGGGAGTTGAGAGAGTTTTAATGGAATAGTGGATAAGTTTGAACAAAAGACAAGAATAAAAGGAGGGTTTCCCCCTTCCTCCTTCCTTGACCGGCCAAACCAAAGGGGTGGGGCCCCCCTGTTGGCTTTTTCTTTAGTTAACAGTATATGTCTGAAAGTCCCTTTCGTAATTAATTTATTTAAAATAGCAAACGGACTCCAATTTTAAAAACGAAAGCATTTCTGGAAACGATATTTAACAAGGAATCCACATATATAAAAATCACGTTTTCACTCCAAATATAACACCAGTCGGGTATTTTAACCCCTTGGTTAAAATACCGCAAAAGACAGCAGGCTAATTAAATTAACTAAGCATTTAATCAGACAATCATTTAATAAGATACCTTAAGGTCAATAAACTACTAGGCCGGGTTTTGGGATGTTACAACTCTCCCCCTCTTAGGAAGATTCCGTCCCCGGAATCCCATCTCGATCAAACAAGGAGGGATAGCGTTCCCGCATATCGGCCTCGGTCTCCCACGTCATATCCGCACCCAAACTGTGCTTCCACTTTACTAGAACCATAGGAATTTGTTTCTTTCTCAATTTTGTTACTTTTCAGTCTAATAACTCCACCGGTTCTTCGACCAACCTCTTTTTCATATCAACCCGCAACTCTTGCACCGGGAGAATTTGGCTCGGATCTTCGATGTTAAACTTTCTCAAGTAACAAATATTGAAAGTGTTGTGTATTGCCGACAACACCGGGGGTAACTCGAGTGTTACCGATTGAGAATTCACCACCTTACTAATTCGGAACGGCCCAATAAACCTCGGGGCCAACTTTCCTCGTTTACCAAAACGAATAACGCCCTTCCAAGGTGAAACCTTCAAATAAACCATCTTGTTCTCCGAGAACGTAGCGGGTCTACGTCTCGGGTCGGCATACATCTTTTGTCGGTCACGGGCGGCTTTCAACTTTTCTCGAGCAATAGCAACTTTATCCGCGGTCATTTGTACAATATCGGGCCCCGCATATTGTTTCTCACCCGCTTCCAACCAACACGTCGGGGTTCGGCACCGACGCCCATACAACATCTCATACGGTGGCATTTTAATGCTTGAGTGATACGAGTTATTATAAGCAAACTCGATCAACGGTAGGTGGGAATCCCATGACCCACCGTACTCTAACACACAAGCCCGCAACATATCTTCAAGCGTTTGTATCGTTCTTTCTGATTGCCCATCGGTTTGGGGATGATACGCGGTACTCAAATTCACCCGCGTCCCCAATTCTCGTTGCAAGCTATTCCAAAAGTTCGAAGCAAAACGGGGATCTCTATCGGACACGATAGAAATTGGAATTCCATGTCGAGATACTACTTCGTCAATGTACAATTTCGCCAATCTACTAAGTGAGGCGGTCTCACTAGTAGCCAAGAAATGAGCACTCTTCGTTAATCGGTCAACTATAACCCAAATCATATCGTTGACCCCTTTGTGTACGCGGCAATTTGGTCACGAAATCCATAGTAATCCGGTCCCACTTCCACTCAGGAATCGGTGATTGGTTTAAAGTTCCATAGGGCTTTTGGTGCTCGGCCTTCACTTGAGCACAAATATGACATTGGCCCACAAAACGGGCAATGTCGGTCTTCATTGTCGGCCACCAATAAAGTGCTTTTAGATCATTGTACATTTTCGTGCTACCCGGGTGAACCGATAACCGAGAATTGTGAGCCTCGGCTAAAATCAATTCTCGCAAACCCCCGAGTAACGATACCCAAACCCGAGATTGATATGTCTTCAAACCCCGAGAATCTTCTTCTAAAACATCTTTCCTCTTTAATAAAATCTCGGCCTTCAAATGTTCGACATTCAACGCTTCCATTTGTGAAATCTTCAACCGGGACACCAAATCCGACACAATTTCCATCCGCATAAATTGTACCCGTCCCGAATCTCCCTTTCTACTTAAGGCATCGGCCACCACATTTGCCTTCCCGGGATGATATCGGATTTCACAATCGTAATCCTTGATCAACTCTAACCATCTTCGTTGGCGCATATTCAACTCCTTTTGCGTGAACACGTATTGCAAACTTTTGTGATCCGTACAAATCACGCACTTAGTACCGTACAAATAGTGTCTCCATAATTTTAGTGCAAAAACCACCGCCGCCAACTCTAAATCGTGAGTCGGGTAATTCTTCTCGTGATTCTTCAATTGCCTCGAAGCATAAGCAATGACCCGATCTCGTTGCATTAACACACAACCCAAACGCGCAAGTGAAGCGTCACAATAAACAATAAAATCCTCCGGGCCTTCGGGTAAGGCGAGAACCGGAGCTTGACACAATAATTGTTTTAGAGTTTGAAATGACTTCTCGTGATTTTCACCCCACCGAAACGGTACATCCTTACGGGTCAATCTCGTCATAGGGCCCGCTATCTTCGAAAAATCCTTTATAAACCGGCGGTAGTAACCCGCCAAACCCAAGAAACTCTTTATCTCGGTTGGGTTCTTCGGAGCAACCCAATTCATAACCGCTTCGATCTTCGCCGGGTCCACCTTAACCCCATTCGAACAAATAACGTGACCCAAAAAGTGAACTTCTCGAAGCCAAAATTCGCACTTCGAGAATTTCGCAAATAATTGTTCCCGCTTCAACGTTTCTAACACTTGCCTTAAGTGTTTTTCGTGTTCTTCTTCGGTCTTGGAGTAAATTAATATATCGTCGATGAACACAATAACGAATTTGTCGAGATAAGGCCGACAAACTCGATTCATCAAATCCATAAATATCGCGGGAGCGTTCGTCAATCCAAATGGCATAACCAAGAACTCATAGTGGCCATAGCGAGTTCGGAACGCCGTTTTGTGAACATCGTTTTCATGAACCCGAACTTGGTGATAACCCGATCTCAAATCAATCTTTGAGAAATAAGAAGACCCTTGGAGTTGATCAAATAAATCGTCAATACGCGGCAAAGGATACCGATTCTTTACCGTTCTTTTATTTAATTCTCGATAATCGATACACATACGAAGTGCACCATCTTTCTTCTTCACGAATAAAACCGGAGCTCCCCAAGGTGAGGAACTCGACCGAATAAAACCCTTATCCAATAAATCTTGGATTTGTGTCATCATTTCCCGAATCTCGGACGGTGCTAAACGGTACGGTGCTCTAGCCACGGGATTGGCACCCGGCACCAAATCAATTTTGAATTCTACCTCCCGAACGGGAGGTAACCCAGGCAAGTCTTCGGGAAACACCTCCGGGTATTCCGAAACCACCCGGAGATCGCCAACCACTTTCTTTTCCTTTTTCACGTCAATCACATAAGCTATAAACGATTCACATCCCTTGGTCAAGGACTTACGGGCTTTCGTCATGGTTATCATGGGTATGGTCGGGGTCGCACGGTCTCCCCGGGCCACGACGTGTGACCCGTCGGGTAAAAGAAAAGTAATCAACTTTTGGTGACAATTTATGTTGGCCCTATTAGCACTTAACCAATCCATACCTAAAACCACATCAAAGCCGGATATCGGCATAACAAGTAAAAGAATCGAAAATTTCACGCCATCAATATCAATACTAGCCCCGGACACGGATGTCGTGACCGGAACCATTTCACCATCGGCCACCTCTACCTCTAGAGGTGTCGCGATCAAGGAAATAGGCAATTTCAATTTGTCACAAAAACTCTTTGAGGAAAACGAACTATTTGCACCCGAATCAAATAATACACGAGCGGGTATCGAGTTTATTAGAAACATACCGGTGATGACATCGTCGGTAGTGGTGGCATCCTCCACCGTCATTTTGAATGCCCGACCCGTAGGTGGCGGATGACTCTTTCTCTTTTGACTTCCCGACGAAGCCGCTCCCCCGCCCGAACCCGAACCCAAACTCTTCTTCATCGGACAATGCATAGCCCTGTGACCCTCTTTCTGACACGTCCAACAAACACTATTCTCTAACTTGCATTCCGAGGACTCATGCCCATGTTGCCCACACTTAAGACATTTTCGAGTTTGTGCCGTACACGGTCCGGCATGGGCGGACTTACACGGTAAGCACC
This sequence comes from Calendula officinalis, assembly GCA_963853835.1. NCBI lineage: Eukaryota > Viridiplantae > Streptophyta > Magnoliopsida > Asterales > Asteraceae > Calendula > Calendula officinalis. The sequence goes on from OY970825.1 coordinate 50,999,501, forward strand.
ACGGGTTCCTTTGGTTGGAACCTTGAAGGATTTGTTTTCGACGATCATTGGTTGACCTATGATTTCTTTGGGGTTTCTTGTGGTTGCTCGAGTTTGATTGATCATACTTCCCCTTGTGAAACGAAGTCTTCTCTCGACTCGCGACCTTTTGAGCCAAGAAATCACTCTCGGCCGACTTGGCAAGATCATAGGCTTGCAAGAGAGTCCCCGCAAGCCTCGTTATATTCCGGTACTCGGGCAACAACACCCCCACAAAGTGTTTGATTTGGGTGGTCTCATCGGGTACCCATTGTGTCACAAAACGAAGCTTCCCATTGAACTGAAGGATGAGCTCATCCACCGTCATCCTATCATTCATCTTCAACATCATGAAAGCATTCCGGATCTTATCCAACTCAAACGGGCTACAATAACGAGCCTCCACTTGATCCCTAAATTGCTTCCACGTGACCGCATCTATCATTTCATTGCTAAAGTTCGCGGTCAACCCATCACACCAATCCATAGCCGGTCCCCCCAACATTCGGGACGCATACCGGACCTTCAAGTGGTCCTCACAATTACAAGCAATAAGAGCCCTCTCGGTGGCCCTAAGCCAAGTTAGAGTTTCCGTCGGGTCGGTACTTCCCCGGTACTCGGTTGGTTTACAATCAAGAAAATTCTTGTAAGTGCACGGTTTCTTCTCAATCGGGAAAGGTTGGTAGAAGAATTGTTGGTGTTGGGCATTGGCAATTGGTACGGTGTGGGCGAGTGGCGGTTGTAGTATGCTTGTATTGGGAGATGAGGAGTCATTTTGGGGAAAGACGGGATTTTGAGTAGTTTGAGTGAAGTGTGGGGGTGGGTTCGCTTGGGTTGGAGGTGGCAAGGCAGACCGAGCCTCGGGTCGCGGCTCAGTCGGTTGATTTTGGCGGAGAGCCCTAATGGTATCCTCAAGTTCCATATTCCGTGTCTCCAACAACAAGATATATTCTTCATTCGGTATTTCATCACCCCCCCGAGCCCGTTGCTACATCGTTCCCAAGGTTCGTGTTCGGTGGGATGTTATCCAAGGTGTTTCCATCCGTAGCCATTCCTGCTACAAAACACAACATCTCACCAAGGCTTAGTTTAACTCGTTAGTACACATATACCAACTACTAAACCCAATTCACACTTGCTCTAATCCACTTTGACCGGAAGGTTTGACCAACACACGAGCCACGATTTGGGAATGGAACACCAACCCCATGTATCCATCGCCAAACCGAAGCTCTGATACCAAGTTGTAACACCGCATTTTTTTTTAAAAGGCAATTAAGTGTTAGTCTATGTACGGAAGCATTTAGTTAGTTAAGTTTACAAAACGTGGTCCCACAAAATATTACAACCAAAGTTATTTAAAAGACGGTATTACTAGACACGGCTCATTTTACAAAACATAATTTAAGCATGGTCAAACTTCCCGTCCAAGCCACACAACAAGCAAAGGAGAAGATGTAACTTACCACTAAGCTTCTTCTACACTAACTTTAGTATGAAATTCGGGATTTAAGCAAGAGGTTTGGTCACACAAGGCTCAAGAACTCAAGAACAAGAAGAGAGGGAGTTGAGAGAGTTTTAATGGAATAGTGGATAAGTTTGAACAAAAGACAAGAATAAAAGGAGGGTTTCCCCCTTCCTCCTTCCTTGACCGGCCAAACCAAAGGGGTGGGGGCCCCTTGTTGGCTTTTTCTTTAGTTAACAGTATATGTCTGAAAGTCCCTTTCGTAATTAATTTATTTAAAATAGCAAACGGACTCCAATTTTAAAAACGAAAGCATTTCTGGAAACGATATTTAACAAGGAATCCACATATATAAAAATCACGTTTTCACTCCAAATATAACACCAGTCGGGTATTTTAACCCCTTGGTTAAAATACCGCAAAAGACAGCAGGCTAATTAAATTAACTAAGCATTTAATCAGACAATCATTTAATAAGATACCTTAAGGTCAATAAACTACTAGGCCGGGTTTTGGGATGTTACACAATAAGTGGTGAAAGATGTATAACGGGTGGTTAGGCCACAATTGAATATGATTGAGGCTCTAAAGCCGGTAATCGTGAATTACAAATATGGTATAAGGATGTTTGAAGGAAATTACGAATGGTATAAGTAATTGAATGAAAGTTAAGAAGTAATAGAGATTCGGTATTGCTTTAAATTAAGAATTGTTAATTGGTTGTGGAAATCGAAATCGAGGAAAAAGGGAACAATTGAGAAAGGAAATTTAAATATGGAAATCGGGAATGAAAAGCTTAGGAAAGATGTTTCGGTGATGAGGAATGTGTGAATTTTGCAAAGTAAGTTTGACTTTATTCATAAGTCAAGGTTGGTCAACAAGTGGATTGTTGACTTTATTCAAAATTGGGTTTTGACTTTCGTTTAAAATGGTTAGTCAAGGATAAGGGAATAATATATCATCTACATGGGTATGATAGTGGTTAATGGATTAATGGAAATAATAGTAGTCAAAGAGTACGACTTTGACCGTTGGGTACTTCGGGTTGAATTTAGGAATCGGGTATGATTGTTGTCGGACCATGAATGTAAAGTCGATTGTTAAGGAATTGATGATTAATGGAACCACTAGTGGGTAAGGAAATTGTCAAGATATGGTTGACTTTGTGCTTAAGTCAAAGATTGGACAATGTTGACAATTTGGTCAAAGCTAGGCATTGACTGTCGTTTTGGTCAATTGGCTATTAGTAATGATTGGGTCATATCGTCCCAACGTGGATAAAGGGATTGGTTAAATGGTTTGGAGTGTTAAGGTCAACTTGTGAAATTTTGACCCGTTCGGGTACTAGAAACTCAAGTTTGGTTTTGACCCGTTTGGGTCTAACGGAGTCAAGTGGGCATTTAAATGCATAAGTATCGTTAGATCATGAATTGGAAGTGGAATGAGGATTGGAAATCCTTGAGTTGATTCCGAGGACGGAAACCTTTTTAAGGGGTGGATAGTTGTAACGACCGGGATTTTCGATTAAGGAATTAAATGGAAATATTGAGGAATAAAAGTGGTAAAATATTTAATCGAGTCTCCGTTATGTTTTAGCGAGTGTTTGGATGTTTGGGACTTGGTGTAACTAAGTAAGGGTCAAAACTTGGGTGGAAACAAGTTTAAAAGGCAAGAAACTGACCCAGACAGCCCTCGCGGCACGAGGAAGGCGCGAGGCAGGCGCGAGTCCAAACAGAAAGTTCAGAGGCGAAACACGAGAAACTCGCGTTACCTTCGCGTTTGGTTCGCGACGCGAACTCGGCGCGAGCGGGGCGCGAGAACTGGAAAAATGCGGGATCTAAGAGGCGAACCCGCGTCACTTCGCGGCGCGAGCTCGGCGCGAAGATGGTCTGGAGTACATAAACTTGTGTGTAGGCTAGGGTTTCATTTCTCATTCAACCACACACATAGTGCAGCCGATTTGGGAGCAAACTTGGGCGATTTTGGAGCTCAAGAGCTTAGATCTTCATCATCTTGAAGGATTGAAACATCAAGGGTCAAGAAGACCTAAAGTTTGGTGAAATTTCACAAGTTGGAAAGCAAGGATTCGTGTTATTAGACACGATTTGGATTTAGCTTGGCTAAGGTGAGTGCATGAGACTTTTAAAACTCGGTACATAGAAAATGTTATATTTGAAAATATATATGATGTTTTGTGAGTCTTTATTAATAAATAATTAATAAAGGTATGATTGAAAAGATGAGAAAGGGATAAATAGTAGACTATCTAAGTATGTCTAAAGTGATTGATGATTTTGAAAGAGATCATGATAATGAAAAGTAATTAATAACTAATTATTGATATGAGGTAAAAGAGTATACTTTTGATAATATGTGATTACTAATAATGAGACTAGTTGATTTGATTATGTGAATGCTAGTTAAGATTTGCATGTGGATAGATTGTCTGATGGCCTTATGGTATTGATGATAGATGTGACATATAGTCACATGTAATGGTCATAACGGGTAGACTGAAATAGGACAGGTACGTGATAGATCGGAGGCATTCTGGTTATCATGGTATCTTTAAAGCGGGTGGATTGGAGGCATTCCGATCATCCAACAAGATGTGGTATCATACTAGATTGGAGGCATTCTGATTATTAGATAAGATGGGTCACCTTGCTTGGACAAGGAGACAAAGGGGGTTCTACTGAATCGGAGGCATTCTGATTAGTAGGACAAAAATGGGGTCTCGTTGGATTGGAGGCATTCCGAACAACTTGACGGGTCGAATAGGCTATGAATGAATGTGATGGGATTACCGAGGAGGTGATCGATGTATATGAATGTGTTAGGTTTACCGTGGAGGTAACTAAAGTATATGAATACATACATCTATATATATTTAGTATGTGTAATTACTTATATATTAATGTCGGGTCTAAAACCCATGTATCTCACGAGACTATTTTGTCTCACGTACTACTTTGTTTTTGGCTATGTACTCAGGTTCGAGATCGATGGCTTAGAGGGTCGCGATAGAAGTGGTCTAGTGTTGATTAGCTCGGGAGCTCGTAGGTAGATCCCGTTTATCTTATGGCTATGATATTATAATGTAACACCGGTTTTAATACTCTGATAAATGTTTTAAGGTTTTTGTTAAACCGTATTTTGGGAATATTGAACTTGTAATATTTTTATTTAAAAATAAGATTTAAAAGGTGTTTTAAAAATTGAGGTGTTACATTTTTGCTGTCAGGCTTTTGCCCATCAACACACAACCGACAAATTTGCTCCAAGAGAAATCCAATCAGTCTTCATTGGTTACCCACCCAACCAAAAAGGATACCTACTCTATAACCTTGAATCTCACAAAACCTTCATCAGTCGCATTGTTCAATTTAATGAAACTGTCTTTCCTTTTCACACTGACATGACCACACCTTCTCCAACAACCTCTGATGCAGCTTTTCCCTTTGACACTCTTCCTACCTTTTCTTCATCTACTTCTACTATTTTACCCTCAGATGTTGACCACACAACAAATGATCTATCACAATCAAACATCTCTCCTAATACTGAAAACCTATCCCCCTCTTCTCTAAATAACAATCTTCCAACAAATACTCAATCCACTTCTCAACCTTCATCTCTTCCAAATTCTCAAACACACCAAACTTCTATTCCTACACAATCAATTCCTCAATCCTCACTCAATAATGCTCCTTCTTCCTCTACCAATCCCTCAAACAATCAAATTCCACAATCTACTCAATCCTCTATACCAGATCCACCCCCACTTTCTACCTCAACTAATCCTCCATCAGCTCACAGAAATTCCCAAAGAACCTCTAAACCACCAACAAAATTCAATGACTATCATCACTCCTTACCCACTAAATCTATTAATTCGTCTCCTAAACATCATTTTTCAAAATATATCAATTACTCCAATATCACCTCTCAATCTTCCAGACATCTCATTAATTCTATCAACAGTATCATAGAACCACAATCTTACACTCAGGCATCTAAAGATCAGAGATGGATAGATGCTATGAAAACTAAAATCCAAGCTTTGGAAAAGAACAACACTTGGACCCTCACTACTCTTCCTAGTGATAAAACACCCATAGACTGCAAATGGGTTTATAGGGTCAAGTGTCATGCTGATGGTAGTCTTGAACGTTGCAAAGCCAGGTTGGTAGCCAAGGGTTTCACTCAGAAAGAGGGAATTGATTACAAAGAAACCTTTGCACCTGTAGCAAAAATGGTTACTGTCCGTACCTTCCTAGTTTCAGCTGTACACAACAATTGGTTTATTGAACAACTGGACATTAATAATGCTTTTCTCCATGGTGATCTTCATGAGGATGTGTACATGTCCATACCTCAGGGATACCACCATAAATCCCCACCTAACACTGTATGCAAACTTAACAAATCACTATATGGCCTTAAACAGGCTAACCGTCAATGGTTTACTAAACTAACCTCATGCTTATTTGACTTACATTTCACTCAAAGTTATGCTGATCCTTCCCTCTTCACCTATTCCAAGGAGAACAACTTCCTGACACTTATTGTTTATGTTGATGATATCTTAATTGCTGGGAACAATCAGACTTTGATTAATTCTATCAAAGCTCATCTCCATCAAAAATTCAGTATCAAAGACTTGGGTTCCCTACACTATTATTTAGGTATTGAATTTCTTAGAAATGAGGATGGAATATCCATGTCACAAAGGAAATATGCACTTGAACTGTTACAAACTGCAGGAATCCTTGATGAGAAACCATCTAATACTCCAATTGATCCTAATATCCAATTAAATGAAACGGATGGTGAACCTTTACATGATATTTCTTTATACAGAACACTTGTGGGTAAACTTCTTTACTTAACTATCACAAGACCTGATCTTTCATTTGCAGCTCAGTCCTTAAGTCAGTTTACCCATAACCCACGTACCACACATCTTAAAGCTCTGCTCAAGGTTCTCAGGTACATCAAATTATCACCTGGTCAAGGTCTTTTCTTCCCTAAAAGAAACACTCTTCAATTACAAGCCTACTGTGATAGTGATTGGGCTAACTGTCAAACTTCTAGAAGATCTGTAACAGTGTACTGTATCTTCCTTGGCTCGTGTTTATTATCATGGCAATCTAAGAAACAAACGGTTGTTTCAAGATCCTCCACTGAGGCAGAATATAAGGCCTTAGCTGATTGTACATGTGAAATTACATGTTGAAATGTCTCCTTAGGGATCTTCATGTTCCATCTTCTTCAGCAACTACAATATTTTGTGATAATGAATCTGCAGTTTCTCTTGCTTCCAATCCAGTTCAACATGCTCGCACCACACATATTGAAATAGATTGTCATTTTGTCAGAGACAAAATCAAGGAAGGTCACATTTTACCATCTTTTATTCCTTCCACTGCCCAAACTGCGGATGTTCTAACTAAAGGCCTACACAAAACTCCTCATCACTTATGTATTTCCAAGTTTGGCATTTGTGATCCCTACACACTGCCAACTTGCGGGAGGGGTAATGGATTACACCAAGTCAATGCAAGTCAAACAACATCCTAATATAAAGACCACTCTAAATACTTCAGGAGCTGCATGGAGATGTAAACCATTCATTTAAGTTAATCATCCTTTAATGTAATTAGTTAGTTAGTTAGAAGGTTGTTACAAGTTTGACTTTTCCTTTCTTGTATATATTAGGCCGTATACTCACTCTGTATGTAAGAATTCATTTTACACAGTTGAATACAATATTCTCTGTTCACAAACTCTCTCTATTTCACTTACCTTTAGTTTGCTGCACTTTCGACACTATCCGGACCACTTTCGACACTATCCAGACCAAATGCACGATTTGACCAAATTATCCATTTTAACAATTTACTCTAAAACCTAATTATAACTTAATGGTAATAGAGTTTCAGTAGAGTTTTGTTGCTGTGAGAATTTTAAAATTGGTTAAAACTAGTAATCCAAATGGAATACTTATGTAAATTGGCTACCACATTTTTTTTTTCTTCTTTCAGATTGAAGAGTCACTAAATACTAACAAAGTTTAACATTTTGTTTTTAGTTCACTCACATCATAATCAACTACTAAAAATTTCATAACATGGAGGGCTAGTGATATTGCTAGAAAAAATCTATTTTTTTTTTTTATTTTAAATAAAAAGGATGGTCTCACCAGCCTATATAAATGAAGAAAATTTATGGACTATAGTTAGTAGCACTCATCTATCAAAGAGCACATATCTCACTTTCTTTTTGTCTACGTTTGTTTATTTTCGTCTAAAAACGCTTAAATTATACATAGGTTTTGGACTATATTCATGATATTGTTTTGTATAATTAGATTACAATACGTATTCAAAAGTATCCTAATGACATGTCAAAATCGACCATCAATTAAGCCGGCCGAATGAGGAGCCATCGTTGGCTTATGCTCGAGTGGAACACGAAACTACTTTTTAGTCAATATCACACTAACGTTTACGACTTTAAAAAAACCGACACATAAATGTTGTGTCAACTAGTTGGTACTTGTAAGCATCAATTCAATACAACTCTATCATGTGTTTTATGTTCCCATGGTCTATTACTCATTTTTATTAAACGTATTTGCAATATTAAAAGGTGAATATATTATTTTAAGATAATTAAGCGTACCACAAAAGTTTTGGCCATAGATCGAAGAATCCATTATCATACCATAACAACATTGGTTAAAAAAACCATACGATAATGATCATTGGCGTTCACAACCAATCAGAATTCAAATAACTAAAATCGGAATTCGAATGAAATATTCTAAGAACAAGATTTATTATTCAATATTAGCAGGGTACTCGCACATCCTGCGTAATACGGTGACGGGTACCCTAAAATATATTTTGCGGTGAACAAATGTTCAGTTACACATTTTTTCTTTTCTTGAAGAGCATAGAAGACAATCAACAGAACGAACAAAAAACACATACACATAAGTTAAACAGTTCAAACATTAAAAGTGGGCCCCTCCTTCTTGTTGGCCTCGCTTTTTTAAAATATTTTTATACATTTTAGTCTTTTTAATAGGTAATAAATATATTTCCCTTTCAAATTGATTGATGGTTCCTTGAAAACGTATATTTGTTGAATACTATTTTTACAATTTGCATTAACAAAATCATCGATTATGATAAATAAATATATTCGTTTAATTTAACACTTACAAAAATTTCAAAATTGCTTATGCAATCAATATAAGAGCTTGAATCACCATAACAATAATTTCAAACAAATTCATATGATTAAAAACTGGAAATCTATTAAAAAAAAGCAATTCATACCTTTTTACAATTGGACTATTACATATTTAGGGAAAAAAACCCTAAAATTTAGCTATTTATATTGTTTATTAAAACAATTGGTCTAGATCAATTGGTCACCAAGGGTTGCCTTGGGGAGTTTGCCTTCAAGAGGTCTTGGGTTTAAGACTTGTCGGGGGTATTCTTTAAGAGAATAAAAGGTGGTGGGTTTATTCCCCACAAAAAGGAGATATGTTCGAAGAATGCATACTGCCCGCTTGGATGTCACTGCATATGTCGAACAACTAACTTACTAACTTGCCGTTCAAAAAAAAAATTTTGTTTATTAATTACCGGAGTTTGGAATAAAAGTTGTTCCTTGAATAGTAAGATAGCCTACTTCATTATTTCTGGCACATGAATCTAATTAGAAAATACTTTTGTAAACTTTTATTATTAAAATTGTTAATTTATAATGTATATTACTTGTTTTGATAAACGTTTAATGATCTCCATTATTTTTATCAAATACCGAGAAACAAATCTCAACTATTTGATCAATAAGATCTAATGGTATTAATCACATATTTTATACATGAAGGGGTATTTTGGTCATTTGGCACTTAAAGAAATTTCGATTTTTTTTATTTTTATTATTTTTTAATTGAGGGGTATTTTGGTCATTTCAAAAAGATTTATTTATTTTATTTTTTATTTTAGAATTTTTTTATTATTTTTATTTTTTCATTAATAATACATAATGTGATTGCATAGTGAATCACATGTGATTGCATACTGAAACACATGTGATTGCATACTGTATCATGTGATTGAACTAAAACATCAAATGTGATTAAATATAAAATCACATGTGATTTTTATTTTACACTAAAGTCACATCTAATTAAGTTATACACGTAATTATCAAATAAATATTATTTTTTAATGAAAAATATAAAAAAATTTAAAATAAAAAATCGGAATTTTTTTAAGTGCCAAATGACCAGAATACCTCTTCATAATAAATAAAAAATAAAAAAAAATCTAAAATCTAAAATAAAAAATATTTTTTTAAATGACCAAAATACCCCTCAATGTATAAAATATGTGATTAATCTTGACAAATAAATCTTATTGATCAATGGTTGAGATTTGGTCCTCAGAACTTTTTAAAAATAATGGACCCCTTGAACGCATTATATAAATACATTTGTTTCCTAAAATCGGATTAAACGTGATAAGAAACTATAATAAGGTATTTCATACACTGTCAATTCAATTATCTTATGGTCTTATTGTATATAACCAAACAAAAGCTTTAATGTTATATACATAGAAAGTATATATGATTGTTAGCTAAATTTATGAATACGAGTGTTGTGAAGCCCACGCTTCGCTGCGGGTTCAATATTTCCAAATTTCTAATAAGATAATATTTGTTAAATATTGTAATTACTAAATAGTTTAGGGTTAAAAATTAAAGATTTATGAATACTTGCAAAATCTCTAGGTTGTTTTTTAAAAATTGTGAATATATTTATCAAATTTTGTAATTAGTAAATAGTTTAGGGTTAAAAACTAAAGTTTATGAATATTTGCAAAATCTCTAGGGTGTTTTTTAAAAATTGTGAATATATTTATCAAATTTTGTCATTAGTAAGAAGTCTAAGGTTAAAAACTAAAGATTTATGAATATTTGTAAAATATCTACGGTGTTTTTTAGAAATTGTGAATTCCATTTGTTTCTTCTCTCTGTCATTTAGACATTTACTGACGTTCATAATGTTTAGTGGACAATATCAAACGGGTTATTGTATTTGTAATGAACAATACTACTTCTACCGTAAATGTATTATAAAGATAATACCCTGGACCAACATGTGTATGAATACGATTAACAGTGGTGACAGAAAATGAAAATGAAGGCATGAGGCAAGCGGCAAAGGGGGCCAGCTACTGTGTTTGACACTGCATACTTCCTCACACTTTTAACTCATAAAATCTCTATTTCACTTTATTTATCTTCTAACCATTTCTTTTATCTCATCGTCTAAATATGAAGGTTCTAAAAATGTCAAGCGAGATCCTCACGTTATGAAATCTCATACTTTTTTAAGACCTTGTTTTGCATTTGGGAATAGGACAGTTTTTTTTTTTTTTTTATTTACCTTTACTCGATTTGTGCGTGTCATCCTTACGCAGGGGCCATATATGTTAATCTTTAAACCCGTTAGATCTATAATTATTTATGAACTTCTTTATATATTAGAGCTGAGTTCAAGAGAGTCTATTATTTTACGAACAAGAGAGTCTGGTCATTTTTTAAAAAATAAAAATATTTTTTATTATTTTTTATTTTAGAATTTAATTTTTTTATTTTTTATTGTAAATGTTTTTTATTTTTATTATTTTAATTAATTTTTTTCATTAAAAAATAATATTTATTTGATAATTACGTGTATAACTTAATCACATGTGATTTTAGTGTAATCACATCTGATGTATTAGTTCAATCACATGTGTTTCAGAATGGAATTACATGTGATTCGATATGCAATCAAATTATGTTTTATAATGAAAAAAATAATATTTTTTATGAAATAATAATAAAAAATAAAAAAAGTAAAAAAAAATTAAAATAAAAATTTTAAATAAAAAATAAAAAAATAATTTTTTTTTAAAATGACCAAAATACACCTCAATTAAAAACTAGAAAAATCAAAAAATTAAAAAATCAAAAAATCAAAAAAATTTAAAATCAAAAATCAAAAAAATCAATTTTTTAAGTGCCAAATGACCAAAATATCCCTTTATGTATAAAATATGTGGTTAATCTTGACCATTAGATCTTATTGATCAATGGTTAAGATTTGTTTCTCGGGACTTGATAAAAAAGATGGACCTACTTGAACATTTCTCTTATATATTAATGTGATTCTTATGCAAGCGTAACTTATTTTAAAAAGTTTAATAATAAAAAAGATATTTCAAGTATGATAAAAATAAGTAAAATATTGTAATATTTGTGACCGTTTTATAATTTTGCAGAATGCGATCAAAATAAGTTAAATATTTTAAATTTTCCGATTGTTTAAAAGTTTGTAGAACACATAAAGAATAAAATATACATATTAATAGGGGAGTCGTTTTGAGATTTAATTTTACGTTTCCCATTTTTATTTATTTACTAATAATAAAGAATAACAAATATCATCTTTACTTAAACAAAATAAAAAAATGAATTTTTATTTTATCATGATAAAAAAAATGATGTTAGCTTAGTATGTCAATAAGTTTTTTCATGCTTAAGGCTTATTTGGGAAAGTTTATTTAAAAGCTTAATAGCTTATAAGCTTATATAAATCACGTTTAAATGATTTAATTAAATTTACATAAGCTTATAAACTAATAAACACTTTAAATAAGCTTTTTTCAGACATGTCCTTCCTTTTCGATAAACATATGGCTCATTGAACGTGTTAAACATTCGTCTAACATTTAGATATCAACAAAAAGCGTAAATCAAAATATCTTAAAATTTTGTGCTATATTTTCCTTTATTATTATTATTATTATTATTATTATTATTATTATTATTATTATTATTATTATTATTATTATTATTATTATAATTATTATATTATAATAATAATAATAATAATAATAATAATAATTATTATTATTATTATTATTATTATTATTATTATTATTATTATTATTATTATTATTATTATTATTATTATTATTATTATTATTATTATTATTATTGTTATTATACAGAGACAATATAAAAGCCATCGTAGTAAAATGTAAAAACGAGTTTGAAAATATCTCTCATTTTCTAAAGACATATTGAATTATAATCTTCCCTTATATATGGAGCTACATATGATTTGGTTTTGACATGTCATCAGTACGCAGCTCTCTAATTGGTGGACAATGCCACATGTAAATCCTTCATTCGTCAACTCATTCCTCACAAACTTCACTATTGAAAACAATTCAAAACAGCAACTACTTTTGCCACTTTATACGATATCCCCATTAAAAAGTTTCCAAAAACAAGACAACCAATTAAAACGGGAATTTGGCAACAGTAATTCTGTTGTAATTTTCATATTCAAGCAACCAATTAAAATGGGAATTAACAATATATTTCGTAGCAATCCAGAACAATAAATCCAAAAATATATACCGTAACAATTTCCTATTTAATTTTCGTAGCAATATAGTAACAATAAATCCAGAAATAATTGGTTTCCTTTTAAATATATTCCTATTTAACCGATATTTGAATTTGCAGATGATTGAAAGCAACTTACATGGTGATTAATACGATGGAGTCATATTTTCTCAACTTTATGCAGCATACATTAATATTTAATACAAGTTGTTCAGTAGCCAGATGCTCCTAATTAATTTTTCCAAATTATTTTATTATGATGATGATGATTATATTTATGTATTTACAGGTAATTGGAAAGCTTAGTGAAGGGAGAGCATCTCATGTTCCTTACAGAGATTCGAAACTTACTCGAATTCTACAGTCTTCATTAAGTGGTCATGGACGTGTATCAGTAAGTACTAAAAGATCCCGAATCTTCAATTAATTAATTATGATAATTGCGGTCAAATTAAGTCAATAACATTTTTTGGAATTGTATTCAACTCTTTTTTTTCTTTCTCAGCTTATTTGCACCATAACTCCAGCATCAAGTAGTATGGAGGAAACTCTCAGAATAAGGTTTGTTTTTTTTATTTATTTTGCAGTAATTGAGAATATATATCAAAATAATTAGTCTCACTTTTATATGTTTTTTAAATGTTGGTTTTACAGAAAATTGATGAAAAATCTTTAATTAAGAAGTACCAAAGAGAAATATCAGCTCTCAAACTAGAGCTTGATCAATTGCGTAGAGTGATGCTTGTAGGTGGTGTCCATCCTTAAGAGATTATGACCTTAAAACAGAAGGTGTTATTTTATTTTTATTTTCTATGACAAATTGCTTTGATTTATAGAATGCTCAGTAATTTAACTTTATCTTTACAGGAACGCATGATCGTTGCTAATATCAAGCAAATATTTTGCTCTAAATTTGAAAAGCTACTTCAAGGAAGGCAAAGCATACATGATTTTTAATTTTGAAATTGTTCCCACCCAAGGGACTACTACAATAGTTGAAAATTACTATACAATAAAATTTCACCATTTGTTACATGTTTTGACTGCATACATGTTTTGACCGGTTACTTGACTTGCCCATTCTAAATAGATTTTAATTTTAATGTTAATATAATAACTACTTATAAAAAGCATTTTGCAGATTTTAACATCTTATCCATACCAGGATCCACATTATGTAATGCAAAACAATATCATGGAAATCTTAGATGAAGACAATAAAGAGTTAAAGCATAATTGGAAAAGAAAGTTGTTAAATCCATAAAGGTTTATGTTTTTAATGTTTATTAATTTTGACTCAGAAAGTCAATCAAATATTGTTTATTAACAATAATAATTTCAAGCTCTCTCATTGGTCTTCTTTTGCCAACTATCAATTTTAAGCTCTCTCATTGGTCCACAATGCCACGTGTAATTACCTCATTGGTCATCTGACATCCTCCAAATATTCTAGAAACCGAAATATTTCTCCTCCTCCTGCAGTTTAACAACCTACACGATATTAACGGAAACTAAATTAATTAATTGGGATAATCACGGTATTTCATGTATTCAAATATTTGAAAACAATATTTGCACAACTTATGAAATTGGTTGAAAATGTTGTTTAAAACCTCTGTTTTTGTTTATTTCTTTCAAAGCCGTTTACACAGCTCCAATAATACAATATCATATTAATTGCAAATAGTTTTTGATTATTATGCATAATACTCAAGTTATCAAATAAAGCATGTTGTTATTTGATTATGATCTCGATGAATTAGATTAATATTAACTATTTAAACTGTTACATATAATCGAAGGTAAGATCATATCTGGGGGCAAAGTTGGTACAATTTGCACTATCCCTACCTCGCATGGTTATTAGTCCTTCCGACAACAAGATGCCTTTCAAATTGAATCGGAGGCAATTTCCTGTTCAGGTATGTTTTGCTATGACCATTAATAAAAGTCAAGGTCAGACGTTGTCTCAAGTTGGTTTGTTTCTGCAAAAACCGGTATTCTCACATGGCCAGCTTTATGTAGCTGTATCACGAGTTAAGAACAAGAACGGATTGAAGGTCATCTGTTGTGACAGAGATGACAATTACACTAATTCAACAGCAAATGTCATTTACAAATAAGTCTTATTTCGTCTATAAATATTATGTAACATCTGTTCATGTATATATTTTGTACAAACTCATCATTACAGCTATCGATTATTATGTCATTTTTAAAATTATTATTATTTGTTAGTAATATTCTTTAATATAAATCTTGAAGCATGCCCGCCCAATCGGGCGGGCTATGAATTATATATATATATATATATATATATATATATATATATATATATATATATATATATATATATATATATATATATATATATATTAGTAGTAATAATACCAAGGATGTTACTTTTGACTAATTATTAATACTTCATCGGATTCAAAATAAGTGATACACTTTCCCTTATAAGGTAATTCAAAATAAGTGATGTATTTTATAAAATTATCTTATTTGGAAAAAATAACGGGGCTCTCATCCACTAACTATCTATTTTAATAAAGTGAATTACTCATTTGTCCTTACTTTTACTTTTAAACTTCATTAACCACATTTTATTTAAAAAGTGTGAGACTCATTCCTCACTAACAATCCAACTAATCTAATTTAACCATCAT
Source organism: Calendula officinalis (assembly GCA_963853835.1). Taxonomy (NCBI): domain Eukaryota; kingdom Viridiplantae; phylum Streptophyta; class Magnoliopsida; order Asterales; family Asteraceae; genus Calendula; species Calendula officinalis. Next base: position 51,015,143 of record OY970825.1, read on the forward strand.
TATAATATTTTGCCTCAAAAACTATGAAACCTAATGTCTATCACTTATTTTGAATCAGAGGAAGTATAATAATTTATAGTTCATTATAATTTAACCATCATTATAATCTAATTTACTTTTCTTGTTGATTTATTTTTCTAGTTGTATAATATTATCATCTATATTGTCGTAGTAGAAGCACTTCTTGGAGAAATGCATTTTGCTACTGACAATTAAAAATTATATCTTCGATATTTTTAATCGATAAATATTATTTTGTGTATCATATCGAAGTCCATACGGTATCGCACGGAGTAAAACCTACTAGTTCTTAGTATATGATAAATATAAGTTATCAATATTAATAGTCACACAAAGTTCAGTTGATATTTATGAAATCATTAATTTTCATATTCGTTAACAAATAGATTAAAATTAATGTTTTAAAAAACCCGGTTAAATTGATAGTTATGACTTGGTCGGAACTAGTCGGTTGGACATACAAATCTGGTTGAGCCGGCAACTCGATTCGAAAAATCGATTTTTCTGAAAAAATTAGATATATAAAATAGACATATGTATCTTTATATATATCTTTAAACTTAAAGATAATAAATTTCGTTGAAGAATAAGTTTAATTTTACTTTTTGAAATTTTTATGATATTTATTGGGAGTGCCTATTTAAACATACCAGTTATCTATTGGGACATACTGATTCTCTCTCCTCAAAAGAAAGTTATCACCCACCCACCCCGTCCACCAATCAGACTAATCCAACTTTAATCCCATCTTCATTTCATTTTTTCTGCAACTCTCTCTCTCCACAATTTATCTCTATCTCTCTCAATACAAACATCATCACCATCTACACCTCCAACTACAATATCGCCGCCAAACACCACCAACATCGGATCTTTTATTCAGTCTTTCCTCCTCTGCCGCCTGTCGCCTCCCTCCGTCCACGTCCGCTGCCTCCCTCACGTCGGATCTCTCTCTCTCCCTCCCTCTCTCCCTCTCTCTCTCTCTCTCTCTCTCTACAGATCTGTGGTGGTACAATGGTGTTCGTGGCGAGCGGAGGCGGTGTTGATTGGTGTTGGGCGGCGACGGTGGTGACATGGGTAGGTTTCCATATCAGCCGGAAGTACGGGTGTGATTGCCGGAGAGGGATGTGTTTAGTGGTGACGGTGGTGGGACTGGGTGGTTGCCGGAAGATGATGGTTTCCGGTGGGTGGTGGTGGTGGTTACCGGTGGTGTTGATTTGTGTTGTAGATATTTTCAGGTCATTCTTTATTTAACTGTAAATTTAAATAATATATTAATAAAGAACGTTATTTTATCCATTTCAGTTTTCAAGGTCTTCAATACAATTTCTAAAGTTAAATATGACAGTTCTTTTGACCAAGTGTGTCCAAAGGGTATATAGGTATGTCAAAATAGTATGACCCTATTTATTATGTATTTTTCTAGTTTTTTTGAGTTTTGTGCAAAATTTACATAATTACTTTATCATAAATGCATAACATCATTGTCATCCGTTCAAACAACCGTTTCAGTCAGCATGGCCAGTTCCATTTCTCTTATAATACAATTCCTATACCAAATTACTGCTCATAAAATATTTTATATTATTTCTGAAATAAATGTACTATTAGATAGTTAAAGAGCTAAGTCTTTCAAAAGTATTGTTCTAAATTGGCTGGCTAACGCATTAGCCTTTTACCTCTAGCACATCGGTTCAATTCTTGCTAACATATTCCTTTCTTTTTTGCTGGTCACATGGTTGGTAGTCCATACCCATTTTAACTTAACAATATGTTTAATAGTATAAAGAGTAAAAGTATTTTATAGAATCTATATTTCAATACACATAATCGCATATAAAACATCTTACTTTTATTTTTAATTCAATTTTTTTTATTAATTAAAAGCTGTAGTTTGTAAAATAAATAAATTTACTCTTTTAACTAAAACAAATAAAAAAATATATGTGCCAAGCTTATTACATTTATTACATTTTCATTTTGCAATAATATTTTTTTATCATATTTGTTTATTAAAGTGTTTATAAAATTTTGAAAACATTTAACAATTTTAAATAAGACCTTATATACGTTTTGAATGTAGACTTGCAAATATACAATTATCCTATAACTATTAGACTTCACAAATTTAAAATAATTTGACAACCCTTAAAGTTCTATGGAATATGCATTTTTAACTATTTCACATTATTATTTAAAATTTAAAGATACCATCCATAATATTGTTGTTACATCTACAATAGATATAATGCTAAATACTCCCTCCGTCCCTTAATAAAGTTCCCATTTGTGTTGGGCACAACATTTTAGGAGATAGTTAGTGGTGGGGTATATGATATTACTTTTGATTAAAATATAAGGTTTGATTGGAGAGAGAAAGTGTTTTAAGAGATAATTAGTGGTGAAAGTATTGGTAATAACATTATTATATTAAGTGGGTCCCTTATGTTTGAGAAATGAGAACTTTATTTAGGGACAAAATTTGAAGGCAAAATGGGAACTTTATTTAGGGATGGACGGAGTAGTTCTTTTTGTTCATGAACAAAAAATAATACTAAATTATACTCCCTCCGTCCCACAAAAAACTTCTCATTTGGCTTTTGCACATGTTTTTAGGTAATAGTTAGTGGTGGGGTAATTGATAATACTTTTGATTAAAATATAAGGTTAGTGTTAGGTACTATAAAGTTGTAATAGATAGTCTAGGGGGTAAAAGTGAAACATTGTATAGATGTTAAGTTTTGTTTAGGAATTAGTCCTAACTAACCAAGTTTTAAGCCATGGTATAAATACCAACATGTAAGGCTTAAAACTTTAACTTTTGCCATTAATCAAATTCTCATTTCCAGCAATTGTTCTCTCTACCATCTCTCTAACTTTCTCTCTCTAAAACCCTAATCTCCATCATCTCTTTTCTTCCTAAAATCATCATCAACACCAAAGTATGGATTGAATCAGTGATATTGTGTTTTTCAATTGGTATCAGAGCATAATTTCATCTTGAAAACGATCCAAATCCATCAATTGGTGTTAAAATCAGAAGAATCAGTGGGGTTTTGAAGGTTTTTGAAGAAAAAGGGGTTTAAGATCAAAAATCAGATTTAAGGTACTATTTCTTATTATTATGGATTGAATAGCTTCCTTTTATTGTTATATTAAGCTTAGAATCAAGCTAGGATCGAATCTAATCCATACTGATGAAGAATTAAGGGTTTTAGGAAAAACCATTAAAGCTTCAAAAACCCTCTAAATTCAAATTTTCGAATAGATCTAGGTTGTTTGTGAGTAATATAGTTGCAATGGATTGAAGAAAATAGTATTTGGGTCAGTTTGCTATAAGAATCAGTGAATTTGGGCAAGAAACGAGCATTTTAGGATCAAATTAGTGGGTTTTCAGGGTCTGCTCGTAACTGTTCTGCTCAAGAAATTGTTCGGCCCGAGAACATTAACAAGTTCGGCCCGAACTTCATCACAACTTCGGCCCGAACTTCACACCACAACTTCGGCCCGAACTTCTACACAACTTCGGCCCGAACTACTACCCAACTTCGGCCCGAACTTTAACCCTACTTCGACTCGAACTTCTTTCACTACCTCGGCCCGAACTTCTTTTGTACTTCGGCCCGAACTTCTTTTACACTTCGACCCGAACTTCTTTTGTACTTCGGCCCGAACTTCTTTTACACTTCGACCCGAACTTCTTTTGTACTTCGGCCCGAACTTCTTTTGTACTTCGGCCCGAACTTCTTTTCCATATTTAAATTTTTTTCCGGTCGTTCTTTCTTCCAACAAGATATGACTTCCAAGGACGCCTTGTCCATTGGATCAGACACGAAACCACCTGTTCTCTACCGAGGAGAATACGGTCAATGGAAGAAACGGTTTCTCCATTTCATACTGAGCCAACAAGCTGGTCCATCTATCCTTGAATCCCTTACAACCGGACCCGCTAAGTTCTATCGTGCTGTGGCTCCAGCCGTAAACACCGAACCAGCAATACCTGGAGGTGTAATCGAAATTCCCCCGGCGGAATACACTCAAGAGCAAAAGGATAGGGCTAGGGCGGATGTGCTCGCACACTCCTACATGCTACAAGGCATAACAAATGAAATCTACAGCAGCCTTGATAGCTTCAGCACGGGGAAAGAGCTTTGGGATGAAATTCAAAAGCAAATGGAGGGTACCGACCTGGGTAATAAAGCAAAGATGGTTTCGACCTTAAACGCATATGGTCAATTCAAAGCTACCCCAATGGAAGAACTAGGGCAAACGTATCTTAGATTCTGCAACATGCTCAACGATCTCCGAAAGAACAACCTCATCAAAGAGAAGCTTGAGATCAACATCAAATTCATCCAATCCCTACTACCGGAGTGGGAGATGTTTGGAAACAGTGCAATGCAGCACAAGGATTTGAGCTCCATAGATATTCATGAACTATATGAGTACCTACATCAAAACGAGCCTATGGTGAAAGGAATCGTCAAAAACAGGCAAGATATGACAGACACCTTGGCAATGTTGACCAAACAAAATCTGGCTCTTAACAAAGGTATCAACGAAGCAATGGTTGCAGCACAAACAAAAGAGGTGGTACATGAAGAACCAGAAACTCTGATCCCAGCGGGGACACAAGATGAAATCGACTCAGTTCGTCAAGCCTTGGCTCTCATTTCCTCCTATAACAAAAAGTACTATAAGAAACCAACCAACAACAATCTTAGATCATCCTCAAATTTCAAATTCAATTCCTCTTCTCAAACCCCGAACAACAAATCCTCATCTTCCTCCACCGAGCCACCTAAGAAATGTTACAATTGTGGTCTGACAGGCCATTTTGCCAAAGAATGCCAGAAGCCAAAGGTGAAGGACTCAGAATACTTTAAACGGAAAATGCTCATGGCCAAACAAGTTGAAAATGGGAAAGTTCTACTGGCTGAGGATCTACAGTGGTTGGAGGACTCTGATGATCAAGAGGAAGAGGAATGCACAGCAAGCCTGGCTCTCATGGCGAGATCTAACGAACTCAGAGCTGCACTGGGCATTCCTGAGAATGATGAAAATGAGGTACACTCTTTATTAACTGATTCAGACACTGATGAATCTGAGAATTCCTTATTTAATGAAAAACTCTTTACTAAAATTGATGAGAAATCACATTTCACAAAACAAATAACTGATTTGGAATCTGAAAAAGGTCAACTCTTAAATGATTTGAGTGAATTAAGTCAAGTTTCTTTTCAAATAACTCAAGTAAACAAGGAATTACAAAATCAGTTGTCTACATCAAAGTCAGTTTTTCAATTTCAAATTACTGAGTTACAAAATGATCTACAAACACAAATAAATACAACGAATGCATCAAATACACAAATCCTAAAATTAAAAGATGAAAATTTAACATTTCGTCGCCAACTTGAAACTCTTGTTCCTCAAGTAAATCAAATTAATAATTCAAATCAAAAAACACAAGAGTTACAACAACAGTTGTCAACATTTCATGTTGCTCACACCAGTGAAGTAAATCGTCTAAATCACATAATTAATACAAAAAATCTTGAAATATCAAACCTCAAAACGATGAAGACGGTCTCAAATGACAAAGACGACTCCAAGCAGCTGATAAATGACTTAGCTATCCAACTCAGTCGAGAGCAAGCAGCTGATAAATGACTTAGCTGATACCGAGATTCAAAAACTAAATGAACAAATCACAAACATTACAAACAATTTTAATAAGGAAATCGATAAACAATCAGCAACCATACACAGTCTTACTGTCAAGAAAGAAAATGCTGAAGAACACATCTCTAAACTAGAGCAGACGATTGTGAAAGCTGGCCACACTGAACAAATGATAAAATTAAATCAGCCAAAAGAGTTCAGATCTTTCAAATCAAAAGTAGGTCTCGGCGCTGAGAAATCCCGTCCTCTGGAAAAAGCTGCTGATGTTGTTCCCACACTATACAATTACGATTACATGAACTTGGGAATATGGCAAAGCTTTCTTCATATGCCGGACGAGGAAGCAGAAATCGAGAAGTTCAACAGAGAAAAGAAGGAACACGCTCAAATCAGCTTTAACTATTCTGAATTGAATTATACATATGAAAAGAATAAAGCAAAATTTGAAAACAATGAGTACTTCCCGATTATCACTCCAGAAGAATTTTCCATCTCTGAAAATGAAGTTTTAAAACAAACAATTGAACCAAAGCTTTATGTTCCACCGTTGATTTTAGAAAAGAAAATTGTTCAACTTGAATCTGAAATTGGTGAAACTCACAAAGCATTTGACAAAGAAAAGGAAAATCTTCAAACAAAAATACATAATTTAGAGGACACCATTTTAGAATTAAAAACTACAACGAATAATGCCGTTTCCAAAAATTCTACAACCTCTTTATTAGGGCCAGCTCCGACAAATCCTGTTCCAACCATCTTGAAGAGAAGCTCTAATCCACCTATTTTGAATCTTGCAGATGGAAGATTAGAGTCCGGAGGGAAGAAGTCCATGAAGCAACCAGAAGTCAACAGAGCCACACAGTCAAAGAAGTCTATTCAGACTAGATCCAGTATGCTTAAGAAGCCTAGTCTACTTAAGAAGTCTAGTCCACCTAAGTCTGTAGTTTCATCTTTTTCTGTTCAAAATAAATGTAATGACTCTAGACAGTTTATTTCTCCAAAAGAAGCTCATGGCATGTGTAAAAACTTTAATTTTGTGAAAACTATTTTAACAGCTTTTAGAACGGACTATGATTCTACAGTTTATCGTCCTGTCCGTTACTCTCCTGATTTTGGTGATGTGTATGTTAAAACTGACAAATATGGAACAAAAAGATTTTTTGACAAAATTACAAAGAAACAGATTGTAACACCCTAAAATTTACAAGATTTTTAAAATTTTTTTGAAAATAAACTTATAATCAAAAGGTCCCAATAACTTGAATAATTAAATCCCAATAATAGTATTTTCATTTAAAATATATATTTAATGCGGAAATAGTTAAAATTAAGTGTTTTTAAAATATTAAATGCCGTCCACATCGGTAATGAAAGATACAGCGGTCAACCGTCCACCTACTCCTTTCCTCTGCTGGTACCTGAAACAATGTGGGGGAAATAGGGGTCAGCTGGAGAAGCTGAGTGAATATCTCAAAATGCAAACAATCATAACATACAACACATGAGGGCACATCGGTGTACTCCTAATCAGAATCTACTCGGTTAATTACTCAGATTTATTTTCTCAGATTTTATTACTCAGATTTTAATTTATATAGTGCGCTAGGGTGACTTGGGACGAGAGATCAACCTCGACCCGCCTCACACCACCTCAACACCTGTACTCTTCGGTGTGAGTCAAAAGGCCTGGCACCAGTACTCTTCGGTGCCAAGTCAAAACGTTTGACACCAGTGCTCTTCGGTGTCAAGTCAGATATATTATGTTTAATGTTTAACTCAAAACTCAGAAACTCAGAACTCAGAACTCAGAACTCAGAAAGTCAAATCACAGAAAGCTCAGATAACAGATAACTCGGATAACAGATCAATCTCAGATACAAATCAATCTCAGATAACAAATCAATCTCAGATAACAAATCAATCTCAGATAACGGATAAATCTCAGATAACAACTATAGTGCAAGAAATGTAACACGTAAGTCATGCATGTACAACGTTAAAACTGAATACACGGTGAGAATACTCACCTCGAGAACGTAAGCTCCAACGGGTTCACGGGAAACAAAGATACAGCACGCTATCTCCTAGACGGTCCTAAAACATAAAGCGAAAACCCGGATTAAAACCAACCTCTTATCCTTATTTTAGAAAACTGGCAGCGCCCGTCGGTCTCACGGAAACTGCCATAACTCCTAAACTGTGCAGTAGATTTATCCCATATTTTTACCATGAAAAGTAGACAACCAGAACTACATATCTCTGTGAGACGGTCACTGGCCAAAACAGATTCTAAGGGCCTCAAAACAGTGTCGCAAGACATACATGTCGCACAGGTCATTTTCCTAACAGCAGCATATTAAAACCGTTATAACTTTTAACCCGTAGATTGGATTGACGAACGGGTTGCGGCATTGAAAAGCTAACTCAGAAAACAAGGTTCTAGCACGGGCCAAAAACTCAAAAGATTATTTTAATTACCTCAAAAACAGTTAAAAACATTCGTGAATAACAGGGCAGATTCTGCCAGAAAATGTGTCAACTAAAAATAAATAAAAACCCCGGTTTAACAAGCCCGACCCGTTACCGAAAAACCCGAGCACCCAATATGAGTACCCAACAGCCCAGAACTTCAGTTTTCTCAAAATCTAAATAATTTTCCAAAACCCGATTCAAGTTTACAAGAAGTTTTCCCGACTGGTTCAAGAACAAATTAACTAATTTAATTGACGGGTTTTAACAAAACGACACGACCACTAAGCCGACGCCTCAACCTATAAACCCGCAGCCCTATAATATAAGGATTTTACCGAGGCTACTCACGCAAACACATAATGATTAACTAGCTATGGCTCATCAATGATTAAACGGGACAACCATAATTAAATCGAAACAATTGAAACCGGAACATCATAAGACTCGGCACTAGAGGTTCGGCTCGGATATAAACACTGCCCACCCGACGCCACAAAACAGAATTAGTTAGTCTCGATCCCAACAAATGACAGAAAATAAATAAACGAAACCAGAAGTTAAAACAGTGACGGAGAACTACCGAATGGAATTTTGCTCGGCGAATCAAGAATACGGCTTTGGCTTAATTGATAAAATTGTTCGTCTACTACTTCCAAAATCTGATTACAATATTAACAATTGAGGTGCTAGATTTCTTGAGGTCACCACCAATTAACTTCACTTGATAAAACCCTTTGCCCCCATCACGTGACCAGCTTCCATTTGAATTAAATCAACATGCTAAGCACCCCTTCAATCAACTAAAAACGTGGCCTGCTACCATTTGCCCTCAATCAATCGTTCTCTGCTCTCTTGTTCCACTGTTCGATGAATGTGAGAAGAATTAGGGTCGGCTGTATAATTTGTCAAATGACGAAGTGCTATAATGAATGACTAGGAGGCGTATTTTAATTCCCAAGGCTTGAGCCCGACATCTAGTTCTCCTCGGGCCTTGAGTCCACTTTTACTTAGCTTAAATGAAAACAAATATGGGCTGGCTTCTTTGCACTAGATCGAATAAATTAAATAAAACATGGGCTCGGTTTTTCCCCCTCTTTAGCCGGCCTCAAGAATAAAATAAAATAAGAATTACGAGTTCGGCCCTTGGCCTAACGGCCGGCCTCAACATGCTCGAAACCAATTCACGGCTCGGGATTTATTAACGTCGCGTTAAAAGAAGTTAAAACGTCACATAATTAAATATTTTGTATAGACGAAATGTCACACATTTATTACAATATATATATATATATATATATATATATATATATATATATATATATATATATATATATATGATAAATACCCAATTTAAATTTATTTAAAGTAATATTTATTTATTAAAAAAAATTTCGGGGCGTTACACAGATAACTCAAACTGATAAACGTTTTTTTGTAAAACTTGATGCACCTTGAGGTATTCATAAGACCATCGTCTATCATAAATCTGGTAAACTTATACACACATGCAGAACGTGCTATCCATATCTATGCAAATCATACGTCACTAAACCAGCAAAATCACCTCAAAAGATCTTATCATCTCCGGCTTTCAAACAACAGACGAAATCTTCTCAAACTCAACAAACTTCTGTTTCTAACAAAAGATCAAAAGCTCAAAAGCTACCCTCAAAACAATCAAAGATACCGTCTAAACAACCACAAATTTCTGTTTCTCACTTCTCTTCTAGTCGCACATCTCCTCAGGGTAAAGCTGCACAAAAGCCAAAACCGTCAGTTCTCCCCATATTCGACAAACCATCCATTAAAACGTCTACTCATGTGAAATATACCTGGGTTAAAAACGAAAAATCTCATTGGATTCTCCAATCCTCTGAAAAATCTCTCAAATGGATCATCAAATCTGAACTGCCTCCTAGCAGTTCCCAAAAGCTCTAAATTGATCATCTCATAATATCTGCATAAAACATATGTCTCTAATCGTTCTGGACCCATACAAGATTGGGTACCTAAAATGTTTTATTTGTTTTATGTAGAATGTGTGGTACCTCGACTCGGGCTGTTCGAGGCACATGACAGGAAACAAAAATCTCCTGACCAACTTTCGTGAAAAATACTTAGGAACGGTCAAATTTGGAAATGATCACTTAGCAGCCATCTTAGGTCTTGGTGATCTTATCTGCCATAACCTGATAATCAGAAATGTTGCCTTTGTCGAAGACCTCTCACATAATCTCTTCAGCATTGGAAAATTTTGTGACAAGACTCTAGAAGTAAACTTTCGCACAAAGAAGTGTGCCATTCGGACATATGACGGGGATGAACTTCTAACTGGAACTCGTGACACAAACCTCTTCACTATTGATCTTAATGACCTGAGTACAACCGAAGAAGTCTGTCTCGTGTCTAAAGCTACTGCCAATGAGTCATGGTTATGGCATCGACGTTTGTCTCATCTCAACTTTAAAACCATGAACAAACTCGTAAAAGGAGGTCATGTGTCGGGATTGCCTGATGTTGCCTTTGACAAAGATCACAAATGTTCTTCGTGTGAAAAAGGGAAAATGACCAAAAAGTCTCACAAACCTAAACCTGCTCCCAGTACTTCCAAACCTCTTGAACTTCTTCATATGGACTTATGCGGTCCAATGAGCGTTCACAGTCTTGCAGGAAAACGTTATGTTTTGGTTATTGTTGATGACTATTCCAGATACACATGGGTTTATTTCCTTCGTTCAAAGGATGAAGCCGCAGAGATCATAATCTCATTTATCAAGAAAACTCAAGTAAACCTGGAATTAAATGTTCAAACAATCCGTACCGACAATGGTACTGAATTCAAGAATCAGGTCCTTGACTCTTATCTTGAATCTGCTGGCATCACCCATCAATTTTCCGCTGCACGAACTCCTCAACAGAACGGTGTTGTTGAAAGACGAAACCACACTTTAGTGGAAGCTGCTCGTACGATGCTTTCATTTTCAAAACTTCCTCTGTCGTTATGGGCAGAAGCCATGAGCACCGCCTGTTTTACACAGAACCGCTCAATCATAAACAAAACATACAACAAAACTCCTTATGAGCTAATCAACAATCGAATACCAAATGTTAACTTCTTCCACATCTTTGGTAGTCGATGCTTCATCCTATCTGATAACGAGAAACTCAACAAGTTTGAAGAGAAAGCCAAGGAAGGAGTCTTTATAGGCTATTCAAAGGATTCAGCCTCATTTAGAGTATACAACCGCTCTACAAGAATGGTCAGAAAAAGTGTCAATGTCTCATTTGATGAAACATTCCTGCTTGATTCAAGCTCAACTGGCATTGAAAGACCTCTACCCACAACCTCCACTAACCATTCATACTCTCTGAATGATCTTGAAATCCTATTCCAACACTTCCATGATGAATATCACAACGTCAGACACCCACCCCCACCCCCACCTCCACCCCCACCCCCACCCCACCTCCACCCCCACCCCCACCCCCACCTCCACCCCCACCTACACCCCCACCCCCACCTACACCCCCACCCCCACCTCCGGCAGATGCTCAATCAATCACAGCTCCGGAAATCAACACTCCATCCCCAAATGAGACCCCATCACCTACCTCACCTGCTCCAAACTCACCAATACCCACATCAAGTGCAGGTCCTTCAATATCAACACAAGGAACTTAATCTTCACCAGACGATCCCCCACCTCCATCAGATATTATCGCTCCACTGGTGATTGATTTCTCTAAATTTCATCTTCCTCGAGTCGATCCACCACCTCAGATCAATCCTCATAATACTGAAACTGCAATCATACCACATCCTGCTTTCACTGATAATTCCAACGTTAACCCTGGTCAACTCCCACTTCCTCATTCTACGAAGTGGATAAAGGAACATCCTTTGGACCAAATCATCGGAAACCCAGCCTCCTCGGTCCAAACTAGACGGGCTTCAGCGGATGAATGTCATCATGCATCATTCTTAAGCTCCACTGAACCGAAGAAAGTTTGTGAAGCGCTTTCCGATCCAGACTGGATAATTGCGATGTAGGAAGAGATTAATCAATTCGAAAGATTAAAGGTCTGGCGCTTAGTTCCTAAAACACCGGGATCATCAGTCATCGGAACTAAGTGGATTTTTAAGAACAAGAAAGATGAAAATGGAATCGTCATTCGTAACAAAGCAAGGTTGGTAGCTAAGGGTTACGCTCAACAGGAAGGCATTGATTACGAAGAAACATTTGCTCCTGTTGCCCGCATAGAAGCCATTCGCATTTTCTTAGCATATGCAGCTCACAAAAACTTTACTATCTATCAGATGGATGTAAAGACTGCATTCTTAAATGGTATTCTAAAAGAGGAGGTGTTTGTTCATCAACCAGAAGGGTTTGTAAATCCCAAACATCCAGATTATGTCTATGTTCTCGACAAAGCTCTCTATGGCTTGAAACAGGCCCCTAGGGCATGGTATGATGTTCTTTCCCAGTTCTTAGTTGAAACTGGTTTTTCAAAGGGAAAAGTTGATACCACTTTGTTTATCAAACGACACGGGGAAGATATCATCCTAATTCAGATCTACGTCGATGACATTATTTTTGGGTCTACAAATCCGAAATATTGCAAACGTTTCTCCGATCTCATGGTAAAACGCTTTGAAATGAGCATGATGGGTGAGATGAACTTCTTCCTAGGTCTTCAAGTTCGTCAACTTCCTACTGGCATCTTCATCAATCAATCAAAGTATATCTCTGATCTGCTGAAGAAGTATCTCATGGACGACTGTAAACCTATCACAACACCGATGTCCACGACTGCTAAACTAAATGCTGATCTGGGTGGTAAACCGGTAGATGTCACAAACTATTGGGGTATGATTGGATCACTACTTTACTTAACGGCCAGTCGTCCGGACATCATGTTTTCAACATGCATCTGCGCTCGGTATCAGGCTGCTCCCAAAGAATCTCATTTTCTGGCAGTCAAACGAATCTTCCGTTACCTAAAAGGCACCAGAGATCTTGGTCTTTGGTATCCCAAGGAGACCTCGTTTGATCTCTCTGCCTTCTCTGATGCTGATCATGCTGGGTACATGCTGGACAGGAAGAGTACATCTGGGGGAGTTCAATTTTTGGGAGATAAGCTAGTCAGCTGGTCATCAAGAAAGCAAAAATGCGTCTCACTATCAACCGCTGAAGCAGAATATGTTGCCGCCGCTAGCTGTCTGTCACAGGTGATATGGATGCAATCACAATTAAAGGACTACGGCTTTTCCTATAGCCGCATTCCTTTATATTGTGATTCCAGAAGTGCAATTGCAATATCTTGCAATCCAGTTCAACATTCTAAAACCAAACATATCGATCTTCGATATCACTTTATCAAAGATCACGTTGAACTGGGCAATGTTGAATTGTACTTCGTATCTACCGATTTTCAATTAGCAGATTTGTTTACCAAGGCTTTGGACGAAAAACGTTTTAATTATCTTGTCTCAAAGCTTGGTATGCTAAATCTCAAAACTTAATTGTCTTCAATTAGTATTTTTCAAATTGTTAAATCGTTGCATTCTTCGTATCATCACTATGGCTTTCAAGAAACTCGTCTTGAAACCCGATCGTCCAATCGTCGTCAACTGTCAATGGAGAGATTTCACTCATCACATCAGTATCGGGGGAGCTGATGCAGCGTTCCTTAATTTCGTCTCTCGACAGTCATTAGGAGTTCTTCTTTATTTTTAACTAGTTTTTAATTCCATTTAATTTTTAATGATTTATTTTACTTGTGTTTCTTTTGTAATTAAAATTAAAAAAAAAAAAAAGGGTGTTCTTCGGGCCGAACTTCTTACTGTTCATGGCCCGAAGTTCTTAGTCGGTTAAGAAGTTCGGCACGAACATTTCACCTATAAAAGGTCCGGCCGAACTTCACTATTTTCATTTACTCTGTTCTCGACCACACACAGTCGACACACCACGAAAACACACAGTTAACAAAAATCTAGTAATTATCGTTCTATATTGCTCGAACTACGTCGAATCTCATCTCAAAACCATCTACTATCACTTTCGGTAAGATCTCACCGTTCAATTTCATCTGTCTAACTGTTTTTGAACCTAAAATCGATCGTTCGAACTGTTCGAACTTTTCTAGGGTTTAACAGTTGGTGATTTGTTCGATCTAGGGTTTCATTGTTCGTCATTGTACAACTAGGATGCTCGCCTAGTATACTCGAACCCTATTGGACAGTTTTTCATGCCTTAAATCGATCTAGGAATGCCTGATTTTAAGATTTGTTGCAGAACCCTCGATCGTAAGAGTCTTCGGCCCGAATTTGTTTTACAAGTTCGGCCCGAACTAGTTTTACAAGTTCGGCCCGAACTTGTGTCAAATGCTTCACCAACTTCGGCCCGAAGTTCTTAAACAACTTCGGCCCGAAGTTCTTAAACAACTTCGGCCCGAAGTTCTTCACCAACGTTGTTCGACCCGAAGTTCACACTTGTTCGACCCGAAGTTCACACATGTTCGGCCCGAAGTTGTTGCTGAAGTTCGGCCCGAACTTCTTTTGAAAATTTTTTTTATGTATTTTATTTATAATTATAATTTACAAATTTTTTATATAAATTAAAATTTGTATATTATCTTTATATTTAAATACTATATACTATTAAAATTACTTTGGACCCTCTCGTCTCGATCAGTGAAAATCTTCAACGTTTAAATTTTTTTTTTATATATATAATACACTGTGCACTAACTTTACTTATCATTTTGTGCCATGTGTTCTTAGTGTCTAAACCACAGATGGCGGCACAACATATCATTGAGGAGAACACCCTGGTTCCTCCATGCAGGCTCAAACCGATGGCGGAAAACAACCCCTACTGGGCACCGGAAGAAGAAGTCTCGTTCTCCATCAACTACCCGATCCATTCTCATGTTCTCCAACGCCATCCTCTTTATTACTCGATAAATGCCAGACCATCAGTTCCAGCGGTGTACGTACAACAGTTCTTCGTTAACCTAACACTGGTGACATCAACAACCCCACACCACTTCGAAACTATTATTGATGAACAACCAATTCAATTCACAAAAGATGATCTTTATGACATCTTCCGTCTACCTCGTGCCGATTCAAGACCACCACTCACCACCTTTGAACCTCCGCTGCCATTCCAGCAAGTGTATTACGGGATACACGATATTGGTCTTCTCCTTCCTCGGGAATCTATTGACTTAAGAGAACTCAAAAAGAAAAATATGGCAAGAAGCTGGTCACATGTCTTCACAATCTTCAACCGTTGCATGACAGCAAAGAAAGGTGGTCACGACAGGGCCTCAAAAGAAGTTCACCATGCCTATCATGCCATGTGCTACAACCGCCACTTTGACTATGCTGCCTACTTGTGGGAAGAATTCAAGCTCTCCAAATCAAAGGAACCGGCATTTCTGCCATACCCGAGGTTCTGGGCAATTATGATAGAACATTTCATGGAGAGATACCAAAACATTCATACCAGAGATGTTGCACGAAGATTCATACCATCGAGCGTTAATTTTCTAAGGGGCAACAGTGGTATAACTGAAGTCAACGAGGCCGCAATCCCACTACCACTCCTTAAAATCGCAAACTTCAATCTTGATAGTGTGAACCAATACCGGGCTCTTCATTATCCTGACTGGACACCTGAAGGCGCACCTCCTGCTCCAGCTCAACCAGCTGCTCCTGCACAACAAGCTGCCCCAGTACAACAACCACCAGCTCAACCATACCAACCACCACCTCAACCACGTCCTAGACGTAGACAGGCTGAACAGCAACAACCACAGGCTCACCAACGTGCTAAACGACCTCGAATTCTTTCCAGCGGTGCCTCAGGAAGTGGGTCGGTTGCCACTACATCATCTGAACAAGTTCTACCTCCGCCAACTCGACCCATCATACGACAACCACAACAACCAGCTGAACCGTCCTCTTCTTCATCATCAACAGACTCCGCTGCAACGATATCTGATCGACCAGGTTCACCACCATGACCACACGGTCCACCTTCACCACCACAACAAGGTGCACTGTCACCACCACCACAAGGATCCCCAAACCCCTTCGATGATCCTCTCTTAACAAATCCTTCACCACCACAACAAGGTCCACCGTCACCACCACCACAAGGATCCCCAAACCCCTTCGATGATCCTCTCTCCACGGATCCTTCTCCACCACACACCCAACAACAAATCACATCAACAATTCCCACTACCACAACAACCGATCCTCCTATCTCATCCACCATACCAACTACCACATCAACCGCTACCCCACTAACTACCACAATTCCGACATCAACAACCCATGTTCCTCCACTCTCTCCACCAGTCACAACCACAATCCCACCAGTCACAACCACAACTCCACAAGTCACCACCACAACCCCACCAGTAACAACCACAACACCACCAGTCACAACCACAACACCTCCAATAGACACCTCACTTCCCCCGTTTACCATCTTTACTGGTACTGCCTCGAGGGTCGTTACAACTTCACCTACAACGGTTGTTATGACCCTCCCTCAACAGACTACCTCATCCGAGGCTACCACTACCACAACATCGGAAATATCAAACCCTGAACTGCAGATCATCCCTCATCTCACCTCCACAATCCAATCACTCAGTACGAGGTTGGAAAACCTTGAGGGTAGGCTGGCCACTGTTGCTCCTCTTCCACCGGCTTCTGATCCACTTAACCGACAAATGCTCCTGGAAGCATCCCGTTCATTTACAATTGAACAAATTAAAGCGATGTTCAACTATCGCTTAGAAGAACTGGTCGAGCCATGCAATCCAGGATCCCTTATATTCAGAAGGCCTGGTGACCCTGAGGATGATCCTCAGGGAGGAGGACATAGAAGAATACTGGAACACGGGGGATCCAGTTTTCAAACTCAAGGAGGTGCAAGTCATTCTCAACAGCAACCCAGCTCCTCTCATCAAACACAGGGAGGAGGACAACAAGACTATGAATACTTTCATGACTGGGCGGTTGTTGAGTTTGATTACAATCAGGTGCTGAACGTTGATCCACTCAACCAGTGGCGAGTAGATGAGAGTGAAGACATCTTGCCCCAAAATAACCGTAAATCCAGTGAGATGACTGAAGCCGAAAAACTTGAATCTATGTGTCATCTCCAATCTATAAATTTTGAGGTTGAGAACAATAAAAACGACAACGTTCAACAGGTTCTGAGAAAAGAGGCGGACACAGTTATTGATTTACCTAGTGACCCGGAAGAAGACAACATTGTGAGGGACGCTTTTAACGAATCAACTCAACCTGCCACCTCCCCTTCAAACGATGACTCCGACAGCGACAAAGCAGGGGAGGATGAACCATTTGACGTCAAAAGATATCCCTTCACCCGAGAAAATAATCACCGTTACTTCCGAAACTACGATCAACTGGTCGCCGCCAGAACTCCAGCACCGGAACCACCAACTGCCTCTCCTACACATGATGTGCCGGTATTATCATATAGCGAGAAGAGAGCGGCGGATAAAGCTAACAAACGCCGCCTGAAGATCTCCAAAGCGTGCCTCTTTCAACAAGTTAAAATGCCATTTGTTGAAGATCGCTTCTCTGCTATTTTCCAGGAGACAGAGCTGCCTATAATTTATCAGGATTTATACAAAGAAGTGGTACTGCCTTTCCGAGAAAAGAAAATGTATTATCTTACAATGCATTACCTTAGGGGCAAAACCGATCGATACAGCAAATTCCCGATAACACAACTCCTGGAGATAACGACCGACCATTTCTCAGGCTACTACTGGTACACAATCTTCCATATTCGCAGAGCAGATGATCAACTGTACACAATTACTGAAGGAGACTTCTATATTCTTGAACCTCGGGATATAGATTTTCTTTACAACACAGTACGCTTACTACCAGACACGCCTCATCCAATTAAAAATCATGCGAGAAATTTCGCTCAGGCTGCTCTGAAGCGCTTCATGCTTGTTAAAACATTAGCTGCTCGAATGGAAGATGTGCAGATGGCTATTGAGAGTGGTACATCAAAGGTTCACTTAGCTGCTCCTTACAGATCACTTCCCTCCGAGATTCAAACTCGGAGAACAGTTGTTCTAGGTGAACCCAACTTGGGAATGACTTACACGAACTACTTCAAAGAAAGAGTCTTCTTTCGTGTGTCAGACATTGCCAAGTACTGTGACGGCACATTGAACATCCTCAAGAAGAAATTGGAGAAAAAGGGGAGGCACATGAACAGTGATCCCAGCAACCCAGAAAACACCTCTCTTCGAAGCAATATTGACACACTAATCACTGCCATTAAGGAAAGACTAAGCTGGCGAATAGTGATTAGACATTTTGAGGTTCACCTGGGTGTACGAGAAAGAAGAAACACACCTACCTACACAACTGAAGTTCCTAACATGCCACTACCTTTCGGTCAATATCATGGGCTCAGATGGCAGGACGAATCAATTAATCGCCAAAAACCGTATGAAAGACGTGGGCGGCATTAACATTCAAATGCTGGGAGGCACTTCACCTGTTCCAAAATGGCTTCTGATCAAAACAGATTCAGAACCCGCTCTTAAAAGAAACCACAAATCTCAATCAAGCTTAACCGCAAAACCTCTCCTTCAACCCTCCGACGATGTATAAGGTACGTCCTTCGATCTCAAAACTTGTCAATTACTTTTGTTTTGTCGAGGGGGAGAAATATTAATTCTAGGGGGAGAATTATTATTTCTAGGGGGAGAAAATTCAGAAAAACAAAAATAAAATACCCAAATAAAAAGTTTTATGTTTGTAACGTTAATCATAAGTTGTTGTAATATCCGTAAACGATCTCTTTACTAGTTCTCTAGTAAATATTGCATCTGTTTATTACAAATTCTTTTAATTCTCGTTACTTACTACTTCAAAAGACATACATTCCCATGGTTTGCCAGATCCGGCCACACCTTCCCAGGGAAATATTTCAGCCAACTGGTAAATGTGAGGGTTTAGGTCTAGGGTATAGTAATAGGTGAGTGCAAGGTGATGTGAAAACATGATAAATCAAAGAAAACACACCTTATGAGTGCATCCAAACCGAAAACAAACCGGGCAACCAATTAAATAGGTGATCATTCATTCGTTGAATGTTTCACTAGACTTTACTGGCCCAGTAAAGCAAATGCACGCCACCACCAACTACTCAAATTCCTCTCAACAGGGATTTGTTTCATTTCATCAGGGGACGTAGCACAAAAGCTACTGACTACTCATTCGGAGTATGTCGGTATTGAATAATAATAACCTCCTGCCCCGGGTTAAGTCTCTTTGTATGCACAGTGTGTCTAGTTCTCACCCCCAAGAATATTTCCAATATAGGACACCTGCACTACAAACATGGATCTCCGTGAATCCATCGGAACACTCGTAGTGGCATCACAATATGATGTTTCACGAGGATCGAGTGGAAATCCTGCTAGAGCTAAAATCACGCCAACTCTAAACGCAGGTAACACATTTGAATCAACGGTTGTGCAAACGACTACAGATTCATACCGTGTGCCAACGGATACTCTATGTGAGTCCGGTGTTACCTTAAAAGAACAAAGTTGCTGTGCCTTAAACTTCAAAATCATTCAGGCAACAACTTATACCGGAAACACATAAAATTCCGATGAAAAATCCATGTGAACTAAAATGAAACATCTTGAAAGCTGATTAAAATGCACATGAGCGTAATAGTCCACTCTCAAATTACTCCTATGATATGCTAAACCCAGCATGATCTTCCCCGAAGCCACCGACAATATAGGAACTAAAAAGTGAGGGTCCCTAGGTCTAGGTGAGCAGAATCAAGTATCATGGGATCTTGATTGGGGTGCGCTGAGGTAAAAATTGAGAGGGGGTATGAAGTATGGGGTGCAAATCAGCTTATCACATGGTAAAAACAAAAACGAGGGTGTGGTTGAAAAATGAAAAAGTGAGTTGAGTGAGGAGCGTGTGTGAAAGGGTTAAAAGAAAACGGAAAACCCTCCCTAAACCGAACAAATGACCGGGTAACCTCATCTATATCAGATTGCATATGTTGCTTTCTGATTAAGACATCATGGACCCAGTGATGCAATGCACAACCCCCACTGACCACTCAAGTACAAAAAGTACTTGTTTCAAAATCACGGAGATTACCACATCCACTATCGACATCTCATTTGGAGATTGTTGATATTGAAAAAGAGGACCCACCTCCAGTCCTCGCCTTCGTTCGTCCACGTATAGAGTCTAGAACCGAATTAAATTTCTCTAGGACACAGGCACTCTACCAAGCATATCTTTGAGATATTGCCGGAACATTCATAGTGATACCAAAAATATTGGTATTCCACGATGATTGAATGGAAATCCTACCAGTGCTAACTTCAATGCCAACACTGAACGTAGGTCACACAGTTTCTGTAACTGTTGTGCAAACAGGCAATCTATGTGATCCTGGGTTACCCTGATACCTTCTCGTGCGAAGATCAGACGACCGTACTCCATTGTTATCAACAACGGTCACTATGTCTGATAGAAAATCTGATGACTGTATTTTAATCTTATCAACAACAGTCAACACATCAGATAAGTGATTTTATGACCGTACTCCAACATTATCAACAACGGTCAGAAAATCCAAAACATATAAACATTCCGCACTGCTTCAACTCCAACAAACATCAGGAACCAAGGATCTGCAGCAAATCGACAAATGCCACAACTTCAAGAAAGGACTTCCGCTGCTAACCGCTCTATCTATGGGTCTACATTCAGTCGATGTGCATGAAGTCTTCTGGAATACTTTATATTGGTTGAAAAGCCATTTAAAAGTATGTCTGTCAACGATGATCAAAGGCTGATGCTGTTTTATCAACATAATTGCTCAACGGTTCAAATCTCAGCTCCAGCCTTACAAACACAGAAGTCTTCAAAGATATGGAACCTAGTCTACTATTACAAAGGGGGAGATTGTTAGGTACTATAAAGTTGTAATAGATAGTCTAGGGGGTAAAAGTGAAACATTGTATAGATGTTAAGTTTTGTTTAGGAATTAGTCCTAACTAACCAAGTTTTAAGCCATGGTATAAATACCAACATGTAAGGCTTAAAACTTTAACTTTTGCCATTAATCAAATTCTCATTTCCAGCAATTGTTCTCTCTACCATCTCTCTAACTTTCTCTCTCTAAAACCCTAATCTCCATCATCTCTTTTCTTCCTAAAATCATCATCAACACCAAAGTATGGATTGAATCAGTGATATTGTGTTTTTCAGTTAGATTGGAGAGAGAAAGATAGTTAGTGGATATTAGTGGTGAGGTTTTAATAATAATAGTTTTTTATTGGGTGGAGCCCACCAAATATGGGAAATGAGAAGTTTTTTGTGGGACAAAAGTTTAGACTGAAATGGGAAGTTTTTTGTGGGACGGAGGGAGTATCAAAAAGCGTATTTAAATCTTGATGTAGAAAAATATACGTTTTAAAATCCGCAGCATCGCGCGGGGAACATAGATCCACATTTAAAACACTGACCAGGTCAATGTAAAACTAATTTTTAAAATATTATATAAAACAGAACAAAAGTTAAAACAGAGAATGAAAAGGAGAAAATAAGTTTGAAGTTTTAACTTTTGAAGTAGAGCATGTGCTTGGAGTTTTTTATTTAAATGATGTTTTGAAAATTAATATTTACCAAATAAGTGTGATTTGATAAATATTTACATAATAGGTGTTTTCTTTTCTAGGCTTCACACTTTTTTTCAACTTTGAATTTTTTTTCCATCTCTATCATGTACCAGGTATATCATTATTTACCATTTACGATTTTACCCCTCCATTTGCAACTACAGTTTTATGGCTTTTCATAACACTAAACTATTGGCATATAACTATTTTGCTTTGTGATAGGTTAATAGAACTAAGAATCATTATCATTATCATCAATTTGTTGAATCTTGTACTCTGTTTTGTGATTACCAGCAACTTCACCAACAACCAAACACTACACAAATCAATCTATCATTCATGGAAAATCAGGGACGAAAATCAACACAATTTTCATCTTTTCTAATTTAAGATGTATAACATGCAATAGTTAATTACACAAGGCAATTCTAAGTTATTACACATCATACATAATTTACCTACCACTTTCGTCATTAGTAACAGTGAAAATTTCACTCAATAAGTTATAGGTTAAAATTGCAATCAAACAGAGATATAAATTCGAATTCAGTTCAAAAAATAGGGCGGGAACTTATGGTTGATGGCAAGGCGGCCGGAGGGTGTCCGATCGGAGGGAGGCGGTGGTCTAAGGGCGGCAATCGTATCAAGTTAATTGTTTGGTGTCAATAGAATTAGATTCTAAGTAGCTAATGCAATGTTTTTTTCTGTCATAAGCTTCCATGTAGAAACAATTGGTTTTTTTTTTTTTTTTTCAGTCTGTGACCTTCCAAGTAAGGAAGAGGTGTTTTTTTAATTAAAGATACCTATTTGGTAAATACTTTTCAAACTACACTAGTAAATATATATTATTAAAACACCATTTAAGTAAAAATCTCCATGTGCTTGTCTATTGTCTATAGAATTTAATCACTACAACAATCACGTGAGGATCTCTGTGGATCCGCAAAACAATTATTTACAATAAAGTTATAAAAGTCTATTAAGTTTATAAATTTAACTTTTACTTTTCAATCATTTCTTTTTCGTATATTTGCAACCTTGAATATATATTATATCCATCTCAAACTTTTCTCTAGATATTTAAATAAATTTAGATATTATTGACATTGCTCTTAGTAATTATCGGCCGACATCATTTAAAAATTTCAAAGTTTTTTGCTTCAAATTTTATAAGTAATTCAATTTAAAATCATAATTAAGATCATAAATTTTAATTTCAAAGTTTATGAGCAACATAATTTACATGAAATGCGTATTTATAGTTATTGGATCGATGCTTGTCTTCCAGATTGTAAGAAGACGTGAGAGAAAATGATTCCGTACCTGAATAACAAAATATCAAAATAATTACAAAATATAGGAAAATGATAACAATTAAGATGTTAACACACATACTATCAACTTCTACACCAATTAATAACCAATCATTTATTTTAGGAATCAATTATCTATCAATAAAAGCATGTAGCTAATTTTTAAATACAACCCTTAAGGCCGTCGTTAAAAATACCTAAGACTTGTAGCCTATGGTATTGATGAAAGGTGTTGCACATAACCTGTTAGAAACTTTTCTGATTTTGTTTACTTGAAATATCTGATGTTGTTTATTCACTTTCAGATCAAAGTATTTCGATGGTACACTCGAAAACTTCAGTCGGATGAAATCAAAGAGATTCTTATAACTGAGAAATTATTTGTTATCTGTGTGTAAAAACGTACCACAAGAACCATGATAAAAACAAGATATGTTCCACATTCTGTGGAAACCATAAAACTGCCAAAAAGCAGTTTCCATACAGCTCAAAACCGCCCACAACCGGGTCGGATTCGGCCCAAATCCAACTAGTTAGAAAAACGAGTTTTATATTCGAATTCGAATTTCCTGTGCGTTTTTTACAAAGCAATCTTACCCAGATAAAAGATTTCCAAGCTATCTTGACAGCTCGATCCCAGTCAGGAGCTCTACCCCATGGACCCCGTTAGGGGCGCTCCTCCCGCATACCCGTTGAGTCCAATGTATTTTAATCATAATAAATTTTAAGCAAGTGTCCACTCCACTCCACTCCACACCACCCTTACTTGTTTAAAATTTATAAAGATTACATTTGATTAACAAGTTTATCCCGTTACACTTAACTCATATTGGTGATACAAATCACTAACATGACCTTATAGCGCGTGGCGCTTTGAGATTAGTCGTTCCACAAAGTGAGTCGAAACGTAGGTTAAAAAAAATGGATTATCAACTATTAAACCATCATATTGATTTATGAGACTTTGTTTAGTAATTATATATCTGTATGTTATATATATGTAGATAATGTAATTAGTTTAGTAATCCTTTAGATGTGTTTTCTTTAGGAGTTAATATGAATTTCATTAAATAAAATGTATTATAATAAAGAAATTCACGAATATTAGTACAACACATTGAAACAAAAGCAAGAAGTCAAATCAAGATGGTTGAGTCTTGTAATTTAATACGTTCCCCTTAAAATAAATTCCCCGTCTATTTCACAGGGAACAACAATTGAGTAGTATTCTACTACCGAATATGATTCAATGCTCGACCAACTTACTAAGAATTCCATGAGGCTTACGAACGACAGAGAATTTTTGTGATAATTTATATGTCGTGGTGCGTTTCGGTGTCTCTACTATTGAACCTAATGTCTCAATTTATAGAGTATAGTTGTAACTCTTATTAAATACATTTAATACAATTCATTAACAAGAAATCTTAACCAAAATCTATATTAAATACACAAAAAATGTAAATGCAAGGAAAATTCCGAGTCAGGTACTCGGTATGTGCTGAGTTGGGTACTCAGTCTAACTTTGAGTCTAAAGCCGAGTTCAAGTATGAGTCTAGACCGAGTCCGAGTCAACTAAAGCTGGGCCGGGATGAGCAGTGTTGAGGAAGGGAAGGATGTGCAAAAAGTAGACCCACATGATCCTCGACAAGTTGCACATGCATTATTCAAAATATTTTTTGGGTCACTTAGTCTGAAATATTTGCACCACTCCCGCACGTAGGTATGCAAGTAAAACACATGTATAAAGGTTTAGCGGTTGTTTGGGAAAACTTATTTAAAATATCTTAAGCTAATTAGTGTTGGGTCACATTCTAGAGTATTAAAATAGTCTAGGGGGTGTAATGTGACAGTTTATTGTAATCAATAGTCTAGGGTTATTTTATGTAATTAGTCAATACTAGGCCTAGGTATAAATACCTAGTTGTAACCTAGTATTGGGTAAGTTTGCCGACATTTGAATAGATCGTACGTTTTTGCAAGGCTTCTCTCAATCTTGTTCTTCCAATTCATCACTCTTCTTGTTTAATCTGTTGTTTAATCGAGATATACGGATTCACAATTGGTATCAGAGCACAAATCTTCTTTGATTCGATCCATTTTAGTGAAGATTAAGCAAGATTTTGAAGTTTTTGGTGAAGAACTCAAGAATCAAAATCGAAATTTGAGGTATTAAATCGTTTATACTCTTTGTTCATTACATTCCTCTTGTAATTCTAAGCATTTTAGAATCAAGTTTCGATTAAATCATTCCAGAATTGATCCCAATTCGTTGATTTTAAAGAAAACCATTCAAACACATTTTTTCCTCTGTGAAATCGAAATTACCATCTGATTTGTTGTGTTTTGATCGAGTTTATTGACTCATTTCGTGCGAAAATCATTTTCGAGCATATTGGGATTTGAATCACTCAATTTGGTTAAGAATTGAGCAAGATAGGATCGATTTAGTGAAAAATATAGCTGTGTACGTTCGTCACTGTCAAGAAAGTTTTCGCCCGAGAACAGTAACAAGTTCGGCCCGAACTTCTCAACAAACTTCGGCCCGAACGACAGTCTTCGGCCCGAACTCTAATTTCGGCCCGAACTTCAACCTCAGCCCGAACTTCTCAACAGACTTCGGCCCGAACTTCAACCTCGGCCCGAACTTCAACCTCGGCCCGAACATCTCAATCAACTTCGGCCCGAACTTCTTAACTTCGGCCCGAACTTCTCAACTATGGCCCGAACTTCTCAACTTCGGCCCGAACTGTGATCTCGGCCCTTGTATGTCAAAAGGTGCTATACTTAAACGATCATAACTTTCAGCTCGGGTGTCCGTTTCACGCCCACGAGTAACCAAATCGAAGCTAGAGACGAAGGCTACGACGTGATAAACGCTGTAGGCGGTTTACCCGACTTCACGGTCCAAAAATACTTGTTTCGATCACTTTATTTGCGTTTTTGTGATTTTTCGGTCAATTTCCAAACTTCGTTGAGCCCCAGTTTCTAACCCGATTGTCATTTTTGGCCAATTCGAAAATCGGGACATATTTAAAGTGTCTTTTATCATCTGAGATCTTTTGAAAAAATTTCAAATTTAATTTTTTTCCCCCTCGGTCGTAACCATACAAACAATGACTTCAAGTGAAGCACTATCGATTGGGTCTGATCTAAAACCTCCAGTCTTATTCAGAGGTGAGTATGCCCAGTGGAAGAAAATGTTTCTCCACTTCATCAGAAGCCAAGAATTAGCTACTGAAATTCTTGAGTCCCTTGAGAATGGAAACGCAAAATTCTATGAAGATGTTGTTGCGTTACCTGATGCAGATCCTCCGGTTATTGGCGGTCGAGTTCTCATCCCTCCTTCCAGATATAATGCTATTCAAAAGCAACGTGCCAAAGCTGATCGTCAAGCATATTCCTTTATGCTTCAAGGATTACCGAATGAAATCTACAATAGTTTAGATAGTCTTGAAAGTGCTAAAGAACTCTGGGATGAAATAAGAAAACAAATGGAGGGCACGGTTCTTGGGAATAAGGCTAAGATGGTTACTACTTTAAACTCATATGAAAATTTTAAAGCATCAACCGGGGAAGACCTGCAAAGCACTTACCATCGATACTGTAATCTGTTAAACGATCTCCGCAAAAACAGTCTATCAAAGGGAAACCTAGAGATCAACATCAAATTTATCAACAGTCTTCTTCCTGAGTGGGAAATGTTTGGTAACAATGCTATGCAGAATAAAGATCTAAGTCTGATAGATATCCATGAGCTGTACGAATATTTGTACCAAAATGCTCCAATGGTGAACAACATAGCCAAAACAAAACAAGAGACACAAGATACTCTTGCACTTCTTACCAAACAACAGCATCTGTTAAATGAGACTGCTAAGTCTAAAGAAAAAGCAGAAGAACCCACTCCTCCAAAAATCGATGATTTGGATAAAGAACTTCAAGAAGTGCTGCAAGCCATGTCACTCATCTCTAAATATGAGAAGAAATATTACCCGAAAACCACAAACAACAATCTGCGATTTTCATCAAACTTTAAATCTGCTCAATCTGCTTCTGCTTCAACTGATAAGCCAGTCATGACACCTTTAGATCCTACAAAGAAATGTTATACCTGTGGTGTTGCTGGTCACTTCTCTCGTGATTGCACGAAACCTAAAGTTCGTGATTCTGAATATTTCAAAAAGAAGATGCTGTTGGCCAAACAAATTGAATCCGGGAAAGTGCTGTTAGCAGAAGATCTTCAGTGGATGGAAGACTTTGATCAAGATGATGAGGAACATGTTGCAAACTTGTGTTTCATGGCAAGAGAAAATGCTGAGCTCCACGAACGTTCCAATGAGGAGGCCAACAAGGAAATTGAGGTAACCATCTCTTCTTTATCTACTTCTGATCATTCCACTGATTCTGATACTTGTCTGGATAAAAATCTGATTTCTGAAATTGATACCTTAAATCAAAAGGTTTTACTCGAAAAGGATATGAATACACAACTTTTAGAGCGTGTAAACATTTTAGAAAAACAATGCAAACAAACTGCTCATCTAGGTGAGCAACTTGTTAATCACATTAAACAAAATAAAATTTGTACACTGGAAACTCAGGATTTAAAAAGACAAGCATCAGAAATAAAGGTCCAATATGAATCTGATATTCAACATTTATCACATACAATTCCGAGAAAGAAGCTGAAATTACAAATCTTAAAAATACACAAAATCATATTTCAAAGGAACGAAATGACAAATATTACAAATTGTATATCGAAACGTTCCAAGAATGTCAATTCACAAAAAACTGGATGGAACGTAAACAACAAGAATTTGATGATAATGAAAACCAATTTAAATCTTTAAATTCTGAAATCAAAGAACTACAAGAAAAATTAACCGATCAAACTAATCAATCATCATAAGATAGAAATAGTCAACATGTTATCATACATCATCTCACCTACGACTAAGATCAGTTAGTATCTCACATTAAACACCTTGAAGAGTTAATCGGCAAACGAGGACATACTGATCAAACCATCCATTTGAACAAGCCTAAAGAGTTCAAATACTTCAACTCCAAACAAGGTCTAGGGGAAGACAATCCAGGATATCTGAGCAAGGCGTGCAGGGTTCTTCCAACACTATATGACTCTCGCTACATGCAAAGAGATATCTGGAAGAGCTTCATGCGGGTGACAGATGAAGAAAAAGAAATCGAAGCATTCAACAGAGCAAAGCAGGAGAATGCACAAATCAGTTTCAACTATGCAGAATTGAACAAAACTTATGAAATTAAAAAGGCTAAATTTGAAAATGATGAATATTTTCCTATAATAACCCCAGAAGAATTTGAAATTAAAGGGGATGCTGTCGTTCAACAAAAAGTGACACGAAAGCTTTATATTCCATCATTAATTCTCGAAAAGAAAATCTGCCAATTAGAAACAGAAATTGATGAAACACATAAGGCATTTGATAAAGAAAAATTAATTTTACAAACCAAAATTCATGACTTAGAAGATAAACTTGTTAAAACCAATTCTTCTTCTGTTCAAAATGATTTTCAAATTAATTCTTCTGCTCAAACTAAAACTCTTGAAAAGACTTCTACAATTAAAATCCCTGCTATTTTAAAAAGAAGCTCTGACTCAACTGTTTTAAATGTTTCAGATAAAACCTTAAATTCAAAGCTTGAGAAGCCCATGCCAATCGGAGACAGAGGAGCAACTCAGATAAAGAAGTCTAAGTCGTCCGGCTCTAGTATGCTTAAGTCAAAGGAAATTAAGAAGTCTAGTTCATCGTTCTTTTTAGTTTCTTCTTTTTCTGTTTATAATAAATGTAATAACTCCATGGATTTTATTGCTCCTAAATTGGCTTTTGGTACTGTTTATGATTCTGCTATTTATCGTCCTGTGAATTATACTGTTAATGGTGATAATTTGGTTGTTAAATATGATAAAACCGGTAAAAAGATTAATTGTGACAAGCAAACAAATAAACAAATTTCTCAGTATGATGAACGATATTTCATTAGGTTGGATGCTCCATGTGGTCCTAGAAACTATGTTTTACATAAGTCTGGTAAAATAATTAAGTCCTGCAAAACTTGTTTTCCGTACTCATGCAAAACACCCGTTTCTCGTCCTTTGCAATATAAACGAAAACATTCTTCTACGCAAGCCTTCAAACCGACTAATGTTCGTCCCACTACCTCACCCATCTCTAATAAATTGATGTCCTCTCGACGTCAAACAACTCGAGGAACCACAACACCTAAATCATCACAATCAAGCACTTCTTCCAATTCTTCGACAACCAAGTCAGAGATGCATAACACAAAATCCACGTTTGTTCATTACACTTGGATCAAGAATGAACAGTCAAACTGGATTTTACATTCTCCAGAGAAAAAGCTTAAATGGTCTATCAAATCAATCCACTCAGAACTGCCTCCTTGCAGTTCCCCAAAATCTCTAAATTAATCCTTCTGTAAAATTTGCATAAAACATCATTCCACTAATCGTATAGGACCCATAATTTATTGGGTACCTAAATTGTTTTAATTGTTTTATGTAGAATATATGGTATCTTGATTCTGGATGCTCACGGCATATGACGGGAAACAAGAACCTCTTAACAAATTTTAGAGATAAATATTTGGGTACTTTTCATTTTGGAAATGATCATTTGGCTGCTATCATGGGAATTGGCGATACCATTCGTGATAATTTATTCATTCGAAACGTCACTTATGTTGAAAATCTTGCTCACAACTTGTTCAGCATCGGTCAATTTTGTGATAAAGAGTTAGAAGTTAATTTTCGAACAAAGAAGTGTGCTGTTTGTACTTATAATGGAAAAGAACTTCTTACCGGATCACGGGATACAAATCTGTTCACTATCAATCTAAATGACGTGACCCCAATGGAAGAAGTATGCTTACTGTCAATAGCGTCATCAGATGAATCATGGTTATGGCACCGTCACCTCTCTCACCTTAACTTCAAAACCATCAACAAATTGGTAAAAGGTGGCCATGTATCTGGTCTCCCAGACGTTAAATTTGCAAAAGATCATCTGTGTTCGTCGTGCGAAATGGGAAAGACGAAGAAAACGTCACACAAATCAAAACCTGTTCCAAGTACATCCAAACCTCTTGAATTGCTTCACATGGATCTATGTGGACCAATGAGTGTACAATCAATTGCTGGTAAACGGTATTTGTTAGTGATTGTTGATGACTACTCACGGTATACCTGGGTTCACTTCTTACGTACCAAAGATGAAGCTGCAGATACTATTATCTCCTTTATCAAGAAACCTCAGACAAATCTGGAATTAAAAGTCAACACCATTCAGACTGATAATGGAACTGAGTTTAAGAATCGAACCCTAGATTCATTTCTTGAATCTGTTGGTATAACCCATCAATTTTCCGCTGCTAGAACTCCACAACAGAATGGAGTAGTAGAACGAAGAAATCGTACCTTAGTTGAAGCAGCCCGCACAATGCTTTCATTTTCGAAACTACCTTTATCTCTGTGGGCTGAAGCCATCAACATGGCATGTTTCACTCAAAATCGTTCTATCATCAACAAAACCTACAACAAAACACCGTATGAATTGATAAATAACCGAATTCCGAATGTTAAAATTTTCCATGTTTTTGGGAGTCGTTGCTTCATCTTAAATGACAGAGACAAATTGAACAAATTTGAAGCTAAAGCTGACGAAGGGGTCTTTGTTGGTTATTCACGTGAATCTGCATCATTCAGGGTTTATAATCGATCAAATCGGACAATAAGAGAAAGTGTAAATGTGAATTTTGATGAGACATTTCCTCTTGAGTCACTTACTTCAGATATTAAACCTCCTGCACCTCCTTCCGTACCTTCCACCTCTGAAAATGATTTCGATGTATTGTTTGAACATTTTTATGATGAATATCATAACATCAGACATACTTTACTTCAGGAGTCTGGCGTTCCATTCCCTGCAGCTGCAGATGTTCAGTCTATCAGTGTCCCTGAGACACACATTCCGAGTTCCTCTGATTCTCCATCTCCAACGTCTGCTGCTCCTGAGAACACTGAGTCAGTAACAAATTTAGACTGTACTTCATCATCAATGGAAACTCAATCATCGCCAGATGTTTCTTCATCGCCTTCTCCAGTTGCAAGTGTTTCTGATTTAATCATTGCACCAGCTCAACCTCCAACGTTGGTGATTGATTTCTCCAAATTCAATGTTCAACAAGTCGACCCCCCACCTTCTTCATCCAATACCCAAACAACTATAATCCCGCATCCTGCATTTACTGATACCTCCAATATAACTCCAGGTCAACTTCCACTTACTCATACTCTGAAATGGACCAAAGAGCATCCTTTACATCAAGTAATTG
Organism: Calendula officinalis; assembly: GCA_963853835.1. Lineage (NCBI taxonomy): Eukaryota > Viridiplantae > Streptophyta > Magnoliopsida > Asterales > Asteraceae > Calendula > Calendula officinalis. Next base: position 51,046,780 of record OY970825.1, read on the forward strand.
GAAATCCTGAATCTTCAGTTCAAACTCGTAGAGCAACTGCTGATGAATGTCAATACTCATCTTTCTTAAGCTCCAATGAACCTAAGAAAGTTAGCGAAGCTTTATCAGACCCAGATTGGATTCTTGCCATGCAAGATGAAATCAATCAATTTGAATGACTGAAAGTTTGGCGTCTAGTTCCAAAACCACCTGGAAAGTATGTTGTTGGTACCAAATGGATCTTTAAAAACAAAAAGGATGAAAATGGGACTGCCATTCGAAATAAAGCACGCCTGGTTGCTAAAGGGTATTCGGGTCCACAAATCCAAAATACTGTAAACGATTTTCAGATCTTATGATCAAAAGATTTGAAATGAGTATGATGGGGGAGATGAATTTCTTTCTCGGTCTACAGGTTCGTCAGTTACCTACCGGGATCTTCATCAATCAATCCAAGTATATCACTGATTTGTTGAAGAAGTATTTGATGGATGACTGTAAACCCATTTCTACACCAATGTCAACCGGTTCAAAATTGCATACTGATCCTGACGGAAAGCTAGTTGATATCACCAACTATCGAGGCATGATAGGGTCCTTATTATACCTAACTGCCAGTCGCCCTGATATAATGTTCTCTACGTGCGTTTGTGCTCGGTATCAGGCTGCTCCCAAAGAGTCTCACCTTCAAACAGTCAAACGCATATTTCGTTACTTAAAGGGTACTCGAGATCTTGGTCTTTGGTATCCCAAAGAAACTTCGTTTGACCTGTCTGCATTCTCTGATGCTGATCATGCTGGCTGTATGTTGGATCGTAAAAGCACTTCTGGAGGTGCTCAATTTCTTGGTGATAAATTGGTGAGCTGGTCATCAAGGAAACAAAACTGTGTATCTCTTTCAACTGCCGAAGCGGAGTATGTTGCTGCTGCAAGCTGCCTGTCCCAGGTAACTTGGATGCAGTCACAATTAAAAGATTACGACTTTTCATACAGCTGTATTCCTTTATATTGTGACTCCCGAAGTGCAATTGCGATTTCATGCAATCCTGTTCAACATTCCAAAACTAAACATATTGATCTTTGATATCATTTTATCAAAGATCACGTTGAACAAGGAACTATGGAAATGTACTTCGTATCCACCGATTTTCAGTTAGCTGATTTATTCACCAAGGCTTTAGATGAAAAACGATTTAAATTTCTTGTATCTAAGCTTGGTATGTTAAATCTCAAAGCATAAATCGTCTCTATTTTTATTTTTTTTGGCACTGCTTTTAAATGTTGTTTCTGCAAAATGCTTTTTACTGTTTACATTTTTAGCAATGACTTATATACACATCAGTATATAACTCGAACTTTAAAGCAATGGCTTTCCAGTCCATCAGCTTGAAACCCGCTCTTATTCAGACAACACAGAACTGTAAAAACTCTTCTCCACCCCTATGCTGCTGTTAAAAGGTACATTTCTGATCTACAAACTTTTATATATCATTATTTTGTCGAGGGGGGGTAATATTAATTCTAGGGGGAGAATTAGTATTTCCAGGGGGAGAAACTTTCTTATATCAATACTTTTATATCAGTTTTTTTTATTATTCGATCAATTTTTTTCTATCAAACGAAAATACCTTCCCATGGTTTGCCAGAATCGGCCTTACCTTCCAAGGGAATTCTTTTTCAGCCATTTGGTAAATGTGAGGGTATAAGTCTAGGGTATAGCAATAGGTGAGTGCAAGGTGATGTGAAAAACATGATAACTTTAAGAAAACACACCTTTGAGTGCATCCACACCGTAAATAAACTGTGCAACCATACAAAAGGGTGCTCATTTATGCGTTAAATGTTTCACCAGACTCTACTGGCCCAGTAAAGCACATGCACGCCACCACCAACCACTCAAATTTCTCTCAACAAGAATTTGTTTCAATTCATTAGGGGGACGTAGCACATAATCTACTGACTGCTCATTCGGAGTTAGTCGGTATTGAAACATAATAACCTCCTGCCCCGGGTTAAGTCTCTCTGTATGCACCGCGTGTCTAGTTATCACCCCTCGAGAATCTTCCAATATAGTACACTTGCACTACAAAAATGGATCTCTATGAATTCATCGGAACACTCATAGTGGCATCACAATCTGGTGTTTCACGAGGATTGAGTGGAGATCCTGCTAGAGCTAAAATCGCGCCAACTCTAAACGCATGTCACACATTTGAATCAACGGTTGTGCAAACGACTATCGATTCATACGGTGTGTTAACGGATACTCTATGTGAGTCCGGTATTACCTTACTTGTTCAAGTTGTTGTGCCTAAATTTGATATCTTAAAGGCAACAACTTATGTCGGAAACACATACATTTTCCGATGAAAAATCCATGTTATTCATAAAATGTAACATCATATATGCTGATCCATTGCACATGAGCGTTTTAGTTCACTCTCAAATTACTCCTATGATCTGCTATAACCGGCATGATCTTCCCCAGGAGCCACCTACAATATAGGAAAAAATGTAAGGGTTCATAGGTCTAGGTGAGCAGAATCAAGTATCACGGGATCTTGATTGGGGTGCGCTGAGGTAAAAAATTGAGAGGGGGATGAAGTATGGGGTGCAAATCAGCTTATCACATGGTAACACAAAAACGAGGGTGTGGTTGAAAATGAAAAAGTGAGTTGAGTGAGGAGTGTGTGAGAAAGGGTTAAAGAAAATGGAAAACCCTCCCTAAACCGAACAAAAGACCGGGTAACCACATCTATATCAGACTGCATGAGATGCTTTCTGATTCAGACATGATGGACCCAGTGATGCAATGCACAACCCCCACTGACCACTCAAGTACAAAAAGTACTTGTTTCAAAATCACGGAGATTACCACATCTACTATCGACATCTCATTTGGAGTTTGTTGATATTGAAAAAGAGGACCTACCTCCAGTCCTCGCCTTCGTTGGTCCACGTATAGAGTCTAGAACCGAATTAAATTTCTCTAGGACAAAGGCATTCCACCAAGCATATCCTAGTGATATTGCCGGAACATTCATAGTGATACCAAACTTGTTGGTATTCCACGATGATTGAATGGAAATCCTACCAGTGCTAACATCAAAGCCAACACTGAATGTAGGTCACACAGTTTTTTAACTGTCGTGTTAATGGGATATCTATGAGATCCCGGTTTATCCTATTTGCCTATGCTGTAAAATGTGTTATATACTGATTCATTCAAAAAATGAATGTATCATTATTCAACACATTTTCATCACCAAGCTTTGGAGATTCTTCCTGTTACATGATGCTTCAGATAAATCTTGTTCATCATGAGGGGGAGAATGTGTTAGCCTAACTTACTCCACATCAAAAAGACACATATGCACCAGTGAACGTAGAGTAAACAAGGAACCTAAGACTTCATGAAGAAATAATTGTCTGTTTGAGGGGGAGCATAAACCTTATCAACAAATTTCCCGAACAACAATTATTAAAGATCATTGATCGACATAAAGCCACAAACTTCAAGAAAAGACTTCCGCTGTTAATCTCTCTATCATTATGGGTCTCAGTTTTGGTCGATCAATATGTATCTTCAAAGTAAAGTCTTCAAAATACTTTTTGTGGTTGAAAAGCTACAAGAAGTATTCGTTTTTTCACAGATCAACAAAGCTCAAGCCTGATTCTGATTATTATGCAACCAAATATCTACAAGGCTAGGTTTTTGCTAAAGATGAAGACTTCGAAGATATGCTTCCCAGACTATTGTTACAAAGGGGGAGATTGTTGGGTCACATTCTAGAGTATTAAAATAGTCAAGGGGTGTAATGTGACAATTTATTGTAATCAATAGTCTAGGGTTATTTTATGTAATTAGTCAATACTAGGCCTAGGTATAAATACCTAGTTGTAACCTTGTATTGGGTAAGTTTGCCGACATTTGAATAGATCGTACATTTTTGCAAGGCTTCTCGCAGTCTTGTTCTTCCAATTCATCACTGTTCTTGTTTAATCTGTTGTTTAATCGAGATATACGGATTCACAATTAGCTTATTAGCTTATAGGATTATTTAAGTTAATAAACTTTTTCTAAATCAAGTGTTTGTTTTAGCTTATCGAAGGATATTGTGAAATTACCAAAAAAAAAATTAATGAATAAAAAGGTTGTGACGAAAAGAAAAATATTAAAATTTAGGTGGAGGATACAAATGTAAAAACCATTGATTTTCTTAAATAAGCCTTAATAATCCCAACGAAATAGCTTTTTTAAAAGGCCTTAAATAAGCTAATATAAGTTTATCCAAACACTTAATGTGGCTAATTATCTCATTCCTACCTTATAAACCACAAGTTGATTTGATATTTTTCTAATGTGGGACAACCTTTACACAATTGATTTCTTGTATCAAACACACGAATTTGATAGTGGATATCTCATTTACCACAACTTTGTTTTGGATATTCTTTGGCTCGTTATGTAGCTCTCACAAAGGAGAACACAATGTTACCAACCATTAATTGTGAAACGTTCAAGGAGGTCCATGATTTTTATAAAAATCCGAGGAACAAATCTCAGCGATTGGATCAATTAACCCTCAAATCACCACCACCACCACCAGAACCACATGCGATTCAATACATCAACACCAACACCACCACCACCTCATGTGTATTAAATTACATGTGATTCACATCGCCGACCACCACCACCACCACCCATGTGTATTAAATCACATATGATCCAACACTGTTGACCACCATCACCAACACCACCACCACCACCCATGTGTATTAAATCACATGTGATTCAACACGGTTGACCACCATCACCAACACCACCACCACCAACACCACCACCACCACCAACACCACCAACCTCTGTCAGCCACCGTCTCCACCACCGGCAACCCCTCACCACCATCGGCTGCTTGCAATCACATGTGATTACGTATCCAATCGCATGTGATTACGTATCCAATCACATGTGATTACGTATCCAATCACATGTGATTACGTATCCAATCACATATGATTGTGTATCAAATCACATGTGATTGCGACGACGGGAGGCGGCAGACGTCAACGGGCGGCGGCGACATTGAATAAGGTTTAATAACATTTTCATTCGATTAAAAGACTCACGAGAAGGTAGCAAACATGCAAACAATCAATAAGGTTTAACGACCAATATAAAACAAAACAGATTGTATATTGATATGCGAAGTATAAGATTACTTTTCTTTAACCACATTGAATTTTTAAAAAAGGTTAAATACACAAAATATATAATATTACCACACTACGTATCATAACTTTCATGGAATAATGTTATTATTCATCAAATTAATGTGCATAATTAACTTTTTTATCAATATTTTTTCCTTAAAATAATTATAGTGTTGTGAATATTTTAGTTTTAGACACTCCTCTGGTGATACCTACTTCAGATTTATTTGATGCCATTATATGAGAGGGAGAAAGTAGTAAATGTACATGGCTAAAAGCAAAACCAATAATGTATGTCTATAATATGATTTTATTTTCTGAATGAGAAGCAAACAAAGGATAGGACAAAAACATGCAACTACAGACTCGGTTGCTTTTTGGTTTTTTGGTTTCATTTTGAAGGCTTGAAGCTACCCAAAATTAGGGATACCTTCTGATCCACATCTCTTCTCTTTCTCCATCACACACACACACACACACACACAAAGTCTTGATGAACTTGTTTTCTTAACCTGTACGGATTGGATTTTTTGTTGTTGTTTTGGTTAATTTGTACTCCACTGTGTGGATTCTTGTGCTGGATCATCTTGAAGAGTTGGTTATACTTTCTTGGCCAGGTCTGAATTAACCTTTTCACCTTTGATTTTTAGTTATGTATCAATCTTTTAACTTATCTTAGATGTATCAAAAAAAAAAGCACTTTTCGTTTTAACTTTCCTTTTTAGGGTTTTGTTGTGATTCAGATCTACAAACATGGATGTTCAAAAAAGATAAACTTTAATCTGAAGCTTGGTCAACAGTAGTCAAAGGAAAAAATTTAATCAAGTTCATTTAATAAGGTAGAGAGAGAAAGTGAGAGAGAGAGAGAGAGAGAGAGAGAGAGAGAGAGAGAGAGAGAGAGAGAGAGAGAGAGAGAGAGAGAGAGAGAGAGAGAGAGAGAGAGAGAGAGAGAGAGAGAGAGAGAGAGAGAGAGAGAGAGAGAGAGAGAGAGAGAGAGAGAGAGAGAGATGAAGGGCATGTTTTTAGAAGACAGTACTATGTCAAACTTAACATCAGCATCTAATGAAGCAGCAAGCCTATCTTCATCAAGTAACAAGAATGAAGTTGGTACTTTGTACCCTCCACCACATCATGAGATGCAACAGTCCTTTGCTTCTGTGCCAATTCATTCCAACAACAATCAAACTCAATCCAACAAGAAAAAAAGAAATCTTCCAGGCAATCCAGGTCTAATTTCAGTTAGTTAACTCCTAAAATTCCTTGTGAATCCAATAATCGCATAATTAATTACATGCAGAAATGCTTCAGGCATAAAGTTTTAATTTTTTTTATTACTTATGGTATTTTATGTCACGTTTCTTTATTTATTATTTAGTAATCTTTTTAATTGTGACATAAAGATCCAGAAGCTGAAGTGATAGCCATGTCTCCAAAAACACTAATGGCAACAAATAGATTTGTATGTGAGATTTGCAACAAAGGGTTTCAAAGAGACCAGAATCTTCAGTTGCATAGAAGAGGCCACAATCTGCCATGGAAGCTGAAGCAAAGATCAAAACTAGAGGTTGTTAGGAAGAAGGTGTACGTATGTCCAGAACCCAGTTGTGTGCACCACGAACCGGCGAGAGCACTTGGAGATCTCACTGGTATTAAGAAACATTTCTCAAGAAAACATGGCGAGAAGAAATGGAAATGTGAAAAATGTTCCAAGAAATATGCGGTTCAATCCGATTGGAAAGCTCATTCCAAGATTTGTGGCACTCGAGAATATCGATGCGATTGCGGCACTCTTTTCTCAAGGTAATTAAAACTGTTAATATGAACGGAATTATCATTTTCGTCACATGAAGCATATACTCCCTCCGTCCCACAAAAAACTTCCCATTTGAGTTGGGCACAAGTTTTAAGGTGATAATTAGTGGTGGGGTTATTGGTAATAATTGTGATTAAAATATATGATTGGTTTGGAGAGAGAAAGATAGTTAGTGGATAGTTAATGGTGAGTCCTTATTAATAATATTATTTTATAGTGTGGAGCCCATCAAATATATGAAATGGGAAGTTTTTTGTGGAACAAAAATATAAGGTCAATTGGGAAGTTTTTTGTGGGACGGAGGGAGTATTAAATAACTTGTTGATAAATGGAACACGTGATCACATAAACTAACTTTAACTTTTACTCCCATTATCTCAATTTTATTATCCACATCCTTTTAATATGTCCTAAAACTATTATTTGTATGAAAATTCAACCAACAAAACAGTTAGATGGTAAAAATAAAAATTCTTTTGGTTGTTCAAATGTAATAAATGTATTTTTTTTAAATTATATAATTCTGTATGTGGATAATAATTTTCGAACAGATGTAGTAGTTTTTAACACATTTTCATTAACAAACGTAGTAGTTCTATAACACATTTTCATTAACAAACCAGACTTAATTAGTTTTCCATCAATTAATTGGGTGCTAGTACAAAGTAATACTCCAAAGCATTAATTATAACCGTAAGTGTGAAAGAGAGAAAAACAAGAAAAACGATGTTAATAATATATATTTAAGGGATGTGATCCACATAAATAATCTATTTTTTAGTATACTTGTATAGTCTGGTTTAAAATTATATAGTGTATTGATATACATTTTTTTTTTTCAATATGACCTTACATATGTAATGGGTATTGGCCTTTTTGCTTAGAGTGCTAATTATTATATTTTCTTTTTGTTCTATCTGAATCACAACAGGAGGGACAGTTTCATCACTCATAGAGCTTTTTGTGGTGCTTTAGCAGGAGAAAATGCAAGATCTTCATCATCATTGCTACTTTCACCAAGCCATCTCCCCCTCCATTTGCCATTAAATTTCCCACTAAAATCTGAACCACAACATCTTCTCCCACACCAACTAAACTCACACATGATCATGAATAATGACTTACAACAAAATCACCACTTATTACCATCTTGGTTTGTTCATAATCACCAACAAAATTCAAACCACAATAATAATGGAAATACTATTCTTCATATTAATCCATCTCCTCCTCACATGTCTGCCACTGCATTACTCCAAAAGGCAGCTCAGATGGGTGTGACAAATACTGCCAGTGTCATGTCACAACAGCAACAGCAACAGCAACAGATTCAGCATCAGTCAATTCTAAGTGGGACCCACCAAAATGATCACATGTGTACACCTACAACACTGTTGACAGCTCATCACCATCATCATGCTTCTGGTCTTGCAAATTTGTCTTCAAGTGATGACTTTCAAGAAGCCTACAACGGGATGCTAAATTCCACGAAGATTAATGTTCCTTCTAATGATCACTTTCAAGAACCGTTTTTTCCATCGGAAGTAGCTCAAGATCCGGTCACCGGCGGTGGTCGGAACAGTGAGTTGACGAGAGATTTCTTGGGTCTTTCGGAATTTCCACCGGCTGATCATTTTCTTAGTATGGCTGGTTTGGATCATTTAACCACTTCTTCGTCGTATCACCAGCAGCAGCATGATTCGAACCAGAACCAAAATCAATTACCTTGGCATGGTTAATGTTTAGCTAGCTAATCAATGCTCGGTAATAGGAAGTTACAGAATTTGTTTTTACCCTCTTATCGTGTTTTAAAGCTCATACATGCATAGTGTTTTCTTTTTCTTCTTTGCTTATTAGACCGCCCGTAACGCCCGACCTTTGGTCCGCTCGCGACCGGCCACGTCCGCCTCCGGAACGCGTCCCCCGCGTTACGCCCCTCCTCCGGCGACGCGTCGAGCAACTCCAACGGTCGACTATTCGACCGTTCCTTGTCGACCGTTCAACGGCTCCTTTCCCCCTTCAAACGGCTAAATCATTAAACCAACACCCCTTTTTTTACCTTATAAATATCCAATTCTTTTACCAAATAATTTACAACTCTCATTTCTTTCTCCACTCAAACACACACTCAAATCTCTCAATCACCCCCTCTAAAAAATTTCACACTTCTCATTTCTTTATCACACACACTATAATAAAAATGAGTTCCGACGATGAAATGAATGTCGCTAATTTCATTTTTGGCGACGAGGAAGAGGACAGGGTTATACATCTTGGTTTTTTACAAACGGCGGCCGCGTTTCTTGAAGGTTCTAGTTCTAATATCCCTAGAACTCCTAGAAGATACGTGAATAGGGACCGTGGCGGTGCGAATGACCGTCTCGTGGCAGCCTACTTCGCTGAAAATCCGACGTATAACGAGCATGATTTTCGCAAACGTTTCAGGATGAGTCGTGATCTTTTCAGACGCATTGTTCGCGATCTCACTAATACCGTCCCATTATTTGCGCAACGATATGATGCACTTGGGAACGCAGGTACTTCTCCGCTAATGAGGTGCACTTCTGCAATTCGTCAGTTAGCATACGGGACCGTACCCGATGCTCTAGACGAATACTTACAAATTGGTGAGAAAACTAGCCGTGATAGTCTCGCAGAGTTCTGTAAAGGGGTTATGCACTTGTATGGAGATGAGTTTCTGCGAAAGCCTACTCATACTGATGTGGCGAAGCTATACGCTTTTCATGAGGAGAAACATGGGTTTCCCGGTATGCTAGGAAGCATTGATTGTACTGATTGGCCTTGGGCTCAATGTCCAAATGCTTACCGTGGGCAATATGTTAGAGGGGATCACGGGAACGAACCATTCATCTTACTTGAAGCGGTTGCCTCGCAGGATTTGTGGATTTGGCACGCGTTCTTTGGTGCGCCGGGTCGAACAACGACATCAACGTCTTACGAGCGTCCCATATTTTCAATGATCTCAAAGACGGGAAAGCACCTGAGGTACCCTTTTTGGAAAACGGGGTGTCTTACAAATGGGGATATTATCTTACTAACGGGATATATCCGGAATGGTCTGTTCTTGTTAAGTCCATTTCACACCCAAATGCGAATGATGTTAAGCGGGTGAACTACAAGAAAGCACACGAAGCTGCAAGGAAAGACGTAGAACGAGCATTTGGCGTTCTAAAGAAAAAATGGGGTATAATAAAAACGGCAGCAAGGTCCCCAAATGTTAACAAAATAAGGGATATAATGTACACTTGTATCATATTACATAATATGATTATCAAAGACAAAGGCAGGGCCATATGTCCCGATTTTCATCCGGAAGAGCGACATAGTGAAGGCGACCCCGTACGATCACATGAAGAAGTATTGCAAGTTATGAGGGAGATCAATGATAAACAAACTCATCTTAATCTTAGATCTGATTTGGTGGAACACGTTTGGAATCGACGACCCCACCAGTAGTTTTTTTAATGTTTTTTTAATTATGTTTAATGTAATGTTTTAAATTATTTTTAATGTAATGTTTTAATTATTAATGAAATTTAAATTAAAAAAAAAATACGAACGGTCACCCATTACGGGCATTTGGTCGCTGTCTGGTCGTGTGTTTGATCAGGAGAGAGAAAGCTGATGTGGCGCAGATGTGGCAGGGGTGACCAAACTGCGAACGGTCACCCATTACGCACAGTCTTAGAGTTCTATCACTACAAGAAAATATCCTATAGCGACGAAAGTTATACCGACGTCGTCGTCGTGACATATGTACATGTAGCAACAACATTTTGTCACTATAGAGTTGACCATTACTGATGACTGCACCTATACCGACAACATGTGGTCGTTATATAGTGAAACAAACTAGAAAATTTTGAATAACCCTATATTGACGACAACTTGTCTCGGTATACAGTAAAAACATTATTTTTTTTCCTTTAATTACAGTTTGTAGAAAAAGAAATGACACAGTTTGATATGGTAATGACAAGTCGTCGTGACAAATTAAAAATAAATTATTTTAATTTTTTTTAACTAAGTTGCCGAAGATAAAAATAAAAAGAGGATGTCGTTTGGTTTTAGCTTATAGCGACGACATGTCGTCCCTATAGGAGAAATATTAATAGTTTATTACATTTCTTTTAATGTAGTGGTCGGAGCTCAAAATGATATGTCATGCCTATAGGTGAAATATGAATAATTTTGTATATTCTTTCAATCGAGTGGTTAGAGCTAAAGACGATTTCATTTTGTTATTGGCGACGACATGCCGTCCCTATAAGTGAAATATTAATTAATTTTTATTTACTTTTAATGTAGTGGCTAGAGCTCAAAATGAAGTCGTTTAGTTTTAACCTATGTCGATGACATGTGGTCCATATAGGTGCAATACTATGATAGTTAGGTACGCATCTATTCTAATTAGTGCATGTATTCGTGATTTATTACTAGAGGTGCTACACGCTACAAAAAATGGTTTGTTGATTGTAACACCCAAAAATTTACAAAAATTTAAAGAATTTTGAGTACAAGATTTTAAATAAAAAGGTCCCGATAACTTGAATAATTAAAACCCAATAATAATATTGTCATTTAAAAATGAATTTAATGCGGAAGTAGTTTAAATAAAATAAGTGTTTTAAAGAAATTAAGTGTTGTCCACATCAGCTCTGGGAGATACAGCGATCAACCGTTCACATTCTCTTTTCCTTTGCTGGTACCTGAAACAATGGGGGGAGATTTGGGTCAGCTGGGAAGCTGAGTGAATAATCTAAAAATGTAGACAATCATAACATACAACACATGAGGGCACATCGGTGTACTCCTACTCAGAATCTACTCAATTAATTACTCAGATTTATTTCTCAGATTTTATTACTCAGATTTTAATTTATATAGCGCGCTTGTGTGATTCGGGTCGATCGCCCCTCCTCACACCTCAGATAGGCGTAAGCCAAAAACTCAGACGGGAGTGATCCCAAAAACTCAGGTGGTGGTGATCCCAAGATAGGCATATAACCAAAAACTCAGATGTGTGTTATTATGTTTTTATCTCTTTAACATAATTATCTCAGATGCCCTAGCAAGTAGCAGCACAGAATGACCCTGTGCCGAGCTCAGTTACCCAGGCACAATGTCTCAGATCAAAATAAATCAACAGATGCTCAGATACTCAGATAACATATCAAACTCGGATAACACGTACGGTTCATCTAATATAACACATAAGTCATGCATGTACTATGTTAAAACTGAATACACGGTGAGAATACTCACCTCGAGAAACGTAAGCTCCAAAGGGTTCCCGACAATCAAAGGTACATCAGGTTATCTCTTAGACGATCCTAAAACATAAAACGAAACCCCGAATTAATATCCAACCCAAGGACTTATTTTAGAAAAGCTGGCAGCACCTGTCGGTCTCACGGAAACTGCCATAACTCCTAAATAGCTCATTAAAGTTTTCCCATCTTTTTACCGTATAAACTAGACAACCAGAACTACAAATCACTGTGAGATGGTCACTGGCCAAAACATAATCTAAGGGTCCCAAAATGGTGTGACAAGACAAGCATGCTGCACAGGTCAAGTTCCTAGAAGCAACATATTAGAACGGGTATAACTTTTAAACCGTAAATCAGATTGACGAGAGGTTAAAAACAGACCCGATTATATTGGGCAGAATCTGCCAAAATTGCATTAATATTAAAACCAGACCCATTACCGAAAAAATATGTAATTCATAGATAACGAAGCAAATTGAATAATAAAACGGGAACAAGAAATCTACCCAAAACGGTTAATAGCTCGAACCCGAAATCTGCTTGATGTCCTCGGCCTGCTCAACACCGCGATCTCATGTTCGTCCCTTTGCCCGATAATACCCGCTGCCCGGTCCATAGATCACACGCACAATCAGATTAATTCCATTCAGAATTTATTAGAACAAAGGGGAAATAACTGAAATGGAAGAGTTACTACTGAAGAATCGCCACGAACCCGCAACCTGCTCGTGATGAAACTCCTCCGGTTGATCACGTCGGCTGCTGCTCGAACCAACACACGAGCAATGCTCGGGAGAAAGGCTGCTCTGATAATACACGTTAGATAAATTGATCGATGCCCTGCTCCTCGTTAATTTTCAGAAACCAAAACAGCTACATCAGTTGCTCGATAAAAAGAAATTGAAACGGATGAAAGGAGGGACACACGGAAAAAGGTTTAGATAAATACCGGGATTAATCCCTCAACCCTCGACCCAATTGCTTGCTTGACGCCGGAAAGTAGTATCGGAATTGGAGATGCTCTGGCCGACAATTGAAGAAAAAGAACGGGAGAAGGGAACTTCTGTACTCGAATTGGAAGGAACGAATTTGAGATCTCAGCCCAAAAATGAAGAAGACGAGAAGAACTCTCTGGAGAATAACGAAGGTGGAGATGCTCTACACAGCTCACGAATTTGGGGATGAGAAAACAAGGTGCGGCTGAGAAGGGTTGAAGATTAATGACGTAAATGTAACGCCCTGAAATATTAAGTAATTAAATATTACATTTAAATTAATTTAAATTATGTGACGATTACATTTATTCATTAAATCACAAATTAATTACCTTATCGTTAAGTGATAAATGTATGTCAGTTTATAATTAATTGATTCGGTGTGTTAATTAATTCTTTTTGTGCGGCTTGTTGTCTATATAAGTTAATTAATTATGTGACGTTATTATTGTGACATTTTATCATCACGACGCTTTAAATCCCGAGCCTTTAATATTGAGGAGCTGTCTTGTTCCGTATTGGGTCGCCAAGACCGAGTCTCGAACCCTTATGTCTTTCGCATCATGGAACCCGACTAGAGTAAAAGACCGATACCCGAGTTAATTCTAACTTTTGAGCAGCCAAGGAGAAAGGGGCTGAGGCTTGTTTTGTTTTTATTTTGCTCGTAACCTGCTGTGGTGCTCGAGTTGGGTATTATAGCCCATCGACTAATAAGATGCTAAGCCCGATTGCATACAATGTGAAGGCTGGGCTTGAGGCCTGAGTTTAGAAGGTGTCATTAGACAGTTTTAGCATGGACTTCACATTCGTCCTCTACCCTAATTGCCGACAAATTTTCCTTCTCCCTCCCTATTCACCATCGAGAGCAGCTCCAAGCCCCACTTCCGTTTTCTTTTTGTTTCTTCTTGATACTATGCGTGATTTAGAGCATCTCCTATTTGAGTTTCTGGTGGCAAAAAAAATAATTAAAGGAGGTGCTTCAATGCTAGCTACGACCAAGAAGTAGCCTACAATTGTTGACTTCTATGTCATGCGTACAAGATTGGACGGTGGAGTTTCTTTGATGAAGCAGGTGAAATTAATTGGTCGCTGGCGATTGTTTGAAGACTTGTTGTTGTGTTAGTTCTGAATTCGAGGTCAGCAGGTAGTGTATGGGATTAAGCGCAAGCAGCCTCGAGGCTGGTACCGATGAGCAGCAGAGATCGAGGGGGAAGCCTTCCGTGATCAAGCAAAACCCAATCCCTCCTTCAATTTTCCTTTTTGAATTCAGCCGCTGCAGTCCTTCTTTCTTCCCCTGGTGCGATCGAGAAGAGGAGACAAGAACCCTAGCATTGTTATTCGGTGATCGTTGGACAAAAGGAAGCAGAATCCAAGCTTGATTTTCCGGTTATTCAAGTGTTCGGTAAGAATCTCTCATCTGTTTGTGTCTTTCATTCGCTGTCTTGATTCGAAATTTCTAACTTTGACAATAAACTGGAACTCTTGGAAGCAGTGGTGGTACTCAAGAGATGCTTAGCTTAATTGTTCGAGTGGTGATCAAGGTGTAGAGAATCCCCGAGTTCGAGCCTAGTGTGTAATCGGTTCTTGAATTTTGTGACAGCAATCGGTAGTCTTACTCCCCTTTTTGTTTACAATTGTTTCCCGTTGTTCGAATATTATTCGTATAACTCTTGAGATTTATCAGTTTATTCCAAGGCTGAATGAGCGGGTGTAGCAGCAGAAAACTCCCAAGCATCCCGAGACGACGCAGATTTCTTCCCGAGTAGAATTCCGTCCCATAATTGGGTAGTTTTTACCTCTTGTATTTCTAGTTGTTTGATCCTAGTGTTCTTCGAGTCAATTCCGTTTATTGTAGGTTGAGTTTGTTATTGGAGCTGTGATCGAACCTTGGGGTTTGGGTTTTAATTTCTGATTGGTTATTGGTGTCGGGGTGGGTTGGATTAAAACCGTGGTCGATTTTGCTAAACGTTTTGATAATCGAAAACCGGAAACCGAACTGTAGGGTTCTTGGTTTCCTAAGCCAAATAACTTCTCTAAACAACGGAATTGATTGATGTAAACATATTTCTGGAATTAAAGTAAGTTTCGGGACAGTCGGGTGTCTCGGGAATAGACGGGTTGATGTCGGGATTTAAAACGGGTTTTACACAATGCTGAATTTTTACAGAACACTTAAATTACGTTTTTGGAATTTTGGCCCATGCTGGTCTCTAGTTTTCTGAGTCCTCTTTCCAATGCCGCTGACGGCTCCTTAATCTGATTTACGGTTTAAAAGTTATTGCTGTTTTAGTAAACCTTCGCTGGATAGTTTTCGGTTCAGCTATTCTGTCTCGTGAGCCCATTTTGAGCCTTTTCTGTTTGGATCTAGCTTCTGAAGTCTTCTGTAAAATTTTAGTCCGCTGAGTCATTTAACTACTGTAAAAATTTGAATAATATCTAGTGAGTGCTTTGAGAGTTATAGTCGTTCCCGCAAAAGTGCTGAGTGCTGTTTAGTTTTTGCTGAAACAACCTTTGAGTCTAATCCTAACCCGAGCTTCCTTGTACATTGTAGGACCTTCTAGGACCTGTTAGAGACGCTCTTCAGTACCGAGGATATTTAGGAGCTTACGGTTATTCGAGGTGGGTAATCTCACTATAAACTTGTACTTACTTTCGATTCATGATTTTGTGCTATGTGTTGTGAATTGTCTTGTTGATTGAGCTTGAGTATTGATTGGGTGATTTATTTGAGTTATCTGTGATTTGAGTTATCTGGAGCCTGAGTTATCTGAGTTTTGAGTTCTTGAGTTAAAACATTAAACATAATATACTTGAGTTGTCTTGGCACCGAAGAGTACTGGTGCCAGACGTTTTGACTCAACACCGAAGAGTACAGGTGTTGAGCCTTGAGTTGTGTGAGGCGGGTCGAGGTTGATCTCTCGTCCCAAGTCACACAAGCGCGCTATATAAATATAAAATCTGAGAATATAAACTTGAGTAATTGAGAATTGAGTAGAGTCTCTAAGGATCATTTATGTGGCTTGAGTTGTTTGTATTTATTTGTTTATTTTGATATTATTCACTCAGCGGTGGCTGACCCCAATCACTCCCCCCATTCTACAGGTACTAGCAAGGGCAAAGAGAAGGTCAATGGTTGATGAGCTGCGTTTCTATTTTTATATTTGTGGAATGGATTAAAACTTTTATTTCGAGTCAAACATGTTTTGTTTTTAAAAATCTTTTATTATTCCGCATTTAAACCACGAGACGGTTTTATATTTTTATTCATGAGTTGGGACCTCGGAGTTACTTGTACTCTTGGGGAAATTGTTTTATTTTATTATTTAAATTTTTTTAAATTTCCCCTGATTTTTGGGTTGTTATAGTAAAAGAGGGTTTAGGCTAATAAGGGATTTCTAATTTATTTGAGGCCTCAAGCCCAGGAGTCTTAAATTTCGGGCCAGTCACAAATCTGCCCACATAATACCCGAAGTTGGACAAGGTTTGCACCAGATTTCAAGACAATCGGCCCTTGGCCTATTGGCCGGGCCTCGGCATACACACGAATCTGACACACATTACTTAATAAATCAGCACAACAAAATTAATTACCAGAGACATTAAAATAAAATAAGAAAACCAACACTCGCGCGACTCATAAACACAACAAGTGGGCTCGGAAGCTTAAGCGATACGTTTAATTACTTAAAACATAAAACGTCGCGTATTTAATACACACTAATATCTATAAAGTAAATAAAACGTAAATTAAATTAAATTTAAATTATTATTTAATTATCTAAAATTTCAGGGCGTTACATTGATAAATGGTTTGCGGAAGAATGGGCGTGGACATTATGAGTAAGCACAAACATATCTTACTACTTTAAAAAGGGTTTAAGATATTTCTAAATCAGGATGTCTGAATTTTCAACACTTCCTTTTTTAGCAATGTTTAAATACCCTTCAAAATCAAAATATATGCGCCTTAGCCGAGTTTCGAACCCATGACCTGATTGACATCAACAAAGGTGATAACCATTGGGCCATGTGGTTTTTTGTTACGCTTCTCCTAAACTCCCCTATTATACAAAACGATTACTTTAAAACAGGAATGGAATACAACCGTTTACTTATTTAATTCAATGCAGTATTTAATGAATTTACACAGTATTTTCGGCTTACCTTTGTTATGCATTATTTTCAGGACTTTGACTTACGTTTTATTTTACACTCTCATTAAATGTTTGACTTACGTTTTATTTTACACATAATATAACTATATACATTTTAGGAGTAATGAAACCGTTTCTTAACTTAATTTCTCATTAAATGTTTCCCTTACATTTTATTTTACTGATAACATAAATATATACGTTTTGAAATTTTAAAACCGTTTCTTAACTTAATTTCTCATTAAATGTTTGACTTACGCTTTATTACTCATTAAATGTTTGACTTACGTTTTATTACACATAATATCCATATATACGTTTTATCATGGTAACCATGTTTGATCGGGATGCTAACTACTTGCTTGGGAAAACAGCTAAGTACTACGTTGATGAAGTTGAAAAGGTGAAATTCTATACTAATTTTGATAATATTGATGCGTCTTTTTAATTTGTACAATCCTTATATATATTCTTATTATAATCAGGCTGGTTTGCCTCTCAAAACGATTCCTACTGATTTTGATAAGCTATTAAATAAAAAATTTGCTTTCAAGCTCGACATGAGGCAATACAATATGAATTCGGGTAGTAACATTTATGGGATTGCAACCATGACTAGCAATAAAGAAGTATTATTAGAGTTACCAAAAAAGTTGACCGAGGGCCAGGTATTTTTGGAGAACCATTTTAAATTCAAATTATATTATGTAAATTGTAACCCTTTTAATCAGAATAACCTTTACGTGAATATATTATGCAGAGTGTAATTTCAGAAGTCGGGGATGAAATCACCCCAATTTCAGTACACCCATCACCATCGACAACTCGAACAAGATTTGTCACCACGCCGGTGAACTTAAAGAGGCAATTAGATGATTGTTGCGAGACAGAGGGAAGCGATGTCACGACATCATCAAAATCTCAGAAGTTGGCCAACGCAGACTGACTCATGATGGCCTCATCATCGCTTATCTTTATAATACAATTTCATTTTTAGAACAACAATTTTGCAATGTTTCTTTCTTCCATATTTAATTACTCTATTTGGTGATATCTTATTACAATGTTTTATGGATTTGGAATTCTTTTCATCTAATTTTTAATTATTCAATATATGCAACTAATTTTTTTGTCCCAGAAAAACTACTACGACTCAAAATTAAAACTAATTATTCGTCTTTCTCCTTCAATCAACTGGTTTTGGACCATTCCAAAAATTAGTGCACTTCAAAATTAATACGAGACTACATGATTAATTACTTTTATTTGAAGTTAATAATTATAAATAGATTTATACGAAATATATTTGAGTGTAAAACATAATACATATTTTAAAATTCAAAACATTAAAGGTTCCCTAACTTTTGTTTGTAATAATTTGAAATTAATGTTTTCTTATTAACTGTATTATTTCTTATTCGGAGCACTTACAGCAAATATTCTACAAAAATTACGGACCGTTATTTCCTAATATACGGCAATTTCTAACAACTGCAATTTTATTAAATGATAATTAACAATGGGAGGTGATTCGTACAGAGCAAAATTTATCCATACAGAGCAATTTCATTACAAATGACAATTATGTCCTTTCTTTTCTTTTACTGAATTTTGCATTTCACCCCTCCTTTTAAGGACATGACTGTCATTTGGGATGAAATTACACTACATGGATAAAATTTGCTCTGTACGAATCACTTCCCATTAACAATTGGCCGGGTCTAACATTGGACAACTTTCCAAATATAAAGCAAAGTTTGAATCACTGCCTAATTAACAAGAATTTTGCAAAATATTAAACTTTGTCTATTTAAATCCTACCAATAACCGTTTAGCATATATCGTAGCATCAAGTAAATAACGAACCTACATCACTGCCTCAACGAGTACAGAATTCGCATCACAGGTATAATCTCTGTTAACTTTCACATTTCTTTTTAAACATAATCGTTCGAAACAGCATTAGCATGTCTTCTTATAAACTGTATAGTGGTATAAAAAACTTTTGATTTAGTATACCATGCAGTGATGTTATAATATGCATATTAATTCCAGTCAGTAAAACTTTTGAAACCAAACTGCGTTTTCAATGTGATACAAAGCTCACAATGTTCTTCTTTTATAAATAATTGGTGACGGCAAATATTATACATATTGTATTGTGCAAATAAACATCATAACAACAACGAAACACAACATACCAATCGAGCAAATAAGAAAAGATTGTAATTTTCCCAAAGAGGATATATAATTTGATTATAAAAGTCAAATTATATCACCAAATTATTTTTATTATAATTTTACTCGATTAAGTATAATCGGAAATTTTTTTATAATCTTTAATACAAAGACCAGCCTGATTTTCAAACAACAATTTATGCCTAATTTTGACAAGTTTAAAACAACAATGACCAGCCTCCATTTTAATACAATTTTTAAATTTTTTTAATTACTCTTTTCCATTATACATTAAGATTACCTTTATTTTCTCAAGTTCTAATATATACATACTTATTTTCTCAATTTCTCTTTAAATATTTTGAAAATATCTAAACTGTAACTTTTGTCACTAATTATATGGAAATGATTGTGATAATTACTCATTGGTGTCTCAATTTTGGATTGATTCATGTTTTATACAGTAGCTTTATTTGAGAGGCTAAATATGTATAATCATGCATCATTAAACAGGTATAAAATATTTGCATTATTAAACAACTTTATTTGACAGACAATTCCAAACGTCGGCGTTTATCTTTCGGAATCAGTGTTCTCGCATGGCCAACTTTACGTTGCCCTGTCAAGAGGAATTTCACGGCAGACGACAAAAGTATTGGTAACTCCAGCAAAACAATTTAATGTTGACGGCGTTTACACAGCAAATGTGGTGTATCGAGAGGTCTTACATGATGGATAATATACGTGATAATTCTCCCCCATGTATGTTTTTTTTTCTTTCAAAACATGTAATTTAACAAATTTTAAACGCCGATAAGTTTTCAATGTAGTTTTATACATATTTCATTCCCAACTATCAGTCATTTGTATAATAATCGTTATACAAAAACATGTACACGAACACCATCAACAGCGTCGCGGAATAGATGTATCAGTGTACCCGCCGCCTCATTTGCGCGGGTACCCCACTATATATCAAAACATGTAACCAAACAACATTTCAACGACAATGCTGATAGTTGCTTTTTACCTCTATTGTATACACAGTTTATGATTATGTACTGTATTCGTTATAAAAATATGTAGCCAGTGGACTTTTAATCGCCAGGTTTATATATTCCGCAGCCCGCCGCATCGCGCGGGTTTTATCCTAGTGATTATTACAAACATTTAGTATGCTACATTTTAAATAAGTAATTGAAATAAGTATTGTCATAAACTTTATATGTAATTAAAAAAAAAGATTACAATAAAAATTAATGTTTGAAAATGGAAAAAATGTTTGTGGCATCTCGACAATGTGGACGCTCATGATCCAAAGTCTAAGGACTAAATGCCGACCGTAACCCTATAATCAAACTGCAACTTTAAGTATGATGTTTATGTTCTCTAAGATATGCACTCGCCTGACGGTTGGGTAGAACCATTTAGTAGCAATCAATAAATGTGGGAGGAAGAGTGTCAACCAATGGTACCATCTGCAAATCTAGTGCCTAGTCGCAACTAGTTAAGATTATGGCATGTAACCACCTATCTATGCACTACACTTACTTAGTCCGAGTATAAATACTTGTTGTCACGTTTTGAATAATGTATCACCATAGTAAAAATAATGTAAGCATTTAATAAAAATAGTTGTACGTTTGTCACTCCAAAAATTTGTAAAATCAGTAAATAAAATACGATAGAAAGTGAGCTGTGAACTCACCTGCTGCAAAGCTTTCTAAAAGTGAAATTAATTAAGTGCAATTTACAACCAAACAAATAGCTTCCTAAACGGATTAAAGATAAATTAATGAACGATATGCTGGTGATGTTGTTAAATTTATATTGTATTTGAATGTTTTTTATTTGTATTTTATAAGTTTTTAGAAACTGGTTTGCTTTGAAATCGAAAATAACAGGTAGTTTGCACTATATTTAATTATTTAAATAAAATAAAAATTAAATAATTATAATTTATTAAATAATCTAAGAAGTTTAATTAAATGAAAATTATTTACATAATCAAATTAACTCATTTAAATAAATACATAAATTATTATTAAAATAATTTAATAGGTTTTATTTTGAAATCTGATTTTCACTAGAAAAATAAATCTGATTTTGTTATACTTCCTCCATATCACAATAAGTGATACACTTTCTTATTATGGGTGTTTCACAGTAAGTGATACACTTCAAAAGTCACCTTATCTGACAAAAATGTGGGACCCAACCTCAATTAACTATTCACTTTAATAAAGTGAAATCATCCTTATACCCTTACTTTTACTTTTAAAACTAATTAATATCACTCTATTCAAGAAAAGTGAGACTGATTATCTACTAACTATCTACTTTAATATATTTGAACCTAACTTTAATCTTTTATTTCAAACTCTGTGATCTTTCAAATGTATCACTTATTGTGATATGGAGTAAGTATTAAAACAATGGGCTGAAGAATTCGAAAATTGGGCTTGACCGATTATAGATTGCTGGACTGCTATTCGATGGGCCATTACTGGGCCGAAGGAAACTAGTTAGGCCGAGACTGCTTCTACTGCCTTGTAGAGTTGCTGGGCCGAGCCCAGTGAGAAAATGGAAGGGCGTGCAGAGGGGGACACGCAGGGTAGGAAAAAACAAAATACGAGGCGGACTGGGTAGGGATAATCGCAGATTTGACACACGTCTGATATGGCCGTTGTTTTTGGGTTTCGATTTTCAATAAGGTTTGTATATTGGGTATTGATTTGTAAGGTAAATTAAATCGTTTCATATTTATATGTTTATAATTTTTCCTCTTTTCTCATAGATTAATCATATTCTCACATATCTTTCTTCATCCCGTTTCAGTACTATCATAATGTATCCTTGTTCTTTGACTTTTGTACCACTTAATTTAATGAAACTAATGACTTATTATAAATTATAAAAGAGTCCTACTAAGAGCATCTCTAATGAGAGGTTTTCCTAAAGCTTTTTACTATTCTAATAAGTCTTTTAAAGAATTTTTATCATTAGAATAATTAACTTTTTGGAAAGTTTATTCCAATGATTTTTTTGCTACTAACCTTTTAACCAAGTTTTAATGTTTGTCTTTTTTAGTCCTTTATGTTTAATAACTTTTCATTTTGAACCTTAGATATATTATATATAGATTGTTTATTATATATTTATTAATTAATAAATAAATTATATAATATTTAATGCCAAAAATTATACTTCCCCCGTTTCAAAATAAGTGATACACTTTCCATTTTAGGATGTTTCAAAATAAGTGATACACTTTGAAACTTTCCTTATTTGGTAAAATATAGTGGGACCCGTACCCACTAACTATCTACTTTAATAAAGTGAAATGACTCATTTACCCTTACTTTTACTTTAAAACATCATTAAATTCACTTTAATCATAATATGTGGGACCCATCACTCACTAACTATCCAATTTAATCTAATTTTACATTTATTACTCCCTCCGTCCCACTTTAATTGTCCACTACAAAAAAGCACACAGTTTAAGAAAAGTGCATTAATTATATAATGTCACCAATCAAATATCCTCTTTCCCACTTAAATGTCTTTTTATTGGTTGAAATTTAAGAAATGACACTCTTTGTGGGACAAACTAAAATAGTATACTGGACAATTAAAATGGGACGAAGGGAGTACAATATTTTGCCTCAAAGAACGTGAAAGCTAATTTGTATCACTTATTTTGAAATGGACGAAGTAATATTTTTGTGTGAGATATTTTTAAAATATTATATATAGTAAGATGTTAAAAAAGTGTCAAATTATATATAGGGGGTATTTATAAAACATTAATCACAGAAAATGGAGAGACGAATTGTTGTATTTTTTGAATCCGGCGTCGGGACTTTGAGATAGATAAAGGCATATATATTATAAATATTGTAAAGGAAAAAGCTTTTGGAAAGGTTAACCATTGGAGATGTAGTTTATGAAAAAAATTTTGGTTAGTAAATTGTTGATGTGACAAAAGTAATAAGTTTTTGCAAGGTTAACCAGCTCTAAGAGAACCCAAGAAATCAAAAGTGAAATCTTAAAATATGAGATTTTACTCAAACACCCTGTGGCCCTGAATTCTATTCTAATTAGAATACTAATTAATGAGAGAATTAATTTTAAAATATGTCATTCACTTTAATTAACTTTTATATAAAATCTAATTTTATAATTCTATTTATAAATTGTATTTATTCTCTAAAGAATTTTGATTTATATTTTTATTCATTTATTTCAAATAGTTATACAAATCAAATAATATAATTATTACACAATTAGATATAACGGTCGTGGTAGTGACCAAATTTTTTGTGGGATGGGTCACTGCCTTCGCGAGAGGAGGGCGACTAGGGATGTAAATTTAACCTGCGGGTATGGGTACCCGAGGGTATCCGAGTCTTACGGGGCGGGTATTACTCGTCTAAACGGCTAACGGGTCGGGGATGGGTTTAAGTTTCATACCCGAGAGCGGGTACGGGTCAGGTACGATTTTTATAATACCCGCACCGTTTATACCCGACCCGAATATATATATTAATGTGTCATTTTTTAATACAGATTTAGCCCACTAATGACTACTCAAACCTAGCCCAACTCTTAATATCTCATTAGCCCAATTTAATAATGGTTAAAATATGGCTCGTCTCCCGTTAGTCCATTACGTATTGAACAAAATAAGTCTGAATGAACTAAGAGTATTAAATGTTTTAGCTATTTTGTTTAATTTTTTTATTGAATGGGTACTCGTCGGGTTACCCGTACCCGGCGGGAATTTTTCTACCCGAACCCGACGGGTATTTGACCGGATACGGGTACGGGTTTTACAGTACCCGCTACTACCCGTACCCGTTTGCATCTCTAAGGGCGACTTAGCCCTTACGCCTAATCTAAATTCCCTTATATATACATTTACCATACAAAAATACTGTTCATAAGGGGAAAAATAAAATTCCGATTATATATTTGATTTCTGAAATGGATATCAAAAGCTCTACTTGACCGAGTGGTCCTACCATATGTAAGTTAAAGTCCTTGGTTGCCTCACTTCCCGAGATCGTTTCCTGCTAAAAACAATTTTTTTCCTTTCACTTTTTGTGGCTATATATATGACTTACGCCTGGCAGCCACATTAACTTACTTATTTTTATACTTTAGGTAGCTTTATAATTTTTTATTTTTTTTGAAAATGACCTCATTTTATTTTAACTTAGTAATATATAATATTTTCATACAAATTAAGTATACTTTTACAATCAATTAAAATAAAAATAAATTCAATATAAATCAAATAATAATTTTACCTTAAGTAAACGAAAGCTTTAAATCCCGTTACAACGTGCGGGTTTATATTGCTCGTAATATACAATCTCCATACCACATTTACTGTTCATAAAAATTTTCAAAATAACCCTTAAAAAATCTAATAATTACATTATGCCCCCTAAAATATATTACTCCTTAAATCTGTTCTTATTCATAATTTAATCATTACATCATATTAGAGTCTTATCATAACACATTCGTGAGTGGAAGATAATTAGCATGGCCCTATGCAAGAATGGTACACATAAACCAAGAAATTGTCACAAAAAAAGAGCAACATGTTTTGCTTTATGTGGATTTGACATGAATATAATGAAATAGCTACTGTACAATATCTACTTACAAATGAACACATAAATGTAAATAGTAGGCAAATATTTATTGCCCATAAAATCTCCACATTTTCGTCAAATTTTTACAATTAATTTATCTCATACGATGAATAACCTTGCCATTTGCATCACATCCAAAATCCTTTTAACTTCATTAGGAGGTTTTTTTTAATCGAAATATTTATAAATCACAATAATATATTCACATAAAAAAGGTAATTCAGCTAGACAAAACATTTCTTTTTACTACAAAATAAAATATTTATTTTCAAAAAGAGAAATATGTGTTAGATATTTATATTGTATAGCTTTGTTTCTTTTATTATAACTTGGACAAAATGTAAATAAAATAAGACCGCAGCAACGCGCGATATACCATAGTACTTGTTATTGTACAAATTACATACTACGTTTAATTTTTACTTGAATGAAAAAGAGTCTAATTTGAAATTAGAAAATAAAGAATTAAATATAGAAAAGAAAATTAAAAAGTAAAAACAAAAATAACGTTTATTGAATTAAGATTTATATATAAATATATAGATTTTTTTTGAATAAAAATTTATATCATAGATACTTAAATTAAAAAATAAAAAGCAAAGAATCATATCAACTAAAATTGAAAAGAAGGAAAGAAAAAAAGAAATAATCAATAATCATTGTGTTGGGAGTATAAATGTATAATTATTACAAATTTACTTAGGGTTCATTTAAACTAGGTGTTGAGTTACATTTTAGTGTATTCAATAGTTAAGGGGTGTAATGTGACATTTATTGTAATCAATAGTCTAGGGGTATTTTATGTTATTAGTCAATATTAGGCCTAGGTATAAATACCTAGTTGTAACCTAATTATCATTAAGCTTGCCGACTTATTGAAATCGTACGATCGTTTGTGTGTGTGCAAAGCTTCTTCTTGTTCTTCTAATTCATCATTGTTATTGCTTAATCTGTTGATTAATCGATATATACGGATTCACAATTGGTATCAGAGCGCAAATCTCCTTTGATTCGATCCATTTTAGTGAAGATTAAGCAAGTTTTGAAGTTTTTGTAGAAGAACTCAAGAATCAAAAAATCAGAATTTGAGGTATTAAATCGTTTATATTCTTTGTTCATTACATTCCTCTTGTAATTGTAAGCATATTAGAATCAAGTTTCGATTAAATCCATCATCAATTGATCTTAATTTTGTGATTTTAAAGAAAACCATTAAAACGCATTTTTTCCTCTGCTAAATCGAAAGTACCATCTGATTTGTTGTGTTTTGATTGTTTTCATTATACCATCTTGTGCGTTTTCCATTTTCGAGCATTTTGGGATTTGAATCACTCGATTTGGTTAAGAATTGAGCATTCTAGGATCGATTTAGTGAAAAATATAGCTGTTTCGGTTCGTCACTGGTGAAGAACATCGAAACTGTTCGGCCCGAAAACAGTAAACTGTTCGGCCCGAGATCCATTGTTTTCGGCCCGAACACAACTTCCCAGCCCGAACACCACTTTTCGGCCCGAACACCACTTCGGCCCGAACACCACTTCGACCCGAACACCACTTCGGCCCGAACACAACTTCGGCCCGAACACCACTTCTCGGCCCGAACACCACTTCGGCCCGAACACCTCTTCGGTCCAAACACCACTTCGGCCCGAACACAACTTTGGCCCGAACTCCTACATAGACTTCGGCCCGAACACAGACTTCAGCCCGAACACCAATCTCGGCCAGAAGTCTTTCCAAAGTTTTCGGCCCGAACAACCCAAGATCGTGTGACAAAAGGGGCTATACTAAAACAATCATAACTTTCAGCTCGGGTGTCCGTTTCGAGCCCATGAGTAACCAAATCGAAGCTCGAGTCGTATTCCCAGCCCAAAAAGTCTTGTTTCAATCACTTTATTTGAGTTTTTGTGATTTTTCGGTCAATTTTCAAACTTTGCTTGGCTCCAGTTTCTAACCCGATCGTCGTTTTTGATCAATTCAAAAATCTAGGGCATATTTAAAGTGTCTTTTATCATATCCGGCCACTTTGAAAAATTTTCAAATATAAATTTTTTTTTCTCCCCCGGGAATAATTGAAGTTTTAACCATACAATCAAGCAATGACTTCAAGAGAAGCACTATCGATTGGGTCTGATCTAAAACCTCCAGTCTTATTCAGAGGAGAGTATGCTCAGTGGAAGAAAAGATTTCTCCACTTTATCAAAAACCAAGAGTTAGCTACTGAAATTCTCGAGTCTCTTGAGAATGGAAATGCTAAATTTTACGAAGATGTTGTTGATGCTCCTGATGCAAATCCTGCAGTTATTGGCGGTCGATTTCTCATTCCCCCTGTCAGATATAATGCTCAACAAAGGCAACGTGCCAAAGCAGATCTACATGCATATTCTTTCATGCTCCAAGGTTTACCGAATGACATCTACAACAACTTAGATAGTCTTGAAAGCGGTAAAGAACTATGAGATGAGATTAGAAAACAAATGGAGGGAACAGTCCTTGGGAATAAGGCTAAAATGTTCACTACGTTAAACTCCTAACAAAACTTTAAAGCCACAGCAGGGGAAGATTTGCAAAGCACTTACCATCGATACTGTAATCTGCTGAATGATCTCCGTAAAAACAGTCTATCAAAGGGAAATCTAGAGATCAACATCAAATTCATCAACAGTCTTCGTCCCGAGTGGGAAATGTTTGGTAATAGTGCTATGCAGCATAAAGATCTAAGTTTGATAGATATTCATGAGCTGTATGAATATTTGTACCAAAATGCACCAATGTTGAATAACATAGCAAAAACATAACAAGAGACACAAGATACTCTTACACTTCTTACCAAACAACATCATCAGTTAAATGAGACTGCTAAATCGAAAGAAAATGCAGAAGAACCCACTCCTCTAAAAATTGATGAGTTGGAGAAAGAACTTCAAGATGTGCTGCAAGCCATGTCACTCATCTCTAACTATGAGAAGAAATATTATTCAAAGCCAACAAAAAACAATCTGCGATCTTCATCCAACTTTAAACATGCTCAATCTGGTTCCGCTTCAACTGATAAGCCAACCATGACACCTTTGGATCCTACAAAGAAATTCTATAATTATGGTGTTGCTGGTCACTTCTCCCGTGATTGCAAGAAACCTAAAGTTCGTGACTCTGAATAATTCAAACGAAAGATGTTAATGGCCAAACAAATTGAGTCTGGAAAAGCGTTGTTAGCAGAATATCTTCAGTGGATGGAAGATTCAGATCAAGAAGATGAAGAACATTCTACAAACTTGTGCTTCATGGCAAGAGAGAATGCTGAGATTTCAGACCGTTTCAATGAGGAAGCCAACAAGGAAATTGAGGTAATCAGGTCTCTTTTATCTACTTCTGATTATTCCGCTGATTCTGATACGTGTTTTGATAAAAATCTAATTTCTGGAATTGATTCTCTAAAACAAACGATTTTACAAGAAAAAGATCTAAATACAAAACTTTTGTAACGTTTATCCGATTTAGAAAATCAATATGAACAAACTGCTCATCTAGGTGAACAACTTGTTAATCATATTAAACAAAATAAAATTTTTAAACTAGAAATTCAGGATTTACAAAAATAGGCATCAGAAATAAAGGTCCAATATGAATCTGAAATTCAAAATTTGTCTCATACGATCTCAGAAAAAGAAACTGAAATTCAGAATCTTAAAAATTCAACGGGTTCAATATCAAATGAACGTAATGATAAATATTACAAATTATATATTGAAACGTTTCATGAATATCAACTTACAAAGAACTGGTTGGAACGTAAACAACAAGAATTCGAAGATAATGAAAATCAATTTAAATCTTTAAACAAACAAATCAAAGAATTAACAGACAAATGAAGCAATCAAATAAACCAATCATCTCAAGAAATAAATAGTCAACAGTCATTCATCAATTATCTCACCTACGACAAAGATCAGCTAGTCGTTCACGTTAAACACCTTGAAGAATTAACTGCAAAACGAGGAAACACTGATCAAACAATTCATTTGAATAAACAAAAAGAATTCAAATACTTCAACTCAAAACAAGGTCTAGGTGCGGACAATCCAGGATATCTCAATAAGGCGTGTAGGGTGCTTCCAACACTATATGACTATAGTTACATGCAAAAAGATATCTGGCAGAGCTTCATGAGAGTAACCGATGAAGAAAAAGAAATTGAGACATTCAATAGAGCAAAGAATGAGAATGCACAAATCAGTTTCAACTATGCCGAATTGAACAAAACATATGAAACTAAAAAGCTAAATTTGAAAATGATGAATATTTTCCAATAACAACTCTAGAAGAATTTGAGATTAAAGGGAATGCCATCGTTCAACAAAAAGTGACACGAAAACTCTATATTCCATCCTTAATTCTCGAAAAGATAATTTGTCAATTGGAAACTGAAATTGATGAAACACATAAGGCATTTGATAAAGAAAAATTGATTTTACAAACCAAAATTTATGAATTAGAAGATAAACTTGTTAAAACCAATTCTTCTTGTGTTCAAAATGATTCGCAATCTGATTCTTCTGCTCAAACTAAAACTCTTGAAAAGACTTCTACAATTAAAATCTCTGCTATTTTAAAAAGAAGCTCTGACTCAACTGCTTTAAATGTTTCAGATAAAACCTTAGAATCGAAGCTTGAGAAGCCCATGCCAATCGGAGACAGAGGAGCATCTTAGATTAAGAAGTCTAAGTCATCCGACTCTAGTATGCTTAAGTCAAAGGAACTTAAGAAGTCTAGTCCATCGTCGCTTTTAGTTTCTTCTTTTTCTGTTAGTAATAAATGTAAGAACTCCATGAATTTTATTGCTTCTAAATTGGATTTTGGTACTGTTTATGATTCTGCTGTTTATCGTCCTATGAATTATGATGTTAATGGTGATAATATGTTTGTTAAATATGATAAAACCGGTAAAAAGATTTATTGTGACAAACAAACAAATAAACAAATTTCTCAGTATGATGAACGATATTTTGTTAGGCTGGATGCTCCATGTGTTCCTAGAAACGTTGTTCTACATTGATCTGGTAAAATAATTAAGTACTGCAAAACTTGTTTCCCGTACTCATGCAAAACATCTGTTTCACATCCTTTGAACTATAAACGAAAACATCCATCTCCACAAGTTTCCAAACCGACTCATGTTCGTTCCGCTACCCCACCCATCTCTAATAAACTGCTGTCCTCTCAACGTCAAACATCTCGAGGAATCTCGACACCTAAATCGTCAAATTCAAGCACTTCTTCCAATTCTCCAAAATCCAAATCAAGAAGGAGTGACACAAAATCCACGTTTGTTCATTACAATTGGATCAAGAATGAACATTCAAACTGGATTTTACATTCCCCCGAGAAAAAGTTTAAATGGTCTGTCAAAACAACCTACACAGAACTGACTCCTAGCAGTTCCCCAAAATCTCTAAATTAATTTCTCAATAAAATCTACATAAAACATCCATTACTAATCGTAGAGGACCCATAATTGATTGGGTACCTAAATTGTTTTAATTGTTTTATGTAGAATATATGGTATCTTGATTCTGGATGCTCAAGACATATGACTGGAAACAAGAACCGATTAACAAATTTTAGAGATAAATATTTGGGAACTGTTCGGTTTGGAAATGATCATTTGGCTGCTATCATGGGAATTGGAGATATTATTCGTGAAAATTTAATCATTCGAAATGTTACTTTATCTAGCTCAAAACTTGTTTAGCATCGGTCAATTTTGTGATAAAGAGCTAGAAGTAAACTTTCGAACAAAGAAGTGTGCTGTTCGTGAAGGAATTATGTGCACAGTTAGTCAACCTATGATGATACATCCATGCCTACGAAACACTTAAGGGTCACACCGGTGAGTGCATGTAATACGAGAAAGATAAGCAATGATACTTCGAAGAGGAATGATTCATAATAGTCATTATGAATCAGTTAAGTATTAAGTTAAGTTTAACTTATTACTAGATTAGTTTCACTAACTAATTAATACAAGTAGTTGTACATTTACTAGTTGAGTAAATATACAATGTGTTAATTAAAGGTTATCCATGATATGATTTAAAGCTATTAAATCATATAGTAATTGGATGATATTGTTGTATAAATTATATAAAGGTTATTATATAATTAATTATTGAAAGTATAAATTCAAGTATATAATTCGTATATATGGGTACCGAATTATTAGTGTATTAATACTAGATATTTAATAGTTAAGTGCAACAATAATAAACTAGTTAAAATATAAGGGATGAAAATGTTAAAAGGTAAGTTTAATTAAAGATCTAATATTAATTATACTAGAAGGGTTCTATGCGCAACTTATTTGTATATAAATAAGAGGCTTAGGGTAACCCTTATTAGTTCCTAACACCCTACGAAAATCACCCCATCCTCCTCTCCTTGGCTTCGGCCGAATACACACACCAACACAAGTCTTTGTGTTCTTCGTGTTCTTCAAGTATTGAAGAACAAGTTCATTGCTTAGATCAACTAGAAGATCGCTCGATTTGTTCATCATCAGTGGATCTATCTTAAGCAATCAGCAAGGTATATTTATTGGGAAACACTTTTCTCCCTTCTCCCCTCTTGGACGAATTTGACCATTGGTTGATGGTCGAACGAACCACACAAGCAATGTGTGTGTTCGAGTTCTTCGTACAAGGTTTCTTTCTTGTTAACCTAATCTAGAACTCCAACATCCCAATCCATTAGGGTTTAAGGATTAGGTTTAATCCCAGTTCCGCATTTAGGGATTAAATCAGCTAGTTGGTTTTAACCGGTCAAGAACAAGTTCATGTTCTTGGTCAGCAAGGTTCGAACCAAGTACACTAGGAGGTCGACCCAAGTGGTTGATCAGTCGCATGGTGCGTAGTGAAACCCTACAGTGGTATCAGAGCGTTGGTTTAGAGATCTAGACTAGATTAACAAAGATTGTTTGTTTACTTTAATTTTAAGTTTTTTTTTCTTTCAAGTTTTTTCTTCTTCTTCATATTTTTCGAAAAGGGGAAGAACCCTAAGACCAAGAACATTAAACTAGTCTAAGTTTAATTGGTCAAGAAGGTTTTTAAAGAACCCTAGCAATTTTCGGAAATACTAGGAAGAACCCTAGGATCAAGTATGTTAAACAAGATATGTTTAATTGATCAAAAAGATTCTTTCCTTACTCCCTTGAATTTTTCGTGACCAAGGAAGATCCCTAGGATCAAGTATGTTAAACAAGATTTGTTTAATTGATCAAAAGGATTCTTTCCTAATCCCTTAGAGATTTCGAAAATCTAGAGGTTACTTGGACACCAAGTTTATTAAACTAAGCCTAGTTTAATTGGTGGAAAAGTTTCCTAGGCTTAAGAATTTCGAAACCCTAAAGAACCCTAGAACATTAAACTAGTTTAAGTTTAGTAGTTTAAAAGTATTAATTAGGATAATAATCTAAAACCTAGTTAATTAGACAAGTTTATGTCTAATAGGTTTAATTATTATTTTCATAGATTTATTAAAGCTAGTTCTTTAAACCTAGTAATTTAGAAAAAGTTTTATTGTCTATAAGGTTTAATTTAAAAAAGGGTTTAAATGAATTTATTAAAAGTTATAATCTATCTTAGAATTTAAACAAAGTTTATTGTTTAATAGGATTGATTGAAATTAGTCTTTTAATTAAAAAATAATGTCTTTGATCAAGAAAGTCAAAACCCTAGTTTTGATTGGTCAAAAGCAAGATTAGGGTTCATCTAATTAATTTAGGGAATTGATAAGGAGGATGTTAATTTTTAAGTTCTAAAATTAATAAGGTGTATTTAATTATTTATATATATGTATTAAAATTTTCGGAATTTTTTTTTAATTATTAGATAAAATTGAATTTTAAAAGTTATAATAAGTTTATACGTATTTTAATTAGATTAAGTTAAAATTAATATTGTAAGATCGTTTAACACTAAGATCGAGCTATTTCATTGAGAAACAAGATGAATTGAAGTATAGTGTGTGTGATCTTGGTGTAAGTGTGTGTGAGTTAGTTGAGAGAGATGGAGGGAATATGGTTAGCTTTCAAAAGTGTAATTCAGTTAATGTTTGGAAAGCTTACAATTAGTGAAAGGTAAAATCTCTTAAATACCTAGCTCACTAATCATCATGATTAAGGCTAAAGACTAGACTAATACTATTGCAATATTACACTTCTAGTCCCCTAACTATTGTATACAACTAAATTGACCCTAACAATCTCCCCCTTTGTATCAATAGTTTGTATTAGCCTGATCTTGAAATCTTCTTCTTTAGCAAAGTCTGAAACTGAATTATCCGTTGAATAGTTTTGATGTTGTGTCAGCTTCAGCTTTTGATTGAACAGTAAAAAATAATACTTTTAATTGGCTTTTCAACCAATATAAAGTATCTAAGAAGATTTCATGAATTCTTGTCTTGATATGTCTTTATCATTATCCAATCTTCCTCTTTTTGAACTTTTAGTATCTCATCCCTGTCTTCCTTTGTAGAAACTAAATTTTTATTGTTGAGGTTGTTGGTCTACGAAATGCCTAAAACTGATATTGTCAAGATTTGAAGGTTCTAGAAATGAAACATCAGTTAGGAAAGGAGTTGACTGTGATTTAGAAATGTTGGAGATTTAATTTTGGATAGAGATTTGCGAGGATAAGATAATGATGGTTTGTAGTGTGAAAGAAATGATTTGAAAGTTAAAGGTTTCGGATGTGTGTGTGTGTATGAATGTTTGTATATAGGAAAGAATGATATATACATTTAAGATTTGAATGAATGTGGATAATGTGTATTTTGTATGATACAAAAGATTTGAACAGTTTTGCTTTTGTATGGATATGGTTGTTATAGAATTTGGAAAGAATGATTTATTCGATTAGATTTTGGATGGTTATGAATGTGAATTTGTGGTTTGAATAGAATGATTTGACGGTTTAAGATTTGTAATGGAAATGTTGAGAATTTGTGAGAAATTTCTGAAGATGAGTCGGTTTCTTTTTCTTCACAAATTATTTCATGTAAATCGACGAAAATGTAGACCCATAGATAGATAGAGTTGTTTGTAGCGGAAGTCTTTTCTCGAAGTTGTGGCTTTGTCGATTTATGATCATTGATAATTGTTGTTGAGAGAAAAATGTGGATAAGATTTGCGCTCCCCCTCAAACAAACAATTACTCTTCAATAAAACTTCTTCGGTTTCTTGTTTACTCCCCCTTAATCGGTGCATATGTCTTTTTGATGTGGAGTAAACTGGGCTAATATATTCTCTTAAGTCTTGTAAGCATTTTTCTTCATAAACTGAACTTCTTAGTAAATTTTCTCCCCCTCATGATGATTATGATTTAGCGGAATCATCATGAAAAATGTGAAGTTCGTCGAGGTGAAAGAAGAAAATCTTTGAAGCCCATGGATACACATGTCAAGAAGAATGATATATTCATATTTTGAATAAATCAATATACATCACATTGTATCATCGAAAACCGAACCAATGATGATGACGTAGATAGTCGATCAAAACGTTTGGCAGTTAATCTCAATGATCGAAACAAATAGGGCAAACCGGGATCACATAGATTACCCGTTGACACAACAGTTACACAAACTGTGTGACCTACGTTCAGTGTTGGAATAGATGATAGCACTGGTAGGATTTCCATTCAATCATCGTGGAATACCAAGAATGTTGGTATTACTATGAATGTTCCGGCTTTATCACAAAGATAAGCTTGGTATTATGCCTTGTGTCCTAAAAGTGTAATGCGGTTCTAGACTCAATTAGTGGACAAATGAAGGCGAGGACGGGAGAGGCTTGTCCTCTATTTCAATATCAACAATCTTCGAGTGAGATGTCGATAGCATATGAGATAGTTTCCGTGGAAATGAAACAAGTACTTTTTAAGAAATACTTGAGTGGCTGGGGGGGTTGTGCATTGCATCACTGGGTCCATGATGTCTATTTCAATATCAGAGAGCAACACATGCAAGCTGATAGAGACGTGTCAACCCGGCTTTTTATCAGTTTGGTAAGGGTTTTTCGTTTTCTTTAACCCTGTCACACCCTCCTCACTCAAGCTTACTTTTTCATTTTTCGACTACTCCCTCATTTCATTTTACCATGTTTAGCTGATTTGCACCCTATACTACATTCCCCCTCTCAAATTTTATCTCGGCGCACCCCAATCAAGATCCCGTGATACTTGATTCTGCTCACCTAGACCTATGTACCCTTACATATTGTCCTATATTGTAGGTGGCTCCTAGGGAAGATCATGCCGGTTTTAGCAGATCATAGGAGTAATTTGAGAGTGAACTATAACGCTCATGTGCAAATTATCAGCATAAATGATGTTACTTTTTAAGAATAACATGGATTTTTCATCGGAAAAGTAAGTGTATCCAGCATAAGTTGTTGCCTTTATGATTTATAAGATTAGGCATAGCAACTTGAACTATTTAGGGAATACCGGACTCACATAGAGTATCCGTTAACACACCATATGAATCGATAGTCGTTTGCACAACCATTGATTCAAATGTGTGGCATGCGTTCAGAGTTGGCGCGATTGTAGCTCTAGCAGGATTTCCACTCAATCCTCGTGAAACACCAGATTGTGATGCCACTATGAGTGTTCCGATGAATACACGGAGATTCATATTCAATAGTGTTTGTGTCCTATATTGGAAATATTTGTCAGTGAGATCTAGACACATTGTGCATTCAATTGAAGACGTAACCCGGGGCAGAAGGTTAATGATTTCAATACCAACATACTCCGAATGAGCAATCGATAGATTATGTGCTACGTCCCCTGATGAATTGAAACAAATTCCTTTTGAGAGGAATCTGAGTGGTTGGTGGTGGAGTGCAAATGCTTGACTGGGCCAGTTAAGTCTGGTGAATCATTCAACACATGAATGAAAACAATTTTGTGAGGTTGCCCGGCTTATTATCGGTTTGGATGCACTCAAAGGTGTGTTTTCTTGATATTATCATGTTTTCACATCACCTTGCACTCACCTAAATTTATACCCTAGACTTATACCCTCACATTTACCAATTTTGGCTAAAAAGTATTTCCCTTGGAAGGTTAGGCCGGTTATGGCAAACCATGGGAAGGTATTGTCATTTGATAAAAAAAATGTGTCATTAAAAAAAATCAAACGGGTATAAAAGTATGGATATAAGAAAGTTTCTCCCCCTGAAAATACTAATTCATCCCCTAGAATTAATATTTATCCCCCTCGACAAAAGAAAGGTAATGAAAAATATACAGTTTAAAAGGGGTGGGAAAGAGTCATTACATTTTTGTGAAAATCTAGTTAAGAGCGGGTTTCAAGCTGATGTACTTGAAAGCCATTATGTTTAAAAACGAGTCATATACTGAAGTGTATACAAGTCATTCTCCTACAAAACAAATCAAACAACTTTTGGTACCCATTTTTGTTTGGGTCCGACAATGTTAGCGTGAGCATGAAACCACCGATAAGTTGTATCGATTTGATTTAAAGATTGAGAGTTCCAAGAAAAACTGAAACTTGATGTTTCACTTTCAAATAATTTCCGGGGAATTATTTGAGATGTTGGAGTTTTGGGAACCCATTTTGCTTTTAAGATCGAGGATGTTTTGTAAACATAAACAGGAGATGTTTTTGGCACTTGTGTAAAAGTCGTGTTAGGTGCCAAAGAAGGTAAATCTTTTCTGGAGTATTTTAAAGATTTATATTTGGAAAAGATATTCTTTGATGAAGTAGAATGTTTCAACACGGTTGATGGTGTAGATTTATCCATTTGAGAATGCTTAAGCCGAGAAGAGGAACCTAATTTATTTGGAGTTTTAGGTGCGGAATTTCCTCTATTAGCTTGTTTGAGAGCATTCATTTTCTTATCAGAGTGTAGTGGGACCATGGATCTCCTAAGCTTAGGCGTGGTAGAGGAATTTACTTGTGATTTCGGTTTAGGTTTAGAATTTCCTCTGTTAATCTGAGATTGCTTGATAGTATATATATCATGATATGCCATGACAGGAGAAAACATTCTGGACTTTTTACTTTTATTCGTTGCCGTTAAAGGAGAATCTAAGTACAAAGATGCACTAGACTTCTTAAGCTTTTTAAGATTAGATGAGTTAGATTCCAAATTTTTAATTTTAATTTGCAACTGTAGTTTCTCATCATCAAAAGATTTATGTGTTTTATCAATTTTATTTTCTAATTCAAAAATTTTGGATTGTAAAACTGATTTTTCTTTGTCAAATGCCTTATGTGTTTCATCGATTTTATTTTCTAATTGACAAATTTTCTTTTCTAGAAGTAGAGATGGAACATAAATCTTTGGTGTTACTTTTTGCTGAAGAACGACATCTCCTTTAATTTCAAACTCTTCTGGTTTTATAATTGGAAAATAATCATCATTTTCAAATTTTGCCTTTTTAGTTTCATATGTTTTATTTAATCCAGCATAGTTGAAACTAATTTGTGCATTCTCCTTTTTAGCTCTGTTGAACGCTTCAATTTCTTCTTCCTCATCTGTCATACGAATGAAACTCTGCCAAACATCGACATGTATGTATTTGGAATCATACAGTGTTGGAAGCACATTACAAGCCATCTTTAGATATTCTGGATTAGTAGCTCCTAATCCTTCTCTTGAATTGAAGTATTTGAAGTCTTTAGGCTTGTTTAAATGAATTGTTTGATCAGTTTGACCTCGTTTGGCAATTATTTCTTCTAAGTTTTTGATGTGAGAAGAAAGTTGAATTTTATCATGTTGAAGTTGATGAATGACATTTTGTTTGTTATTTAAGTCTCGTGATGTTTGAATGTCGTTTTCATGTAAAGTTTCAGATAATTCTTTAATTTGTGAGGTTAAGTATTTAAACTGATTTTCATTATCATCAAATTCTTTTTGTTTGCGTTCCAACCAGTTTTTAGTTATTTGATATTCATGCCATGTGTCAATGTACAATTTGTAATATTTGTCATTTTGATCGTTTGAAATTGTATTTTGGGCATTTTTAAGATTTGTTATTTCTATTTCTTTTTCAGAAATTGTATGAGACAAATTCTTAACATCATTATCATATTTGACATTCAATTCGGATACTTGATTTTGTAACTCCAGATTCTCAAGTTTGACATTTTTAATTTGTTTAATCTGTTGAAGAAGTTGTTCATTTTCATTTTGCAAATTATTTAAACGTTCTTGAAATTGATTATTTAAATCTTTTTCATCTAAAATGTTTTGTTTTAAAGAATCAATTTCAGATATCTAAGTTTTAACAAAACAAGTATCAGGACCAATAAGATTATCAGAATTTGATAAGAGGGAACTGATTACCTCAAGTTCTGTGTTGGCCTCTTCATTAAATCCAGTAACCTCCATATGCTTTTCATCCTTAGGATCTGAATCTTCCATCCATTTACTATCTTCAACTAAGAACACTTTTTCATACTCAATTTGTTTAGCCCTCGACATTTTACGTTTATAATACTCAGAATCCCAAACGATTAATTTCTTTGTAGCATCCAAAGGTGTGACGGTTGGCTTTTTAGTTGAGATTATAGCAGATATATCAGGTTTAATGTCGAATGAAGATCTCAGATTATTGTTTGTAGGCTTTGAATTATATTTCTTCTCATAGTCTGAAATTTGTTTATAGTATTTGCTAGCTTTTATCGCTTTTACAAGGTCTGGATCCATATTTTTGCTTATTAGATTTTTGGGTAAAATTTCTTGTATTTAAAAATGTGAAAATCTTCTTTTAAAACCTTTTAAAAAAAATATAAATTTTAAAAGTGTTTAAAATGTTTCAAAAGTTGATTTGAATTTTGTTTAAAAAAGTTTAAAATTTTTAAAATTGAAAAAGTTTTTAAAAAATTTTCTTTTAAAATCCTTAAAAAAAATTGTAAAAATTGAAAAAGTCTTTTAAAATCAAACAAAATCTCGGTTTGTAATTGTTTTGGCCAAAATCTATATGGGCTGTTGTTAAGGCAAAAAGCCTTGCCCCTTTGGATCTTAAGATAACAAAACAACCTAGACTAGTTTTGATTTATATGTAGAATAATATAGCTAAGTTTAGGTCTGATACTGAGTGATCAGTATTGGAACTCAGTATCAGTACTCAGTATCAGATAGTGATACTGAGTACAAGGACTGAGTAGAAGGACTGAGTGATACTCAGTATAGTAACGGACTAAGATCAAATCCCTTGATCTTAGTCATTTCCCTTACTTAGTCCTTCGGTTACTCCTTTGCTCATCATGTAAGATTTCTATAACATTATAAATAGAGATCATCTTGCAAAGGAGTACTCACCAATTTACTTTACACTTTCATATCTTTGTAATTGATCAGTGGTCTTGTTATTCCGCAACAAGCCACACTTAGTGGATTTATACATTGACTATATTCTTGTGTTATCACTCTAATATTTCTCTAAGTATAATATTCTATCAATTAACATTAAAACAGGGTTGTTGTGACCTAACAACTGGTATCAGAGCAGGCTAAATAAACTCTTATTTAGTCGATCTATAACCCTGGCAGCCATTTCCTACATCTATCCCTCCAACACTCAAAAATCCAAGATGTCTACAATTGTTGCACCAATTATGTCTGGAAAGGGAGTACCCATCTTTGATGGAAAAGACTTCCATCAATGGAAGCTTAAAGCTCAGTGGTATCTTGAATCTATTCACCATGAGATGCTCACTGTGCTATATGATGGTCCCATCATTCCACAAACTGTGGAACCTGTTGCTGCTACTGATGATGCTCCTGAGAGCATAAGAACTGTACCTAAACTAAAGCACAACTGGACTGATACTGACCGTCAGTTGTATGCTTTAGACTCCAGAGCTAAAGGGGTGATTGGTAATGCTGTTACCAAAGAGATACTTAATGCAATTATGAAATTGCCAACAGCAAAGGCTATGTGGGATAGCCTATCAGTCACCTATGAAGGCACAGCAAAGGTGAAGTTGCAAAGAAAAAGCAACATGAGAAGGAAATATGAAAACTTCTTCTCAACTCCTAATGAAGACATCACCACTCTCTATAACAGGTTCAATACTGTTATCCATGATTTAATCAGTGTAGGCATTGTGAAAGAGGAAGGAGAGCTTGTTCAAAAGTTCCTGGATAGTCTTCCTCAACAATTTCTTGACATGACAAACTCTGTCAATGCTGCTAACAACATTGAGTCATATACTCTTCAAACCTTGTATGGTTTAATGTTGAATCATGAGGAGAATAATGCTGCAAGACTGATCAACTGGAAGAAAACTGAAAAGTCTTCCACTGGCATGGCTCTAGTTGTGCAACAGGCCTATACTGTGACTGAGCCAGATGAACCAGAAGTTGATCTTGCTGATGCTGAGGCAGAAGAGCTTGAAACCCAAATGGCTCTTATGTCCATGAAGCTGGATCAGTTGAAGAAGAAGAGGCTTGGTGTTAGCTCT
Source organism: Calendula officinalis (assembly GCA_963853835.1). Classification (NCBI taxonomy): domain Eukaryota; kingdom Viridiplantae; phylum Streptophyta; class Magnoliopsida; order Asterales; family Asteraceae; genus Calendula; species Calendula officinalis. Next base: position 51,087,577 of record OY970825.1, read on the forward strand.
TCTAATACTGACCCAAGATCAGGTCTGTGCTATAGGTGTGGAAAGCCTGGACATATTGCTGCAAATTGTCATACCAAGTCTTCTGAGACTGACCAAAATGACAAGATTGCATACCGAGCTAAAAGGTATAGAGACAAATATGTTAAGCTGAAGAATTGGAGCAAGGGCAAGAGGGCAGAAGGGAATGGAGCACCTCCTCAAGCACTTTACTCAGAAGCCTGGATGGATGAAGAGTTAAGTGATGATGAAGAAGAGTTTGAGAATAAAGCCTTTATGGCTTTCACTGAAGATGATTTGAAGAGCTCCTTTGAAAAGGATATCAAAGAGGCTGAGAGGATGAGTGTTCATACTGATTGGGATTCCACTCAGTTGTACAAGGTAAGTTCCTTTCAAACTTATTCAGTGAATGAAAAAACTAAGATTTTTGAGTATATGCTTGTTGATCTTAAAACTTCTGTACAAAAAGAAAAAGCTTTAAAATTAACAATACAAGAACTTGAAAGGGTAAATAATGAAAAGTTAGATAAACTAGCAAAGTATAAAGATTTAGAATTAAATTTTTCGGATTTAAAAGACATCAATCAAAGATTAGCTGATAAAACTCATTCACACAAACTTGAAAAAGAGAAATTTGAAAAACAGTGTCAATCTTGGGGAAATGCTTCAATAAAATTAAATAAATGTTTAAATCAACAATTCCCAGAAAATGTGAGAGCCGCAGTTGGTGTTGATCCTCAATTTAAAAATAGGAACAATTTTGCTGATTTATTTGAAGAGTTTTCTACTATGAACCCTATTAATTTTGTAAAAGCTAAAATTTTATGTGAAGTTGGATGTCAAACTGAGTCAGTTGATGAGGAAAATGAAATCTTATGTGAAGTTGGATGTCAAAATGAAATTTTAGAAAAACCTATTGGTCCCTCCATCTGCTCAAAGTGCTATACTGAGCTACAAGAACCCAGTATTGAATTTTCCATAAAAGAAATTTCTGATAATGAGCTCCAAATAGATCAGTATGACACTTCTGCTGTTCCACCTTTTGAATTATTATTTAATACAACAACTTTTGAATTATATAATGATAATAAGACAACTTCTATCTCACATGTTTCATCGAATACAGAAGGTGCAGGAACACAAACATCATATACTGAGTAGTCTAAAGAATCTGTTAAAGTTGTTTCTTCAAAACATGATAAACAAAAACCAACTTTAACTAGATCCTTAGTTGGCAGAGACCAGAAGTCTACCACTAATAATATTAGAAAGACTCCTCTGTCAAATAAAAGGAAGCAACCAGATCCACCACCCTTTAAACCAGTAAAACAAAATGTTAAAACACCTATTAAAAATGACAAAATTAACATTTTAAAAACACTTGGTGATCAGGTCAAATCTTTAAGTAAACAATTTGCAAAACTTGTTCATACTGACTTACCAAATGTGAAACATTTTTCTAAAATACTGTATGAAAATAAGTTTAGAAATAGACCTAGAAAATGTTATAGGTGTCATCATACTGGTCACAAGGGAGATGAATGCTGGACTGATCTCTCAAGTCCTAGGTACTCAGTACCAAAGAAAAGGAGAGAAACTAAGTCAGTATCACCAAAGAAAACTTCTAAAGTTACCCCCGAAGTGATACCGACCTCTCCATATAAAGAGATTAAGTCAAAATATGTTTATCCCACCAAAGGTCCCATTCAAAAATGGGTTCCTAAAAAGAACTAACTCTTATTTTGTGTCTTGTGCAGGGTGACAGAAAATGGTATTTAGATAGTGGCTGCTCAAGACACATGACAGGCAGTATGGAATATCTTCTCAATTATACTCCAGAGAAGGGTCCTTCTGTTAAATTTGGAGATGACTCGGTGGGAAAGACAAGAGGTTATGGTGTGATCAAGGCAGGCAACATAACTTTTAAAAGAGTTGCCTATGTAGAGGGTCTAAAACACAATCTGCTCAGTATCAGCCAGATGTGTGATGATGACAATGAAGCTCGATTCAGGAAGGTTGCAGGAATCATCTACAATGATAAAGGCCAGCCTGTACTCATTGCTAGAAGAGAAAAAGACGTATATGTGGTCAACCTATCTGAAATAGACCCAACTATTCGAGTATGCCTACTTTCTAAAGTCAAGCCAGAATTGCATTGGCTATGGCACAAGAAACTTTCTCACATCAACTTTAGAAATATCAACGAGCTCAGTATGAAGAAACTAGTGAGAGGGTTGCCCACGATTACTTATTCAAAAGATACGTTATGCTCAGCATGTGAAATGGGCAAGCAGAAGAAGAGTTCATTCAAGTCCAAAGTCAATCATTCCATCAATGAACCTCTTACTATGATACATATGGATCTTTTTGGCCCTATCAGCACACCATCTTTGGCCAAAAAGATCTATACTCTAGTCTTAGTTGATGAATTCTCAAGATCTATAGTCCAAAGACATCTGAAGACTCCATATGAGTTATACAATGGCAAGATTCCTAATGTGGAATATTTCCACATCTTTGGGAGTAAATGCTTTGTACTCAGTAAAAAACAAAATCTCAATAAATTTGCTCCCAAAGCAAATGAAGGTGTGTTCATGGGCTATTCTCCACACTCTAAAGCTTTCAGAGTGTATATCATCTCAACCAAGATGATTGTAGAATCCATTCATGTCACATTCGATGAAGATCAGAATGAGCATTCTACCTCAGCAAGTGAAGACATAAGTGGCATAGATACTCTATGCAATCCAGAACACTCCATTGCTGAACAGCCTAAGTTTCATCCACACTTTATTCCTAATAAGTTTAATGAAACTGATCAAGTTCAAACTCAGTATCACTCAAATGAGACTAATACTGAGGTTCCCATAACAGAGGACCTCCATACTGAGTTTCCAACTAATGATCTGAACCACTCTATCTATGAAGAAGGTGAAACATCCAACACTTCACAAGAATCCACATCAACTCTGCAAAATGAAGATGAACAGCAACCTGCACTGTCTAATACTGATCAGAATTCCACTCAGTATCAGACAGACAACACACCAAATCAACAAGATATTGTTGATACTATTTCAAATGCTCCCTTAGGAAACAATTTAAGGGAACACAGAGACCATCCACACTCAAACATTATTGGTCCTATTGAAGAAGGTGTCCAAATAAGAAGAAAATTAGAATTTCCAACCCAAGCAACTGCAAATCTTTGTTTCTTCTCAAGTTTCTTATCTACCATTGAACCAAAGAAAGCTGATGAAGCTTTATTAGATGAAGATTGGGTAGAGGCTATGCAAGAAGAGCTCACAGAGTTTGAGAGAAACAAAGTTTGGAACTTAGTGCCACCTCCTTCTGGCAAAACTATTATTGGTACTAAGTGGGTGTTCAGAAACAAGATGGACAAGGATGGTGTTGTCATCAGAAACAAAGCAAGGTTAGTTGCTCAAGGTTACAGGCAAGAAGAAGGCATTGACTATGATGAAACTTTTGCACCAGTTGCAAGAATTGAAGCTATTAGGTTGTATCTTGCATATGCAGCCTTTAAGAATTTCAAAGTTTATCAGATGGATGTCAAAAGTGCTTTTCTAAATGGAAAACTACAAGAAGAAGTTTATGTTAAACAACCTCCAGGTTTTGTTGATCCCAAATTTCCTAATTATGTTTTCAAGCTTGATAAAGCTCTATATGGGCTCAAACAAGCTCCAAGAGCCTGGTATGACACCCTGTCTGAGTACCTTATTGAAAATAAATTTACAAGAGGTAAAATTGATAAAACATTATTTTCAAAAAGGAAAGGTTCTGACATCTTACTCATTCAGATATATGTAGATGATATTATCTTTGGTTCCACTGACAAGTCAATGTGTGACTGGTTTGCTAAGATAATGTCAACTCAGTATCAGATGAGTATGATGGGAGAACTTACTTACTTTCTTGGTTTACAAGTTGAACAAAAGCCTGATGGCACTTTTATAAATCAAAGTAAGTATGTGCATGACATGTTAAAGAAATACAAATTTGAAAATTTATCTTCTATGCACACTCATATGGGTACTCAGGATAAGATAAGTAAGGATGAAACTGGTAAACCAGTATGTCAATCCACATACCGAGGTATGATTGGTTCCTTACTTTACTTAACTGCTAGTAGGCCTGATATCCTGTTTGCCACATGTTTGTGTGCTCGGTATCAGGCTGATCCTAAAGAATCACACATGAAAGCAGTTAAGCGCATCTTTAGATATCTTACAGGTACTCCTAACCTGGGTCTTTGGTATCCCAAAGACTCAAACTTTGACCTTGAAGGGTACACAGATGCAGATTTTGCAGGTTGTAGATTGGACAGAAAGAGCACAAGTGGAGGATGTCAATTCCTAGGTGGAAGACTAGTTGGCTGGTCATCCAAGAAACAGAATTCGGTAGCAACTTCCACAGCAGAAGCAGAATATGTTGCTGCAGGAAGTTGTTGTGCTCAATTATTATGGATGCAGTATCAACTCTTAGACTATGGGTTCAACTTTCATAAGACTCCAATTCATTGTGATAACAAGAGTGCTATTGCTATCACAGATAACCCAGTCTATCACTCCAAAACCAAGCACATTGATACCAGACACCACTTTATTCGAGATAATGTGGAAAAAGGTAAGGTTGAGGTAGATTATGTACCAACAGATGAACAATTGGCCGATGTGTTTACTAAACCTCTCCCTGAGGAAAGGTTTATGTATTTACTAGGGCAATTAGGTATGTTGAATCCTTAATCTTTCTTAAATTTTCTTTAACACTGAGCGCTCAGTATCACTTCTGTTGATACTGACCACTCAGTATCACTAATCTGTTATCATCAAAATTTAAAATTTTTATTTTTTTTATTAATTTCAAGAGAAAATTAATTGTTTTTATATTTTTTAAAATTTTTAAAATTAATTTTTTTAACTCAGTATTGGGGTATGACGGCTCTTACACCGAGCTTCATCCTCATACTGCTCAACGGTAACATTTCTTAATAAGAAAGTTACCGTTGGCAGAGGATAAGGTCGTCAAATCAGCCGTTTTTACTTCCCCATACCTTAATTATCTTTAATCTCCTGTAAATAACCGTTTTTTTTACTTCAAATATTTTTCAACAGTTATTTCATTCTTTCATTTAAAATTCTCTCTGCGATTAACGATTTCATTATTTCTTAGCAAGCACAAACACTTAAAACAAACTCAAAATATAATACTAGCCAGAATGGACAAGATGAGTGGTGATATTGACTCAATAAAACAGTCAGTCTCACTACTTCAACAATCACAACAGCCTCCACAAACTCCACCATGTTCACATGGTGACCACAATGAAGAAGGAGAAGGAGAATGAGGTGCTGGTGATACTGATGCTGCAACTGAGCCCATGTCCTCCCCTACTCTTGAACAACATGAGGGGGACATGGGTGGTGATACTGATCCTCTTCCCTCCTCATCCAATGATAACAAAAAGGGGGAGAAGAGACAAAGAGATACTGAGGTTGATCAAACTGAGCCATCTGCTCAGGGGGAGAAAAGAAGACGATTGAATGAAGATCAACCTCCACAACAAGAACAGCAACATCAGCAGAGTCCTCATACTGAACCACTTCGATTTCAGTATGAGAGAAGAAGACAAAGAAGTAGGTCAGTACCACACTTTGAAGACCCACTTGAGCCATCTGCTTAGGGGGAGACTCACACTGACCAACCACAGCAAGCTTATACTGAGCCACCTGTTCTAGAAGAAAATAACTTGCAAATTGTGGTATATAGGCCTTTCATCTGGCCTATTGCTGATGATGAAGATGAAGAACCAGGTTTAGTGAACTTTGCACTGAATCTGGTAGAACAAGAAAATTCTTCATCATCATCCTCGGATGATGAAGAACCAGAAAATCTGGTGATTAGAAGAAGGAGTTCCTTGTCAAGAAGACCCATCAATGCAGTTCTCACTTTTTCTGAATCAAGTGAGGAACCTGCTCCTTTGGTAACAAGACAAAGAAGACCTGTTCATACATTGGACAGTGACACTGAGCAGGCTCCAAGACTGACTTCTCAACAACTCTGGGCAGAACAAGAAAGATTTTTATATGAGCAAGAGTTGGGAATCAAAGCTGAACCAGAATCTGACCTAGATACTGATACTCCTGGTTCTTCACATAGAATCTCAAGAAAGGGTCCAGACCATATTCAACATTATTGGAATATGGTTGCTGCTAGGACTCAGTATAAGGAAGAAAGGAAGGAGTTCTTGAGGACCAAAACATTTCCAAATGTAAGGGGGATACATTGGTTAAATCTGGATGTCAATAAAGTAAAAGTGAAGCTCAAAGAAGGAAGAATCACTATCACTTGTACTGGCTTAATCAGTCCTCCCATGAAGATATTTATTCATGATATTCAAAGAATTGGTCTTCAAGACTGGGTGAAGATCACAAGACTGATCAAAGAGCTTCCAAAGAAATCAACTTATGATCAAATAGTCTTGGATGAGATCTGTGCAGTAGCTGCAATATGTTATGAGAAGGACTTACTTCATGAAATAGAGTACAGAACACTCAGTGTGATGACTGAGGCTTACTCAAACAACAGACCAGAATGTCTTCATACATACAAGTATCTTAAAAAGTACCCTCTTCCTCCTAACCTTGTGTTTCAGGATCAAAAAAGTGTCATATATCCAACTTCTGGATATATGTATACTGACTCAGAGGATAGAGAGTGCTTCATTTCTGAAGAAGATCTACCAAGAGCTCAAATCAGTCACCTTGTTGGACTGAAATGGATGATCACCAAGAAAGAAGACTCTTGGTTCAGAAAGAAGATTGTTGCAGTTCTGAATTGTAGAAGGGATGAACTCAAAAGCAGAGAAGAGTTTGTCCACATCAAACAAGAAGTCTTCTATGAGAATGAAGCCATCAACAGCAAATGAAGAAGAAGATGTTGCTACCTATGCTGTTGTATTTTTTGTTTATCTCTTTGTAATTGTTTTGTTATCATTAGATAGGGGGAGATTGTTAAGGAAAAAAGCCTTGCCCCTTTGGATCTTAAGATAACTAAACAACCTAGACTAGTTTTGATTTATATGTAGAATAATATAGCTAAGTTTAGGTCTGATACTGAGTGATCAGTATTGGAACTCAGTATCAGTACTCAGTATCAGATAGTGATACTGAGTACAAGGACTGAGTAGAAGGACTGAGTGATACTCAGTATAGTAACGGACTAAGATCAAATCCCTTGATCTTAGTCATTTCCCTTACTTAGTCCTTCGGTTACTCCTTTGCTCATCATGTAAGATTTCTATAACATTATAAATAGAGATCATCTTGCAAAGGAGTACTCACCAATTTACTTTACACTTTCATATCTTTGTAATTGATCAGTGGTCTTGTTATTCCGTAACAAGCCACACTTAGTGGATTTATACATTGACTATATTCTTGTGTTATCACTCTAATATTTCTCTAAGTATAATATTCTATCAATTAACATTAAAACAGGGTTGTTGTGACCTAACAGCTGTGATTAAACAGAATTTGTATCAAAACAAATTTGGGCCAAAGCAAAATGATATGGGCTTATCAAAAATTTGTATACGGATTATCGATATTTACAAAAATGATATGGGCTTAGATGTTTAAAAATGTGTATTCTTTTGACATTTGGGCCGGCCGAACAAGTCTAGAAGCATACACAGGCGCCGAACTATGATTGATCGAATAAAGCAGATCGATTTTTCAAGCAGATTAAAAACGATTTTGTTTAACTAAAAAAAGATCGACTTTGCTGAATTGACTGAAATTACAATCGATTTTGTTTAGAATCGATTTTGACTGCGATTTGCGGAATTGACTGCGATTACAATCGATTTTGTTTAGAATCGATTTTGACTGCGATTTGCGGAATTGACTGCGATTACAATCGATTTTGTTTAGAATCGATTTTGACTGCGATTTCAATTCCGAAATCAGAATTCCTAAATCAGAATTGCGATTTGCGGATTTGTTTAGAATCGTTTGAAATCAGAATCAAGTAATCTTCTCATTGAATCGAGCATATGTATTGAATCGATTTAGAATAAGATCTTGAGGAGCCGAACAATAGGAATCGAACAATAGGAATCGAAGAACGATTGTTTGTTAATCTGATAATCGAATCATGAAGTCTGTAGATTGATCAGTGTAGCCGAACTATGATCGAACTATGAAGTCATCTGTTAATTGAATTGATTGATGCCGAACAGTGAAGAATTTTGGTGTGTAGCCGAACTAGGTGAAACTTGGGCTTTTGATTTAGCTTTGATTAAGTTCGGGCCGAACTAGGGTTTGGGCCGAACAACTCAACTGGGCCGAACTTCTACTTCGGGCCGAAGTTCTTACCTCGGGCCGAACTACAACAAAACTCAATTTGGGCCGAAGTTATATGCCTAACTACTTCATTGTTCTTGAAGCCGAAGTATTTGACGTATGAACACAGTTGGTCAAAATATCAACATTTCAATCTGATTCAGCTCAATTCTTCACCGATTTCAGTGATTCTTTTTGCTAGACGTTCGAAATCCAATTGCTAATACTTTTATCCGATCAATTTCTTCAATCCATAACACAAAAGCTTCGATTCTTCGATTTTCAGCAACTTTTGCACTTTTTGTCACTTTTTCTCTAAAATCATCAAATTGAAGATCGATTGTTGACGGAATTGATCTGAATTTGATTCTATTATGCTTAGAAACACTGGAGAAACACTGGAGAAACACTAATCTCTGATCAAATCTTCGATTTGGACAAAAAATTTACAACATTAAATTTCTCATTGACGAACAAACTTTTCTTCAAACTTTCTCAGATCTTGATCATTTTAGCTCGATTTTGGATCTTCTCGCAGAGAGATTTCGCTCTGATACCACTTGTAAGATCGTTTAACACTAAGATCGAGCTAATTCATTGAGAAACAAGATGAATTGAAGTATAGTGTGTGTGATCTTGGTGTAAGTGTGTGTGAGTTAGTTGAGAGAGATGGAGGGAATATGGTTAGCTTTCAAAAGTGTAATTCAGTTAATGATTGGAAAGCTTACAATTAGTGAAAGGTAAAATCTCTTAAATACCTAGCTCACTAATCATCATGATTAAGGCTAAAGACTAGACTAATACTATTGCAATATTACACTTCTAGTCCCCTAACTATTGTATACAACTAAATTGACCCTAACAAATATGTATAGATTAGATGTAATATTCTTAATAAAATGTTACAAGTTCATTATAAAATATACATATATACGAATACTACAAGATAAAATGGAATAATAAAAAAGGGTAATGTTATTTTGATCCTTAAGGATAATATTATAGCTAGTTATTGTATAAGTTATAATATAATTAAAACTGTAAAGTACAAAGTTATGATTTCATTATAACTAGAAATTGTACAAGTTGAAATTATATGATTAACTAGAAATATACAAAGTTATATATATGTATTAAGGTGTATAAAGTTATAAGTTGTTATAACTAGATAATTATACAAGTAAGTATTTTACAAGTTATGTAATATACTAGATTAATGATCAAGTAATAAATAACAAGAAAAACTTTATAACCTATATTTAACTAGTTCAAGTTAAATTTAAGAAAGGTTAAACAAACTAAGAATTATTATATATAGTCTTTATATAATAAGTTTATTAGTTTTCACCAAGTATAAACCGGTGATTGTGTTAGCTTAAGTTTCATCCTGGTTATTGAAGCTAGTGGGAGCTACACAAGAAAATCACAAAGTTTATAAGTGTGTCGTTAAGACATAAGTTTTTGTCGAATCTAATAAGTCAAAACAAATGTTTAATTTCACTATTAGACATATGAAGAACTAGGTGTGTTAAACTAGTTTATGTTTCAAGTTCATGAATCATAAAATAATTTAAAAGTTTAATATAAGTTTATAAGTTTTTCAAGTAAGATAAAACAAGTAAGTTTTATTCTAGATAAGATGTTTTCACAAAATCTAGTAAAACGTTTTGTACACCTCGTTTTAGGTATACATATAAAATCGTGTAAATTCTTGAAACTATAAGTTTTAAAGTATAGTTCTTATGTTTTAAAAAGGTGTCTTGTAGAACCCTTCAATTCACAAGTCACACATTTTAAACAAGGATTAAGATTGGAATAAGGTTTAAGTTTAGTTTAAGACTTAAACAAACCCAAGAAAATCTTAGATCTAAGTACTATCCACCTAGTGGAACACCTCACTTGTTAAACGATATTCATATTGTAAGGATAAAGAACCTTAGATATGGATTCAAATCATTGGGAGTGTTAGGGTGTGTAAGGTTCTGTGATAATCGGGAATCCCGGCGCAGAGCATCGCACTGTCTTAGATGGTCTGATCTACTTTGGTGATAATCGGGAGTCCCGGCCCAAAAAGTACTTGAGTAGAATAAACATACTAAACTTTATTACTAACATAGAAATGTACAATTAGATTGTACAAGGTTGTAATAAGTTATAAGTCTAAAGATTCTACGACCCTAGGAATCGTGTCAAGTCTTGATACGATCGGTAAGGAAGTTACCTACCAGAAATAGCACGTCTCGTCGGGAAGTGCCCAAACCTTGCGGCGAGAATGTGATATATGGATCCTAGGCCTAAAATATTAATTATGGGTTTATAATATATTTTAGAGAATGTTTATTGATGATTACTAATTAAACTGGGATTGATTTGTAGATGGCAGCAACAAACGCAATCGCGACAACAAGTACCAACAATCTCTCACTTCGCTCAATCCTCGAAAAGGACAAGTTGACTGGGTCAAACTTTCTCAACTGGGAGCGCAATCTTCGTATTGTGCTCAGGCATGAGAGAAAGTGGTATGTCTCGGAGAGAGCAGTACCAAACACCCCTGTTGTTAATGCCAGAGCTGAAACGAGGCAAGCTTATGATAAGCATGTCAGTGATGCACTCGATGTGAGCTGTCTGATGCTCACCACTATGAGTCCTGAGTTACAAGCGGGACTTATGGATGTGCATGCATTTGAGATGATCCAGCAACTTAGGGATTCATTTCAAGAGCAAGCTCGCACTGAGAGGTTTGACATCAATCGAGCCTTCAACTCTTTCAAGATGGTCAAAGGAACGCCGGTGAGTGCCCACGTCATGAAAATGAAGGGACACATGGATCACCTCGCTAGACTTGGTCACCCCATATCGTTGCAAATGGCAACAAATACTATACTCAACTCGTTGTTTGATGACTACAAGTCTTTTGTGGTCAACTACAACATGCATAATATGGAGAAATCCATTGCTGAGCTACATTCCATGCTCAAGAAAGAGTTGAGTTTGGTGACCAAATCTAAGGACGTTCTCTTGATCGGTAATGGCGGTGGCGGTTGGAAGAAGAGAAAAGGGCATGGTGGTAAAGGAAAGGGTAAAACCTATCCTAACCAAGGAGTGCCAAATGGTAAAGGTGTAAAACAAAAGGTCAAGAAGGTTAAGCCTAACACTGCGAGGACCGAGAACCGGTGCTTCAAGTGTGGTGAGGCTGGGCATTGGAAAAGGAATTGTCCAAAGGGTGCAAGTGGTAGTGGAGGAAACGCAAGTTCCTCAGGTAACACAACCACACTTCTTAATCACTTTAAGATACTTGTAAAGTACGTTACAAGTAATCTAACTTTTGCAATCATTTATTGCAGGAGGAGATGAAAGTGATGATGACCGGCATGAGATGGTGATGATCCCACGAGCACCAAGTTTTATAATTCAGTATTTTGTGGATTCGTTTTAAACAATTTTACTTTATTGTTTGGATAATTTTATTTTGTTAAAACAAGTTTTATTTTAGTTTTAATTAAATTTCGAATCCATTGTTGAATTATATTGTGTGCATGTGTGATAATTACACTAGTCAAGGTTTATGACTAGATTGTAAGTCAAGTTTTGATTTACTTATATTTCATGTTTATATGTATTTGTTTGATTGTTGTATAAATAATGTCTTGATAGCTCAAAGTATTTAGATGCTAGTAATTAGAAAGTTTTTCTTATGAAAGTATTTAAGAGTTTTATGGAAGCATAAGGTTCAAGAGTTATTGAACTTAGTTAAAACATCTTAATTAATAGTCATTACTTATGATAGAAAGTTTTAAAGTATTAGTATTAATATAGTATGATTATATTGGATATAATCAAGACAGACTTTAAGAGTATTATTACAAGTCTTTTATACTTGTAGTAAAGGATTTAATGAAGTCATAATTCCCTAATAGGAATGATTGGATATTCGTATAATCCAAGTAAAATGACTTAGACATTAAATGACTCTTAAAAGGGACAAACTATATTACTTAAGAATTAAAGGGTATTATTGCAAGTCTCTTATACTTGTAATAAATACAATATTTAATCAAGTCATAATTCCCTTATAGGAATAATGGATATTTGAGGAATCCAAGTAATTACTTTGGCATTTAATATGATTCTTAAAAGAATACTAATGTGTTTAAGAATTGATAGTATCATTTCAAGTGTTTCATACTTGTTAGATACAGTATTCAATAAAGATCATAATTCCCTAAACAGGAATAGTGGATATTCGCAAATCCAAAGGATGATCTTAATTATTGATAGAATTCTTAAAAGATGAAACTACAATTTATTGGCTAGGTCAAAGTAGTAGTTTAAGAGATGCTTAAATTCCATAAAAGTAAGTGGGAGCTAAGACTAACATAATTCATTAAAGACGTTGATGAATTTAGTAAGTTAGCAAGACATTGACAACAAGGTTTTACCAAGTCGTTAGCCAAAGAGTTAAGAGAAATAATAAATGATCATTGATTATATTATTGCAAACCTAATAGCGTGATCACAAGTCTTGTGATTAATTATTGCATATCTAATAGGTTGTTAACACTTCAGTGGATAACACTATCATTTAAGGAAATTTCTTTAACTAGTAAGAATATCTACAAATCAAGTAACTAAAAGAGGCTTTAGTCACAAGGATGATTTTATGAATTCAAGAAACTAAGGAGTTAATTTCCAATCCTCCTATGTTCACCGAATTACATAAAAAAGGCAAGACTAGAATATGTTCTAGGTTGTTGCAAGAACAATATCTAGCAAAGGCAAAAGTAATAGTATTCCTAAATACTCGTCTTATGTCTATAGTTTAATAGAAATGATTGGTTTAGTGATAAAAGTTACAATTAAGTTTGTAAGAATCATTAAGTAATCAACACGAACGAAAGGAATAAATAATGACCCAGTAATAATTCAGTATCTATGTCCAGTGAGGAATAGTACATGAGTTAGTATCATTTTTATTCAGACTTTGTATGTTTTACATCATCCATGAATAAAAATCTATTTATTCAAAAAGATACAAAAATCCGTGACTACTCGTCTTGGTGAGAACCTCGATGAGACGTTAACGTCATCACGGTATTTGGTGGTAGATTCGAAGTTCTTAGAAGATAGCTACACAAGTTTTGGGTAAACCAAATATCGGTGATATTCTGTTGGAGCTCAACGAATATTGGATTGACCACCGTGACAATACTTCGTGGTTGAAAAGTTCAAAAGTATTGTTCACTAGGATTGTCCTTAAGCCTGAGGTATTTGGTTTAGGATACAATGACTAATGTGCTTTGGTTCAACTCAGACAATTCTGAAATACGTTTGTCATACGAGGCGATACTGGGTACAAAGGAAGTTGTATTTTAAATCGAAATATAACAAGATGGTAATTGCACCTCCTCTTTAGGAGAGATATTTATAGGTCCTTTGACATGATGAGAAACTGGCAAGTGCACGGCCGTGCCCAAACGAACTGATTTGTTCTTTGTCGTTTACTAATCGTAGAGGACCCATAATTGATTGGGTACCTAAATTGTTTTAATTGTTTTATGTAGAATATGTGGTATCTTGATTCTGGATGCTCTAGACATATGACTGGAAACAAGAACCTATTAACAAATTTTAGAGATAAATATTTGGGAACTGTTCGGTTTGGAAATGATCATTTGGCTGCTATCATGAGAACTGGAGATATTATTCGTGAAAATTTAATCATTCGAAATGTTACTTATGTCGAAGATCTAGCTCATAACTTGCTTTGCATCGGTCAATTTTGTGATAAAGAGCTAGAAGTAAACTTTCGAACAAAGAAGTGTGCTGTTCATGAAGGAATTATGTGCACATTTAGTCAACCTATGATGATACATCCATGCCTACGAAGAGGAATGATTCATAATAGTCATTATGAATCAGTTAAGTATTAAGTTAAGTTTAACTTATTACTAGATTAGTTTAACTAACTAATTAATACAAGTAGTTGTACATTTACTAGTTGAGTAAATATACAATGTGTTAATTAAAGGTTATCCATGATATGATTTAAAGCTATTAAATCATATAGTAATTGGATAATATTGTTGTATAAATTATATAAAGGTTATTATATAATAAATTATTGAAAGTATAAATACAAGTATATAATTCGTATATATGGGTACCGAATTATTAGTGTATTAATACTAGACATTTAATAGTTAAGTGCAACAATAATAAACTAGTTAAACTATAAGGGATGGAAATGTTAAAAGGTAGGTTTAATTAAAGATCTAATATTAATTAAACTAGAAGGGTTCTAAGTGCAACTTATTTGTATATAAATAAGAGGCTTAGGGTAACCCTTCTTAGTTCCTAACACCCTACGAAAATCACCCCCTCCTCCTCTCCTTGGCTTCGGCCGAATACACACACCAACACAAGTCTTTGTGTTCTTCGTGTTCTTCGAGTATTGAAGAACAAGTTCATTGCTTAGATCAACTAGAAGATCGCTCGATTTGTTCATCATCAGTGGATCTATCTTAAGCAATCAACAAGGTATGTTTTGGGAAACACTTTTCTCCCTTCTCCCCTCTTGGACGAATTCGACCAAAGAACCCTAGGGTTCTTTGGTTGATGGTCGAACGAACCACACAAGCAATGTGTGTGTTCGAGTTCTTCGTACAAGGTTTCTTTCTTGTTAACCTAATCTAGAACTCCAACATCCCAATCCTTTAGGGTTTAAGGATTAGGTTTAATCCCAGTTCCACATTTAGGGATTAAATCAGCTAGTTAGTTTTAACCGGTCAAGAACAAGTTCATGTTCTTGGTCAGCAAGGTTCGAACCAAGTACACTAGGAGGTCGACCCAAGTGGTTGATCAGTCGCATGGTGCGTAGTGAAACCATATAGTTCGCACTTATAAGGGAAAATAACTTCTTACCGGATCTCGTGACACAAATCTGTTTACCATCAATCACAATGACGTGGTCCCACTTGAAGAAGTATGTTTAATGTCAACAGTGTCGTCAGATGAATCATGGTTATGGCACCGTCGCCTCTCTCACCTTAATTTCAAAACCATCAACAAATTGGTAAAAGGTGGCCATGTATCTGGTCTTCCAGATGTTAGATTTGAAAAAGATCATCTATGTTCGTCTTGTGAAATGGGAAAGATGAAGAAGACATCACATAAGTCAAAACCAGTTCAAAGTACATCCAAATCGCTTGAATTGCTTCACATGGATCTTTGTGGACCAATGAGTGTACAATCAATTGCTGGTAAACGGTATGTGTTAGTAATTCTTGATGACCAATCACGTTATACACGGGTTCATTTCTTACGTATCAAAGATGAAGCTGCTAATATTATTATCGCCTTTATTAAGAAAACTCAGACAAATTTGGAATTAAAAGTCAATACCATTCGGACTGATAATGGAACTGAGTTTAAGAATCAAACCTTAGATTCTTTTCTTGAATCCGTTGGTATAACCCATTAATTTTCCGATGCGAGAACTCCACAACAGAATGGAGTAGTAGAACGAAGAAATCGTACCTTAGTTGAAGCAGCCCGCACAATGCTTTCATTTTCAAAGCTACCTCTATCTCTGTGGGCTGAAGCCATCAAAATGGCATGTTTCACTCAAAATCGTTCTATCATCAACAAAACCTACAACAAGACTCCGTATGAATTGATAAATAATAGAATCCCAAATGTTAAATTTCTCCATGTTTTTGGGAGTCGTTGGTTCATCTTAAATGACAAAGACAAATTGAATAAATTTAAAGCAAAAGCTGATGAAGGGGTCTTTGTTGGGTATTCACGTGAATCTGCATCGTTTAAAGTTTATAATCGATCAAATTGGACGTTAAGAGAAAGTGTAAATGTTACTTTTGATGAGACATTTCCTCTTGATTCACTAACCTCAGATGTCAAATCTCCTCCACCCTCTTCATCTCCTTCCACCTCTGAAAATGACTTCGATGTATTATTTGAACATTTTTATGATGAATATCATAACATCAGACATACATTACTTCAGGAGGCTGGCGTTCCATTTCCTTCAGCTGCAAATGTCCAGTCTATCACTGTCCCTGAGATGCAAATTCCAAGTTCCCCTAATTCTCCATCTCCAACATCTGCTGCTCCTGATAACACCGAGTCAGTATCAAATTCAGACTCGTCTTCGTCATCAATGGGAACTCTCATCACCAGATGTTCCTTCACCTCCTACTCAAGCTGCCGGTGTTTCTGATTTAATCATTGCACCAGCTCAAGCTCCAAAGTTGGTGATTGATTTCTCCAAATTCAATGTTCAAAAAGTCGATCCTCCACCTTCTTCATCCAATTCTCAAACTGCTATGATCCCGCATCCTGCATTCACTGATACCTCCAACCTAATTCCAGGTCAACTTCCACTTCCTCATACTCTGAAATGGACCAAAGAGCATCCTTTACATCAAGTAATTGGAAATCCTAAATCTTCTGTTCAAACTCATAGAGCAACTGCTGGTGAATGTCAATACTCATCTTTCTTAAGCTCTAATGAACCTAAGAAAGTCAGCGAAGCTCTACTAGACCCAGACTGGATTCTTGCAATGCAAGAGGAAATCAATCAATTTGAACGATTGAAAGTTTGGCGTCTAGTTCCAAAACCACCTGGGAAGTCTGTTGTTGGTACAAAATGGATCTTTAAGAACAAAAATGATGAAAATGGGATTGTCATTCGAAATAAAGCACGCCTGGTTGCTAAAGGGTATTCTCAACAAGAGGGCATCGATTATGAAGAAACTTTTTCCCCAGTTGCAAGAATAGAAGCCATCCGAATATTTCTGGTATATGCAGCTCACAAGAATTTTGCAATCTATCAAATGGATGTAAAAACTGCATTTCTTAATGGCATTCTTAGTGAAGAAGTTTTCGTTCATCAACCTGAAGGATTTTTCGATCCACACTTGCCTAACCATGTCTACATTCTTGATAAAGCTTTATATGGTCTGAAGCAAGCTCCTCGTGCGTGGTATGATGTTCTATCAAAATTTTTAGTCGACTCTAGTTTTTCAAAAGGCAAAGTGGACACAACTCTGTTCATCAAACGCCAAGGGGAGGATATCGTCCTCATTCAGATCTGTGTAGATGATATTATTTTTGGTTCCACAAATCCTAAATATTGTAAACGATTTTCAGATCTTATGATCAAAAGATTTGAAATGTGTATGATGGGGGAGATGAATTTCTTTCTCGGTCGACAAGTTCGTCAGTTACCTACCGGGATCTTCATAAATCAATCAAAATATATCACTGACTTGCTGAAGAAGTATATGATGGATGACTGTAAACCAATTTCTACACCAATGTCACCTGGCTCAAAAGTGAATGCTGATCCCGATGGTAAGCTGCTCCTAAAGAGTCTCACTTTCAAGTAGTCAAACGCATATTTCGTTACTTAAAGGGTACTCGAGATCTTGGTCTTTGGTATCCCAAAGAAACTTCATTTGACTTGTCTGCATTCTCTGATGCTGATCATGCTGGCGTATGTTGGATTGTAAAAGCACTTCTGGAGGTGCTCAATTTCTTGGTGATAAATTGGTGAGCTGGTCATCAAGGAAACAAAATTGTGTATCTCTTTCAACTGCCGAAGCGGAGTATGTTGTTGCTGCAAGCTGCCTATCCCAAGTAATTTGGATGCAGTCACAACTGAAAGACTACGACTTTTCATACAGCTATATTCCTTTATATTGTGACTCACGAAGTGCAATTGCAATTTCATGCAATCCTGTTCAACATTCCAAAACTAAACATATTAATCTTCGATATCATTTTATCAA
This sequence comes from Calendula officinalis, assembly GCA_963853835.1. Lineage (NCBI taxonomy): Eukaryota > Viridiplantae > Streptophyta > Magnoliopsida > Asterales > Asteraceae > Calendula > Calendula officinalis. The sequence goes on from OY970825.1 coordinate 51,105,746, forward strand.
AGATCACGTTGAACATGGAAATGTGGAATTGTACTTCGTATCCACCGACTTTCAGTTAGCAGATTTATTTACCAAGGCTTTAGACGAAAAACGGTTTAACTTTCTTGTGTCTAAGCTTGGTATGTTAAATCTCAAAACATAAATCATTTCTACTATTTAATTTCAATTTTGTTTCTGCAAAATGCTTTTCACTGATTAAATCTTTTCAGTATGACTTATATACATTTCAGTATATGACTCGCACTTTAAAGCAATGGCTTATGCACACATCAGTGTATATCCCGTTCCTAACCGTTAAATGGCTTTCAAGTACACCAACTTGAAACCCGCTCTTAATCAGAAAACACAGATCTGTAAAAACTCTTCTCCACCCCTCTGCTGCTGTTACAAGGTACATTTCTGATCTACAAACTTTTAAATATCTTTATTTTGTCGAGGGGGAGAAATAATAATTCTAGGGGGAGAATTAGTATTTCAAGGGGGAGAAACTTTGAAAATTATAAATTTTATACCCGATTGCATAAATAAACGAATTTTCTTTCAAAAGACAATACCTTCCCATGGTTTGCCAGAACCGGTCTGACTTTCCAAGGGAAATACTTTTTAGCCGATTGGTAAATATGAGGGTATAAGTCTAGGGTATAGATCTGGGTGAGTGCAAGGTGATGTGAGAACATGATAATAACAAGAAAACACACCTTTGAGTGCATCCAAACTGTCACTAAACCGGGAAAACACACATCAAGGGTGATCATTCATACGTTGAATGTTTCACTAGACTTTACTGGCCCAGTAAAGCAAATGCACACCACCACCAACCACTCAAATTCCTCTCAACAAGATTTTGTTTCATTTCATTAGGGGACGTAGCACAAAATCTACTGACTACTCATTCGAAATATGACGGTATTGAAAGATAATAACCTCCTGCCCCCGGGTTAAGTCTCTTTGTATGCACAGTGTGTCTAGTTCTCACCCTCAAGAATCTTCCAATATAGGACACCTGCACTACAAAAATGGATCTCCCTGAATCCATCGGAACACTTGTAGTGACATCACATTCTGATGTTTCACGAGGATCGAGTGGAGCTAAAGCTAAAATCACGCCAACTCTAAACGCAGGTCACACATTTGAATCAACGGTTGTGCAAACGACTACCGATTCATACCATGTGATAACATATACTCTATCTGAGTTCGGTGTTACCTTAACAGAACAAGTTGTTGTGCCTTAAAATCCACAATCATTCAGGCAACAACTTATCCGGACACATATCACATTCCGATGAAAAAATCCATGTGAACCTACTAAAATGCAACATCTTTCCAAAGTTGATTTCAATGCACATTAGCATAATAGATCACTCTCAAATTACTCCTATGATCTTCTATATCCAGCATGATCTTCCCCGGAGCCACCGACAATATAGGAACTAAAAATTGAGGGTCCTAGGTCTAGGTGAGCAGAGTCAAGTATCGTGGGATCTTGATTGGGTGCGCTGAGGTAAACATTGAGAGGCGGTATGAAGTATGGGGCGCAAATCAACTTATCACATGGTAACATAAAAACGAGGGTGTGGTTGAAAATGAAAAAGTGAGTTGAGTGAGGAGTGTGTGAGAAAGGGTTAAAGAAAATGGAAAACCCTCCCTAAACCGAACAAAAGACCGGGTAACCACATCTATATCAGACTGCATAAGTTGCTTTCTGATTAAGACATTATGGACCCAGTGATGCAATGCACATCCCCCACTGACCACTCAAGTATAAAAAGTACTTGTTTCAAAATCACGGAGATTACCACATCCACTATCGACATCTCATTTGGAGATTGTTGATATTGAAAAAGAGGATCTACCTCCAGTCCTCGCCTTCGTTTGTCCACGTATAGAGTCTAGAACCAAATTAAATTTCTCTAGGACACAGACATTCCACCAAGCATATCCTAGTGATATTGCCGGAACATTGATAGTGATACCAAACTTATTGGTATTCCACGATGATTGAATGGAAATCCTATCAGTGCTAACATCAAAGCCAACACTGAACGTAGGTCACATAGTTTTTCAACTGTCGTGTTAACGGGAAATCTATGTGATCCCGGTTTACCCTATTTGATTAGGATGTAAATGTGTTATATATTGATTCATTCAAAATATGAATATATCATTATTCAACACATTTTCATCCACAAGCTTCGGAGATTCTTCCTGTTACATGATGATTCAGATAAATCTTGTTCATCATGAGGGGGAGAATGTATTAGCCTAGCTTACTCCACATCAAAAAGACACATATGCACCAGTGAAGGTAGAGTAAACAAGGAACCGAAGACTCCATGAAGAAATAATTGTTTGTTTGAGGGGGAGCATAAACCTTATCAACAATTTTCCGAACAACAATTATTAAGAATCATTGATCGAGATAAAGCCACAAACTTCAAGAAAACACTTCTGCTGTTAATCTCTCTATCAATATGGGTCTCAGTGTTGATCGATCGATATGTATCTTCAAAGTAATGTCTTCAAAATACTTTTTGTGGTTGAAAAGCTACAAGAAGTATATGTTTTCACAAATTAACAAAGCTCAAGCCTGATCCTGATACATTATTGTACAGCGAAAAATCTACAAGGCTAGGATTTTGCTAAAGATGAAGACTTCGAAGATATGCTTCCCAGACTATTGTTACAAAGGGGGAGATTTGTTGGGTCACATTTTAGTGTATTCAATAGTCAAGGGGTGTAATGTGACATTTATTGTAATCAATAGTCTAGGGATATTTTATGTTATTAGTCAATATTAGGCCTAGGTATAAATACCTAGTTGTAACCTAATTATCATTAAGCTTGCCGACTTATTGAAATCGTACGATCGTTTGTGTGTGTGCAAAGCTTCTTCTTGTTCTTCTAATTCATCATTGTTATTGCTTAATCTGTTGATTAATCGATATATACGGATTCACACTAGGGGTGTTAACGATTCGAGTCGAGTTGTATATCAGGAAATTTGGGCTTGGCTCGTTTAGTAATTACTTAGCTCGAGCTCGACTCGAGCTCGAATAAGCTTTTAAAACTGGACTCGAGCTCGATCTCGAGCTCGAATATTTATATAATGTTCGAGCTCGAGCTCGATACTCGTTTATGATTCCATATGTTTTAAAAATAACTAATTTACAAACTCGAAAAGCTCGTTAATTATTCGACTCGTTAACACCCCTATTAATATATGTATATTCTTGTACTTATTGTATAAAACACTTGTTCGGCTCGTTAGGATCGAATCGTGAAGATCATCTGGCTCGTTTGGCTAGAGACTAAACGAGCTATCGAACGAGCCGATTCGAGTATTAAATTATTAGGCTCGGTTCGTGAAATTAATCGAGTCTCGTGAAACCCGAGTTAAGGTTGTGAGTCGAGTTTAATAATCAAGAGTTGAGGCACGGCCATAGGCCAAGGGCCAAACTTTGTCAAGCTAACGAGCGAGTTTGTTATGTTTTAAGTTCGGGTCTGCCAATTGAGTTTTGAACAATCGACCTCCCTTACACAATAGGAAGAATTAACCACTTAGACAATGCAATCATTTGTTATCCACATTTTAGAATCATTTCATATAAAAATAAACTTGAAAAAAAGCTAATGACAAGTCTATTATGAACAAACCTTTATTAATTTTTTACTATCACTATTGTATATAGATAGGAGTTATATTTTAAATTTGTTTTGATTAAAAGTGTGAAAGTATTTATATAATATTTCCATATCACAATAAGTAATACATTTGAGGTTTCATGGTTTTAGAAGTAAAAGATTAAAGTATAAGTTATAATATATTAAAGTAGATAGTTAGTGGATGATGACTTTTAAAAGTAAACACTAAGGGTATAAGGATAATTTTACTTTATTAAGATAGATAGTTAGTGGAGTTTGAGTTCCAAATTATTACTAAATAAGGTAACTTTTGAAGTATATTACTTATTTTGAAACACTCGTATATGAAAAGTGTATCACATATTCTGATAGGGAGGTAGTATTAATTTATTTTTATGATTTAAGTCGCCAACTTAATTTATCACTAGATGTTGTGGACCAAGATGGTCACGCATTGACTTAGGCTACAAATATATTCGCATCAAATTACAAACATTAAAGTGAACTACAAATATGATATTTCGTTGAATTTGATTAGTCTAACAAACAAAAAGCAAAGTGAATATCATCAATTATAAATTAAAGCTGAGCTACTAGGGTATTAAACCAATATGTGTTATTTAATGAATTAGGTAAACAAATCAAAATATGTTGTTTATATAAAATTGAAAAAATGGTCTCGAATGATTTAAATATGCAATTCCAGCGGAAATAAATCAGTCATTTTCGCATCTTCCTAAACAGATGCTTTTGCAAGAAATTTGTCTTCTTTTGACAATTTTCATGTTATTTGTTTATAATTTTTTCGGATTCAAAATAAGTTATATATTTTTCATTTTTGTATATCAAATTAAATAATACACTTTAGAATTTATATTATTTGGTGAAAAATAAGGGTTCACACCCACTAATTATCTAATTTAATATACTAAAATGACTCATTTACTATCAAAGTATAAATTACGTATTTCCAATTTCAGTCAAAGTATTTTATTAGTTAAGATCGTTAATTTTCATATAAATTTGTCCCTGTGACTCTTGCATCCTTGCACAACAGACTGTTTTTTTGTTTTGTTTTTTTTGTGTGTGTGGAAAACATAGGTGTAAACTAAGGGAGATGGAGAGGATGGGAGTGCCGGTGATTGATATGCAACAGTCGCAGGGATTGGCGGAGGAAATAGTGAAGGCGTGTGAGGAATGGGGTTGTTTTAGAATGGCAAACCACGGTGTGCCACCGGAGCTCATGGCGGAGATGAAGGCGGTAATGGCCTCCCTATTTGATCTCCCGGAGGAGGTCAAGAAGCGGACAGTTAATCCTGGACTAAGCACGGGATACATCGAACGGAACCTAGTTGGTCCGTACTTTGAAGGCTTCAGTATCGATGATATCGCTAATCCTGACGACTTTTGTGACAGAATCGATGCATCTATACACCAAAGGTATTGTGATTATGGTTATAGCGGTTGTTTGCAAGTAGCGCCTTTTAAGTTTTGGGTTCTTATTTTCTTCTCATGATAGTTATTAGATTATTTTTTTTTCTAATAGGAAATATATCTGGACTATGTAATTATTATAATTATTTAAGAGTTGTGTCATTCATCGTAGACATCAAAGAACTCATATTTTTTAAGGGTTATGATAACCATTGCCCTTCATGCAATGATTAAGGATACTAAAATACAAGTCTTAAAGTATAACTACCTTAAGATGGTTATAAAATTAAAGGATGGTTTTTTTTATGGTTAATTTACAATAAATTAAAGCTTTCGTTTTCCCCTTAAACAATGGCCTTTGGGCATTTGTTAGAAATAACATTTTTTTAATTATAAAACAATCTTTTGAGCATTATATGAACATCTGGTAGGGGTATTTAAAATCAGATATTCGGATTTTTAGATACCTGAATTTTGAGTACCCGGATTTTTGGATAGTGATTTTTACTATCTAAATTCAGATTTCGGGTATCCGAAATCCGTACATCCAGTATCCGGAAAAAAATAAAACAAAATATTCAAATATTTTTCGAATTTTTTGGATATTTTTCAAATATTTCCGATACTTTTCGTATATATTTAGGGGATTTTTGTATATCCGTATTTTATGGTACTCAGATTTTCGGGAACTCGGATTTCGGATATCAGATACTATTCCGGATACCTGTTTTTTCAGATATTTTAAACACCTAAGTCGTAGCATCATACAAGATAAAAAGCTACTAATTATAGACAAATTGCGTAGAAAAAGATGCGCATAAATTAGACATTTCTTGGAGTGAGTATTGGTGATATATAAATCATTCTTAATGGGGTACAAAACTAGGGGTGTCTCCGAGATTTTAAGTGCCCTGTGCGAAAACATGAAAATGAGCCTCCTGAATACAATATTTTTATAAAAATTTAGACTTTCTAAATTTTTTTTTCTATTAAATTATTAAGTTGACTTAAATTTTAATATTATATATATAAGATATATATAAAATTTGGGCCCCTATAAAATATGGGTCGTGTACAGCTGCACCTCCTGCACCTCCTCAAATACACCACCGTACAAAACGATAATAAGTCAAATTTGGATTGCTTGTTATAGGGGTATCATATACAAGTACCTAAAAGCTATTGATGATCTCGCCGGAATTCTTGGTCGGAAGTTAATGGAAGGCTATGGTTTGGCCGGAGTTTTGTTGGATGGATGGCTTTGCCAAATGAGAATGAATAAGTACCATTTCTGCCATGAAAGCCTAGGGTCTATCGGAGTCTACAACCACTCTGACAGCTCATTTTTTACCATTCTGTATGATGATGAAGATGTAAATGGTCTGCAGGTGGTTGACAAACTCTCCGGCGAGTTTACTGCCGTAAATCCTATTCCCGGTACACTAGTTTTCAACATCGGCGATATGGCCACGGTAACTTTAACTTGTTTTAACAGTTGAAACAATAATTTTAACTTGTAATTGGTTGTCTAGTTCTCTCCGGAAATGTGTGTCATACTTCGTTAGTTTGGTTATCCTCTTGTCAACTGATTAGTTTCTGAAAAATTCATGCCAACAACAATGGGGTCATGTCCATCGGGTTATCGGGTCGGGTTATAGCTCTTATCAGGTCGGGACCGTCAGGCCTGATGTAAAAAAATCTTAATCTGAAACCCGAACCGATTAGGATCCGGGTTTTCCGGGTTCGGGTTGGTCGGGTTTCGGGTTTGTCGGGTTGACCCGATCGGGTTGGTCGGGTTGCACTTGAGTTAGGAATTAAAGGTAAAAATTAAAATAATTAGTTAATATATTATTTTTTATGAGTTTTTATTTAACACTTGTAATTGTTAATTAATTTTTATTAAATAATTTATCATATAATTTGCTAATTAATTGATTTAATAATAAAAGTATCTTAATTTTTATAGGAAATAAAACACTTAAACAAAAGTAAGAAATTATAACCTGAAACCAGACCCAATTACGAATCGGGTTGGTCGGGTCGGGTTTAAAAACCCGATAATAACATGGGACCCGCATAGACCCGACCTGATTAGCATAATTGGGTAGGGTTTGAGTCGGGTCGGGTCAAGCCTTTGGGCACCCCTACCAACAATGTCCTTACTTCCCTCTTCAGTTTTGACATATTAGCGTTAAATCATCATTTTTTATTTAAATACAAATCTTAATATATTATAAAACTAAAAACACAAATTTGTAAAAAGAACATAGGGTCTAGGCCTATGCAAATTGAACCAAGTATCGACAAGAATCGTAGAACCGGACCAGACCGAATCAGACGGGCCGAGCTACATCGGTTCGGTTCTCGGTTCCGAGCTGTTCGGTTCGGTTCAAAACCGAGTAAAAGCGAAAAAAGTCGAAGAAATTACATTGGTTTCTCGGTTCGATTCCGGCTTGTTCTCGGTCCGGCCAAAACCATTTTTTCAGTTCTCGGTTCTAGTCGGTCCAGGCATGTTCGGTCCTGTTTTTAGACCGTGCACATGCCTAATAAGACATATTAGCTCAGTTGATTAGATCATTATGTTAATAACGCATACATCAGACATAGTATATTGATGTATAAAAACTTATAAACTTCTTTATTTAACAAAATATATTGATATAAATATATGATATATGTAGGCATGGAGCAACGGAAGATTTTGCAACGTTCAACATAGAGTTTGTTGTTTTGAAGCAAAAACACGTTATTCTATTGCTTTTCTAGTGTGGGGGCCACGTTACAAGAAGGTGGAAGCACCATCAAAGCTGGTGGACTCGGAACACCCTCGTCTTTATGTTCCGATTGATGTCAAAGAATACAATGATGCTCGGATGAAAAGCGGATTAGCCACCGGTTCCCTGGAGCTATTCAGAACCACCACCGACTGAAAACTTCACTAATTATGGCATGTTTGGGAAAGCTTATTTAGAGAATTTTTAACTTAATAAAACTAAATAAGCTTGAATTTTATGCCTTTATAGCTTTATTAAGCTAAAAAAAACTCATAAATAAGTTTTTCCAAACATGCCATTAATGCGCTCGTGATAAATTATCTATATCATGAACCATATGATCATGCATTTATCTAGCTCAAAGTTTAATTTTGATTCAGTTTAACTTTTATGTTTGATTAAAACGATGTTTCAATTGCTTGCGTTCTATGATAGGGTAAAGTTATTGTTCAGTTCTCAATTTTAATAATTTAGAAAGTGCACATGAGTACAAGAATTTTTTTCATTCAATATATATATCAAAAGAGTAAATTTGCAACCATTTTTTTTTTCTTTCATACAATCGTATTTGACATAACACGGCTAAACACTACAAAAGAAAAAAAAAATTCATTTCATATTTTCAGTAAGAGGGGTAGGTGTGGTGGCTGAAGCCACTTCACCACCCTAGCGTCACATAGTATTTCATTTTTCACATTCAAATATCTAAATACTCATTAAACTCAAAAAACTTCTTTTTAGGAACCACTAAAATATCACATACTCACAAAATACCTCAAAAAATACTAAATAAACCTGGAAAAAAGTCACCTCTCATGCCACTTCTGCCATTAAAGTGGCGCACAATATCACTCATGTCACATGCGGTATGATGGCGGTGAGTTTCAAATGGCCACATCATATGGTGTGGCCTTTTATGGTGAAAGTGAGCCAGCCGCCGATCCGAGTCTATTTGAAAATAACTAGAATATAGCATTTTGGGGAGATTTCGGCGGAAGCCCATTGTTGGAACACAGAGGTTCTACTACTGAAATTGAATTACTACTGAAGAAGGAATTTACTATTGATCTCGAGTTACTACTGCTAAAGGCAAAATACTACGGACGATCAAGTTTACTACTGATGTTATATTTAGAGCTGATCGTGTTCGAGATTTTAGTAGAGTTAGTTATAGCATGTAAATCTTTATGTAATTCAATTGTAATCGAATCCTAGAATAATTAGGTTTAATAATTTAGGCTTCAAGGACTATTATATATAGTTCCTTATGAATTGTAAACATACGTGTATTGATCGAACGAATTAATACATTGGAGCTTTTTGTGATAAACTGTGTTCTTCGTTTTATTCTTATTCGATTCCAGTTTACATTGTTCTTAATCTAATAACATAAGTGTTAATCCTCTGTAACTTCTTGTATTAGTAGATCTGGGTTTATAATAACTTGTTTGGTTATTCGATCCTAACAAGTGGTATCAGAGCTTTACGGTTCTAGATCTACGAATTAAGAACAGCAAAAAGTTTCATACTTTCGATCTTAAAATTGTTAATCATGTCTGATAACAATGAAAGTACTCAATCAAACAAAATTCCTATTCTCACTCCCAATAACTTTGGGATGTGGAAAAACAGAATTAAACAGTATATGCTTATTACTGATTATTCTATGTGGGAAATTGTTGTTGAAGGCAACAAAACCATTCAGATTCAAGCATCAAGTTCATTGACTGAAGCAGACAAACTTAAGTGTGAAAAAGAGAATAAAGATAGAGGAATCGTACTCAAAGCTCTAAGCACTCTTTTGCTTGCTATTCCCAATGATTATCAACATCTCTTTGTTGAATATGATGATGCAAAGAAGCTATGGCAGGCACTTGAAAAGAGGTTTGTTGGTACTAAGAGCACCAAAAGAAACATGAAGTCTGTTCTGAAACAGGACTTTGAAAACTTCAAAGGCCAGAAGAATGAAACATTATCACAGGTCTTTGATAGGTTAAACAAGCTTATTGGTGAACTCAATCAAGTTGGTTATAAACCAGACAATGATGATGTCAACAGAAAGTTTCTCAGATCTCTAGGTGAAGAATGGTCTATGTACACTGTGATATATAGACAAGGAGATGCACTAGAAGAAAAAGAACTTGATGAACTCTACAATGAACTGAGAGTGTTTGAATCTGAGGTAAGTACTAAAACTCCAAATCTACCTTCAAACAATGCTGCTTTTGTGTCAAATACAGAAACAGGTCAGGAACCTATGAAGAATGCAGGAACAGAAGATTTAGCCAGAGAATCTTTCTTCACCAGTCATGTGCATACTGCATTGATTAGTGAGGATTTAGAACAACTCAATCCTGATGATTTGGAAGAGATGGATATTAAATGGCAGATGGCCATGCTAAGCTTAAGGACAAAGAGGTTTCTTAAAAGAACTGGAAGGCAAAATCTGTCTTACAATAAAGGTGATAGAGCTGGCTTTGACAAAACCAAGGTTAAGTGCTACAACTGTAGCAATCTAGGTCACTTTGCCAGAGAATGTCCAAACAAAGATCAAAGATCGAGCTACAACAAAAACAACACTTCCAACTCAACTGCCTTAGTATCTCAAGAAGGACAAGGGTATGACTGGAGCTTTCAAGCAGAAGAACACGCACAGAACCAAGCTCTCATGGCATTTACTACTGATTCTTCTACTACTGAGGTACATTCTAAATCCTGCACTCCTGAATGCATTAAATCATACAAAGAATTAGAAAAACTAAATAAAGAAACACTAAAAGAGATGATTTTAAATACAAACAGAAGAATTGAATATAATGGTTGTATAACTGATTTAGAAAACCAAATTAAAATCTATAAAATAACTGATCAAAAGATAAAAGATGAATTGCTACAAACCACTTATGAAAAAGAACATATTGAATTAAAATTAAAAGAAACTTTGATCAAACTTGAAGAATGTCAAATGGAACTAGAGCAGAATAAACTAACCATTAAAAAGTTTGAAAGAAGCTCTAAAATTTTCAATGAATTAACTAGTAATCAAACTACAGAAAAAGTTATTCATGGAGTGTGATATCATGCAGTCCCACCTCCAACAAATTTTATTCCACCATTAAAGTCTAGTACAGAAAGAATTCTAAATGATTTAAAAATTAAAAGTCAAACTGAAACTGAAACCAACAATGAATCAAATGAATCTTCTGATGATGATCAAACAACTGAATCAAATGATACTAGTTTTCACACCACACAAAGTCATATTGAATCCCCAAAATATAACTCAGAAAATATACCTACAATCTTAAGAAGGGGAAATCAAAGGAACTTAAACCAATTAAAAGAACAAAGAAAACCTGAAAATTCTAAATCAACAAAATTATCATGCTTAATTTGTAACAAAGTTAATCACGTAGCTAAAAACTGTCACTTCAATCCTATTAACAATAAAGAATTTAAAATCAACAAAGAAAAGGAAAAATCCTTAAAGTTAAAACAAACTAAAGAATCAAAAGCAAAGGAATCTAAAACACCAGAACAAAAGAAATTCAATAAAACATATGCTAACACTCATAAATTTGGAAGAACTGCACCAAGATTTGTTCAAAATACCAGGTATAACAGTCCAAGCAGAAGTAATTATTTTAAAAACAATGGAACTCAAAATAATTTTCCTTAATTTTCAAAGTTTTCAAACATCAGTAGAAACTATTCCAGGTTTACTACTGGTAAAAACCCTAATTACAATGCTGTCTGGTATAACTACAGAAACACTACTGATCATGCTCAAAACTCATATTACCCAAACACTACTGGTCCATCAGTAGTGAAATTTTCAAAAGCTAAAAACTACGGGTATAAACCTAGATCAGTAGTGAATCAAAACATCAGTACTAAATACAAAACTGCATCTAAGACTCATTCAGTTAAAAAATCTTATTCTCCAATGGATGAACCCAAGACAAAACAAGCTTGGGTTCCCAAAATCAACTAATCCTTTTACTTTATGTACAGAGTATCCAGATCCCTGAAGAAGGTAGAACATGGCATATTGATAGTGGATGCTCTAGACACATGACTGGAAATCTTCAAATTCTTAGAGATTTCTAGATATTTCAAGTCCTTTGAAGGAGGGTATGTTGCTTTTGGAGAAAATCCCAGGGGAGGTAAGATTACAGGTAAAGGTATAGTATCAAATGCCAAAATTACTTTTGATGATGTATTTTATGTTGTTGAGCTTAAATACAATCTGGTTAGTGTGTCTCAAGTCTGTGATAAGAAGAACAAAATTCTTTTTATAGATGTTGAGTGCATCATTCTTTCTCCTGATTTTATTTTAGATGAAAAATATGTTGTTTTAAGAACACCAAGGAGAAACAATGTGTATTTACTGGATATAGGGGGAGAACTCATTTCATCAAATGAGATCAACTGTTTTATATCTAAGGCAAACACAAATGAATCAGAACTTTGGCATAGAAGGATGTGTCACACAAATTTTAAAAATATGAACAATTTAGTTAAAAAGGATTTGGTAGTTGGTCTACCACAAAAATAATTTATGTGTGATCATCATTGTGTTGCCTGCCTAAAAGGTAAACAACACAAGACTTCTCATAAGCCCAAAGCAATTAATTCTATTTCTAATCCTTTGCAGCTCTTACATATGGACCTGTTTGGACCTACAAATGTAATGAGTATTGGAAAGAAACAATACTGCTTTGTTATCACTGATGACTTTTCCAGATACACTTGGGTATTCTTTCTCAGGACCAAAGATGAAACAAGTGAAATAATCAAGATTCTGATTGTAAAGCTGGAAAATACAAGAGATCTCAAAGTGAAAGCAATTAGATGTGATAATGGAACTGAATTTAAAAATACTAACCTAATTGACTTTTGTGATCTTAAGGGTATTGACAGGCAGTACAGCTCACCAAGAACTCCACAACAAAATGGTGTAGATGAAAGAAGAAATAGAACTATCATTGAAGCAGCCAGATCTATGCTTGCAGATTCAAAATTACCAATAACTTTTTGGGCTGAAGCTGTTAATACTGCCTGTTATGTTCAGAACAGAGTATTAATAGTTAAGCCTCATTTTAAAACACCATATGAACTTTTCAATAAGAGAAAACCATCAATAAGTTTCTTAAAATCATTTGGTTGTCCTTGTACTATTCTAATTACAAGAGAACAAATTGGTAAATTTGACTTCAAAGCAGATGATGGAATTTTTGTAGGATACTCAACACAAAGCAAATCCTAAAGAGTGTTCAACAAAAGGCTAAGGATCATTGAAGAAAGTGTAAATGTATCCTTTAATGAAAATCTTATGAATGAACAAGGAAATGGTCCAGATTGGTTGTTTAATATTGATAATCTAACCAAATCATTTGATGTCAATTATGAACTTAATGCAGGAAATTCAAACAATCAAAGCCAACAAGTAGGACCATCATCAAGTGGAAGAAAAGAAATCATGAAATATATCTTAGTTGATACTGCTCCCACATTTGATACTGAGGACAGTACTAACTATGTTAACCCTAATTTCAATGATACCAGTAACAACTCAAATTCTGAAGATACTACTGATCCCAGTAGTAACTCTGGACCTCAGAATTGTGATGATGATTTACTCACTACTGATGCCAGTAATACTGATGCCAGTAACAATAATGATACTACTGAAGTTACTGAAGCGAATGCTACTACTGACACCAGTAGTAATGATGAATCTTCTCAAAATACAAACAATCAAGAAGAAGCAGGGCTAGATACACAAATTCCTGAATCAAATGAATCAAACTTAGATTCTCAACTAACTGTTGACAAAATACCTGGAACAAGAACTGAAAGGAATCATCCTTTGGACCTAGTCCTAAGTGATGTCAATTCATCCATGCAGACAAGAAGCAAATTTAATTCTAATATTTGTAATATAAGTCTAATATCTAATGAATGCATGTATGAATGTTTTCTGTCACAGGAAGAACCTAAGAAGATTCAACAAGCTATGAAAGACTCAAACTGGATCATAGCAATGCAAGAAGAACTTCTTCAATTTAAACTACAAGCTGTATGGACACTTGTCCCTCTTTCAAAAGGAAAAAGACCCATTGGAACCAGATGGATCTTCAGAAACAAGAAAGATGAAAGAGGTATAGTGATCAAAAACAAAGCAAGGCTTGTAGCCAAAGGTTACACACAAGAAGAAGGGATTGATTATGATGAAGTATATGCACCAGTTGCCAGAATTGAGGCAATCAGAATATTTCTAGCATATGCTTCATACAAAAGAATCAAAGTCTACCAAATGGATGTAAAAAGTGCTTTCCTGTATGGAAAAATAGAAGAAGAAGTATATGTATGTCAACCTCCAGGCTTTGAAGATCCAGAACATGATGACTATGTGTTCAAACTAGACAAAGCTCTTTATGGCCTTCATCAGGCACCTAGAGCTTGGTATGACACATTGTCCTGATACCTACTGAAGAACAATTTCAAGAGAGGTGCCATTGACAAGACATTATTCACAAGGAAGGTCAAAGATGATATACTACTGGTCCAAATGTATGTAGATGATATCATCTTTGGATCAACAAATGATCAATTGTGCAAAGAATTTGAAGAACTGATGCAGATCAAGTTCAAGATGAGTTCAAGGTCAAAGATGATATACTACTGGTCCAAATATATGTAGATGATATCATCTTTGGATCAATAAATGATCAATTGTGCAAAGAATTTGAAGAACTGATGCAGATCAAGTTCAAGATGAGTTCAATGGGTCCAATGAATTTCTTTCTTGGACTCCAAATCAATCAGAAACCAGATGGAATTTTGATCAATCAATCAAAATATGTCAGAGACATCTTAGAGAAGTTTTCAATGAAAGATTGTAAAAGTGCAAGCACTCCAATGGAAACTCACAAACACCTACATCCTGATGTTGAGGGGGAGGATGTAGATGAACACCTTTACAGATCAATGATAGGATCTTTGATGTATTTAACTGCATCAAGACCTGACATAATGTACAGTGTGTGTGTATGTGCCAGATATCAAGCAAAACCAAAAGAGTTGCATTTACAAGCAGTCAAAAGAATCTTCAGATACTTGAAAGGAAAACCTTTACTTGGTCTTTGGTATCCACATGCATCACCATTTGAACTCATAGCCTACACAGATAGTGACTATGGTGGTGAATGCCAAGATAGAAAATCTACTACTGGTGGATGTCAATTCTTTGCATCAAGGTTGGTGTCATGGCAATGCAAGAAACAAACTAATGTTTCAACTTCAACTGCTAAAGCAGAGTATGTAGCTGCATCTGCCTGCTGTGCTCAAGTGTTGTGGATTCAAAATCAACTTCTAGACTTTGGTATCTCCATACTTAAAACTCTAATTTTTATAGATAATCAAAGTGCAATCAGTATTGTGAATAATCCAGTAAAACATTCTAAAACAAAACACATTGAAATTAGATTTCACTTTATAAGGGATTGCAATGAAAAGAAATTAATAAAAGTAGAGAAAATTCATAATGATGATCAATTAGCAGATCTTTTTATAAAAGCATTTGATGTAGGAAGATTCAACTTTTTGGTTAGCAGTATTGGAATGATTTTAATAAGTCAAGTCTAAAAGGAAAAGATAATACTAAATTTTTTCAAAGCTAATAAAGAATACTATTTTCCTGTGTAAAGTGTTTTGTACAAATCTTTTAAACTTTCATGTTTCACTAATGGTTATTCATTACTACTGATCTTGTTATTACTACCACAATCTAGTACTGATAGGGTTTATCAGTAGAAATTAAGTTAAGTATAGAAACAAAGGCTACTACTGATGTTTCTACTACTGATACTTAGTTAATACTGATTGGCTGTTATCTGTAAAATACGACAATTACATTATAGACCCTCATGAAAATAACCGTTAGGTTATTATTCGAAGGATATTTTGGTCATTTTGCAGGTTTAATCGAAAAATATAAATACCTGACTGAGATTAGTTTAGCATTATCTTTTCCTCGATTTGATAAACCCTACGCTAAACCCTTATCTCTGCACAACTCGATCAAAACCTAACATCAGTAACAACTGAATTCCGATCACACACTTGAAATTCCTACCAAAACGATCACTCTCTCTGAAAGATTCACTCCAAAGATCAAAATCAAACACAAATGGCAACCCTAAAATCACTCAATGTCAATACTGATCTTAAATATTCAGAATTCCACAACATGTGTGCCTTCTTAAGAAATCCAAATGGCACAAAGGATTTTCGTCCTATTGTGATGTTTCTAAAGAACTCATACATAAAGTTTGTTCTCACCATCAATCCTAAAGCATATCAACAACATTTAGTTGATTTCTGGACCAATGCTGAAAGAACTGAAGGGTCAACCATTTCCATGATCAAATCAACTATGGATGGAAAAACAATCACCATCACTGAACAATCCATCAGACAACATCTTCAACTTCATGATGAATCAGGTATGTTCTCTTTACCAAAGGAAGATCTTGTTGAAAATTTAAAGAAAATGGGATATGAAGGAAGATCAGACATAGTTACTTTTCAAAAGGGTCTTCTTTCACCCCCAATGGAAGTTTTTGGTACACACTATTCAACACTGCATCTCTCCTAAAAGGAGTACTTGGAATGAATTCAACAAATCAATAGCTTCTGCTGTTGTTTGTTTGAGCACAGGACAAGTATTCAATTTTTCTAACATGATTTTTGAAGGAATGCTTGGAAACTTATCATCTTCAAAATTTGTAATGTATCCAAGATTTCTTACTCATATTATTAATTGTGAATTACAAAATCTGTCAACTCCCAAAAACATTTTTGTAACACCAGAGTTGAACAAAAAGGTTTTTGCAAACATGAGAAAACAATTCAAATTTTCTAGTAAAGTCACCCCTCTATTCCCAAACATGATCAATGATCAACCTCCTACTGGAGAAGGTTCAACTCACCCAATTGAACCCCAACCCACTCCACCACCAAATACAGCCCAAACAGAACCCATTGAGTCCACTCAAATAATTGAACCCACAGATGTCCTGCAAGTGTCCCAGGTACATGCAATTAATCCCAGAGTGCTACTCTTCACTCTGTGGAAGACCAGCCCTTAACCAAACACATTTCAAAAACTGCTTCTTCTAGGAAGAAGAGTATGTCCAAACAACCCATTTCATCACCAAGAAGTGATGAGGGTAGAACAGAACCAATTGAATTGACGGATAGGATGGAAAGCCTTAAAGCCAATGTACCTAATGAGCCCAATGATCCACCCGAAGGGGATGAGGGCAGTATTAAACAAACTAAATTGACGGCTAGGAAGGAAAACCTTAAAACCACTGTACAACATTGTCTGGAGTTACTTAATAATCAAAGGAAAACCATGACCTATATGAAGCACTACATCAATACTTTGAACAAAAGGCAGAAGAGATTTGAACAAAGGCTTCAAAGGCAATCCAAACTGATAAGGCATTTACAAAGAAAGATTGCAGTTAGTGAGGCTCAACAAGTTGAGATCACTAAGGGGGAGAAAGATCAAATCCAAGGGATGATTGATCAATCCATTTCAGCAGCAACCCTCCTTAATTTGAAAGAGGTTCATGGTGAAACAAGTCAAAATGTTGGTGAAGAATTGTACAGAGAAATGGATGAGGATATATTTGTGTCTGCAAATCAATCACAAGCAGCAGAACAAATAAACTCTCAAGTTGCTACTGAGCTAATAGAGATTACTGATCCTATGGTTATAACCGAGGAAAAGGAAAACACCAGTAATAAACACAATAGAAGAAAACATTATGGTTACTACTGATGCCCTAGCAGTAGTAACTAATGAAACAATTTCACCAGTAGTAAATGAAGAAACACAAATTGTGCCAGTAGCAGATATACCAGTAGAAACCACCTTGGCTACTACTGAAGAGGAGGAAGAAGAACTTCCTGAACTTATTGAAAGAGAACGTTATGTCATCATCTCAAAACCACCAACCCCTGATCAACCACTTATCATACCTGACATTGATGATAATGTGAATTGGTTTGAAGTAGATGAATGCACTCTTCCTCCACATCCAAAGATTCTATTAGAAGACAAACTCAAATTATTTTCTTCATCAATTATAATCAAAGGTATTCCTGATATGAAATATACTCCACCTCCATCTATACTTCCAACTTGTATTGGAAAGGGAAAAGAGATTTATGATGATGATTATCCCAACAGAGCATTAGGTTACCATATGGTGAACAAAATTAATCATGTCAGATCTGAGAAACAATCCAGATGGAAGGTAAAACATATGAGGTTTTGGAAGAAAGTGGCTATGTATCAAGCTCTTGAAGAAAAGAAAAAGGCTGCAAAAGATGTTCCACAAATAAAAGATGTTCAGATAACAGACCAACATGCTGAATTTAAAAGACTTAGAAAAATTGAAGAAGAACATCTAAACTGTCTTGAAGATCTGGTAGCTGAATGTAAAAGAACAAAAGGTGAATTACCAGATGACATCTTTGAACATAAGACAAACATGATTGACTTTCTAAAGTCAAAAGGGCATAGTGCAAAATCTTTTGGCAGAACGAAGTTGATCACAATAATAGATAAATATTGTACTGGTAAGAAGAAAGAATTAGCTGAACTAGAAGCAGAAGAAGAAAAGGAAATGCTTTAATCCCAATAACTCCAACATTAATTCAAACTGGTAGTATATCAACTACTGGTGAAACTTCCACTCCCCAAACAAAGAAAAGAAAAGCTCTTCCACAGGAACAGAAAGACAAAAAGAAGTCAAAAACAGAACAAATTATTCATGTTCTTGAAGTTCCAGTTGCTCCCCTTGAAAACAATCCAATCATCAATTGGAGAGTCATGGATAATAATGTCATTGAAATTATAAGGGAAGACAGAAAAGTGCAAAGATTTACTGGTTGGAAGCCAATGATCAGATCTTGTTCAAGAAGTGATATAATCAAAATTCTGATTATTGGAAAACCAAGAATGAGCAAGAAAACATGGAAGAACTCTGGTGCTGGATACTTAACCAAGATGATTGATGCTGCATTTTATCCAGATAACTATCCAGAAATATTCTCTAACACAGAAAATGTATATGCTTGGAATGTGTTACCCACAGTACAAATGTACTTCTTTGAAAGATCAAGCAAGAACTGGGAGTTGTATCTATTTGAAAAAGAATATCCACACTCTGAAGAAACTATGTATCAGATATTCACAAACACTATGATGAAATCGTATGATGAGTTAATGTTTAGAGAAAAACTTAACTATTTCATCAAAAGAAACAGCAAGTATATAATAGCTCAAAGGAAAAGACAAAATCAAAGAACTATTGAGAAACGAGCTGCTGAAGAAGAACAAAGAAAGAAAGAACAAGAAGAAACTTGATTAATTCAAGATGAATTAATAAGTTTAGGGGGAGATTGTTGGAACACAGAGGTTCTACTACTGAAATTGAATTACTACTGAAGAAGGAAGTTACTACTGATCTCGAGTTACTACTGCTAAAGACAAAATACTACTGACGATCAAGTTTACTACTGATGTTATATTTAGAGTTGATCGTGTTCGAGATTTTAGTAGAGTTAGTTATAGCATGTAAATCTTTATGTAATTCAATTTTAATCGAATCATAGAATAACTAGGTTTAATAATTTAGGCTTCAAGGACTATTATATATAGTTCCTTATGAATTGTAAACATACGTGTATTGATCGAACGAATTAATACATTGAAGCTTTTTGTGATAAACTGTGTTCTTCGTTTTATTCTTATTCGATTCCAGTTTACATTGTTCTTAATCTAACAACATAAGTGTTAATCCGCTGTAACTTCTTGTGTTAGTAGATCTGGGTTTATAATAACTTGTTTGGTTATTCGATCCTGACACCCATTATAGCATAATTTGTTAAATGGATATCTGTGTTATGATACAAGCGTCAATTTTGAAAAAAAAAATAGATGAGATTTTAAGCCTTCGGGTCTAAACAATCTTGTTTTTTTAACATGAAGAAATAACGAAAAGAAAAAAGGATCATATGTTAAAAAGTGTAACAAAATAAAATTTTAGTTATAAAATTGTCCAAATATTTTACACGCACAACAACAAAGCGTCAGTTAATAAATTATTGGTAAAGATTTATACTTCTTTTGATTCAAAATAAATGATCTAGTGTTTTGGTGTGATTCAAAATAAGTTATATACTTTTAGAAAAATTAGATTATCTGACAAAAAATAATGAGACTCACACTCACCAACTATCTACTTTAATATAATGAAATTACCCATTTACATTTACTATTACCTTTAAACATCATTAATCTCACATTATTTAAAAGGTGTGAGACTCATTCCACATTAAACATCCAATTAATCTAATTTAACCATTATTATAATCTTTTACGTAAAAAACCGTGAAGATAACAATGTATCACTTAATTTGAATCGGAGAAAGTATATACATCGACACAAAATTAGAGTGTAGGAATAATATTTTGACCTTTCCGACGTTGAGCTTGCACAAAATCTGTCAGCGTTGGCCTAAAACTCGTCAGGAATCCGATGTAACACCTCAATTTTTCAAAACAATTTAAAACATTTAAATATTAAAAATTTAGTCTTTACAAGCCAAATATCCAAAATATGGTTTAAATAAAACATTGAAAGGATTATCAGAGTATCAATAACCGGTGTTACAAAATGTCAAATTCATAGTCTAAGGGAATTAAATAAGTATACCGAGCTAATCACTTCCAATGCTAACTACGGGCCGCCTAATCCTTAGCTCCCGAACCTGAGTACATAGTAAAAAAGAAACGTAGTACGTGAGACAAAATTGTCTCATGAGAAACATAAGTTTTAGACCCGATTATAAACATTTGGAATTAAATGATATTTAAGTAAATATCACATTGCACATAAATCAAACATGGTCTCGAGCTTCCCCTAAGCTCACACATACGCAACGGGTCATCCGGAAGCAAACTCCCCCGATGTAGGGTATCATCACAAGATCTCGTGGTAATTGGGGTGCTCTCAAACTTACCAAGTTCACCAACTCCCCCGTCTCGCGGGTTATCGTAATCCCCCTTTTTATCGGGTTATCATAGTCCCCCTATTGTCGGGTTATCGTTCACTTAGATATACTACCCTTGCGCAGGGAGGTACTACCCCAAATAGTATTCTCAACTCCCCCATGAATGGGTTATCGTTATCCGGAAATTCAACTAACACATAATTGGTCCATCAATCTTGAGCCATAACTCCATTTCATTCATCATTTCATTCGTCATTACATCATACAAGTATCAAAGTTCATTTCATAACATATAAACATTTCAATCATTTTCTTTATTAAAAACATTTATTCAATAAAGACCCGTTTATTGGGTCGCTGAAAAGCATCCCCCATTTAAGGAGATTTAATGAAGACAAAAAGGCATATAGTTAGAAGACAATATGAGGATCAGTTCCTCAGATTGTGGGTACCTGAATCTGATCTGTTTAGATTTCAGTTACCTGGCTACACAATCTGATCACCATCTGAAACAACGATCAGTTCCCCGTGCGGAATCAGATACTGATCAACCGCTCAGATAGTTTTAGTAGGTTCAACGCACACTTGACAATAACGCCGAGCCTTGAGACGCATACTTCTCTAAGCAAAACTCTTAGTGAAGGTCACTGA
The DNA here is from genome assembly GCA_963853835.1 of Calendula officinalis. NCBI lineage: Eukaryota > Viridiplantae > Streptophyta > Magnoliopsida > Asterales > Asteraceae > Calendula > Calendula officinalis. The sequence continues at coordinate 51,127,348 of OY970825.1, forward strand.
AGCCGACTGCCATCTGAAGAAGCATGAGTATCCAAAGACTCATGGCGATATGAAGTGTACAAAGGCCTGAAGTTTCAGTGTCACAGAAAGACACAAGTAAAGCACAAGTTTGTGTATCGCCGACGAAGGGAATCCTATGCAAATCTTCTAAAAGATATCAGCGATCACAAGACGACATAAAGTACTGTCAGAATTCCGTTATTAGTGATCGTCGCATGAAGTATCCTCTGCACCAACGGAATTCTCACACGTGGATTCGATCGTTCATTCCTTTGTCATCACGTTTTCCAATACTATAAATTGAGGACTTAACGAATGAATTCTGTGTGCATCCAACAAGTTTACACGCTGCTAAAATTCTCTTAGACATTATCCTTTGAGCAGAGTGTACACAACCAGTGATACCTTAGTTACTTGATTTGAGAATTGAATCTCTGTAACGAAGGTGTCTGGTCTTGTGCCTGATCATTTGTTGATCAGAACTTGTCTTAAATAGTATTTGTTATTGTCTATCTCCTAGAAGTAGTTTACTTAGGATTTTGTTCTTAGCAATTCCGAAAACTAGTTGTAGCTTTGTTTATCATTATTGATTAATAACGAAAAGTTTAAAAAGCGTTGAGTGTTACCTTAATTTTTATTTTGTCAGTGAAAGTGTATCAGTGTATCAATTCACTTATCACATTTGTAACAATTGGTATCAGAGCAGGACAATTAATTCATGATTGTTGATCTGCTTACTTAGTGATCAAAATGAATGAAAAGTTATCACAAATGAACATTGGTTCAAAGACAAATGCCCCTGTTTTCACCGATGATGATTTTGGGATGTGGAATATACGTTTTCTAGGTTTTGTCGAACATCAAAATATGGGACCAGATATTCTTATCAATGGTCCACACATTCCGAAAATGTTCGTTCCAGGCACAAATATCTCAAAGAAAAAGAAGAAGGAAGGAGATGATATAGACGAAGAAGAAGAAGATCTGTCTGACATTGAAGAACCTAAACCCAAATACCAATGGACAGAGGTGGGTAAAAATCTAGATGGTTTGGATGCTGAAATCCGATTCCTCCTTTAAACGTACATCCCAAATTATATTCTTATCACAGTAAAAGAATGTAGAACTGCAAAAGAGATATGCGATATCTTAACAACATCCTATGAAGGAATTGATGAACTTAAAGCAAGCAAGAAAGCCATGCTAAATCGAAAATATGAAGCTTTCAAAGTCATTAGAGTTGAATCTCTCAATATGTCACATAGAAGGTTCACCATTCTGATAAACGAGCTAAGGGAGTTTGGAATCAACAAGGAAGTTCAGGAACTGATGTACAAGTTCTTGGAAATTCTTCCAAAAGATTGGGCTATTATGTCTACAGTGTTGAGAACTTCTGGTCAGATGAAGGATATGAACATGAGTAGTCTATACAACATATTAATGAACTTTGAAAATGAAAACAAAATGTATGATGATCTGAATGAGACTCCCACTTTAACTGCACTCATTGCAAGCTCCTCCAAATCCTCTCGAAGAGCTCCAAAAGCAAAAGTGGAAAGTGTTGTCGATCCAAATGATGCTGACGATGAAAAATTTGAAGATGCTAAGGATGGTGACTTAGAAGAGCGTGAGTCAAACTCAAGCAGATATGAGAGTGACAATATAAAAGATCCATGTGATAATATGGCGTTGTTAGCAATAAGATACAAAATATCCCTAAATCGAAACAAAGCAGGAGGTCAAAATGAGAGAGGGGAAATGGTCTGTTTTAGGTGTGGAAGAACGGGTCATATCAAAGCCGACTACAGAGTTAAAGAAAACTCAGGTTCTGAAAGATCAAGTTCAAGATCTACATCAAATTATAAGAAAAAATATGAAGACACTGAGAAGAAGTACCAAGATCTGAAAGCTCAGATCGCTAAGGCAGAGAAAGATGCAAAAGCATTGAAAGCAATGGCTGAAACATGGCTAAGTGACTCAGAGTCAAGTGATGAAGAAGTGAATGAAAATAAAATGAAGGTCTATTTGTTAAAATAGAAGAAGAATCTGATTCCAATTCAAAAAATCTCAAAGACTGCAAGTGTCTGATGGCTAAATTTGAAGAGACCGAAGAACATCAGCTATTCAAAGAATATCAAGAATACAATAATCCAGAATCTTCTTTCTCAAGGGAGTGAGAAGTTGAATTTACTAAAAAGGTACGAACATCTGAAAAAGATTCTCCTGAAGATTATCCATACCTACTATACTTACTTGCACAAGATTTAGTACATACTCATGATAGAAATGCTAAATTAGAAATTGCTGTAACCGAAGTGACTGAAGAATCAGAAAAGCTTACTCAAGAGTCCTCCAAGACAGAAGCTTCAAAACTTAAGGTAGTCGCGCTTCAATATGTCAATCAGATTCTAAGGGAAGACAATATAACGTTGTTTAAGAAAAATGAAGCCCTTCAGAGAACCTCCAACTCATGTTCCAAGTCTTCAGATCTTATAAAGCAGACCTTGAAAGAACATGTTTCAGCTCCAGTTCCTCCCGAAGCAACAACTTCAATATCTAAAGAAGATTGTTATGGAAAAGCAGTGTTTCAGATTGCTAAAGAAGATCTGACCATCACAGACTCTGGTCACACTGACCGAGTGCTTCCATCAGACGGGATTCAGAATCCGGGATGAAAAGATGGCTCAAACTTCCTCTCAAACCAAAAAGATGGATCCAACTCAACTTAATCTCATCAATCAAGTCAATTACTTAACCAACTCATTGACTGATATAAAATCTGAACTCAAGAAGATCTACACCGAAATCCGGGCTGAAATGAATGAAAGGTTTGCCTAGATAAGTAAACAGCTTCAAGCTCTTCTCAGACCCCTACAAAACCTAGGACTTCTCATTCCACCAGGTCATCAGCCTGACCCTGCACCCCAAGTAGTCGATGTAGGGTTTCATAATACTGATCAACCCATTGGTTCGACCACCTAATTCACTTGGTTCGAAACATACTGACAAGAACATGAAGTTGTACTTGTCGGTTAAACCCACTAGCTAGTTTAATCCCTAAAAGCGGAACTGAGATTAAACTTAATCCTTAAACCCTAAAGCATTATGAGATGTTGGAAATCTAAACTAGATTAACAAGAAAGAAACCTTGTACGAAAAACTCGAACTCACACAATGCTTGTGTGTATTCGACTAACACCAAGAAACCTAGGGTTCTTGGTGTTTGACTTTCGAACATGAGAAGAAGGGGAAAAGGTTTTCCAAATCATACGTTAATCTTGCTTAAGTAAGTCCACTGATGATGAACACAACGAGAAACCTTCTAGTCGGTTCTTGCAACAATCCTTGAACAACTCGATCGATCTTCGAAGAACGCAAAGAACGAACGAAGAACACAAAGAACAATTGAAGAACACAAGAACTTGTGTTCTTCTTTGATCTCGGCCTAATAGGGAGAGGAGGAGGGCAATAGATTTCGTGTAAGGTGGCTAGGGTTAAGCATTAGAGAGTTAAAGTGAAGCCTAAGATCTTCTGTTTATAATAGTAGATCTTTCACTTAAGTCCTTCTAATTTAATTAAGAAACATTTCTTAATTAAACTTTTTCCTTGTACACTTCCATCTATTATAGTTTATCTAGTTATTATTGTTGCACTTAATTACAGATATCTAGTATTATACACTTATATATTTCGGTACTATATACACGAAATATATACTTTGTTTTTTATACTTTTAATAACTAATTATATAATAAACTTTATATAAATTAGACAATAATATTATCCAAACACTATATGATTAATGGCTTTAAATCATATTATGGATAATCTATAATTAACACATTGTATAATTACTCAACTAGTAAATGTACAAATACTTGTATTAATTAGTTGGTTAAACTAATCTAGTAATAAGTTAAACTTAACTTAATACTTAACTGATTTTTAATGACTATTATAAATCATTCCTCTTCGTATATCATTGCTTATCTTTCTCATATTACATGCACTCACCGATTTGACCCTTAAGTGTTTCGTAGGCATGCATGTATCATCCTAGGTTTGACTAACTGTGCACATAATTCCAACAGATTCCCACTTGTGCAAGTTCGTAACCTTAGCTTGATGACACGAGCTACAGTGGCCCTCTAGATAGGCATGTAGGTAACCAACCCAATAGAAACAGCTTTGTAACTCAGGTATAGTTTTGAAAACTCTTTAATAGCGTCTTGTAGTAAAGAACACTCTGTCTTTACTTCTTGGGCAACGTGTTAGGTTTATCCTTTGCAACACAATATTTGTGATAACAAATACGAGCATGGTAGAAGATATCAACTCCTGTATTTGAAATCATTTCATGACTTCTTTATTCAAACTGTTGTCATAAACAACAAAGAACAAATCAGTTCGTTTGGGCATGGCCATGCACTTATCAGTTTTCCATCATGTTAAGGGACCCATAAATATCTCCTAAATAGGAGGTGCAATTATCATCTTGTTATATTTCGATTCAAAATACAACTTCCTTTGTACCCAGTATGGCCTCGTATGACAATCATATTTAAGACTTGTCTAAGACGAACCAAAGTACATTAGTCATTGTATCCCAAACCAAATAACTCAGGCTTAAGGACAATCCTAGTGAATAATACTTTTGAACTTTTCAACCACGAAGTATTATCACGGTGGTCAATCCAATATTCGTCGATAACAGAATATCAGCGATATTTGGTTTACAACAAAACTTGTGTAGCTATCTTCGAGGAAACTCGAATCTCCACCAAATACCACGATGATGTTAACGTCCCATCAAGGTTCCCACCAAGACGAGTAGTCACAGATCATTATTTATTCCTTTTGTTCGTGTCAATACCTATAATTCTTAAATACTTTAATATAGTTTTATCTTTTAAGAGTTTATTTAATGTCTAAGTCATTTTCCATGGATTTTGCGAATATCCAATTATTGGGAATTATTGCTTCATTAAATTCCTTTATCACAAGTATTAAAGACTTGTAATAATACCCTTTAAAGTCTATCTTGATTATATCCAATAGAATCATACTATATAAATAGTAACACTTTAAAACTTACTATCATAAGTAATAATTATTACTTAAGATGTTTTAATTAAGTTCAATAACTTTGAACCTTATGCTTCCATAAAACTCTTAAACACTTGTATTTAGAAAAACATTCTAATTACTAGTATCTAAGTAATTTGAGCTTCTAGGATATTATTCATTCACACAACAATCAAACAAATATAAACAATGAGACTATTATTAAGTCAACACTTGACTTATAATCTAGTCATAAAACGTGACTAGTATAATCATCACACATGCCCACACAATATAATTCAATAATGGACTTAATGATGATAAACTTAAAACCAAAAAATTTATCATAAAAATAGAAAATGTAGTTTGTTCAAAAAAAGAACCAACTAAACCAAAAAATTGTTTTCATGAATCCAAACGATAAATACTGAATTATAAACTTGGTGTTTGTGGGTTATCATTATCTCTTGTTAGGCCATCTCACTTTCTGTCACCTCATGCACTAAACGATTGCTAAAGTTGAGTTACTCATAATAAACTTTACAAGTAGAAAGCGAGTATCTAGAAGTTGGTCAAGTCAACTGAGGAGCAAGTATTGCCTCCTACCCTTTGACCCTTGCCACAAACAAGAAACCATTTATCGGTCCTTGCCTTGTTTGGCTTCACCTTCTTGACCTTTTGTTTGACTCCATTACCTTTAGGCATCTATTGGCTGTGATCGGTTTTATCCCTACCCTTTCCACTGCGCCTTTTTCTCCTTTCACTACCATTATCGGTTACTATGAGATCATTCTTAAACTTGGTCCTTAAATCAACTCAGTAGTCTTGAGAATGGAATGTAGCTCAACAATGGATTGCTCCATGTTATGCATGTTGTAGTTGACTATATAAGGCTTATAGTCATCTGAAAAAACAAGTTGAGTATCATTACTGTTGCTAACTGCAATCGTACTGGGTGTCCTAGTCATTCAAAATGATCCATGTGCTCTTTAAATTTCATGATGTGAGCACTCACTGATTATCCCTTAACCATCTCGCAAGAGTTGAACACTCTACAAGCGTAATATGCTTGTCTTGGTTAATTTCTAGCATTCGCGGCATGGGCATTTAGTATTGCTCTTTCTAGGACATTTACTTTTCTCTAATGCCTAAGCATGATCCGAAGATCACGCTTCCAATTGAGAAACGTTGACGCAGTCAATTTGTCCTTTACTAGAAATAAGCGTAGTGAGAGATTGTTGGTACGTGTCGTTATGGTTGTTGCTGCCATCTACAAATCAAACCCAGTTTAATTAGTAATCATCAACAAACATCTTCTAAAATATATTATAAACCCATAATTAATATTTTAGGCCTTCGATCCATATATCACATTCTCGCCGCAAGGTTTGGGCACTTCCCGACGAGACATTCTATTTCTGGTAGGTAACATCCTTACCAATCGTATCAAGATTTGACACGATTCCTAAGGGTCGCAGAATGTATACACTTTTAACTTACTACGACTTTGTAGAATTTAATTTGCACATTTCTAAGTTGCAATTAAGTCTAGTATGTTTATTCTACTCAAGTACTTATTGGGCCGCGACTCTCGATTATCACCATAGTAGATCAGACCATCTAAGATAGTACGATGATCTGCGTCGGGACTCTCGATTATCACAGAACCCTACGCACCCTAACACTCGCAATGATTTGAATCCATATCTAAGGTTCTTTCTCCTTACAATATGAATATCGTTGAACAAGTGAGGTGTTCCATTAGGTGGACAGTACTTAGATCTAAGATTTTCTTGGGTTTGTTTAAGTCTTAAACTAAACTTAAACCTTATTACAATTTTAATCCTTATTTAAAATGTGCGACTTGTGTTATTCAAGAATTCAAAAGACGCCTTTTTAAATTCCTTTTAAAACTTATAGTTTTAAATTTGTTCGATTTTATTTGTATACCTAAAACGAGGTGTAATTGAAGAACACAAGAACTTGTGTTCTTCCTTGATCTCGGCCGAATAGGGAGAGGAGGAGGGGAATAGATTTCGCGTAAGGTGGATAGGGTTAAGCATTAGAGAATTAAAGGTGGATACCTAAGATCTTCTATTTATAATAGAAGATCTTTCACTTAAGTCCTTCTAATTTAATTAAGAAACGTTTCTTAATCAAACTTTTTCCTTTTACACTTCCATCTCTTATAGTTTATCTAGTTATTATTGTTGCACTTAATTTTTAAATGTCTAATATTATACACTTATATATTTCGGTATTATATACACGAAATATATACTTTGTATTTTATACTTTTAATTACTAATTATATAATACTTTATATAATTGAGACAATAATATTATCCAAACACTATATGATTTAATGGCTTTAAATCATATTATGGATAATCTATAATTAACACATTATATATTTACTCAACTAGTAATGTGCAAATACTTGTATTAATTAGTTAGTTAAACTAATATAGTAATAAGTTAAACTTAACTTAATACTTAACTGATTTATAATAACTATTATAAATCATTCCTCTTCGTATATCATTGCATATCTTTCTCGTATTACATGCACTCACCGGTGTGACCCTTAAGTGTTTCGTAGGCATGGATGTATCCTCATAGGTTTGACTAACCGTGCACATAATTCCAACAGTCGAAATGGTGAAGCTGACTTCCCAGCCTCCCCTAGTTCGTCAGCCTCCCCTAGTTTGAAATGGTGAAGATGACTCTCAACATCTATCTATGGAAGATTATGTGAGGCATAACGTTATCTTAGAAGTAACTGAGGAAATGGAAATTGATAATGAAAGTCAAGTTGATCAAATGTCTCAACATTTATCGTAGAAGACTACATAAAGCAAAACATTATTCTAAAGGTAACTGAGGAAATGGAGATTGATGAAAGTCATGCTGATCAAGTTATTAAATTCAAGTCTACTGAAAAACAAGTTTCACATAATCAACAAATCTTTCTGTTGGATTCCAACAACACAAACGTGTTGCGTTACGGCTAAGTAAAGACAAGAAAGTAAAGAACACACAATATTTTCAATGATTAAGAGTTTATTAAAACAACTTAATGCGGTACAAAGTTTGTGGAAATAGATAGTACACACTAACTAAAACTTTATACTTGAAGTGTCAGTTTTGATCGCTCAAACTAAGATCCTATGCAAGGAGAGTTCATCAGCTGATACTAAGAATTCCCGAGTATTAACTATGAAGAAGTTAATTTCAGACAAATAACAAACTCTCAGAGAATGTTCTTGTGCTATGAATGCTAAAAGGTGTGTGTAAATGCAAACATTTACGTCTCTATATATAGCCCAAGAACCAGGTTTCTTTGTCCACAAGTTAATCCACGTGTAAACATATTATTCGTTGATATAGACTTGTCCACGGAAAAATTAAATGCACTTGCATAGGTTAGAGTCTCGATTGTACTTTGTGTCAACTTCTTTTACTACCTTTTCTGACGCACAGTGAAAAGGTGTGCTATGATAGTACAAAAGAAGTTGACTTTCCCTTTTTATGTTTGGAGGGACAAACGATGAAGTTCTGAAAAGTTATCTTCTATTCCAAAATAGAATATCTTCATCGTTTTTTTCTTGTTTGAGCGGGAAAGGAAAATGTTCAAAGTCTCAAGAACATTTCCCACTAAGTCTTTATCTGCAGCATATACCATCAGCTGATTCCACTATCAACTGGATGGTCTTCTTCGGGTTTATATCCTTCGGCCATAAACTTCAAATGATAACTCTGTTGTAGCTGCTGATTTGACTTGATTCCTTGAGCTAAGTACGTACTCAGCTGAAGGTTTATGAATATACTTGTACTTCAGCTGAGATACATACTTCAGCTGATTTGTTCTTCTTAGCTATTTGATCATCAAATCTTATTTACTTAGTCTGAGGACTAACAGTCCCCCCCTATTTGATGCAATCCAATCGTTGTATAAGTATGAACCTGTAATGATTCAGCTGCTGAATCAGCTGAATGCTTATGTAGTTTGAACCTTTGGGTTCTTTTGATTGTTTATATCTTTTACAATATTTTTACAAGTATATTACAAAATAATGATTTTCTATTGATATGAAGCTGATGAAGTACATAGAAAAATCATAAAAATTACAAGTCCTGCTATTTATTCGTTTAGGACTTTGTGGAGTAACAAACTGATGGTTGAATCGATTCTTGTCTTCATTTCTTTTCCTTCAGGCGTAGAAGGATCCAGCAGTTTGTGATAGACCATAAGATGTTCAACGTCGCACAGGTCTAATTCGTCAGGTTGTTGAAAGCATGGCCTCTTCTTGTCATCCAGATAGAAAAAACCGTGAATAGGTTCTTTGACAATTTTCCCAGGGACAAAGGTAACTCCCATGGGAACGGTTCTTGTGAAGTTGATTCTTGGTATTTTAGCGTTAAGCATTGAAGACCCAACTTCAGCTGATCTGGGTTCTGCAAAGGGCTCAGGGAGAATAGACTTACGTTTCTCCCCTCTTGCAGAAGAGCTTTCACCAGCAACTCTGACTATATCAGCTTGAGGTTCACGCAATTCAGCTGGTATGTGATTTGCCAAATCAGGAGAATATCTCTTGACCTTATCGCATAGAGTCTTGAAGGAGTAGATTGCGATCTTTACCTCAGTTTCCAGATCTGCTATGTTAGGAGATGGTTTTGTAGATCTGGCAGCTTTTAACAGCGCATTCCATTCACCGTAGTTGAAATGAGTGCTGACTTTGTTCAGAGACACCATTTCAGAAACGAAGGGCCCTCCAGCTCTATTGATAACGATTTCTTGTGGGGAGCTGGAAGAGGATTTAGGGCACCTTACGCAGGTGATTCTTGCCTACGTTTATTAAAAACCCATTTGAATAGCCTGATATTTTCAGGTTTTTTTGCTTCAGCTCTCTGATATATATCTTCTTGTTTTTGTCTTTGGAGAGCAATAGCGGCTTCAAGATCAGTAGAGGTTTCATCATCTTTTATGAGAAGAGCTTTTATCGTGGCAAAAGTTGACTCCCCTCAGCAGGATAAGGATTCTCCTATATAATAGGCTGAGGGATTTGGATTTGTGGGACTTGGACTTTTGGGCCCTCAACTAATTCAAAGGAATCAACGATTTTAACATAATCAGTTGAGGTTTCTTCTATCCTGAGACCTTCAGCAGGGGTGAGTGTTGATTGTGTTGTTGTCTCACATGCTAAAGCAATTACCTCAGGTGTTTCAGTAGGGATGAGTGTTGTTGGAATTGGAGTCTCTTCTACTAAAACATCATCTTCTTCTTGTACTCCAGCAGAGGTGAGTGGTGGAGAAATAGGAGTCTCACCTACTGGAGTATCTTCTTAAACATTGGCTCCAACTGCAGAGGTGACAATAAGTTGGGAATCAAGATGTTCACCTGATTGTTCACCTGCTGATGTAGCTTGCTCCTTCTCCCCCTCAGAGAGTGCCCGAAGAAGTAAGGAACTCTCTGGTGCAGCAGTAGGATGAACAACAGCGGCACCCTCATTTATTTTTTGAAAAATGAGGTCAAGGGTGCCTTGGAGACCAGTGACTTGAGAGGTCAACAAGCAGAATCTTCAATAGCCTTAGAAAGATGGCTATGAGTATTGGTCAGCAGAGATTCTTGCTTTGATTATGTAAGATCAATACGATCAACGGCTGAGACAAGTGGAGAGACCTTGGAATGCAAGGTGTTCAGCTGTCGTTCAACTTCTGCTTCAGTTGCCCGAGCTTCGGAGAGAAGTTTATCTTTTTCGACTCTGTCAGATTCTCGAATAGAGTTCAGCTCTCTATGAGCATATTCTTTGAGAGTGTTGAACTCACTTGTGTTGCATCGAATCTGATCAGCAAGAAGAACCAGCTGAGGAGTCTGAGTGTGAACCTCAGTGTGCAGAGAAGCAATGCTGGAAGAGTGATTCTCAGCAGTATAAGTGAACTTCTTTGGAACATCCCTGCGAAGGGTGTTCATCTGCAGCCTCAGCATGTCCAACCCAGGTCGAATGTGGGATAAGACAACTCTAGACATCAGATCATCATGGGACACATGGACAATTTGGGGAGAGGGGTCTGGTATGTCTATAGCTGAGAGGGTGGTCTCAGTTGTGGAAGATGGTGTTCCTGAGTTAGGAGGAAAAGCTCCTATGGGAAGCTCATGAACTGTGGGGGGTGAGTTGGGTCCAGCTGAAACTTCTGGGTTTCTGTTAGAAGGGCCGATATCAGCTGTCATATCGTCAAATTGAAGCCAAGGTTCATCTGCTGCCTGTTTTGGAGACGAGTAATAGGGCAAGATGGGCTCCTCAGTAGAATCAAACATCATGGCAAACGCTTTTGAGTACCTTGAGCTTCAGTCTCACCAGTCGGCTGATCTGTTATAAAGACATGATGAGTAAGTCCTCTGGGTGGTGTATCAGCTGCCTCACAGCTCAGTCGGCATATACGTTCGCGATCACTGGCAGCTTGGGTTTGTGCCTCAGTAACAACTGGGTCTACAGTTGTCTCTTCGTCGGCGCTGGTGGTTTCCTCGATCTCCAGCTGGTGTAAGCTGGTGACGTTGTGGGAAACAGAAGGAACAGTTTCAAGAATGACTTGGTGTCCAGTCAATCTATCATCAACTGCTGACTCAGAAAGTGATGAAGAAGTTGGTGGTGGTGTGTGTGCAGCTGACTCACGGGTGGCTTGGGATGAGCCAAAAACTTCACCAGTAGTCTGTTGAGAGACTGAGGTTGCTTGTGGAGTTTGCTCCCTTGTTACTACGACTGATAATGAATCAGTCCAGGAGCTACGCAGAAAGGTGGAGCCGGCACTAACTCCTAAAGAACGAAATTGCCGATTTGAAAGCTGCTGACTTGTTGAGAAATCAGCATGTGGAGGAGAAGAAGGACGAGAAAGAGAGAAGTGATCTGCCAGGAGTGTTTGACTAGAAACCCCGATTGATGGTGGAGTTCCTAGAGAAACACTGCCAAACTGAAAATGAGAAGGATCAACCCCAGACGCTGGCATAGCTTCTGATCGTCATCCTCCCAATCTAGGACTTGAGTGAGTACCTAGAGGATCCTGGCAGAATCCTGATGATGCTGCAAACGACAGGTCAGCATCATCAGATGCCACATCACCACCAATTGTGGTCGTCCCTCCTCCAATCGACTGATGCGAAGAAGGACCACATGAAGTGGGAGAAGATGGCGGAGCACATGGAGAGGGCGTGGGAGGACGACAAGCTGTTCTTTTAACTCATTTCTTCACCACCAGAGGAATAACTTCCTCAGCCTCTTCTTCCACATCATCAGGGAGTGAGGTCCCTATTGAAGTGGGATCTTTTTCATCAGCAGCTAGAGGATTTCTAGCAGCTGAAGAACCCTCCAGATGAGAAAAGGACATACCTTCTTGTAGGGCATATTTCTTCATTGTGGTGCCCTTTGGTTGATCCCTCCTGGATCTATTATGATCTTTAATGATCTTCAGCATGTACGAGGAGAGGGGATTATCTTGACCATCTTCCTTCTTAGAGTTAAAGATGGTGTTAGATAAGGTGCGAACGTGAAACCAATCCCCTGGAAGGTCTTCGTAATCTATCTTCAGCTTCTCAGTCATCACATGAGCGATGCACATAGTAAAGAATCGAATATAGGGAATGTGACTTCCTTTTCCTTTGAGCTTGGTTTTGACATCCTCGAAAACCAGTCTCCCATAATCAATCCGCTGACCGGTGATTAGGGCTTCAGCAAATATCTGAAGCTTGGAGTTGCAATGGTTTTGAGACCCATTGCTACCGCCTATGCACTGAATGATGTGCGTGAAGAATTAGGCCCGTGGTCTCGACAGCTGAGACTTCTTAAAGATGGGTACCCTGTCATCATATTTCTGTAATCGATATCCAGTGATACCGATCAGACTTGCCTTAGCGTCCTCAGAAGATTTCATATCTTAAGGGAGTTCATCAGGGAGTAAAAAGTCGAACCCGCAAGCTGTTCGGAAATCATCAACAGTGATGATGATTTGATGATCTCTAACTTGCACAACAATGTTGTCCCCGGAGATAGAGGCGGACAACCAGAAATCACGCAAGAGTTCATAAAAATACTTGGTGAATCGAGGGAATGCACCACTGACAAGGCAGTGACGTAAAAATTTTCCGACCGGACGGTAAACCTGCTTGAGGTTTTCCGGTGGAGAAGTGTTTGCAACCAAGTTTGAGTTTTGAGTGAACTCGATGGCTGCTCTGGTGAGAGGGGCTTTGGAACCTCTCTTAGAAGTAGACATTTTGGAGTAGAAAGAGAGATAAAGGTTGAAGAAGATTTAGGGTTCTTGAGAGAGTTTAGAGAGGGAAATTTGAGGGTGGTGAGGAAAAAGTGAGAAGGAAGTGCGGTATTTATAGGGGTGGAGAGGACATTTTGGGTAAACTTTTGAAATCCAACCGGTTCAAAAATGGATAGTTGGAAACCAACTATGGAAATGTTGCTTAACGTGCGAAGAAATCGGTACGATGTGACAGTGAGGGATAGTGGAGCCGTTTCGGTGTCAGGGATGTCTTGTCCCTCATAAATGCCAAATATTTCCACTCGAGTGAAAATATTTACCTTACGAAATGTGTGGATAGGGATGAAAGATTCATTTTTCTTGAAAACCAAACGTTTTAACTTATAAAACTTGACAAGTATCATTTTGAGATGTTTTATTCAGCTGATTGATTAATTTGAAATGTTTTAGTCAGCTGAATGTACTAAGTGACAAGGTGAACTTATCAGCTGCTGAAAGTACTTCAACAGATGATTTAAGAATTTAACATACGCAGCTTGCTGATTAGAAAATTGAAACGTTTTTCTTCTAAAGGTTTAGTAAACAAATCAGTTAGTTGAAGGTCTGTTGAAATAAAATGAAGTTCCACGTCACCTTGTTCAATGTGACCTCAAATGAAATAATACCTTATGTCAATATGTTTGGTTCTAGAATGAAGAACAGGATTGTTGCTGATTGCAATAGCACTTGTGTTATCACAGTAGATAGGTACTTTTGCAGAAGTTCATATCAAAGTCAATCAGCTGATTCTTCATCCAAAGGACTTGAGCACAACAGCTTCCAGCAGCAACGTATTCTGCTTCAGCTGTAGAGGTAGAAACATTATTTTGTTTCTTGTTTGTCCAGCTGACTAGCTTGCCACCTAGCAGCTGATAACCTCCAGTAGTGCTCTTTCTATCCATCTTGCAACCTGCAAAGTCTGAATCTGAATAGCCAATTAGATCAAGTCCGGAGTCTTTGGCATACCAAAGACCTAGGCTTGGAGTACCTTTAAGGTACCTCAAAATTCGCTTTGCAGCTATTAAATAAGATTCTCTAGGATCAGCTTGATACCTAGCACACAAGCAAGTAGAAAAATATAATGTCTGGTCTGCTGGTAGTAAGATAGAGCAAAGACCCAATGATTCCTCTGTAGAATGTGACATCAACTGATTTCCCAGTTGTATCAGCATCTAAATTATTCGGAGGAGCCATTGGAGTCTTCATATATGATGATGAGTTCATATCGAATTTCTTTAAAAGATCTTTGATATATTTTTCTTGATTAATAAAAATTCCATTTTTAGATTGCTTAACTTGTAAACCAAGAAAATATGTCAATTCACCCGTCATACTCATCTCATACTTTGTAGACATAAGTTTTGAAAAATGTCTACAAAGTTTTTCATCAGTAGCACCTTTGATTTTGCGAATGAATAAGGTTTTATCAATCTTCCCCCTGGTGAAATCATTTGCTAGAAGGAAAGTGGAAAGTGTGTCATACCATGCACGAGGAGCTTGTTTCAACCCGTACAATGCCTTATCCAGTTTAAACACATAGTCTAAATACTTAGGATTTTCAAAACCTAGAGGTTGCTTAACATATACTTCCTCTAGCAGTTTTCCGTTTAAAAACGCACATTTCACATCCATCTGAAAAACTGTGAAGTTTGTGTAAGCAGCATAGGCTAAAAATATTCTTATAGCCTCAAGCCTTGCTACTGGAGCAAATGTTTCATCGAAATCGATTCCTTCCTCCCGTCTGTATCCTTGTGCAACAAGTCTAGCCTTATTGCGGATAACCACACCATCTTCGTCCATTTTATTCCTAAAAAGTAATGGTGATTTTCGGTTTAAACAAGAAACATACGCAGCGGAAAATAATTAAATCACCATAAACGGATCTTATATTGATATATATAATCAAACTATACAAGAAATCAAAGATAATGGTATAAGTATTCATACCCTAGTTGCCTTTGATCAATAGGGTTCGAATGGGGATGGATGTCGACCCAAACCAAGTATTCCAATGGGGAATACCTCTAAAGTTTATCCACACAACACTTGTGCAAGAACACCAAGGGATGCTAGTCCAAATCTTCAAGCAAAGAGGAAGCAAAACTAGAGAGTCTGTGTCTGTAGGGGCAGCCGAAAAAGGGATAAGTGAGGAACATTAGGTTGCCCTAATCTCCTTTATTAACCTTCCATAAACCAATACGTTTATTTACACTCTAGTCCCTAGCTTTTGTTCCTTCTAGTTTGCTTACAATAAAGTTCCAATATTAACAATTAATATTAAAATTTAATATATACAAGCATGTAGCTTATATTAATATATAATGCAATTACCCTAATTACACTATATATCTTATGGTGTTAAGTGTTTAAGTGTGTGACCATATAGGCTCACAAACAACTAGCCATATAACTATATGTTATAC
Organism: Calendula officinalis; assembly: GCA_963853835.1. Taxonomy (NCBI): domain Eukaryota; kingdom Viridiplantae; phylum Streptophyta; class Magnoliopsida; order Asterales; family Asteraceae; genus Calendula; species Calendula officinalis. Next base: position 51,143,136 of record OY970825.1, read on the forward strand.
ACGTGAAGCATATTCCAACAAAAACCCACTTGGTACCAATTATAGTCTTACCAGCTGGTGGGGCACCAGCTGCCATACTTTGTTGACCTCAAATTAGTTAAGCTCTTCCTGCATCGCTTGAATCCAGCTGGAGCTTTCTAAAGCAGCTTTAATATTTTTCGATTCTTCAGATGCTAAGAAACAAGACCATAACCATAGATTGCATGATGCCTTACTTCTTGTGACCACTCCTTGTTGTGGATCTCCAATGATTAATTCAATTGGATGTTATGAGGTCCACTTAGATTGAGGAGAAGCTGTAGAAGAGGAAGATTCAGTAGAATTTGATCCTTGTTGAGTAGCTGAATGCTCAGCAGGATTTTGGACTTCATTCTGAACTAATCTTCTTGAAGTGTTAAAAGGTGGCCTAGAATTGGTTCTAGCCTTGGATGATGCTCTAGTTGTTGGAATTTCTTATTGAACAGCTGTAATATCTACAAGGTATGTAGGAGCATCATGAACCGTATCATCTGAATCATTTATTGGTACATCAAATATATTCAAGGCATCAAAGAATGCTTTAGCTGTATCATCAGTTGGTGGTACAACTGTTCTCCGAGATGAGTCATACGTTTCAGCAGAGGTTGGATTTAAGGCCTTCGAGTGTTCTTCAAAAGTGTTGGAATATGCTTCACTTTCATGAGATATAATTATATGGCTAGATATATGTGAGCCTAAAGGGTCACACACTTATACACCATACACCATTAAATATGTATAATATAATTAATGTAATTATATTATTTATATAAGCTAACCAATTAAAGTTTTGTGTTAATTTGTTAAGTATGAAACTTAGTTGGTGTGTCAAAAAGGAGAACTAAGAAGTAAGTGACCTAAGTGCAAAAATGAATTAGGAAACATGGGAGGATTAGGCATGTTAATTAAAACCCCTAATTCCCCCATTTGACCACACTCATACGGCTGCACATTCGATAATAAAAAATTGCGTGTGGTTGGTAAAGAGAATCTTCTCCTTTTTTTGAATGTGACGTCTGTTGGGTCGCTGAAGAGCATCCCCCACTGAATAGATTTAATGAAGACAAAAAGGAAAATAATTAGAAGACAATCTGAGGATTAGTTCATCAGATTGTGGGTAACTGAATCTGACCAGTTCGGATTTCAGTTACCCAGTTACACTATCTGATCACTATCTGAAACAACGATCAGTTCCCCGTGCGGAATCAGATACTGGTTAACAGATCAGATAGTGTAACAGGTTCAGCGTAATGGACAAAGCGTTGAACCATTGGACATATACTTCTCTAAGCAAAACTCTTAGTGAAGGTCGCTGAAGCTGAAGGCCATCCGAAGAAGCATGAGTATCCGAAAACTCATGGCTGCCAAAAGGGTACATAGGCCAAAAGTTTCAGCGTCACAGAAAGACACAAGTAAAGCACAAGTCTGTGCATCGCTGATTATGATTAGATATCTTGCAAATCTTCTAGAAGATATCAGCGATCACAAGACGACATAAAGTACTGTCAGAATTCCGTTAGTCGTGCTCGTCCCATGAAATACCATCTGCACCAACTGAATTCTCACAGGTGGAATCGATCGATCATTCCTTGGGCTCTACGTTTCCCAATGATATAAATTGAGGACTTAGACGATCGATTCTAGTGTCCACCCAACAAGGTTACACGCTTCTGAATTTACTCCAGAACTTTATTCCTTCGAGCAGAGTGTAAACCACCAGTTAACTCTAGTGATTTGATTCAAGAATTGAATCCGTATAACGAAAGTGTCTGGTCTTGTGCTTGATCATTTGTTGATCATAAATTTGTCTTAGATTATATCTGTTGTTGTCTATCACATGCAAGCAGTTTAGTTAGGATTTGTTCTTAGCTATTCCGCAAACTGCTTGCATCTTTATTGTATCAATTATTGATTAATAAAGAAAAGTTTAAAAAGTGTTGAGTCTTCCATAAATTTAATTTGGTCAGTGAAAGCGTATAAGTGTTATATTTCACTTATTACGGGACTAACAATTGGTATCAGAGCGGACAATTAATTCATAATTGTTGATATGCTTACTTACTGATCTATAATGGGTGAAAAGCTATTTCAAATGAATCTCGGTTCAAAATCAAATGCTCTGATCTTCACAGATGACGGCTTTGGAATGTGGAAAGTGCAATTTCTGGGATTTGCCAAACACCAGTACGAACTTGCTCCTAGCATTCTCGAAGCCGGTCCTTATGTTGCACACTTCCTCAGTCATAAACCTGTCATCTTTAAAATGAAAGAAAGTTCCTCTGAAGATAGAAGAGAAGAAAGTTCTTACTCAACAAAAGAAGAAGAGTATCTTTCTCAAGATGAAGAAAACTTTGTATACGAATCTAAGGTAGCAAAACCCAAAGAATTATGGACTAAAGATGAAAAAGAAAAGGCAGGATTAGGCGCAAAATTGAAGTTTCTTCTTCAAACCTCTCTACCGAATCACATTCTTATTACATCGAAAGAATGTAAAACTGCCAAAGAAATTTGGGATATACTGGCGACGTCATATGAAGGAACGGACGCCGTTAAACAAGTAAAAAATCCATGTTCAATCGAAAGTGTGAAGCATTTGAGGTCATCCAGGGTGAATCTCTTAAGCCTAAGGAAGCTGATATTAAGAAAGATACACAAGAACTGATGTACAAATTCCTTAGAGCCTCATCTCTACAGTTTTAAGAACAACATGAAAATTGAAATATATGAATCTGAGCAACTTCTACAGCACTTTAATGAACTTTGAAAATGAGAATACCATGTATACTGAACTAAATGGTGAACACTCTGTTTCTCCTATTGCTGATACATCCTTAAAATCATTGATCTCTGAAGATGCAAGAGATGGATACTCCAAAAATACAGAAGAAAAGACGTTATCCGAGGATGATGACATCGATCTTGAAGAAGACTCTATCAGTGATTACTCCAGCGATAACGCACTCGACCTGGTAGAACAAATGGCTGCTCTCGTAACAAGATTCAACAAAGTCATGAAACGGAATGAATCTGAAGCGTCCGATCCTCAGATGCATAACAAGTCAAATGAATGTTTTCGGTGTGGTCAAACTGGTCATTACAGAGCAAATTGCAAAGTAAATTTGAAGAACAATCAGAGAAAGTCAAATTTGTTTACATTTGACTCTGACACATATGTTGAATATAAAAGAAATTATGAAGAAACTGAACGAGAATTTCAGTTTCTAAAGGCTAAACTCGCAATAGCCCAAGAAGAAGTGAAAGTCTTAGCCCTTAGAGCTACATGTCAGCCAGAGACATACAATACAGAATTAGATAGTGATGAACCATATCATAAAGAATCTGAGAATTCCTCAGGCAGCAACAACTGCAAGTGTCTGATGGCAAGATCATCTGATTCATCAGAAAAAAATGATGATATCTGGTATATGGACAGCGGTTGCTCCAGACACATGACAGGCTATAAATCACTTCTCAAAAATTTCACAGACAAAGCTAGTCCTAAATTTGTCTTCGGCGATAGCTCATCCGGAAAAGGAGTAGGGCAAGGTGAAATCTCTAACGGATCATGTACCTTCAAAAGGGTACTCTTTGTGGAAGGCCTCAAGCACAATCTGATAAGCATAAGCCAACTTTGTGACGCAAAGTACATGGTACCTTTTACTGATACAAAAGGCTACATCATTAATCAAGAAGGAACAGTGGTAATGGATGCACCAAGAAAAGATGACATGTACATTCTCTACATGACATTTGCTTCTCCTGAAAAGGTACTATGTTTCTTCTTTGCTGCTCCAGCTGATGTAAACTGGCTTTGGCACAAAAGACTCTCACACCTAAATTTTCAAAAAAATAAACAACATCAGTAAAAGGTGCTTAGTCGAAGGGCTCCCAAAACTTACTTTCACCAAAGACAAGATGTGTTCTGCTTGTGAGAAAGGAAAACAACATCGAGCATCTTTCAGATCCAAAGTAATCTCCGCCTCTACGGCTTGCTTAAACTTAATTCGTATGGATCTCTTTGATCCTGTAAATGTAGAAAGCTTGGGTGGAAGAAAGAAATACACCCTTGTTATCGTAGATGACTTCTCCAGATTTTAAGAGCAAAAAGTGATGCTGCTAAAGAAATCATTAACTTCATCAAGAAAACTGAAGTAAGTCTTGGAGTTAGACTTAAAAGTATCATAAGTGATCGAGGAACCGAATTCACAAACGTCACATTAGAAAACTTCTGCAACGAGAAAGGCATATCTCAAAACTTCTCAGCTCCAAGAACCCCAGAACAAAATGGGGTTGTCGAAAGAAAAAAAGAACCTTAATCGAAGCAGCCAGAACCATGCTGAACAAAGTTGTACTTCCAAGTCAATTCTGGATGTATGAAGTTCACACAACATGTCACACTCAAAACCGTGCACTAATCGTCAAGAGTCACAACAAAACTGCCTATGAAGTCGTCAGGGGAAGAAAACCAAACATTGAATTTATGAGAGTCTTTGGTTGTCCATGTTTCATTCTAAACAACAAAGAGCATCTTGGGAAGGTTGATCCAAAAGCTGAAGATGGAACTTTTGTCGGCTACGCTGAACAATCCGAAGCTTACAAAGTCTACAATCTGAAAAGATCTACATTTGAAGAAACCATTCATGTTACTTTCGACGAAAAACATGTTCCAGATTTTTCCCCTTCTTCTAAAAATGATGAAGAACTTGAAGGAATTATGTGCACAGTTAGTCAACCTATGATGATACATCCATGCCTACAAAACACTTAAGGGTCACACCGGTGAGTGCATGTAATACGAGCAAGATAAGCAATGATACTACGAAGATGAATGGTTCATAATAGTCATTATGAATCAGTTAAGTATTAAGTTAAGTTTAACTTATTACTAGATTAGTTTAACTAACTAATTAATACAAGTATTTGTACATTTACTAGTTGAGTAAATATACAATGTGTTAATTATAGATTATCCATGATATGATTTAAAGCTATTAAATCATATAGTAATTGGATAATATTGTTGTATAAATTATATATAGGTTATTATATAATTAATTATTGAAAGTATAAATACAAGTATATAATTCGTGTATATGGGTACCGAATTAGTAATGTATTAATACTAGACATTTAATAGTTAAGTGCAACAATAATAAGCTAGTTAAACTATAAGGGATGGAAGTGTAAAAGGATAAGTTTAATTAAGAGTTTAATCTTAATTAAACTAGAAGGGCCCTAAGTGAAAGTCCTTCTGTTATAAATAGAAGGCTTGGGGTTCCCTTATTGTTGTTCAACAACCCTAGAGGAAATCTTCCTCTCCTCCCTCTTGGCTTCGGCGAACACAAACTTGGAACCCAAGTTTGGTGTTCTTCGTTCTTCGTGTTCTTCGTGTTCTCCAAGTCTTGAAGATCCAAGTTCATTGCTTAGATCAACTAGAAGATCGCTCGACTTGTTCATCATTAGTGGATCTATCTTAAGCAATCAACAAGGTATGTTTTGGGAAACACTTTTCTCCCTTCTCCCCTCTTGGACGAATTCGGCCAAAGAACCCTAGGGTTCTTTGGTTGATGGTCGAACGAACCACACAAGCAATGTGTGTGTTCGAGTTCTTCGTACAAGGTTTCTTTCTTGTTAACCTAATCTAGAACTCCAACATCCCAATCCTTTAGGGTTTAAGGATTAGGTTTAATCCCAGTTCCGCTTTTAGGGATTAAATCAGCTAGTTGGTTTTAACCGGTCAAGAACAAGTTCATGTTCTTGGTCAGTCATGGTTCGAACCAAGTACACTAGGAGGTCGACCCAAGTGGTTGATCAGTGTTATGAAACCCTACAGTGGTATCAGAGCATTGGTTTAGAGATCTAGACTAGATTAACAAAGATTGTTTGTTTACTTTAATTTAAGTTTTTTTTTGTTTCAAGTATTCTTTCTTCTTCTTCATAGATTTCGAAAAAGGGAAGAACCCTAGGACCAAGAATATTAAACTAGTCTAAGTTTAATTGGTCAAGAAGGTTTCTAGAAACCGTAACAATTTTCGAAAAACCCTAGAAAGAACCCTAGGATCAAGTATGTTAAACAAGATATGTTTAATTGATCAAAAGGATTCTTTCCATAATCCCTTGAATTTTCGTGACTTAGGAAAACCCTAGGATCAAGTATGTTAAACAAGATTTGTTTAATTGATCAAAAGGATTCTTTCCTAATCCCTTAGAGATTTCAAAAATCTACAGGTTACTTGGACACCAAGTTTATTAAACTAGCCTAGTTTAATTGGTGGAAAAGTTTCCTAGGCTTAAGAATTTCGAAACCCTAAAGAACCCTAGAATATTAAACTAGTTTAAGTTTAATAGTTTAAAAGTATTAATTAAGATAATAATCTAAAACCTAGTTAATTTAACAAATTTATGTTTAATAGGTTTAATTATTATTTTTATAGATTTATTAAAGCTAGTTCTTTAAACCTAGTAATTTAGACTAAGTTTTATTGTCTATAAGGTTTAATTAAACAAGTCATGTAATATACTAGATTAATGATCAAGTGAAAAATAACAAGAACCTATATTTAACTAGTTCAAGTCAAATATAAGAAAGGTTTAAACAAACTAAGAATTATTATATACAGTCTTTATATAATAAGTTTATTAGTTTCACCAAGTATAAATCGGTGATTGTGTTAGCTTAAGTTTCATCATGGTTGTTGAAGCTAGTGGGAGCTACACAAGAAAATCACAAAGTTTGTAAGTTTGTCGTTAGGACATAAGTCTTGGTCGAATCTAGTAAGTCAAAACAAATGTTTAATTTCATTATTAGACATATGAAGAACTAGGTGTGTTAAACTAGGTTTATGTTTCAAGTTCATGAATCATAAAAGAATTAGAAGTTTAACATAAGTTTATAAGTTTTTCAAGTAAGATAAAACAAGTAAGTTTTATTCTAGATAAGATTTTTCACAAAATCTAGTAGAACGTTTTGTACACCTCGTTTTAGGTATACATGTAAAATCGTGCTAATTCTTGAAACTATAAGTTTTAAAGAATAGTTCTTAAGTTTTAAAAAAGGGTGTCTTGTAGAGTTCCTAAATTCATAAGTCACACATTTTAAACAAGGATTAAGATTGGATTAAGGTTTAAGTTTAGTTTAAGACTTAAACAAAACCCAAGAAAATCTTAGATCGAAGTACTATCCACCTAATGGAACACCTCACTTGTTAAACGATATTCATATTGTAAGGATAAAGAACCTTAGATATGGATTCAAATCATTGCGAGTGTTAGGGTGCATAAGGTTCTGTGATAATCGGGAGTCCCAGCGCAGAACATCGCACTGTCTTAGATGGTTTGATCTACTTTTGTGATAATCAGTAGTCCCGGCCCAAAAAGTACTTGATTAGAATAAACATACTAGACTTTATTACTAACTTAGAAATGTACAATTAAATTGTACAAGGTTGTAATAAGTTATAATTCTAAAGATTCTACGACCCCTAGGAATCGTGTCAAGTCTTGATACGATCGGTAAGGAAGTTACCTACCAGAAATAGCATGTCTCGTCGGGAAGTGCCCAAACCTTGCGGCGAGAATGTGATATATGGATCCTAGGCCTAAAATATTAATTATGGGTTTATAATATATTTTAGAGAATGTTTATTGATGATTACTAATTAAACTGGGTTTGATTTGTAGATGGCAGCAAGAAACGCAATCGCGACAACAAGTACCAACGATCTCTCACTTCGCTCAATCATCGAAAAGGACAAGTTGACTGGGTCAAACTTTCTCAACTGGGAGCGCAATCTTCGTATTGTGCTCAGGCATGAGAGAATGTGGTATGTCTTGGAGAGAGCAGTACCAAACACCCATGCTGTTAATGCCAGAGCTGAAACGAGGCAAGCTTATGATAAGCATGTCAGTGATGCACTCGATGTGAGCTGTCTGATGCTCGCCACTATGAGTCCAGAGTTACAAGCACGACTTATGGATGTGCCTGCATTTGAGATGATCCATCAACTTAGGGATTCATTTCAAGAGCAAGCTCACACTGAGAGGTTTGACATCAATCGAGCCTTCAACTCTTGCAAGATGGTCAAAGGAACGCTGGTGAGTGCCCACGTCATGAAAATGAAAGGACACATGGATCACCTCGCTAGACTTGGGCACCCCATACCGTTGCAAATGGCAAGAGATACTATACTCAACTCGTTGTCTGATGAATACAAGTCTTTTGTGGTCAACTACAACATGCATAATATGGAGAAATCCATTGTTGAGCTACATTCCATGCTCAAGACAGCCGAATTGAGTTTGGGGACCAAATCTAAGGACGTTCTCATGATTGGTAACGGCGGTGGCGATGGGAAGAAGAGAAAAGGGCATGGTGGTAAAGGAAAGGGTAAAACCTATCCTAACCAAGGAGTGCAAAATGGTAAAGGTGTCAAACAAAAGGTCAAGTAGGTTAAGCCTAACATTGCGAGGACCGAGAACCGGTGCTTCAAGTGTGGTGAGGCTGGGCATTGGAAAAGGAATTGTCCAAAGGGTGCAAGTGGTAGTGGAGGAAACGCAAGTTCCGCTGGTAACACAACCACACTTCTTAATCACTTTAAGATACTTGTAAAGTACATTACGAGTAATCTAACTTTTGCAATCGTTTATTGCAGGAGGAGATGGAAAGTGATAGTGACCGGCATGAGATGGTGATGATCCCACGAGCACCAAGTTTTATAATTCAGTATTTTGTGGATTCTTTTTTAAACAATTTTACTTTATTGTTTGGATAATTTTATTTTGTTAAAAAAGTTTTATTTTTGGGTTTAAATTAATCTCGAATCCATGGTTGAATTATATTGTGTGCATGTGTGATAATTACACTAGTCAAGGTTTATGACTAGATTGTAAGTCAAGTTTTGGTTTACTTATATTTCATGTTTTATATATTTGTTTGATTGTTGTATAAATAATGTCTTGATAGTTCAAGGTATTTAGATACTAGTAATTAGAAAGTTTTTCTAATGAAAGTATTTAAGAGTTTTATGGAAGCATAAGGTTCAAGAGTTATTGAACTTAGTTAAAACATCTTAAGTAATAGTCATTACTTATGATAGAAAGTTTTAAAGTATTAGTATTAATATAATATGATTGTATTTGATATAATCAACATGGACTTTAAGAGTATTATTACAAGTCTTTCATACTTATAGTAAAGGATTTAATTAAGTCATAATTCCCTAATAGGAATAATTGGATATTCGTATAATCCAAGAAAAGTGACTTAGACATTAAATGACTTTTAAAAGGGACAAACTATATTAAAGCATTTAAGAATTAAAAGGTATAATTGCAAGTCTTTTATACTTGTAATAAATACAATATTTAATCAAGTAATTAATTCCCTAATAGGAATAATGGATATTTGACAAATCCAAGTAATGACTTTGGCATTAAATAAGATTCTTAAAAGAATACTAATGTGTTTAAGAAGTGATAGTATTATTTCAAGTGTTTCATACTTGTTAGATACAGTAATCAATAAAGATCATAATTCCCTAAACAGGAATGTTGGATATTCGCAAATCTAAAGGATAATCTTAATTATAGAATTCTTAAAAGATTAAACTACAAGTTATTGACTAGGTCAAAGTAATTTAAGAGATGCTTAAGTTCCATAAAAGTAAGTGGGAGCTAAGACTAACGTAATTCATTAAAGATGTTGATGAATTCAGTAAGTTAGTAAGACATTAACAACAAGGTTTTACCAAGTCGTTAGCCAAAGAGTTAAGAGATATAATAAATGATCGTTGATTAGATTATTGCAATCCTAATAGCGTGATCACAAGTCTTGTGATTAATTATTGCATATCTAATAGGATATTCACACTCCAGTGGATAACATAGTCATTTAAGGAAATTTCTTTAACTAGTAAGAATATCTACAAATCAAGTAACTAAAAGAAGCTTTAGTTACAAGGAGAATTTTATGAATTCAAGAAACTAAGGAGTTAACTTCCAATCCTCCTATGTTTACCGAATTGCATAAAAGGCAAGACTAGAATATGTTCTAGATTGTTGCAAGAACAATATCTAGCAAAGACAAAAGTAAAAGTATTCCTAAATACTCGTCTTATGTCTTTAGTTTAATAGAAATGATTGGTTTAGTGATAAAGTTACAATTAAGTTTGTAAGAATCATTAAGTAATGAACACGAACGAAAGGAATAAGTAATGATCCAGTAATAATTCAGTATCTATGTCCAGTGAGGAATAGTACATGAGTTAGTATCATTTTTATTCATACTTTGTATGTTTTACATCATCCATGAATAAAAGTCTATTTATTCAAAAAGATACAAAAATCCGTGACTACTCGTCTTGGTGGGAACCAAGATGGGACGTTAACGTCATCGCGGTATTTGGTGGTAGATTCGAAGTTCTTCGAAGATAGCTACACAAGTTTTGTGTAAACCAAATATCGGTGATATTCTGTTGGAGGCTCAACGAATATTGGATTGACCACCGTGACAATACTTCGTGGTTGAAAAGTTCAAAATTTTTGTTCACTAGGATTTTTCTTAAGCCTGTGGTATTTGGTTTAGGATACAATGACTAATGTGCTTTGGTTCAACTCAGACAATTCTGAAATACGTTTGTCATACGAGGCGATACTGGGTACAAAGGAAGTTGTATTTTTAAATCGAAATATAACAAGATGGTAATTGCACCTCCTCTTTAGGAGATATATTTATAGGTCCTTTGACTTGATAAGAAACAGGCAAGTGCACGGCCGTGCCTAAATGAACTGATCTGTTCTTTGTCATTTATCATTTATCACAACAGTTTGAATCAAGAAGTCATAAAATGATTTCAAATACAGGAGTTGATAATTTCTACCATGCTCGTATTCGTTATCACAAATATCGTGCTGCAAGGGATAAGCCTAACATATTTTCCCAAGAAGTAGAGACAGAGTGTTCTTTACTAGGAGACGCTATTAAAGAGTTTTTCATAAACTATACATGGGTTACATAAGCTGTTTTTATGGGTTGGTTACCTACATGCCCATCTAGAAGGCCACTGTAGCTCGTATCATTAAGACAAAGGTTACAAACTTGCACAAGTGGGAGTTTGAAGGAATTATGTGCACAGTTAGTCAACCTATGATGATACATCCATGCCTATGAAACACTTAAGGGTCACACCGGTGAGTGCATGTAATACGAGCAAGATAAGCAATGATACTACGATGAGGAATGATTCATAATAGTCATTATGAATCCATTAAGTATTAAGTTAAGTTTTACTTATTACTAGATTAGTTTAACTAACAAATTAATACAAGTATTTGTACATTTACTAGTTGAGTAAATATACAATGTGTTAATTATAGATTATCCATGATATGATTTAAAGCTATTAAATCATATAGTAATTGGATAATATTGTTGTATAAATTATATATAGGTTATTATATAATTAATTATTGAAAGTATAAATACAATTATATAATTCGTGTATATGGGTACCGGATTATTAATGTATTAATACTAGACATTTAATAGTTAAGTGCAACAATAATAAGTTAGTTAAACTATAAGGGATGGAAGTGTAAAAGGATAAGTTTAATTAAGAGTTCAATCTTAATTAAACTAGAAGGGCCCTAAGTGAAAGTCCTTCTATTATAAATAGAAGGCTTGGGGTTCCCTTATTGTTGTTCAACAACCCTAGACGAAATCTTCCCCTCCTCCCTATTGGCTTCGGCCGAACACAAACTTGGAACCCAAGTTTGGTGTTCTTCGTTCTTCGTGTTCTTCGTGTTCTTCAAGTCTTGAAGATCCAAGTTCATTGCTTATATCAACTAGAAGATCGCTCGACTTGTTCATCATCAGTGGATCTATCTTAACAATCAACAATGTATGTTTTGGGAAGCACTTTTCTCCCTTCTCCCCTCTTGGGCGAATTCGGCCAAAGAACCCTAGGGTTCTTTGGTTGATGGTCGAACGAACCACACAAGCAATGTGTGTGTTCAAGTTCTTCGTACAAGGTTTCTTTCTTGTTAACCTAATCTAGAACTCCAACATCCCAATCCTTTAGGGTTTAAGGATTAGGTTTAATCCCAGTTCCGCATTTAGGGATTAAATCAGCTAGTTGGTTTTAACCGGTCAAGAACAAGTTCATGTTCTTGGTCAGTCATGGTTCGAACCAAGTACACTAGGAGGTCGACCCAAGTGGTTGATCAGTGTTATGAAACCCTTCAGAACTAAATTTCAACGAACCAATCTCAACTTATCAAGCTGAAGAAACATAACGTTCTTCAGAAAGATCTGATACCCCTTTGGTCAATAACCCTTCAGAATGTCAAAACAAATGTTTAATTTCATTATTAGACATATGAAGAACTAGGTGTGTTAAACTAGGTTTATGTTTCAAGTTCATGAATCATAAAAGAATTAGAAGTTTAACATAAGTTTATAAGTTTTTCAAGTAAGATAAAACAAGTAAGTTTTATTCTAGATAAGATTTTTCACAAAATCTAGTAGAACGTTTTGTACACCTCGTTTTAGGTATACATGTAAAATCGTGCTAATTCTTGAAACTATAAGTTTTAAAGAATAGTTCTTAAGTTTTAAAAAAGGGTGTCTTGTAGAGTTCCTAAATTCATAAGTCACACATTTTAAACAAGGATTAAGATTGGAATAAAGGTTTAAGTTTAGTTTAAGACTTAAACAAAACCCAAGAAAATCTTAGATCGAAGTACTATCCACCTAATGGAACACCTCACTTGTTAAACGATATTCATATTGTAAGGATAAAGAACCTTAGATATGGATTCAAATCATTGCGAGTGTTAGGGTGCATAAGGTTCTGTGATAATCGGGAGTCCCAGCGCAGAACATCGCACTGTCTTAGATGGTTTGATCTACTTTTGTGATAATCAGGAGTCCCGGCCCAAAAAGTACTTGATTAGAATAAACATACTAGACTTTATTACTAACTTAGAAATGTACAATTAAATTGTACAAGGTTGTAATAAGTTATAATTCTAAAGATTCTACGACCCCTAGGAATCGTGTCAAGTCTTGATACGATCGGTAAGGAAGTTACCTACCAGAAATAGCATGTCTCGTCGGGAAGTGCCCAAACCTTGCGGCGAGAATGTGATATATGGATCCTAGGCCTAAAATATTAATTATGGGTTTATAATATATTTTAGAGAATGTTTATTGATGATTACTAATTAAACTGGGTTTGATTTTTAGATGGTAGCAAGAAACGCAATCGCGACAACAAGTACCAACGATCTCTCACTTCGCTCAATCCTCGAAAAGGACAAGTTGACTGGGTCAAACTTTCTCAACTGGGAGCGCAATCTTCGTATTGTGCTCAGGCATGAGAGAATGTGGTATGTCTTGGAGAGAGCAGTACCAAACACCCCTGCTGTTAATGCCAGAGCTGAAACGAGGCAAGCTTATGATAAGCATGTCAGTGATGCACTCGATGTGAGCTGTCTGATGCTCGCCACTATGAGTCCAGAGTTACAAGCGGGACTTATGGATGTGCCTGCATTTGAGATGATCCAGCAACTTAGGGATTTATTTCAAGAGTAAGCTCGCACTGAGATGTTTGACATCAATCGAGCCTTCAACTCTTGCAAGATGGTCAAAGGAACGCCGGTGAGTGCCCACGTCATGAAAATGAAAGGACACATGGATCACCTCGCTAGACTTGGGCACCCCATACCGTTGCAAATGGCAATAGATACTATACTCAACTCGTTGTCTGATGACTACAAGTCTTTTGTGGTCAACTACAACATGCATAATATGGAGAAATCCATTGTTGAGCTACATTCCATGCTCAAGACAGCCGAATTGAGTTTGGGGACCAAATCTAAGGACGTTCTCATGATTGGTAATGGCGGTGGCGATGGGAAGAAGAGAAAAGGGCATGGTGGTAAAGGAAAGGGTAAAACTATCCTAACCAAGGAGTGCGAAATGGTAAAGGTGTCAAACAAAAGGTCAAGAAGGTTAAGCCTAACATTGCGAGGACCGAGAACCGGTGCTTCAAGTGTGGTGACGCTGGGCATTGGAAAAGGAATTGTCCAAAGGGTGCAAGTGGTAGTGGAGGAAACGCAAGTTCCTCTGGTAACACAACCACACTTCTTAATCACTTTAAGATACTTGTAAAGTACATTACGACTAATCTAACTTTTGCAATCGTTTATTGCAGGAGGAGATGGAAAGTGATAGTGACCGGCATGAGATGGTGATGATCCCACGAGCACCAAGTTTTATAATTCAGTATTTTGTGGATTCTTTTTTAAACAATTTTACTTTATTGTTTGGATAATTTTATTTTGTTAAAACAAGTTTTATTTTTGGGTTTTAATTAATCTCGAATCCATGGTTGAATTATATTGTGTGCATGTGTGATAATTACACTAGTCAAGGTTTATGACTAGATTGTAAGTCAAGTTTTGGTTTACTTATATTTCATGTTTTATATATTTGTTTGATTGTTGTATAAATAATGTCTTGATAGCTCAAGGTATTTAGATACTAGTAATTAGAAAGTTTTTCTAATGAAAGTATTTAAGAGTTTTATGGAAGCATAAGGTTCAAGAGTTATTGAACTTAGTTAAAACATCTTAAGTAATAGTCATTACTTATGATAGAAAGTTTTAAAGTATTAGTATTAATATAATATGATTGTATTTGATATAATCAACATGGGCTTTAAGAGTATTATTACAAATCTTTTATACTTATAGTAAAGGATTTAATTAAGTCATAATTCCCTAATAGGAATAATTGGATATTCGTATAATCCAAGAAAAGTGACTTAGACATTAAATGACTCTTAAAAGGGACAAACTATATTAAAGCATTTAAGAATTAAAAGGTATAATTGCAAGTCTTTTATACTTGTAATAAATACAATATTTAATCAAGTAATTAATTCCCTAATAGGAATAATGGATATTTGACAAATCCAAGTAATGACTTTGGCATTAAATAAGATTCTTAAAAGAATACTAATGTGTTTAAGAAGTGATAGTATTATTTCAAGTGTTTCATACTTGTTAGATACATTAATCAATAAAGATCATAATTCCCTAAACAGGAATGTTGGATATTCGCAAATCTAAAGGATAATCTTAATTATAGAATTCTTAAAAGATTAAACTACAAGTTATTGACTAGGTCAAAGTAATTTAAGAGATGCTTAAGTTCCATAAAAGTAAGTGGGAGCTAAGACTAACGTAATTCATTAAAGATGTTGATGAATTCAGTAAGCTAGTAAGACATTAACAACAAGGTTTTACCAAGTCGTTAGCCAAAGAGTTAAGAGATATAATAAATGATCGTTTATTAGATTATTGCAATCCTAATAGCGTGATCACAAGTCTTGTGATTAATTATTGCATATCTAATAGGATATTCACACTCCAGTGGATAACATAGTCATTTAAGGAAATTTCTTTAACTAGTAAGAATATCTACAAATCAAGTAACTAAAAGAAGCTTTAGTTACAAGGAGATTTTATGAAAATCAAGAAACTAAGGAGTTAACTTCCAATCCTCCTATGTTTACCGAATTGCATAAAAGGCAAGACTAGAATATGTTCTAGATTGTTGCAAGAACAATATCTAGCAAAGACAAAAGTAAAAGTATTCCTAAATACTCGTCTTATGTCTTTAGTTTAATAGAAATGATTGGTTTAGTGATAAAGTTACAATTAAGTTTGTAAGAATCATTAAGTAATGAACACGAACGAAAGGAATAAGTAATGATCCAGTAATAATTCAGTATCTATGTCCAGTGAGGAATAGTACATGAGTTAGTATCATTTTTATTCAGACTTTGTATGTTTTACATCATCCATGAATAAAAGTCTATTTATTCAAAAAGATACAAAAATCCGTGACTACTCGTCTTGGTGGGAACCTCGATGGGACGTTAACGTCATCGCGGTATTTGGTGGTAGATTCGAAGTTCTTCGAAGATAGCTACACAAGTTTTGTGTAAACCAAATATCGGTGATATTCTGTTGGAGGCTCAACGAATATTGGATTGACCACCGTGACAATACTTCGTGGTTGAAAAGTTCAAAGGTATTGTTCACTAGGATTTTTCTTAAGCCTGTGGTATTTGGTTTAGGATACAATGACTAATGTGCTTTGGTTCAACTCAGACAATTCTGAAATACGTTTGTCATACGAGGCGATACTGGGTACAAAGGAAGTTGTATTTTTAAATCGAAATATAACAAGATGGTAATTGCACCTCCTCTTTAGGAGATATATTTATAGGTCCTTTGACTTGATAAGAAACATGCAAGTGCACGGCCGTGCCTAAACGAACTGATATGTTCTTTGTCATTTATCATTTATCACAACAGTTTGAATCAGGAAGTCATAAAATGATTTCAAATACAGGAGTTGATAATTTCTACCATGCTCGTATTCGTTATCACAAATATCGTGCTGCAAGGGATAAGCCTAACATATTTTCCCAAGAAGTAGAGACAGAGTGTTCTTTACTAGGAGACGCTATTAAAGAGTTTTTCATAAACTATACATGGGTTACATAAGCTGTTTTTATGGGTTGGTTACCTACATGCCCATCTAGAAGGCCATTGTAGCTCGTATCATTAAGACAAAGGTTACAAACTTGCACAAGTGGGAGTCTGAAGGAATTATGTGCACAGTTAGTCAACCTATGATGATACATGCATGCCTATGAAACACTTAAGGGTCACACCGGTGAGTGCATGTAATACGAGCAAGATAAGCAATGATACTACGAAGAGGAATGATTCATAATAGTCATTATGAATCCGTTAAGTATTAAGTTAACTTTTACTTATTACTAGATTAGTTTAACTAACTAATTAATACAAGTATTTGTACATTTACTAGTTGAGTAAATATACAATGTGTTAATTATAGATTATCCATGATATGATTTAAAGCTATTAAATCATATAGTAATTGGACAATATTGTTGTATAAATTATATATAGGTTATTATATAATTAATTATTGAAAGTATAAATACAATTATATAATTCGTGTATATGGGTACCGGATTATTAATGTATTAATACTAGACATTTAATAGTTAAGTGCAACAATAATAAGTTAGTTAAACTATAGGATAAGTTTTATTAAGAGTTCAATCTTAATTAAACTAGAAGGGCCCTAAGTGAAAGTCCTTCTATTATAAATAGAAGGCTTGGGGTTCCCTTATTGTTGTTCCACAACCCTAGACGAAATCTTCCCCTCCTCCCTATTGGCTTCGGCCGAACACAAACTTGGAACCCAAGTTTGGTGTTCTTCGTTCTTCATGTTCTTCGTGTTCTTCAAGTCTTGAAGATCCAAGTTCATTGCTTATATCAACTAGAAGATCGCTCAACTTGTTCATCATCAGTGGATCTATCTTAAGCAATCAACAATGTATGTTTTGGGAAGCACGTTTCTCCCTTCTCCCCTCTTGGGCGAATTCGGCCAAAGAACCCTAGGGTTCTTTGGTTGATGGTCGAACGAACCACACAAGCAATGTGTGTGTTCGAGTTCTTCGTACAAGGTTTCTTTCTTGTTAACCTAATCTAGAACTCCAACATCCCAATCCTTTAGGGTTTAAGGATTAGGTTTAATCCCAGTTCCGCATTTAGGGATTAAATCAGCTAGTTGGTTTTAACCGGTCAAGAACAAGTTCATGTTCTTGGTCAGTCATGGTTCAAACCAAGTACACTAGGAGGTCGACCCAAGTGGTTGATCAGTGTTATGAAACCCTTCAGAACTAAATTTCAACGAACCAATCTCAACTTATCAAGCTGAAGATACATAACGTTCTTCAGAAAGATCTGATACCCCTTTGGTCAATAACCCTTCAGAAAGTCAAAACGATATTCCAAATAATAATCCAACATCTGATAATACCCAATCTGAAAAGGTTACACCATCCAAAAGTGAGCCTACTACACCTGTCAGAGATACAGTCTCTGATCAATTGACCTCTGTCAAAATTTCCTCTGAATCTCAAGCAATCGAAAACACGTCCTCTCTAGACACCATACCACTCTACATTCACCTACCCCCACTCTCTCTAACACAACCTTTTCTCATCATAAAGGATGAATCCGGACCATCAAATCATGTATCAACTCCGTGGAATAAGAAACATCCAATAAACCAAGTCATCGGGGATCTTCAACACGGTGTTCGCACTCAGAGCCAACAAGCCAGCGCCAACATATGCTTATTTGCTAGATTTGTCTCAATGATTGAACATAAAAATGTCAAAACTGCACTTGAGGATCCTCACTGGGTATCTTCAATGCAAGAAAACTACAACAATTCGAGAAAAAACAAAGTATGGACACTTGTTCCTCCACCGTCCAACACCAATATCATCGGAAAAAAATGGGTGCTCAGAAAGAAACTTGATCAAGATGGAACCGTGATTAGAAACAAATCAAGATTACTTGCCCAAGGATATCGACAAGAAGAAGGTATCGATTTTGATGAATCTTTTGCCCCAGTTGCTAGACTAGAAGCTATTCGAATGTTTCTCGCATATACTGCTACAAGAACTTTAAAGTTTATCAAATGGATATCAAGAGTGCTTTTATAAACGCCAAGCTTCAAGAACTAGTTTTTGTAAAACAACCTCCAGGGTTCGAAGATCACAGACATCCAGAATACGTCTACCAACTTGATAAGGCTCTTTACGGATTAAAACAAGCTCCAAGAGCATGGTATGACACCTTATCTCAATTTCTGCTCAAGAGTGGGTTTACGTGGGGCACAATTGATAACACTCTGTTCATTCGCAAACACAAGTCAGATGTTTTGTTGGTTAAAATATACGTTGATGACATCATATTCAGATCAACAAATGAGAACATGTGTCAAAAGTTCTCCAAACTCATGACAGCAAATTATGAGATGAGCATGATGGGTGAATTAACATACTTTT
Organism: Calendula officinalis; assembly: GCA_963853835.1. Taxonomy (NCBI): domain Eukaryota; kingdom Viridiplantae; phylum Streptophyta; class Magnoliopsida; order Asterales; family Asteraceae; genus Calendula; species Calendula officinalis. Next base: position 51,162,122 of record OY970825.1, read on the forward strand.
TGGGTCTAGAAATCAAACAGTCTGAAGATGGAATCTTCATAAATGAAGAAAAATATGTTTATGAACTTCTGAAAAAATTTGATCTCGAAAAATGTTCCTCTATGAAAACCCCAATGGCAACGAATCTAAAATTAACAGAAGATATCTCAGGCAAAGCTGAAAATCCAACAATTTACAGAGGAATGATAGGCTCACTATTCTATCAGACAGCAAGCAGATCTGATATCATGTTCTCCACATGTTTATGTGCAAGATATCAAGCGAATTCAAAAGAATCTCACATGCATGCTGTGAACGAATCCTCAAGTATCTGAAAGGCACACCTAACCTAGGTCTCTGGTATCCAAAAGATATTCGGTTTGATCTTGTTGGATACTCTGATGCAGACTACGCGGGTTGTAATCTAGATAGAAAAAGCACAAGCGGTGGATGTCAGTTTTTAGGAGGAAAATTGATAAGCTGGTAAAGCAAGAAACAATCCTCTGTTTCAACCTCCACTTGTGAAGCTGAATACATAGCTGCTGGAGCGTGCGTTGCTCAAGTTCTTTGGATGAAGAATCAACTCTCAGACTTCGATCAACATTACGAAAAGGTTCCAGTCTATTGTGACAACACCAGTGCTATAGCGATCACCAACAATCCGGGTTTTCATTCTCGAACAAAACACATCGGTGTCAGATATCACTTCATTCTAAATCATGTTGTGAAAGGTGATGTTGAAGTCCATTTCATTCCCACCGAACATCAACTTGCTGATCTTTTCACAAAACCGTTGGATGAAACCAGGCTCAATTATTTAATTGGCATGCTTGGTATGCTGAATCTATATATAAAAAAAAACAAAATTCAGATCGAAGACTCATGTACTATCTGAAGACTCCACAGCACCATCTGATAATTATGAGCCATTAGCGCATATTAACATGGCATCGTCTCATAAGACCTCATCTCTTCTATCTAATTAATGGTGACACTTAGATGTATATTCCCGCCAGTTTATCTCTGAGTTTTTGTTGGTCCTCTATCATCACGTCTACCATACACTCACCCCAACCATTCGATCTTTCACCGCTTCAAATTCAACCCTAGATCACAAAATCTCTCCACTCTGATACACACTTCACTCAACTTTCCTCTATTTTCCCCAAATTACCTCTACACGTTCATCTCCAAACCCTTTCTGAAAATCAATTTCATCATGGCTTCGTCGTCTAGAAACCCATTCAATACATCTTTACATGCTACAATCAAACCTGCTCCTGCGGTACGATGTTATTACACAGATCTATACTACACCAAAAATAATTCTCGCTGCAACCTAAATCCTAGAGGTAACTTAAAACCAGAGTTTCAAGTCCTAGTCAGTTTCTTTCGAAATCACCCTCTCAAAGAAGCTCTTCATTTCGACGTTCCGCTATCCAAAAGCATGCTTCTTGAGTTCTGGCACACATGCACAGCTTCATAAGTGAATGAAAAAGCCTCCATCTCTGGCACAATTATGCAAGGACGTTATCAGGTATCCTTCGAGCTTGACTTTTTCCGAACAGCCACAAAACTGGATTATCTCGAACCAAACAAAGACTTTCCTGAAAGTGAGGAAGCCAGAGCGATAGTTCTTCCATACATCATATACCGGGGTCGTTTTCAGCAGGGGTATCAAGAACTAAGATGGGTCCCCTATGGTCTGCATTTTTCATGACGGTCTCTAAATGTTTAACCATTAAAACAGGAGGATTTGATGATGTGTCCAACCATGCATTTATCTTGGGAGCTGCCCTATTCACAAATACACGGATCGACTATGCATCTCGTGTTTTCTTGCAGCTGTATCAAAAAGTTAGTGCTCCAAAAAGGGAGAGTCTGGTACCTTTCCCTCGATTTCTATGTATGGTATTCTTCCAATCTCTATGGGAAGAGGCTTTCTATGCCAACGTTGGGCCCCATTTCACGTCTGGTGTCGTCAGTGACTCAAATTTCACTACTCAAGGACGAGAAGCGGCTCCCAATCTTCCTCCAGGTATGTTATTGTTTCTCAACTCTTCTCCACCCAGTCCTGCTAGAGCAGAAGCACCTGGTTCAGTAAATAATGCCTTACACACAAACCCTTATGATTCTAAACATCATTGCTCCCACCACTCTCCACCTCATAAGAAACCCTCAGCTCGATCTCTCCATCGAACTCCACAGACACAACATTTCTCGTTTAGAAACTCAACAACCAGGAGTCGTCAACCTCTGACTGGATCAGGCAAAGGCTGGTCGATCGCTGATCCCCTGGACTTGGAAGGAAGCGATGACAACACGGATGAGACGCCACAAAACAATGAAGCCTCAAAATCTCCCGAACCCACATCCGAAAATTCTCTAGCTGATGCAAGAAAATGCGCTGAACGATCAGTTGAATCTCCCGCCGCAAATTCTCCAAAAGTTCCAAACTCAACTCCCACAGACGTTCCCGAGAGCTCTAAGAGACGTAAAAGGACCACCGTTCTGAAGACATTCAGACGTTGTGGTACTATTATGAACTATTTCGGAACAATAAATGCAAACATCCAGTTTCTCAACAAAATGCAGAGGGCACTGAACAAATATCAGGCCATGCTAAAAAAAGAACCTGCAAACTTCATACGATGCAATTTCTCTCAAATCTGAAAAGATTGAGGCACTTGAGTCTGCTGTCAACAACATCAGTGCTAATCAGACTGCCTTACTTACATCTGTAACTGCACTTCATTCCAGGTTTGATATCCTTACCAAGATGGTTCAAAATCATTCAGCTGAGTCCCCTGCTGTGCATGAAAATATCTCCGTCCGTGCCCGCTCTTCTCAACATTTTCAGGGGGAGAATACAGAGCCTCAGCAAGGAGCTCCGGAGAGGGTTGTCTCCACATCAAAGGAATGAGATAGCTGAAGAATCAATGTCTAAGAAGGTTGTCTCCTATTCAGATAGTGAGGATGGGAGCATTCACCTAACTCCTCTCATTGACAAAATTGTGAAAGCTTTCTCCAATACTCCAACCGTTCAATCAGGCATTTCCGTCATTCCTAAGAAAACCGCCCGCATGTCTGTCTCACTTGGAAAGAACGTTCTTCTTGGTCCCAAATCAGATGCTAATCCTTCCTCCCTGGATAAAGGAAAGGGTCCCGCTGAAAGCGTCTGAGGCAGAGCTTCAGAAAGCAAAGGAGAAAGAAGAACATGTGTCTGAGCTAGGGAGTCAGAAAAGGAAAAAGGAATGATGGTGATCCTCAGATGATGCTGGTGATGGTTTCTATTTCAAAAACAATTGTCTGTACTTTAAAACAATTTCATTTCCTGTTGCATGCCACAAAACAATTTACATTTATGTCTTTAATTTGCTACTCCGTTATGCATGAATATCATCAATTAATGATGATGATTTTACATACCTAAGTTTACATGTTTGATAGATACTTAGAAAAACTAAAAAACAAAACATGACTTATAAGCTGTAGTGTGATCAGATTTTACAGATAACCATATATTGTAATGTTTTCTAGGTAAGTCGAAGACCCTTTGAATTGTAAAAAATACTCAAGGTTAAATATAAAACCTTCACATAATCAGGGGGAGTTGCCTAACTATTTGTTTACATCAAATATGGGGAGATTGTTGGGTTGTTGAAGACCATCCCCCACTGAAGAGATTTAATGAAGAAAAAAAGGCAAATAGTTAGAAGACAATCTGAGGATTAGTTCCTCAAATTGTGGGTAATTGAATATGACCAGTTCGGCTTTCAGTTACACAGTTACACTATCTGATCACTATCTGATCACTATCTGAAACAACGATCAGTTCCCCGTGCGGAATCAGATACTGGTTAACTGATCAGATAGTGTAACAGGTTCAGCGTAATGGATAAAGCGCTGAACCATTGAACATATACTTCTCTAAGCAAAACTCTTAGTGAAGGTCGCTGAAGCTGAAGGCCATCTGAAGAAGCGTCAGTATCCAAAAACTCATGGCTGCCAAAAGTGTACATAGGCCCAAGTTTCAGCATCAAAGAAGTAAAGCGAAAGTTTGTGCATCGCTGATTATGGGAATATCTTGCAAATCTTCTAGAAGATATCAGCGATCACAAGACGATAGAAAGAACTGTCAGAATTCCGTTAGTCGTGCTCGTCCCATGAAATATCATTTGCACCAACGAAATTCTCACACGTGGAATCGATCGATCATTTCTTTGGCTCTACGTTTCCCAATGATATAAATTGAGGACTTAGACGATCGATTCCAGTGTGCACCCAACAAGGTTACACGCTGCTGAATTTAGTCCAGAACTTTCTTCCTTCGAGCAGCGTGTAAACCACCTGTTACCTCTAGTTATTTGATTCAAGAATTGAATCCGTATAACGAAAGTGCCTGGTCTTGTGCTTGATCATTTGTTGATCATAAACTTGTCTTAGATAATATCTGTTGTTGTCTATCACATGCAAGCAGTTTAGTTAGGATTTGTTCTTAGCTATTCCGCAAACTGCTTGCATCTGTTGTTGTCTATCACATGCAAGCAGTTTAGTGCCGAGTGTCTCCATAAATTTAAATTGGTCAGTGAAAGCGTATAAGTGTTATATTTTGTTGGAATATGCTTCACGTTTATAACATATAGTTATATGGCTAATTGGTTGTGAGCTTAAAGGATCACACACTTAAACACTTAACACCATTAGATACATAGTGTAATTATGGTAATAACATTATTTATTAATATAAGCTACTAGCTTGTATGTAATTATGTTTAATATTAAATGTTAATATTGAAACTAATTGTGAGCATATAGGTATAACTAAAGGCAAGGGGCTAGAGTGCAAAATAGACCAAGTTGTTTATGGAAGTAACTAAAGGAGATTAGGGCAGCCAACCTCCTCATTGCTTGCTCCCCAATTCGGCTCCCCCTTCACACCCTCTCTAGGGTTTTTGCCTCCTTCTTCGCTTGAATCATTGGACTAGCATCCTCCTTGGTGTTTTTGCTATAGTGTTGTGTGGACTAGCTTTGGAGGGATTCCCCATTGGTATCCTTGGTTTCGTCCGTCACCATCTCCAACCGAATCCTCATTATCAAAGGCTTCAAGGGTATGAATACTTCATCTATTCTCTTTGATTATATGTATAGTTTGATTATATTTATCAATATTAGATCCGGTATTGGCGATAAATTTTCCGCTGCGTTTTGTTACTTGTATTAACCGAAAATCACCATTAGTGGTATCAAGAGTCATTATATTGATGATATAGTTAACTAGTTTTTGTAAAAAGTAGCAAAAAACCAACTTTTTTGGTCCATATAAATTCCCGATCGGCGAAAATAAGAACCCTAGGGTTCTTTATTTTTTTGAAATTTTTTAATGCCAAGGGTTAAAAATATGATTTTTTGGAACCTTACATGCTACTTGTTACAAAAACAACATCAAAAAATTAATCTAGTTATTGTATTTTTTGATTATTTGGCTTGAAATTTACTTTATAATTTCGTTTTTTGATATGGCAAAACATGTATTTTTGGCATATCCCAAGCCGAAGCCTTATCAATTGTTGCTTGATTGTGCAAAACCGATGAGAACCTAGACCATTTGTGATGAGAACCTAGAATAGCTTGTATTTCTTTATTTTTTAATTGTAAATTGTTGACCAAGATGGAAGAAAACATGAAGAAAAACAACAATTTTCGTCACCTCCTGCGCAGCTGTACGAAAACTGAATTTCCCGGACATTGGCAAGTCCGTTGGACCTGAAACCACCGCCAAAATTTCCACAACTCAGTCACCTACAACTATAAAGAAGTCGGGGAAGACCACCGAAGATTCCTTTAGAGACTATTCGGGCCTTAAAGTCTGCTGGAAATTTCTGGCAGATTACATATTTTCACAAATTTGGTTCCTACTTGCTCATGAATGTCTTGGAGCAAGTGGGAGCCCATTGGATTTACGTAGGCCCGTTTGGGTTCATTTTGGCCCGTCCCCTAATTTGACCCTTTGGTCCGTCGTGATTACTCACGTGACCGAACCTAGGCTATCATCGGTCGAGGTTTTGCACAAAATATGTTGCATGTTTTTTTTATGTTTGTGGTTGTTTAATTTCTATTAGATACAAATAATAAAAATAAATAAAATATGATTTTAAACACAAACATTAAAACATCCTAATCTTTAATCATCTATGATTACTTGTTAACCATTAATGATTAATCTTCAATCTAAACACGTTTTTGAGATTAAACTAAGTTTAAATACGATTCGAAACTTAACCCTTAATAATCGTTAAAAGTTTAACCGTTTATTAAACGACTTATGAAGTGATATGAATGAAGTACATGATTCATTCGTATCTTAATAAAATTTTTATTTAAAATTTTCATACCTAAAATTTAAGTCACGCCGTCCAATCGGTGGAAATCACTTGCTTCTACTTTTGAAATCGCGTGAGACGTGGTTTGAATTAAGATCCGAGGTCATTATTGTCTACGCGTGAGACCTAGATTTATTTTGACACGAGTTCACATTGTATGACTTAATCGAGTTAACGGTGAGACCTTGACACGAGGCGAAGATGCGACTAACATGCCACTTGACCCTAGATGCTTGTTCAGTAGGGTGTTGTTTGTTTTTTTACCACAAAAAGATCTGCAATCTGCGGACCACTTCTGCAAAAATCTGTACCAAAAAGTTGGACCAAAAGGTTTGCACTGTGAAAAAGTGTTTTTGTTTTTTTTCTTCATCTACAAAAAGAAATAACAAAAAGTCTTCATTTTGTTTAAAGCAACAGTCGATCTCAACACCCAATTTCCACTTCTCTCTCTAAAGATCTTCCTCTCTCTCCAAAGCAAAAGATCTTCCCCTCTCTCTCTCAAAAGCAACTTAACACACCCACTTCCTCTTCACCAGAGGAGGAGGTGATGGTGACCAGATTCCCCGAAGAAGGAGGTGTCAGGTGACAGAGAAGGAAGCTTATCCGGTGAAGTGGGTTTTCTTTAACAAAAAGGTTACACCGGAGAAGATGAGCACTTGATAGGTCTTCGCTGGATTCAACATCATGATCGAGATTTACCTCCTCTTGCCAGAGAAGATGAAGGACGGCGGAGGACGGCGGAGGAGGACGATGGCAACATATGCTTCATCACTACAGTCAAGATCTACCTCCTCTTGTCGGAGAAGATGAAGGATGGTGGAGGGCGGCGGCGGAGGGCGGCGGAGGGAGGCGGAGGGGTTTAAACTCCTCTCGCCGGTAAATATATGAAGGATGTCGGAAGAGGGTGGCAGAGGGCAGACGTTTTCATATGTTCTTTTTCATTTTCAGAGGTTTGAAGGTTCAAGAAGCTACAAAAAGCTATATTCTAAGTTTGTGTGGTGCAGACATTGGGCAGATGTTTTCGGGTCTGCGGGCTTCTAAAAAAGAAACAGCTGCGTGACTGCTTTTCTGCCCGTGGTCTGCACCGCGCAGACAAAAGACCCCACGAAGACCTTCCGTTAAAAAACAAACAGCACCTAGGTGCCATGAAGTCCCATAACTCTAAGAGTTGCACTTGTAATGCAATTGTTGGTCGGCACCTACCTATTGGATCTATCATTTCTAGCAGATCAACTGATGTGATGATAGAAGCTCAATGAGGGTCTTAGCTTTTAATAAAATTAATTGGGTAGTTAATTTTTTAAAAGAAATTATTATTGAATGTACTATTTTTTTGAACTTTATGTGTTATAAAGATAACAACAACATAAACACCTAAGTATCTCCACTCTAAAAATCAGTTCTTGAAAACTGAAACTGACTAATATCAACTTTATCGACTGATATCGAACTCTAAGGATTGTCCTTAGAGATGAGAACAAGTTAATACACCTATAAGAGGCCTTACCTGAGGCACCTCCTGTCAATGTTTCTGCTGCTGTTCGTCAAGCCTTTACTGAAACGTTTAACGAACACCATAAATCGCTATTCCTATGCTTGTGAGCATGAACCCCGAGATCCGAAAGAACTTCGTGGATCTCACAGCATATGACACGTTAAGCGAGTTGAAAAATGATATTTCAACAACAAGCAGAACATGAACTGTTCAAAACAGTTAAAGCATTCCACACTTACAGGCAGGGGAGGCCAATCAGTTAGCACTTTATCTTGAATATGAAATGCTACCTTGATCAAATGGAGCGTCTTGGCTACCCATTGCCACAAGTTCTTGGAATGAGCTTGATACTTACCTCACTATCCAAGGACTATGACCAGTTTAAAAAAGAGTTTAAAAAATACATAGCATGGGGTAGAGAATTGGTGAATTACATGCTATGGTAAAACTGGTTGAGCAAAGGTTACCCAATACATTTCTAGCAATCAGGGAAGGTAAACCGCAAGCACAAGACAAGAGTCTAGGTAAGGGTAAACTAGTTTACTTTTCCAAACCTATGATTCCCCAACCTGCTAAAAAGCAGCACCCTACAAAGGATATTTCTTGTCATCATTGCGATGAAACCGGCCATTGAAGGAGGATCTGTCCTGCCTACTTGGCAGAGTTGATGAAGGACAAATGTGTTCTGGCTAGCACATTAGGTATCTTCATTATAGAACTCTATACTTTTACTAATAAATCTTGAGTGTATGACACTAGTTGTGGAACTCATATTTACACAAATGTGCAAGATTAAAAGTAAAGTAGAAAGCTAAGAGAATGGAAGTTGTGATCTAATCCTTCCTAATGCGTTAATAATTGTTTTGAACAACTGTCAATTATGCATTGTTTAGCTTTATCATTTTTTGAATAATGATTTATTCAAACTATGGATTATGATATTATGATTTATGAAAAATAACATATTTTATAACTATTCCTTGTAATAGTGTACTTGAAATTGATATGCATGATCCATATTCAAACGATAGTTCTATATACAATTGTAGCACTTGATAATCCAAAACGGTTTGGATTCCATTACCTAGAGCATTGTCATCTTTTCCGCATAAACAAGGAATGCATTTTGAGACTACAACTCGACGGGCTTCTTAACAAATGATTATGAATCATTTAAATGCCTCTCATGTATATTATGGAAAGATAACAAGAAAGCTTTTCTCCGATGTTAAGCGAAAGAGCTAAAAATCTACATGGACTCATACATACTGATGTGTGCGGCCCTTCTAGAATTAAGACTAGGGAAGGTGCCACATATTTTATCACTTTCACTGATGATATCAGTAGCTGTAGTTATGTTTACTTGATTAAACATCAACATGAAAGCTTTGATGATATCAGTCATTATGGTTATGTTTACTTGATTAAACATAAACATGAAATCTTTGAAACGTTCAAAGCTTACTAAAGTAAAAGTAGAAAATCAACTCGGCAAGACAACAAAGGCTCTCCGTCCTGATTGAGGAGGAAAGTACATGAGCCAATATTTTATGGATCATCAAACACAACGTGAGATTGACTCACAATTCACTCCTCCATACACTCCAGAAGATAATGGTGTGTCTAAAAGGATATATCGGACCCTGCGTGACATGGTTCGATCTATGATGAGTCCTCCTACTCTTCCACTATCCTTTTGAGGGGCAAGCTGTTCGAATACTTAATATGGTTCCGACCATAAGGTTAAGAAGACACCATATGAAATATGGCATGGGAAAGTCCCTAATTTGTCTTACTTGAAGATCTAGGGTTGTGAGGATCTCGTGGAACGAGACATGCCGAACAAACTTGAGCCCATATCTATCAACTGTATCTTCGTTACTATTTTACTACCCACCTGAGAACAATTTGTTGTTGCTCGGTATGCTGAGTTTCTTAAGAACAATGTCATTTCACAAAGCAAGTGGGAGCACTATAGGCTTTGACAAGATTCAAAGCGAAGATGCACAACCTTCTGGTAACACTAGCAAATATCATACTGAGGCTGGACATATAAATGTTGGACCACAGGATGATGTTGTTTCCATTCGTAGGTTCGCAAGGACACCTCATACACCTGAACGATATAGTCTTATGTCGATGCTGAGGAGCAAAATTTCGAGGATCATAATGAACCCCCTAATTATCAAGTTGCATTATCGAATTTTGAATTCGAAAAATGACTTGAAGCTATGATTGCGAAAATGAAATCCATGAGAGATAATCCAGTTTTGAACTTAGTTGGTATTTCTTAAAACAGTGAGACTGTTGACATGGATGAAAATATACAAACCTATAAAGCTCTTTTAGTAGCAAAAGGTTACACTCAATCCTATGGAATTGTCAATGATGAAACCTTCTCGCTTGTTGCTAAACCGTTAGGATTCTCATAGCCAAAGTAGTGTACAATGACTATGAGATGTGGTTAATTATGAAATAAAACCGTTTGTTTCACCTAAAACCCAGACTGAGCATGTGTATATATGAAAGCTAGTGGGAGCATTGTCATTTCTCAAATCATACATGTTGATGACATGTCGCTCCTGCGAAACAATATACCAATGCTACAAGATGGAGATCTTGGCTTGGAAAATGTTTTGACATGAAGGATTGTAGAAATACAACACACATACTTGAAGTTAAGAATCTATTGGGATAGATCAAAGCAGTTAATTGGTTTAAGTCAAAGTGCTTACATTCACAAAATTCTAAAATGGTTTAGCATGGATGCTCCCAAACGAGGAAGTCCTCGTGTGCAACAAAATGTAAAGTTGAGTGACACTCAAGAACCTTCCACACCTGATGTGGTGAAGCGAATGAATGTAATCCCCTATGAATTGGCTATTCCATTCATCATGTGTGCTTTAAGAAGCACTAAGCCAAATGTAACGTCCTTATGGGACCTTACTAGAAAATACCAACAGGATCCACGAGAGAGTCACTGGATTGCTGCTAAGAACACATTGAAGTATTTTTGAAATACTGAATATATGTTCCTTGGTTACGGTGGAGATACCAAACTGAAAGTAAGTATACTTGTTATACTTATGTTGGTTTTGAAATTGGTCGAGATGACGCTAGATCCTAATTATGAAGGTTCACTACATTCGAATGATTTATCGAGATTTGTGAAATTCGTACTCTTAAAGTTCAAACAAATAACTAACTACCTGTCACTTTATCGAACTCAATGTCTTGTACAAAACATATTGAATATGAATGGATCATTGGACTTCAACAAGCTAGTAGTTTCATGTAAATCTCTTTTAGTTTTTGAATAATGGAAAATTGAGCATATTTTATTGGAATAAATTGATATATTTGATACGATCGTTTTTATATGAATATCTATTGTGTTCTATATTTCCATGTCTATATCCTTGAATATTTTTAGTGTTTTATATTCTAAATTATCCATTGTCATATTAATAATATGGGAATATTATTAGGACAGATCTGAGGGCATTGATGACATGATCTTAGTATGACTAAGGTTATGAAATCAAACTCACATGTTGTTCATTGTGATGCACAGTTGGACTGACCCAACTTATGAGAAATCACTTTTTGGATTTATGTCACAAGTGAATCTCACAAAGGCTTTGCCGCTTATCCTCTGACTTGAGATGCAAGTTGGTTTGTGTATGTGGAGTGGAAAACTTTGATGTGGTTAAACGCTGACTTGAATTAGGCTGCTATGACAACCATTTTCGGGTTTGTCATTAAGCGTATATCAAACACGTGTAGTCAATAAAGAATTTGTTCCTCCACATGTGTGGATTAGATACTATTGGGCCCCTCGATGATTTGAATAAGATGTATGTGCGGCCGCACCTAAAAGGTAATCTAGATGAATCTTGATTGGTTTTGATAATCTACTTCAATGTATAGATCGAGAAACAGAATCGTTGAATTGTTAGATTGACATTAACCCTTATCTAAAATTCAACATGGTATCAGTAACAAAAGGATAACTGCTTGAAAAACTTTGAACGCGATTTTATGAAACTCCTCATGTACTTCTAGGGGCATTGGCGGGCTGCTAGACTCTAACCTTTGCTTCTATAACTACCTGATTGTTACGACGTGCGCAAGTTGGAGTTGTTGGAATATGCTTCACGTTTATAACATATGGTTATATGGCTAGTTGTTTGTGAGCCTAAAGGGTCACACACTTAAACACTAAACACCATTAGATGCATAGTGTAATTAGGGTAATTACATTATTTATTAATATAAGCTACTAGCTTGTATGTAATTATGTTTAATATTAAATGTTGAATTTTGAAACTAATTGTGAGCTTATAAGAAGAACTAAAGGCAAGGGGCTAGAGTGAAAAATAGACCAAGTTGTTTATGGAAGTAATTAAAGGAGATTAGGGCAACCAACCTCCTCATTGCTTTCTCTCCAATTCGGCGCCCCCCTCACACCATATCTAGGGTTCTTGCCTCCTTCTTTGCTTGAATCATTGGACTAACATCCTCCTTGGTGTTCTTGCTATAGTGCTGTGTGGACTAGCTTTGGAGGGATTCCCCATTGGTATCCTTGGTTTCGTCCGTCACCATCTCCAACCGAATCCACATTATCAAAGGCTTCAAGGGTATGTGTAACACCCTAAAATTTACAAGATTTTTAAAATTTTTGAAAACAAAGTTATAATCAAAAGGTCCCATAAATAAATCTCAGATATTAATATTTAACATTTAAAACGTATTTATTGCGGAAATAGTTAAGATAAAGTAAAATGTGTTAAAATATTAAATGATGTCCACATCAGTAATGAAAAGATACAGCGGTCAACCGTCCACCTTCTCCTTTCCTTTGCTGGTACCTGAAACAATGTGGGGGAAAGTTTGGGTCAGCTGGGGAAGCTGAGTGAATAATTCTCAAAATGCAAACAATCATAACATACAACACGTGAGGGCACATCGGTGTACTCCTACTCAGAATCTACTCGATTAATTTCTCAGATTTATTTCTCAGATTTTATTACTCAGATTTTAATTTATATAGCGCGCTTGTGTGATTTGGGACGAGAGATCAACCTCGCCCCTCCTCACACCTCAGATAGGCATAAGCCAAAAACTCAGACGGGAGTGATCCCAAAACTCAGACGGGAATAATCCCAAAACTCAGACGGGAGGTGATCCCAGGCATATAGCCAAAACTCAGATGTGTGTTATTATGTTTTATTATCTCTTTAACATAATTATCTCAGATGTCCTAGCAAGCAGTAGCACAGAATGACCCTGTGCCGAGCTCGGTTACCCAGGCACAATGTCTCAGATTAAAATAAATCAACAGCTGCTCAGATACTCAGATAACAGATCAAACTCAGATAACAGATGAAACTCAGATAACAATTAAAGTGCAAGTAATATAACACGTAAGTCATGCATGTATAACGTTAAAACTGAAAACACGGTGAGAATACTCACCTCGAGAAACGTAAGCTCCAAAGGGTTCCCGACAATCAGAAGGACAGCACGTTATCTCCTAGACGGTCCTAAAACCAAAAAGCGAAACCCGAAATTAAAATCCTACCCGAGGGCTTATTTCAGAAAACTGGCAGCCCCCGTCAGTCTCACGGGAACTGCCATAACCCCTAAACGGTTCATTATATTTTCCCCAACGTTTTACCATGGCTAGAAGACAATCAGAACTACAATTTACTGGGAGACGGTCACTGGCCAAAACAGCCTCTAGGTGTCTCAAAACATTGATGCAAGACAGACATGCTGCACAGGTCATTTTCCTAACAGCAGCATACTAAATCGACTATAACTTTTAAACCGTAATTCGGATTGACGAGAGGGTTGCGGTGTTGGAAAGCTAACTCAAAAACCAAGGTTTCATCACGGGCCAAAAGTTCAAAAGATTAATTTAAGTACTTCAAAAACAGCTTGGAACAGTAGGGCAGATTCTACCAGAAAAGTATTGGTTTAAACGATTCGATTTAACAACCCGACCCGTCACCGTAAAACCCGAACATTTAGAATTCACTACCCGACAGACCCTCCTACAACACAGCTATTTAGGTTTAAGAAAACTTGATTTGAATTTAAACTAGATGCTACAATTTATCCCGGTTGGAAACCAAGAACCCTAGGGGTTCGGTTTTCCTCCTCGGTTATCACTTCTCGATTTCTATAACATTACATAGTTCAATACCCGAGATAACCCGAAGACTGGTCTCGATTGCCCAGATTTTAGACCTCGACTCAAGCGAGTAACCAACTAAAACAGAGGTTATACTAGGGGAACTCGACAACGAGTAAAACACTAGATTGACTTGGAAACTCGGGTACAATTCAACAACCTGCAGCCCTAGGAAATTCCTATGGTCGGACAGAGTTTTACAACAATTCACGGGAAGCAGGAAAACAAATGGGAAAACAAAAGAACAAGGGAAATACCGCAGAATCGAACACACGAGCAAAGCTACTAGAACTCCCGATCACCTTTGGCCGTCTATCTCCTGTCCTTCCTTCGATGATCCTAACAACAAGGAACAATCATTCACTGTTTTCCTAGGACAGCAATCGACAATGGAGAATTACTTACCGAAAAGAGGTTGCACTCGAGTCGACGGCGAAACAACCCACGGATTCTGCTCTTTCTTCGGCTTGGGGTTGCTTTGATCGGAAAAGAGAAATCAGAGAACGAGGGAGTTAAGGAGCCGCACGGTGGTTTGAGAGAAGAAAGAAGGATGTCGGTGTCAAATAGGGTGGAAGGATTATATATGAACGTAATTAGTTATCTTGGGCCTTGAGCCCTTCTAGCATTTTTTTTTGGTTTAAACGATCATGAGCAGAAACGGACGGTATGGGCTTGGCCCTCACGAAAACTGCACTTCTTCTTTAAAATGGAAAAGAAAACGGGACTAAAAGTTCTTAGTGGTCCGACTTAAATTCCACAAGATCGAAGTTAACAATTATAGGCCTTGGCCTCCGGCCGGCATCACCTTGGCACCGAGATTAGCACTCTCTATTTTACTAGAGATACGGAAATATAAATGATACATTCATGATAAACTAAACGTCACACTCTTAATCACACGCATAAACCGGCGCCACTCCATAGAGATCAAAAGACACGAACTCGAAACGTCACTATTTATATAACTTAATATATAAAAATCGTGTAAGAATACAATAACGTCTTAAAGAGAAATAAAACGTAATTATGAAATTTTAGGGTGAACTAATGGGCTTCTAAATCTTAATTAGGACTTAAGCCCGAACGAAAATTAAAACCCGCAAAGCCTTGGCCCTCGCCTTTGGCCGGCCCGACATAAAATAACCCGACTCATAATTTATTGACTGGCTTAAAGCCCGAGACGTTCACACGAATAACTAATGTTTAATAAAAACGAACCGTCGAATTACAGGTCGCGTGAATAATATTAATTATAAATAATAAAAATGTGATTAAAATAATATTATTTAATTAATACAAATTTTGGGGCGTTACAACTCAACTCCACTTGAAATAGACTTCGTCCCCGAAGTCATCGCTCGGAAAAAGCTCAGGGTAGTATCTCGCGTCTCAACTCATACTCGCCAACGACACACGTCCTCAAATGGGGAAAGAAAACAAAATGATAAGGTTAAGAATGAAAAGGAAATTCATCAGGGTGACCTACGACATGCATACTCAAATGGAAAAGAAGAATAAGAACTATAAGGTTATGAATAGAAAGAAGCTCTTCATGGTGACTTTACTTAATAGGAAATGAACTCCAGATCACGTAAGTGCTCATACAATTATCCGCCTCTGGTGGCGCAAAACGATAAGGCTGAAAGAATTAAGGCCAGGATGCTCCCTATGGATCTCAGTATGCAAAGAAAATGTTGATAATGCGCATCAAATACACCACGATACTCTACTGAAGGCGTCTTCTTGTTCTCGCATTCGGATACAGTTGTTTGCACACAGCGATTAACATCGCGTTGAATCACCGATTCAACTCCACTTGGAAATTTACTACTGATTTGTTGACGATACCAGATGCTTAGCGTAGTACCAGGTCATCCAAACCATTTGCTCAAACACACTCGGATCCCTCATGACATTAACAAGTTTTTATGGAAAATTTTCTTCCCGCACACTCCATCAAATGACCACTTACACATTTTAGTAACAGTTAAAAAAAATCTCATTATCGACAATTTTCTACCAAAATGACTCGGAAGGTCCTTTACTCTATGGGTCAACAGTTTGTTAACAGCATACTAAATAATTTAGCGGTCTACAGCATTATCAATTAATATAAAAATCATGCAAATAAATCCCAAGGAATAAACATGTCACCCAGAATTCTCATATACTCAGGTATATATCTCCAAAATTATGATCTGGAAATATAACTCAGAAGTCCCACTCAGAAATAAACTCAGAACATATCTCAGGAGTATAACTCGAAAATGTATAACTCAGGAGCAACTCATAAATCTTAACTCAGAAGCAAACCCAAGACTCTAACTCAGTAACAACTCATAAGGTAATAATATTTACAAGTAATAGCATTAGGTATAAATCACATTTTTACTCATTCTTATTACTACTCGCGTGTTCCAATTTACCAGCTCTCTCAACCGCGTTATTGGTTCTCGAAATAACTCTTCTTTAACATTATATTATTACCTTACTGTATTTGCATATTACTCATTTTGATAACTCTCCAATTAGCTCAAATTAACAATCTTGTAATTTACTACTCTTTAATAGGTTCACATTCTACTACATTTAGTGGTTTCTTAATAATATTTTAATAGATGTTTTCTCATTCATCTAGTTTAACGATCCTTTAATAGACCGTTTCACTGATTTTACGTAATTTAAAATGTCCCTTAATTATTTTGACCATATCTACTCATTAATTTCATGTTACCCACTAAAAATTCCAATTAAATTTCATACTCTTATTTATAATGCTTTCTCTTTACTCAAATTACGAATTAGTTCCTTAGTTCTCACTTACTCAATTCGCAGTTATACTTTATTCTTAATCTTACGCTTTACGCATGGTTCATCAATTCAGTACATTCTCATTAATTTAATACCTTTCTCTTTCGACTCATTTTATTAATTTGCTTATGTAACTCGATTTGTAAATTTCTTATAACTCAAAAATACTCCATAATTAATTAAAATAAAATTTTATCATTCAACTCATTTTAATAATAACTCATTACCAGCAAATTACCGATCTCATTTTAACTCATTTTCCTCAAAATTTCATTGTAGCAGTTTTCTCATATTCGACTCATTAATAAGTTCTCATCACTTTAATTTAATGATTTCTCATTATCACATTTATAATCACCCAAGAATAAGTATACTGTCTTATTTTGTACATAATTGTAGTATTACTACTTCCCTTTTTCACGATATTCATTCAACCCAAATAACTTGATTTGTTACTTTCTCCAGTAAACCCGATCTATCATTTTATTGTAAACTCTATAATTACCCATGGAATAACTTTAATTATTCTTAACTGCTTAATTTGATAGTTACTCTTATAATTTATTTGATCAATTATATGTATCTAGATTTCGCACTTTAAATTCATACCAACAAAATCTCTCTGCATAAGCATCGTGCTCATAGAAATACATACCGATAATTATTTTATTTTTAGAAATTTCCCTTTTTACTCCTACTCAACTCCACTTGGAGAAAACTCGTCCTCGAGTTTGGCACTAGAATTCTCTATTATGATAACATAAACCACATATACTCACTCAAGCAAATAACATGCATAAAATAATTTCACAATAACAAGCATTGGTCCATCGATCCCTTCAAAATTTCCCCATAACCAACCAAAAGTTCGGTGTGTACGATAATAGGGGCCCTCTATTATTTTCGACACCTCCTTCTGTTTGGTCACGAGTCAATCCCAAAGTTTACAACTTCCCACATATAAACCCACCAACAAATCACACTCAGAAGAAAGGAATTTTAATCACACTCAGGAGAAAGGAAGTTTATTTTCAATATCTGATAAATACAAATGTGCACTCGGCTGTGGTTACTCAAAACCTCATAAACATTACTCAGATTTTCATGCGTATATTTAGTCTCGTACGCGATACTCGGATAACTCAGATTCATAGAAATATTTCCACTTAGTTATTTTCACAATACAAATCTCCTTTTAACTTTTCATTTGGATATGTCATTTATCATTCCTCATAAATATAACTTATATCCTCTTCACAGTTATATTAAATTTATTGTAATTTGTGAGCATGTCTATTAATATCTTTTTGATCAGAGTTCTCAGTTATTGCGTTCCTCGATTAATTTGATTCAATTTATCGCTCTTTTAACTCGTTTTAAATAAATCATCATCAAATTGATGACGTTAGCTTTCTCTTAATCCTCTTATATAATTACTCTTTAAGATGAGCTTCAATAATATCTGATTAATTTGACTCAGCAATTCCTCAATTAATTAGTCTATTAAACTTACATAGTTTATTTTAAGCTATCAGTGTGAACTCATTAATCTGTCACCTAACTTGTCATCCACATTTAGTTTTGCACTCGGCAATTTAACCTACTTACTCGAAATGTTTTCCCCAACTTTTATCTCAATTTAATGATTCTAAATTAAATACTAACTTGCTGACTTTAATATGGAATCTGCTTACTATTATATCTCGTGATTCGTAGTATTCACGAAAATTTTAAATTTCTCATGTAGATAACTTCTCTTTTAACCCTAATCAATAATTCTCTTTTAGATCCTGCTAATAATTCTCGTTAGCTAAATGTAATTATTTCCCATTTTATTGACTTAATAATTATTTCTTTTACTCAACTTGGTAAATCTTCTTAAAAATGTTCTCAATCAATTTGATTTACTAATCTCTGAGTTACTCGTTTTAATTGACTCAGTCTATTAAGTGTTTTCTCCCATATGAAAGATTTTAATATGCTCCCAATACGAATATTAAGTACTCCTCTTTAATGGTAATAATTTCCTCATTTCTCATTACACAGCTTATGGATCTTATATAATAAATTAATATCCCCTTATTACACTTTTGGTTTGAATTTCTCAGAATTTATAAAATTTCATCTCAACTCTATTAGGTGTTCCTCTAAACTGGAAACTTTTATTATTATTAAAATTTAAAATTCCTCTAGTATGCGTATTTGTATAAGCATAAATATATTAAACACTGGGAATTAAATCCCGAATTTTACTCAGAATTATGCTCTAATTTATTCACAAAATTATGGAATCTCATAATAGTATATCTATATACATATATGTTTAGCCATACAATCACAAGTAATTCTCTCAGGATATAAACCGAAAATTCTCAGAATATGCTACTCGTCTATACTCAGAATATAGCAAAATCTCAATTAAATAATACTCTTAAATATTACCGGCAGTAGGAAGCGAGAGGTCGACGTGACATGCTGTATGTTCGATGTGGAAACTTTTCTCAGAAAAAATATTTGACTTTTTCTCGTTTGAAAAACTCGATACTCAAACTTGAGTTTGAATTCGCCCCTTGCGAACCCAAATCCCTCAAGTCAGAGCTCTGATACCAACTTGTAACACCCTAAAATTTACAAGATTTTTAAAATTTTTGAAAACAAAGTTATAATCAAAAGGTCCCATAAATAAATCTCAGATATTAATATTTAACATTTAAAACGTATTTATTGCGGAAATAGTTAAGATAAAGTAAAGTGTGTTAAAATATTAAATGATGTCCACATCAGTAATGAAAAGATACAGCGGTCAACCGTCCACCTTCTCCTTTCCTTTGCTGGTACCTGAAACAATGTGGGGGAAAGTTTGGGTCAGCTGGGGAAGCTGAGTGAATAATTCTCAAAATTTAAACAATCATAACATACAACACATGAGGGCACATCGGTGTACTCCTACTCAGAATCTACTCGATTAATTTCTCAGATTTATTTCTCATATTTTATTACTCAGATTTTAATTTATATAGCGCGCTTGTGTGATTTGGGACGAGAGATCAACCTCGCCCCTCCTCACACCTCAGATAGGCATAAGCCAAAAACTCAGACGGGAGTGATCCCAAAACTCAGACGTGAATAATCCCAAAACTCAGACGGGAGGTGATCCCAGGCATATAGCCAAAACTCAGATGTGTGTTATTATGTTTTATTATCTCTTTAACATAATTATCTCAGATGCCCTAGCAAGTAGTAGCACAGAATGACCCTGTGCCGAGCTCGGGTACCCAGGCACAATGTCTCAGATTAAAATAAATCAACAGCTGCTCAGATACTCAGATAACAGATCAAACTCAGATAACAGATGAAACTCAGATAACAATTAAAGTGCAAGTAATATAACACGTAAGTCATGCATGTATAACGTTAAAACTGAATACACGGTGAGAATACTCACCTCGAGAAACGTAAGCTCCAAAGGGTTCCCGACAATCAGAAGGACAGCACGTTATCTCCTAGACGGTCCTAAAACCAAAAAGCGAAACCCGAAATTAAAATCCTACCCGAGGGCTTATTTTAGAAAACTGGCAGCCCCCGTCAGTCTCACGGGAACTACCATAACTCTTAAACGGTTCGTTAGATTTTCCCCAACTTTTTACCATGGCTAGAAGACAATCAGAACTACAATTTACTGTGAGACGGTCATTGGCCAAAACAGCCTCTAGATGTCTCAAAATAGTGATGCAAGATAGACATGCTGCACATGTCATTTTCCTAACAGCAGCATACTAAATCGACAATAACTTTTAAACCGTAATTCGGATTGACCAGAGGGTTGCGGTGTTGGAAAGCTAACTCAAAAACCAAGGTTTAATCACGGGCCAAAAGTTCAAAAGATTATTTTAAGTACTTCAAAAACAGCTTGGAACAGTAGGGCAGATTCTACCAGAAAAGTATTGGTTTAAACGATTCGATTTAACAACCCGACCCGTCACCGTAAAACCCGAACATTTAGAATTCACTACCCGACAGACCCTCCTACAACACAGCTATTTAGGTTTAAGAAAACTTGATTTGAATTAAAACTAGATGCTACAATTTATCCCGGTTGGAAACCAGGAACCCTAGGGGTTCGGTTTTCCTCCTCGGTTATCACTTCTCGATTTCTATAACGTTACATAGTTCAATACCCGAGATAACCCGAAGACTGGTCTTGATTGCCCAGATTTTAGACCTCGACTCAAGCGAGTAACCAACTAAAACAGAGGTTATACTAGGGGAACTCGACAACGAGTAAAACACTAGATTGACTTGGAAACTCGGGTACAATTCAACAACCTGCAGCCCTAGGAAATTCCTATGGTCGGACAGAGTTTTACAACAATTCACGGGAAGCAGGAAAACAAATGGGAAAACAAAAGAACAAGGGAAATACCGCTGAATCGAACACACGAGCAAAGCTACTAGAACTCCCGATCACCTTTGGCCGTCTATCTCCTGTCCTTCCTTCGATGATCCTAACAACAAGGAACAATCATTCACTGTTTTCCTAGGACAGCAATCGACAATGGAGAATTACTTACCGAAAAGAGGCTGCACTCGAGTCGACGGCGAAACAACCCACGGATTCTGCTCTTTCTTCGGCTTGGGGTTGCTTTGATCGGAAAAGAGAAATCAGAGAACGAGGGAGTTAAGGAGCCGCACGGTGGTTTGAGAGAAGAAAGAAGGATGTCGGTGTCAAATAGGGTGGAAGGATTATATATGAACATAATTAGTTATCTTGGGCCTTGAGCCCTTCTAGCATTTTTTTTTTGGTTTAAACGATCATGAGCAGAAACGGACGGTATGGGCTTGGCCCTCACGAAAACTGCACTTCTTCTTTAAAATGGAAAAGAAAACGGGATTAAAAGTTCTTAGTGGTCCGACTTAAATTCCACAAGATCGAAGTTAAGAATTATAGGCCTTGGCCTCCGGCCGGCATCACCTTGGCACCGAGATTAGCACTCTCTATTTTACTAGAGATACGGAAATATAAATGATACATTCATGATAAACTAAACGTCACACTCTTAATCACACGCATAAACCGGTGCCACTCCATAGAGATCAAAAGACACGAACTCGAAACGTCACTATTTATATAACTTAATAAATAAAAATCGCGTAAGAATACAATAACGTCTTAAAGAGAAATAAAACGTAATTATGAAATTTTAGGGTGAACTAATGGGCTTCTAAATCTTAATTAGGACTTAAGCCCGAACGAAAATTAAAACCCGCAAAGCCTTGGCCCTCGCCTTTGGCCGGCCCGACATAAAATAACCCGACTCATAATTTATTGACTGGCTTAAAGCCCGAGACGTTCACACGAATAACTAATGTTTAATAAAAACGAACCGTCGAATTACAGGTCGCGTGAATAATATTAATTATAAATAATAAAAATGTGATTAAAATAATATTATTTAATTAATACAAATTTTGGGGCGTTACAGTATGAATACTTCATCTATTCTCTTTGATTATATGTATAGTTTGATTATATTTATCAATATTAGATCCGGTATTGGTGATAAACTTTTCCGCTGCGTTTTGTTACTTGTATTAACCGAAAATCACCATTATAACTCACTTATTACGGGACTAACAACTTCAATAAAAAAAATCAATTGTGGTTTTGAATTTTGATTTGCATGCTCAAGGGACTAGCATCCCAATTAGTGTTCTTGCCAAGGTGTTGTGTGGATACTTTTAGAGAGATTCTACTATTGAATCTCGGAGTTCTTCAACCCCTACATACAAGAATTTAACAAAGGCTTCAAGGGTATGAATTGTTCTTCCTAACTCTTTGATTTTGTCTATAGTTTAATTGTATGATTGATATCAAGATCCGTTCATTGGTGAATTTATATTTCCGCTGCGTTTGTTAAATGTTTTAATCAATAATCAATATTAGTGGTATCACGAGTCATTATATTAATCATATAATTAGCTAGTTTTTGTAAAAAGTAGCAAAAACCAATCTTTTTTGGTCCTTTTTTAATTCCGATCGGCAAAAGATAAACCCTAGGGTTCTTTATTTTTTTCGCAATTTAAATAAGACAATGGGTTAAAAATATGATTTTTTTGGAACCCTACTAGCTACTTATTACAAAAACAATATCAAAAAAGTTGATCTAGTTATTGAATTTTTCGATTATTTGGCTTGGTTTTTATTTAATCTTCGTTATTTTCATATGCTAAAACATGTATTTTTGCCCTATCCCAAGCCAAAGCCTTGTCAATTGTTGCTTGATTGTGCAAAACCGATGAGAACCTAGACCGTTTGTGATGTGTTCAATGCTTGGATTGATTGTTTGTTTGGTAAAGCCGTGTTTTTGGCTATGTTGTATTTTTAATTTTATTTTATTTTGGTGCCATTTTTTGGGGCAATTTGTAAATGTAAAAGTAATAGAATAGCATGTATTTCTTTATTTTTTTTATTGTAAATTGTTGACCATGATTGAAGAAAAATGAAGAAAAAAACAAATTTCCGTCACCAACGCTAGGGCTGTACGAAAACCGGTTTTCCAGGAGCATACGGAATCCGTTTTGGGCGTTTCAAAAGCCTAAAATGCTTGAAATTTCGTGGTCTATAACTTTACAGAAGGAGGGGAAGACCACTGAAGATTCCTTCAGTGACTTTTCGGGCTTCAAAATCTGCTGGAAATTTGCAGCAGATTGCATTTTTTTATAAACTTGGTTCCTACTTGCTCATGAATGTCTTGGAGCAAGTGGGAGCCCATTGGGTTTATGTAGGCCCGTTTGGGTTCATGTTGGCCCCTTCCATAGTTTGACCCTTCGGTCCGTCGTGATGACTCACGTGACCGAACCTAGGCTTTCATCGATCGAGGTTTTGCACAAAAATTATATGTTGCATGTTTTTTCTTTATGTTTGTGGTTTTTTAAATTTCTATTAGAAATAGATAATACAACAATTAAAAATATGATTTTTGAACACAAAAATTAAAACATCCAAATCTTCCATCATCTATGATTACTTGTTAATCATTAATGATCAATCTTTAATCTAAACGTGTTTTTGAGATTAAACAAAGTTTAAATACGATTTGAAACTTAACTCTTAATAATCGTTTAAAGTTTTACCGCTTATTAAAATGACTTATGAAGTGGTATGAATGAAGTACATCATTCATTCATATCTTAATAAAATTTTCTTAAAATTTTTTCATACCTAAAATTTAAGGCACGCCGTCCAATTGGTTGAAATCACTTGCTTCTACTTTTAAATTCACGTGAGACGTGGTTTGAATTTAGATCCGAGGTCATTATTCTCTATGCGTGAGACCTAGATCTATTTTGTCATGATTTCACATTGGATGACTTAATCGAGTTAACGATGAGACCTTGACACGAGGCGAAGATGCGACAAACATGCCACTTGACCCTAGATGTTTGTTCACTAGGTGCCATGAAGTCCCATACCTCTAAGAGTTGCACTTGTAATGCAATTTTTGATCGTCACCTACCTATTGGATCTATCATCACTAGCAGATCAACTGATGCGGTGATATAAGCTCAATGGGATCTTAGCTTTTAATTAAAATTAATTGGGTAGTTAATTTATTAAAAGAAATTATTATTAAAAATACTAATTAATGAACTTTGTAATTTTGTAGATGACTTCAAACAATCAAAGCCTAACACACACTACCATTCGTTCTGTTCTCGAAAAAGAGAAACTTGATGGGACGAACTTTGTGGATTGGGCTCGTAACCTAAGGATTGTCCTTAGGGCTGAGCACAAGTACCACCATTTGGAAGAGCGCTGCCCCTACCCCCGCTGCTAATGCCACTGCTGCTGTCCGTACGTCCTATACAAAAAGGTTCAACGAAAAGTAAGAAGTCGCCGCTCTCATGCTAGTGAGCATGACTCCCGAGACTCAAAACCACGTATCAAAAGCAAGCCGAGCAGGAACTCTTTGACAGAATCAAAACTTTCCACGCTTGCAAGCAAGAGGAGGGTCAGTTTGTTAGCTCTTATCTTTTGAAGATGAAGAGCTACTTAGACTAAATGGAGAAACTTGGTAACCCCATGCCGCACGTCATTGGAATTAGCTTGATTCTAACTTCACTCAACAAGGACTTTGCACCGTTTGTCATGACTTATCATATGCATTGTATGGGGAAGACTTTCTCCGAATTACATGCTATGCTGAAACAAACGGAATTTGGGTTACCCAAGAAAACTCATGCCCCTACTGTCCTTGCTATAAGGAAAGGGAAGATCCAAAAACCAAAACCGCAAGTAGTTGCTAAGGGCCAAGGCAAGGGTAAGCAAGTTTACAAACCCAAGCCAAGGATTCCTCCACCTACTGAAAAGGAGCACCCTGCTAAGGAGCTTGCTTGCCATCACTGCGGTGAAACATGCCACTGTAGGAGGAACTGTCCGGCCTACCTAGCAGAGTTGATGAAGAACAAAGCCAGCAAGGTTGGAACATCAGGTATCTTCACAATAGAACTATATGCTTTCCCTAATAAATCTTGGGTATATGACACTGGTTGTGGAACTCACATTTGTAATACCATGCAGGGTCTAAGGGGAAGTAGAAAGCTAAACCATGGAGCTTTGGACTTGTACGTGGGCAATGAAATGCGTGCACCGGTCGAAGCTATAGGAAGCTATGATTTAATCCTTTCTAGTGGTTTAATTATTGTATTAGAAAATTGTCACTTTGCACCTAGTATTACTAGGGGCATTGTTTCGCTTTCTTGTTTGATGAATAATGTTTCATTCATACTTTTACGGATTATGGTATTTCGGTTTCGAAGTATAATATTTTTTATTTTAATGCTATTCCTCGAGATGGTATTTTTGAAATTGACATGCATAATCGTGTAACAAACGTTAGTTCTATTTATACATGTAGCAATAAGAAATCCAAAAAGAATTTGGATTCTACTTACCTATGGCATTGTCGCCTTTGCCACGTTAGCAAGAAACACGTTTTAAAATTACAAAATGATGGACTTATAAAATCAGATGATTCTGAATCATTTGATAAATGCATTTCTTGTATATCTGGAAAAATGGGCGAAATCCTTTCTCCCATATAGGCGAGAGGGCCAATGATCTACTTGGACTCATACATACTGATGTATGTAACCCTTTTAGAACTAGGACTAGGGAAGGTGCTACCGACTTCATAACTTTCACGGACGAATTTAGTCGATATGGTTATGTTTAGTTGATTAAACATAAACATGAAACCTTTGAAACGTTCAAAGCTTTCCAAAATGAAGTAGAAAATCAACTCGGCAAGAAGATAAAGGCTCTCCATTCTGATCGAAGAGGAGAGTACATGAGCCATGAGTTTCAAGACCATCTAAAGAAATGTAGGATTGTGTCACAATTCACTCCTCCTTATACACCACAACATAATGGTGTATCAGAAAGGAGAAATCGCACCTTGCTTGACATGGTCTGATCGATGATGAGTCTTACCACTCTGCCTCTATCCTTTTGGGGTTATGCACTCAAATCGGCTACTCGCATACTGAATATGGTTCCAACCAAGAAGGTTGAAAAGACACCATATGAGATATGGCATGGGAAAGTCCCTAACTTGTCTTACTTGAAGGTCTGGGGTTGGGAGGCTCTCTTGAAACGAGACACACCAAACAAACTTGAACCTAGAGCTGTCAAGTGCATCTTTATAGGATACCCTAAGGAAACAATGGGTTACTACTTCTACTACCCACCTGAGCAAAAAGTAATTATAGCTCGTTACGCTAAGTTTCTTGAGAGCAATCTCATTTCACGAGAAGCAAGTGGGAGCACAATCGACTTTGATGAGATTTTAAGAGATGAGGATATACAACTTATTGGAGATACTAGCGAACATCAGAATGAGGCTGAACATGAATCTATTCCCATTGCACCTCAAAATGATGTAGTTCCCATTCGAAGGTCCGCAAGGACACCTCAAGCACCTGAACGATATGGTTTCTATATCGATGCTGAGGGGCAAAGTTTAGGGGATCATGATGAACCCCTTAACTATCGAGCTGCATTAGCAGATTACGAATCTGACAAATGCCTTGAAGCTATGAATGCGGAAATGCAATCCATGAAAGATAACCAAGTTTGGACTTTAGTTGATCATCCTCCTAACATCAAGACTGTTGGCAGCAAGTGGCTCTTCAAGAATAAGACCGACATGGATGGAAATGTACACACCTATAAAGCTCGGTTAGTAGCAAAAGGTTACACTCAAACCTACGGGATTGACTATGATGAAACCTTCTTGCATGTTGCTGACGTTAGAGCTATTAGGATTCTCTTAGCCATAGCAGCGTACTATGACTATGAGATTTGGCAAATGGATGTTAAAACTGCTTTCTTAAATGGACACCTTGATAAAGATTTTTAGGTCACAACAACCCTGGTTTATAATGTTAATTGATAGATTATTATACTTAGAGAAATATTAGAGTGATAACACAAGAATATAGTCAATGTATAAAACCACTAAGTGTGGCTTGTTGCGGAATAACAAGACCACTGAGCAATTACAAAAGATGTGAATGTGTAAAGTAAATTGGTGAGTACTACTTTGCAAGATGATCTCTATTTATAATGTTATAGAGATCTTACATGATGAGCAAAGGAGTAACCGAAGGACTAAGTAAGGAAAATGACTAAGATCAAGGGATTTGATCTTAGTCCGTTACTATACTGAGTATCACTCAGTCCTTCTACTCAGTATCACTATCTGATACTGAGTACTGATACTGAGTTCCAATACTGATCACTCAGTATCAGACCTAAACTTAGCTATATTATTCTACATATTAATCAAAGATAGTCTAGGTTGTTTTGTTATCTTAAGATCCAAAGGGGCAAGGCTTTTTGCCTTAACAATCTCCCCCTATCTAAAGATAACAAAACAATTACAAAGAGAAACTAAAAAAATAAGCTACAGGCTGCAAAGTCTTCTTCTTTAGTCTTTGTTGATCGACTCAAACTCGTAGAAGACTTCTTTCTTCACATGGATGAACTCTTCTCTTTTCTTCAGTTCATCTTGCATGTTGTTTAGTACAGCAACTATCTTCTTTCTAAACCAAGCATCTTCTTTCTTGGTTATCATCCATTTAAGGCCCACCAAATGGCTGATAGGAGCTGTTGCCAAATCTGCTTCAGTAATGAAGCACTCCCTGTCATCTGAGTCAGTATACATATATCCAGATGTTGGATATATGGTACTCTTTTGATCCTGAAAGATAAGATTAGAGGGAACAGTATATGTGGGAATTATTCTGAAAGTATTAAGGCACTCAGGTTTGTTGTTCTTCATAGCTTCAGTCATCACACTGAGTGCCCTGTATTCTGCTGCATAAAGAATGCCTTTTTCATAGCATATAGCAGATACAGCCCAGATTTCATCCATCATCACTTGGGCTTCAGAGGATCTTGAGGGCATCTCCTTTATCAGTCTAGCAATCTTTATCCAATCTTGAAGTCCCATTTTTTGGATGTCATGGAGGAAAAACTTCATTGGAGGACTGACTGGCCCAGTACAAGTTGCAACAATTGATTTATCAACAGTTTTGACCTTTATTTTGTTGACAAATTCATTTAGCCAGTATATGTCTCTTACAGTTAGAAATGCTTTATTCCTCAGCATACCCATCCTTGTTTCCCTATATCTTGTTCTTTGTGCCACAATGTTCCAATACTGTTCAAGTAATTCATCTCCAGTTCTTCTTACAGTATGAGATCTTCTTGGAACATCTTCAGACTCAGATTCAGGTTCTTCCTTAACAGGGAAGAACTTTTGGGCCTCAATCTCATCCTCAGCTTCACTCTTTTCCTCAGTAAACTGAGCAGATCTCCTAGGTCTTGAGATCAGAGGGGCTGGATCTTGTTCTTCACTAGATTCTGAGGACATAACCACAATTGTCATTCTTCTGGTTATTGGTCTTCTAGGAATTCTAGAAGGTCCTTCAGCATGAGGTGAGATAGGTTTTCTTGTATGTACTTCATCATCTGAGAATGATGATGAAGAGGTTTCTTTATTTGCTTCATCCAGTGCAAAGTTTAAAAATTCTTCTGATGCCACTGGATGTTCTTCATCTTCATCATCAGCAATGGGCCACACAAAAGGCCTATAGACCACAATTTGCAAGTTGTTTTCTTCTAGAACAGGTGGCTCAGTATAAGCTTGCTGTGGTTGGTCAGTGTGAGTCTCCCCCTGAGCAGATGGCTCAAGTGGGTCTTGAACTTGTAATGCTGACCTAGTTCTTTGTCTTCTTCTCTCATACTGAATGCGAAGTGGCTCAGTATGAGGGCTTTGCTGATGTTGTTGTTGTTGTTGTGGAGGTTGATCTTCATTCAATCTTCTTCTTTTCTCCCCCTGAGCAGATGGCTCAGTTTGATCAACCTCAGTATCTCTTTGTCTCTTCTCCCCCTTTTTGTTATCATTGGATGAGGAGGGAAGAGGATCAGTATCACCACCCATGTCCCCTTCTGGTTGTTCAAGAGTAAGGGAGGGAATGGGCTCAGTTGCAGCATCAGTATCACCAGCATCTCCTTCTCCTTCTCCTTCTTCATTGTGGTCACCATGTGAAAATAGTGGAGTTTGTGGTTGCTGATGTGGTTGTTGAAGTAGTGAGACTGACTGTTTTATTGAGTCAATATCACCACTCATCTTGTCCATTCTGGCTAGTATTATACTTTGAGTATGTTGGATGGCCAGAATTTGTTGCATGATTGCTTGTAGAGTCACTTGGTCTCTTGCAGCCTGTGATGCCTGAATGCCCTGCACAGATGGTGCTAAAGAAACAAAAAAAACTGGTTAAAAGAAAAGGTTTATCAAATAGAATTGTGGTGTTGTTTAATTCTATAATCATATAAACAGAGTTTGTGAAGTCTGTATTTCATCTGGTTTATGATTAAATATTGTGGACTTGTGCATAGCATGTGTAAGAAGGTTTTAGTAAAAGTGAGTGTGTAAATTTAAGTAGCTCAGTATAGGATAAGTCACATTTACTAAAAGGTTTGGGTTTGGGAATTCGAAGCCTGGGATGTGCTTCTAGTTATTTTCAATGTTTATCACTCGGTATTAGAGTGATAACAGAAATGTGGCTAAACCCCATGGAAAGTTTTTGGATTTTGTGGCTTAAGGGTTTATGATCATTTCTTGAATGATGCTACCCAACTCAAAAATAAGTTGGGCATAATTCAAGCAGCACCAGTGGGTGTCAGTATGACATCAACCACCATTTTCTCTTTAAATGTTGAGACAACTGTAGACTGACAATGATCAATTTTGTGTGCTCAGTATATGAATTTTTCATAGCAGCAGTGGGCTAGCTATGTTGGCCATAAAAGGATATATATTTGAAAGATCGTTTGAGACTTTGGTCAGTATTGAGTTGGTACTGGCCAATACTTAGTCTCTATTTGGGAATGAAATATATATATATATAATTTTAAGGGCTTTTTAGAAATTCATACCTGAGACTCTGTCAGATTCCCTTCTAGCGTCTGCAGTGGTCGGTGCAGGATCATGTGTTTGTTGATGTGCAGCACCAACATCTTCAATACCGACCTCTCTGTCATGCTGAGCACCTTCCAGTGTAGTTTGTGCATATTGAATCTCCACATCAAGAGGAACATGAGGTTCCTCAATTAGTTGAGCAGTTTGGACTAGTTCTGGACCTGGAAGGTCAGCGGTGGCTGCAACTAGGCTTTGGGCTTGAAGAGATGCAGTTAATGATGGAACATTTGCATGTTGCACCTCCTCAGATGATAAGTTTCCCATAATGACAGGGGAAAGATGTCTTCTTCTTCTTTGGAGGACCAGTGGTGTGTCTTCTGAGGACTCAGTATCAAAAATTGTTTCTATATGAGGAACCTCAGGGTCCTGTGCAGGTGGAGAGATATGTTTTTGAGTTTGTTCTTGAACTTGTGGAACATCCTGCATCTCAATATCTTGACCAGCCTGGGCTCCATTGCCACTATTATCATCATTATCATCATCACCATCATTGTCTGACTCAGTATCAGACATGTCTTCTTCATCATTTATATGTTCTTGAACAATGGCCCACATAGAAGGGCTCAGTAAAGGCTCTGCTTGTCTTGGCCTGTAAAAGAAGATCTTCTCACTAAGAGGAGGAAGATCAACCCTTGGACTGTGAACATCATCATAAGAATGTGTGGGCATTGAGTGTTGAAAGATGAGTGATAAGAATCTGCAGAAAGGGACATTACCTTCCCTTGTGTTAGCCCGAACCAAAGTAGCTAATTCATTGAAAATGAGTCGTGCATAATCAATGGTTCTTCCATAGTACAGAGCATGTACTATTTGCATCCCAAATTCATTTATTTGATCCAAAGCACCTGTCTTGTGAGTCATGCAACGAATAATTGTTGTAATGAGAATACCCCACATAGGACCAAATTCGTTTCTTTTGATGATTCCTGTTGTTCCTCTTCGACCCAAAAATGGCAGTACTGAGCGTGCATCTGATCTATCAACAAATGGGTCATACTGAGCTTGTGCTGGAAGCCTCAGTGTTTCACGAATGATTGCGGTAGAAACAAAAGCTCTTCTTTGATCCCTAATTACCCATCCAGCAATCATATCTGGAGAATCGAGTGTGGCAGAGTACCAAAACTCACATAACATTTCTGGGTAAATTGCTCGAGGAGATAAGGTCAGTGCACGAGCAATTGGGCAATGCTTCATAAAAGTCACAATATTTGTGAATTCTTGGAATACCCAGGCTTGAGGAATAGTGAAATTCGCTGTGATGTTGTTCCTCGCAAACCTGGGCACTTCATCATTTCGGAATTTGATTTCCGATTCAACTTCTGGAGCAACAAAAGTGTAATTCGCCATCTGTGATTTTGATTTGAAAAAGTTTGCTTGCTAATAGAAAGTGAAATCGTTAATCGCAGAGAGAATTGAAAATGAAACAAAGAAATAACAGTTAAAAAAATTGAAGTAAAAATAAACGGTTATTTATAGGAGATTTGAAAGATAATTAAGGTATTGGGAAGTAAAAACGGCTGATTTGACTGCCTTATCCTCTGCCAACGGTAACTTTCTTATTAAGAAAGGTTACCGTTGAGCAGTATGAGGATTAAGGTCGGTTTGAGCGCCGTAATACCCCAATACTGAGTAAAAAAAATTATTAAAAAAAATAAGAAAAATATAAAAACAATTAATTTACTCTGGAAATGAATAAAAAAAAATAAAAATTTCAAATTTTGATGATAACAGACTAGTGAAACTGAGTGGTCAGTATCAACATGAGTGAAACTGAGCGTTCAGTTTTAAAGATTAAGGATTCAACATACCTAATTGCCCTAGTAAATACATAAACCTTTCCTCAGGGAGAGGTTTAGTAAACACATCGGCCAATTGTTCATCTGTGGATACATAATCTACCTCAACCTTACCTCTTTCCATATTATCTCGAATAAAGTGGTGTCTGATATCAATGTGCTTGGTTTTGGAGTGATAGACTGGGTTCTCTGTGATAGCAATAGCACTCTTGTTATCACAATGAATGGGAGTCTTATGAAAGTTGAACCCATAGTCTAAGAGTTGATACTGCATCCATAATAATTGAGCACAACAACTTCCTGCAGCAACATATTCTGCTTCTGCTGTGGAAGTTGCTACCGAATTTTGCTTCTTGGATGACCAACCAACTAGTCTTCCACCGAGGAATTGACATCCTCCACTTGTGCTTTTTCTGTCCAATCTACAACCTGCAAAATCTTCATCTGTGTACCCTTCAAGGTCAAAGTTTGAGTCTTTGGGATACCAAAGACCCAGGTTAGGAGTACCTGTAAGATATCTAAAGATTCGCTTAACTGCTTTCATGTGTGATTCTTTAGGATCAGCCTGATACCGAGCACACAAACATGTTGCAAAGATGATATCAGGCCTGCTAGCAGTTAAATAAAGTAAGGAACCAATCATACCTCGGTATGTGGATTGACAAACTGATTTACCAGTTTCATCCTTACTTATCTTATCCTGAGTACCCATAGGAGTGTGCATGGAAGATAAATTTTCAAATTTGTATTTCTGTAACATATCATGCACATACTTACTTTGATTTATAAAAGTGCCATCAGACTTTTGTTCAACTTGTAAACCAAGAAAATAAGTAAGTTCTCCCATCATACTCATCTGATACTGAGTTGACATTATCTTAGCAAACCAGTCACACATTGCCTTGTCAGTGGAACCAAAGATAATGTCATTTACATATATCTGAATGAGTAAGATGTTAGAACCGTTCCGTTTTGAAAATAATGTTTTATCAATTTTACCTCTTGTAAATTTATTTTCAATAAGATACTCGGACAGGGTATCATACCAGGCTCTTGGAGCTTGTTTGAGCACATATAGAGCTTTATCAAGCTTGAAAACATAATTCGGAAATTTAGGATCAACAAAACCTGGTGGTTGTTTAACATAAACTTCTTCTTGGAGTTTTCCATTTAGAAAAGCACTTTTGACATCCATCTGATAAACTTTGAAATTTTTGAAAGCTGCATATGCAAGATACAACCTAATAGCTTCAATTCTGGCAACTGGTGCAAAAGTTTCATCATAGTCAATGCCTTCTTCTTGCCTGTAACCTTGAGCAACTAACCTTGCTTTGTTTCTGATGACAACACCATCCTTGTCCATCTTGTTTCTGAACACCCACTTAGTACCAATAATAGTTTTGCCAGTAGGAGGTGGTACTAAGTTCCAAACTTTGTTTCTCTCAAACTCTTTGAGCTCTTCTTGCATAGCTTCTACCCAATCTTCATCTAATAAAGCTTCATCAGCTTTCTTTGGTTCAATGGTAGATAGAAAACTTGAGAAGAAACAAAAGTTTGCAGTTGCTTGGGGTGGAAACTCTAATTTTCTTCTTGTTTGGACACCTTCTTCAATAGGACCAATAATGTTTGAGTGTGGATGGTCTCCGTGTTCCCTTAAATTGTTTCCTAAGGAAGCATTGGAATTAGGATCAACAATATCTTGTTGATTTGGTGTGTTGTGTGTCTGATACTGAGTGGAAATCTGGTCAGTATTAGACACCGGAGGTTGCTGTTCAGTTTCATTTTGCAGAGTGGATATGGATTCTTGTGAAGTGTTGGATGTTTCACCTTCTTCATAGGTAGAGTGGTTCAGATCATTAGTTGGAAACTCAGTATGGAGGTCCTCTGTTATGGGTACCTCAGTATTAGTCGCAGTATAGTGATACTGAGTTTGAACTTGATCAGTTTCATTAAACTTATTGGGAATAAAGTGTGGATGAAACTTGGGCTGTTCAGCAATGGAGTGTTCTGGATTGCATAAAATATCTATGCCACTTATGTCCTCACTTGCTGAGGTAGAATTCTCATTCTGATCTTCATCGAATGTGACATGAATGGATTCTACAATCATCTTGGTTGAGATGATATACACTCTGAAAGCTTTAGAGTGTGGAGAGTAGCCCATGAACACACCTTCATTTGCTTTGGGAGCAAATTTGTTGAGATTTTGTTTTGTACTGAGTACAAAGCATTTACTCCCAAAGATGTGGAAGTATTCCACATTAGGAATCTTGCCATTATATAACTCATATGGAGTCTTCAGATGTCTTTGGACTATTGTAGCTCTATTCTGAGTGAAGTTTGCACAGTTTACAGCTTCAGCCCAGAAACTCAGTGCCAGTCCAGTATGGCATAATAAAGTACTTGCAGCTTCAATCAGTGTTCTATTCTTTCTTTCTACAACACCATTTTGTTGTGGTGTGTAGGCTGCAGAGAAGTTTTGAATGATTCCTTTTTCTTCACAGAAATCTGCTAATACTGAGTTTTTAAACTCAGTACCATGGTCACTTCTAAGTTGCTTGACCTTGTTGCCTTTTTGAAGTTCCTCTCTTTTTAAAGGCAATGATTTCTGTTGTTGCATCTGACTTAGTCTTGAGGAAGATGACCCAAGTATATCTTGAAAATTCATCAACCAAGACTAGAGTATAGATCTTTTTGGCCAAAGATGGTGTGCTGATGGGGCCAAAAAGATCCATATGTATCATAGTAAGAGGTTCATTAATGGAATGATTGACTTTGGACTTGAATGAACTCTTCTTCTGCTTGCCCATTTCACATGCTGAGCATAACTTATCTTTTGAATAAGTAATTGTGGGCAACCCTCTCACCAGTTTCTTCATACTGAGCTCGTTGATATTTCTAAAGTTGATGTGAGAGAGTTTCTTGTGCCATATCCAATGCAATTCTGGCTTGACTTTAGAAAGCAGGCATAATCGAATAGTTGGGTCTATTTCAGATAGGTTGACCACATATACGTCTTTTTCTCTTCTAGCAATGAGTACAAGCTGGCCTTTATCATTGTAGATGATTCGTGCAACCTTCCTGAATCGAGCTTCATTGTCATCATCACACATCTGGCTGATACTGAGCAGATTGTGTTTTAGACCCTCTACATAGGCAACTCTTTTAAAAGTTATGTTGCCTGCCTTGATCACACCATAACCTCTTGTCTTTCCCACCGAGTCATCTCCAAATTTAACAGAAGGACCCTTCTCTGGAGTATAATTGAGAAGGTATTCCATACTGCCTGTCATGTGTCTTGAGCAGCCACTATCTAAATACCATTTTCTGTCACCCTGCACAAGACACAAAATAAGAATTAGTTCTTTTTAGGAACCCATTTTTGAATGGGACCTTTGGTGGGATAAACATATTTTGACTTAATCTCTTTATATGGAGAGGTCGGTATCACTTCGGGGGTAACTTTAGAAGTTTTCTTTTGGTGATACTGACTTAGTTTCTCTCATTTTCTTTGGTACTGGGTACCTAGGACTTGAGAGATCAGTCCAGCATTCATCTCCCTTATGACCAGTATGATGACATCTATAACATTTTCTAGGTCTATTTCTAAACATATTTTCATACGGTATTTTAGAAAAATGTTTCACTTTTGGTAGGTCAGTATGAACGAGTTTTGCAAATTGTTTACTTAAAGATTTGACCTGATCACCAAGTGTTTTTAAAATGTTAATTTTGTCATTTTTAATAGGTGTATTAACATTGTTTTTAACTGGTTTAGGAGATGGAGGATCTGGTTGCTTCTTTTTATTTGGCAGAGAAGTCTTTCTAATATTATTAGTGGTAGACTTCTTGTCTTTGTCAACTAAAGACCTAGTTGAAGTTGTTTTTTGTTTAACATGTTTTGAAGAAACAACTTTAACATGTTCTTTAGATGTCTTAGTATATGATGTTTCTATTCCTGCAACTTCTGTATTAGATGAAGCATTTGAGATAGAAGTTGTCTTATTATCATTATATAATTCAAAAGTTGTTGTATTAAATAATAATTCAAAAGGTGGAATAGCAGAAGTGTCATACTGAACTATTGGTAGCTCGGTATCAGAAATTTCCGTTATATGAAATTCAATACTGAGTTCTTGTAGCTCAGTATAGCACTTTGAGCAGATGGAGTGACCAATAGGTTTTTCTAAAATTTCATTTTCCTCATCATCTGACTCAGTTTGACATCCAACTTCACATAAAGTTTTAGCTTTTACAAAATTAATAGGGTTCATAGTAGAAAACTCTACAAATAAATCAGCAAAATTGTTCCTATTTTTAAATTGAGGATCAACACCAAGTGCAGCCCTCACATTTTCTGGGAATTGTTGATTTAAACATTTATTTAATTTTATTGAAGCATTTCCCCAAGATTTACACTGTTCTTCAAATTTCTCTTTTTCAAGTTTGTGTAAATGAGCTTTATCAGCTAATCTTTGGTTAATGTCTTTTAAATCTGAAAAGTTTAGTTCTAAATCTTTATATTTTGCTAATTTATCCAAGTTTTCATTATTTACCCTTTCAAGTTCTTGAATTGTTAATTTTAAAGCTTTTTATTTTTGTACAGAAGTTTTAAGATCAACAATCATATACTCAAAAATCTTGGTTTTTTCATTCACTGAATAAGTTTGAAAGGAACTTACCTTGTACAACTGAGTGGAATCCCAATCAGTATGAACACTCGTCCTCTCAGCCTCTTTTATATCCTTTTCAAAGGAGCTCTTCAAATCATCTTCAGTGAAAGCCATAAAGGCTTTATTTTCAATCTCTTCCTCATCATCACTTAAGTCCTCATCCATCCAAGCTTCGGAATATAGTGCTTGATGAGGTGCTCCATTCCCTTCTGCCCTCTTGCCCTTGCTCCAGTTCTTTAGTTTGACATACTTGCCCAGTTCTTTAGTTGTTAGGGCGTTGTGACCTAACAACTGGTATCAGAGCAGGCTAAATAAACTCTTATTTAGTCGAACTATTACCCTGGCAGCCATCCCTTATACTTATCCTTCACACACTCCAAAATCAAAAATGTCTACCATTGTTGCACTAATTATATCTGGAAAGGGAGTACCCATCTTTGATGGTAAAGACTTCCATCAATGGAAGCTAAAAGCTCAGTGGTATCTTGAATCCATTCATCATGAAATGCTCACTATGCTAAATGATGGTCCTATCATTCCACAAACTGTGGAACCCGTTACTGCTACTGATGATGCTCCTGAGAGCATAAGAACTGTACCTAAACTAAAGCACAACTGGACTGATACTGATCGTCAGTTGTATGATTTAGACTCCAGAGCTAAAGGTGTGATTGGTAATGCTGTTACTAAAGAAATTCTCAATGCAATCATGGAATTTCCAACAGCAAAGGCTATGTGGGATAGCCTATCAGTCACTTATGAAGGCACACCAAAAGTGAAGTTGCAAAGAAAGAGCAACATGAGAAGAAAGTATGAAAACTTCTTCTCAAATCCAAATGAAGACATCACCTCTCTTTACAATAGGTTTAATACTATTGTTCATGGTCTAATTAGTGTCGGCATTGTAAAAGAGGAAGGAGAACTTGTTCAAAAGTTTCTGGACAGTCTTCCTCAACAATTTCTTGACATGTCAAATTCTGTCAATGCTGCTAACAACATTGAGTCATATACTCTTCAAACTTTATATGGCCTAATGTTGAATCATGAAGAGAATACTGCTTCAAGACTGATCAACTGGAAGAAAACTGACCAATCTTCAAATGGAATGGCCCTCATTGTGCAACAAGCATACACTGTGACTGAGCCTGATGAACCAGTAATTGATCTTGCTGATGCTGAGGCAGAAGAGCTTGAGACTCAAATGGCTCTTATGTCTATGAAGCTGGATCAGTTGAAAAAGAAGAGGCTTGGTGTTAGCTCTTCTAATACTGACCCAAGATCAGGTCTTTGCTATAGGTGTGGAAAACCTGGGCATATTGCTGCAAATTGTCATACCAAGTCTTCTGAGACTGATCAGAATGATAAGATTGCCTACCGAGCAAAGAGGTACAG
Source organism: Calendula officinalis (assembly GCA_963853835.1). Lineage (NCBI taxonomy): Eukaryota > Viridiplantae > Streptophyta > Magnoliopsida > Asterales > Asteraceae > Calendula > Calendula officinalis. The sequence goes on from OY970825.1 coordinate 51,200,400, forward strand.
AGACAAGTATGTCAAACTAAAGAACTGGAGCAAGGGCAAGAGGGCAGAAGGGAATGGAGCACCTCATCAAGCACTATATTCCGAAGCTTGGATGGATGAGGACATAAGTGATGATGAGGAAGAGATTGAGAATAAAGCCTTTATGGCTTTCACTGAAGATGATTTGAAGAGCTCCTTTGAAAAGGATATAAAAGAGGCTGAGAGGATGAGTGTTCATACTGATTGGGATTCCACTCAGTTGTACAAGGTAAGTTCCTTTCAAACTTATTCGGTGAATGAAAAAACTAAGATTTTTGAGTATATGATTGTTGATCTTAAAAATTTTGTACAAAAAGAAAAAGCTTTAAAATTAACAATTCAAGAACTTGAAAGAGTAAATAATGAAAACTTAGATAAATTAGCAAAGTATAAAGATTTAGAACTAAACCTTTCAGATTTAAAGGACGTTAACCAAAGATTAGCTGATAAAGCTCACTTACACAAACTTGAAAAAGAAAAATTTGAAGAACAGTGTAAATCTTGGGGAAATGCTTCAATAAAATTAAATAAATGTTTAAATCAACAATTCACAGAAAATGTGAGGGCTGCACTGGGTGTTGATCCTCAATTTAAAAATAGGAATAATTTTGCTGATTTATTTGAAGAGTTTTCTAATATGAACCCTATCAAATTTATAAAAGCTAAAACTTTTTGTGAAGTTGGATGTCAAACCGAGTCAGATGATGAGGAAAATGAAATTTTAGAAAAATCTATTGGTCCCTCCATCTGCTCAAAGTGCTATACTGAGCTACAAGAACTCAGTATTGAATTTCCCGTAAAGGAAATTTCTGATACTGAGCTCCAAATAGATCAGTATGACACTTCTGCTGTTCCACCTTTTGAATTATTATTTAATACAACAACTTTTGAATTATATAATGATAATAAGACAACTTCTATCTCAAATGTTTCATCTAATACAGAAGTTGCAGGAACAGGAACATCATATACTAAGGCAGCTAAAGAACTTGTTAAAGTTGTTTCTTCAAAACATGATAAACAAAAAACAACTTCAACTAGGTCCACAGTTGGCAATATCAAGAAGTCTTAGACTAATAATATTAGAAATACTTCTCTGCCAAATAAAAAGAAGAAATCAGATCCACCACCCTTTAAACCAGTAAAACAAAATGTTAAAACATCTATTAAAAATGACAAAAATAACAATTTAAAAACACTTGGTGATCAGGTCAAATCTTTAAGTAAAAAATTTGCAAAACTTATTAATACTGATCTACCAAAAGTGCAACAGTTTTCTAAAATACCTTATGAGAATATGTTTAGAAATAGACCTAGAAAATGTTATAGGTGTCATCATACTGGTCATAAGGGAGATGAATGCTGGACTGATCTCTCAAGTCCTAGGTACTCAGTACCAAAGAAAAGGAGAGAAACTAAGTCAGTATCACCAAAGAAAACTTCTAAAGTTTCCCCCGAAGTGATACTGACCTCTCCAAATAAAGAGATCAAGTCAAAATATGTTTATCCCACCAAAGGTCCCATTCAAAAATAGGTTCCTAAAAGGAACTAACTCTTATTTTGTGTCTTGTGCAGGGTGACAGAAAATGGTATTTAGATGGTGGCTGCTCAAGACACATGACAGGCAGTATGGAGTACCTTCTCAATTATACTCCAGAGAAGGGTCCTTCTGTTAAGTTTGGAGATGACTCGGTGGGAAAGACAAGAGGTTATGGTGTGATCAAGGCAAGCAACATAACTTTTAAAAGAGTTGCCTATGTAGAGGGTCTTAAACACAATCTGCTCAGTATCAGCCAAATGTGTGATGATGACAATGAAGCTCGATTCAGGAAAGTTGAAGGAATCATCTACAATGATAAAGGGCAGCCTGTACTCATTGCTAGAAGAGAAAAGGATGTATATGTGGTCAATCTATCTGAAATAGACCCAACTATTCGAGTATGTCTGCTTTCTAAAGTCAAGCCAGAATTGCATTGGCTATGGCACAAGAAACTCTCTCACATCAACTTTAGAAATATCAATGAGCTCAGTATGAAGAAACTAGTGAGAGGGTTGCCCACTATTACTTATTCAAAAGATAAGTTATGCTCATCATGTGAAATGGGCAAGCAGAAGAAGAGTTCATTCAAGTCAAAGGTCAATCATTCCATCAATGAACCTCTTACTATGATACATATGGATCTTTTTGGCCCCATCAGCACACCATCTTTGGCCAAAAAGATCTATACCCTAGTCTTGGTTGATGAATTCTCAAGATATACTTGGGTCATCTTCCTCAAGACTAAGTCAGATGCAACAACAGAAATCATTGCCTTTATAAAAAGAGAGGAACTTCAATAAGGCAACAAGGTCAAGCAACTTAGAAGTGACCATGGTACTGAGTTTAAGAACTCAGTATTAGCCGATTTCTGTGAAGAAAAAGGAATCATTCAAAACTTCTCTGCAGCTTACACACCACAACAAAATGGTGTTGTAGAAAGAAAGAATAGAACATTAATTGAAGCTGCAAGAACTTTGTTATGCCATGTTGGACTGGCACTGAGTTTCTGGGCTGAAGCTGTAAACTGTGCAAACTTCACTCAGAATAGAGCCATAATAGTCCAGAGACATCTGAAGACTCCATATGAGTTATACAATGGCAAGATCCCTAATGTGGAATTCTTCCACATCTTTGGGAGTAAATACTTTGTACTCAGTACAAAACAAAATCTCAACAAATTTGCTCCCAAAGCAAATGAAGGTGTGTTCATGGGCTACTCTCCACACTCTAAAGCCTTCAGAGTGTATATCATCTCCACCAAGATGATTGTAGAATCCATTCATGTTACCTTTGATGAAGATCAGAATGCGCATTCTACCTCAGCAAGTGAAGATATAAGTGGCATAGATATTCTATGCAATCCAGAAAACTCCATTGCTGAAGAGCCTAAGTTTCATCCACACTTTATTTCTACTAAGTTTAATGAAACTGATCAAGTTCAAACTCATTCTCACCCAACTACGACTAATACTGAGGATCTCATAACAGAGAACCTTCAAACTGAGTTTCCAACTAATGATTTGAACCACTCTATCTATGAAGAAGGTGAAACTTCTAACTCTTCACAAGAATCCACCTCATCTCTGAAAAATGAAGCTGAACAGCAACCTCCGGTGTCTAATACTGACCAGAATTCAACTCAGTATCAGACACACAACACACCCAATCAACAAGATAGTGTTGATCCCACTTCAAATGCTACCTTAGGGAACAATTTAAGGGAACATAGAGACCATCCACACTCAAACATTATTGGTCCTATTGAAGATGGTGTCCAAACAAGAAGAAAGTTAGAGTTTCCACCCCAAGCAACTGCAAATTTCTGTTTCTTCTCAAGTTTTTTATCTACCATTGAACCAAAGAAAGCTGATGAAGCTTTACTAGATGAAGATTGGGTAGAAGCTATGCAAGAAGAACTCACAGAGTTTGAGAGAACACAAAGATTGGAACTTAGTACCACCTCCTACTGGCAAAACTATTATTGGTACTAAGTGGGTATTCAGAAACAAGATGGACAAGGATGGTGTTGTCATCAGAAACAAAGCAAGGTTGGTTGCTCAAGGTTACAGGCAAGAAGAAGGCATTGACTATGATGAAACTTTTGCACCAGTTGCAAGAATTGAAGCTATTAGGTTGTATCTTGCATATGCAGCTTTTAAGAACTTCAAATTTTATCAGATGGATGTCAAGAGTGCTTTTCAAAATGGAAAACTACAAGAAGAAGTTTATGTTAAACAACCTCCAGGTTTTGTTGATCCTAAATTTCCTAATTATGTTTTCAAGCTTGATAAAGCTCTATATGGGCTCAAACAAGCTCCAAGAGCCTGGTATGATACCTTGTCTGAGTACCTTATTGAAAATAAATTTACAAGAGGTAAAATTGATAAAACATTATTTTCAAGAAGGAAAGGTACTAACATCTTACTCATACAGATATATGTAGATGATATTATCTTTGGCTCCACTGACAAGTCAATGTGTGACTGGTTTGCTAAGATAATGTCAACTCAGTACCAGATGAGTATGATGGGAGAACTTACTTATTTTCTGGGTTTACAAGTTGAAAAAAAGCCTGATGGCACTTATATAAATCAAAGTAAGTATGTGCATGACATGTTAAAGAAATACAAATTTGAAAACTTATCTTCCATGCATACTCCTATGGGTACTCAGGATAAAATAAGTAAGGATGAAACTGGTAAAACAGTTTGTCAATCCACATACCGAGGTATGATTGGTTCCTTACTTTACTTAACTGCTAGCAGGCCTGATATCATGATTGCAACATGTTTGTGTGCTCGGTATCAGGCTCATCCTAAAGAATCACACATGAAAGCAGTTAAGTGCATCTTTAGATATCTTACAGGTACTCCTAACCTGGGTCTTTGGTCTCCCAAAGATTCAAACTTTGCCCTTGAAGGGTACACGGATGCAGATTTTGCAGGTTGTAGATTGGATAGAAAAAGCACAAGTGGAGGATGTCAATTCCTAGGTGGAAGACTTGTAGGTTGGTCATCTAAGAAGCAAAATTCGGTAGCAACTTCCACAGCAGAAGCAGAGTATGTTGCTGCTGGGAGTTGTTGTGCTCAATTATTACGGATGCAGTATCAACTATTGGACTACGGGTTCAACTTTACAAAAACTCCAATTCATTGTGATAACAAGAGTGCTATTGCTATCACAGAGAACCCAGTATATCACTCCAAAACTAAGAACATTTATATCAGACACCATTTTATTCGAGATAATGTGGAAAAAGGTAAGGTTGAGGTAGATTATGTACCAACAGATGAACAATTGGCAGATGTATTTACTAAACCTCTCCCTGAGGAAAGGTTTAAGTATTTACTAGGGCAATTGGGTATGCTGAATCCTTGATTTTTCTTAATTTTCTTTAAAACTGAACGCTGAGTATCACTCCTGTTGATACTGACCACTCAGTATCACTAGTCTGTTATCATCAAAATTTAAAATTTTTTATTTTTTTTTAATTTCAAGAGTAAATTAATTGTTTTTATATTTTGTAGAATTTTTTTAAAAATTAATTTTTTTAACTCAGTATTGGGGTATGACGGCGATCACACCGAGCTTAACCCTCATACTGCCTAACGGTAACCTTTCTTAATAGGAAAGTTACCGTTTGCACAGGATAAGGCAGTCAAATCAGCCGGTTTAACTTCCCAATACCTTGTTTATCTTTCAATCACCTATAAATAACCGTTTTTTTAACTTCAATTTTTTTTACAGTTATTTCATTCTTTGTCTTTAAATTCTCTCTGCGATTAACGATTTCACTTTCATTTAGCAAGCAAAAACTCTTAAATCAAAATCACAGATGGCGAATTACACTTTCGTTGCTCCAGAGGTTGAATCGGAAATCAAATTCCGAAATGATGAACTGCCCAGGTTTGCGAGGAACAACATCACAGCAAATTTCACTATTCCTCAAGCCTGGGTATGCCAAGAATTCACAAACATTGTGACTTTTATGAAGCATTGCCCAATTGCTCGTGCACTGACCTTGTCTCCTCGAGCTATTTACCCAGAAATGCTATGCGAGTTTTGGTACTCTGCCACACTCGATTCTCCAGATATGATTGCTGGGTGGGTAATTAGAGATCAAAGAAGGGCATTTTTTCTACTGCCAGAATTCGTGAAACACTGAGGCTTCCCGCTCAAGCTCAGTATGACCCATTCGTTGATAGAACAGAGGCACGCGCAGTATTGCCATTTTTGGGTCGAAGAGGAACAACGGGCACCATCAAAAGAAACGAATTTGGTCCTATGTGGGGTATCCTCATTACAACAATTACTCGGTGTATGACTCACAAGACGGGTGCTTTGGACCAAATAAATGAATTTGGGATGCAAATAGTACATGCTCTGTACTATGGAAGAAACATTGATTATGCACGGCTCATTTTCAATGAATTAGCTACTTTGGTTCGGGCTAACACAAGGGAATGTAATGTCCCTTTCTGCAGATTCTTATCACTCAACTTTCAACACTCAATGCCCACACATTTTTATGATGAGTTTCACAGTCCAAGGGTTGATCTTCCTCCTCTTAGTGAGAAGATCTTCTTTTACAGGCCAAGACAAGGAGAGCCTCTACTGAGTCCTTATATGTGGGCCATTGTTAAAGAACACATAAATGAGGAAGCAGACATGTCTGATTCTGAATCAGACAATGATGATGATGATGATGATAATGATGATAATAGTGGTAATGGAGGAAATGTTGGTCAAGATGTTGAGATGCAGGATATGAAGGATGTTCCACAAGTTCAAGAACCGACTCAACAACATACCTCTCATACTGAGTCGACCGAAGCCACACAGCTTGTCCTCAGAAGCAGAAGAAGAAACCTCTCACCAGTCCTTATGGATGTGTTATCATCTGAGGAGGTGCAGCCTGCAAATGTTCCATCATTAACTGCTTCTCTTCAAGCCCAAAGCATAGTTGTAGCCACCGCTGACCTTCCAGGTCCAGAACTAGTTCCAACTGCTCAACCAATTGAGGAACCTCATGTTCCTCTTGATGTGGAGATTCAATATGAGCAAACTACACTGGAAGGTGCTCAGCAAGAGACACAAGTCGGTATTGAAAATGTTGGTGCTGCACATCAACAATCACATGATACTGCACCGACCTCTGCTGATGCTAGAAGGGAATCTGACAGAGTCTCAGGTATGAATTTCTAAAAAGCCTTTTAAACTTCTATATATATATATATATATATTTAATTCCCAAATAGAGACTAAGTATTGGCCAGTACCAACTCAATACTGACCAAAGTCTCAAACGATCTTTCAAATATATATCCTTTTATGGCCAACATAGCTAGCCCACTGCTGCTATGCAAAATTCATATACTGAGCACTTCCACTTGATCATTGTCAGGCTACAGTTGTCTCAACATTTAAAGAGACAATGGTGGTTGATGTCAAACAGACACCCACTGGTGCTGCTTGAATTATGTCCAACTTATTTTTGAGTTGGGTAGCATAATTCAAGAAATGATCAAAAACCCTTAAGCCACAAAATCCAAAAATTTTCCATGGGGTTTAGCCACATTTCTGTGATCACTCTAATACCGAGTGATAAACATTGAAAATAACAAGAAGCACATCCCAGGCTTCGAATTCCCAAACCCAAACCTTTTAGTAAATGTGACTTATCCTATACTGAGCTACTTAAAATTACACACACTTTTACTAAAATCTTCTTACACATGCTATGCACAAGTCCACCATATTTCATCATAAACCAGATGAAATACAGACTTCCCAAATTCTGTTTATATGATTATAGAGTTAAACAACACCACAATTCTATTTGATAAACCTTTCTCTCTAACCAGTTTTATATTTTTGTTTCTTTAGCACCATCTGTGCAGGGTATTCCAGCATCACAGGCCGCAGAAGAACAAGTGACTCTGCAAGCAATCATGCAGAATATTCTGGCCATTCAACACACTCAGAATACAATTTTGGCCAGAATGGACACTATGAGTAGGGACATTGACTCCATCAAACAGTCAGTCTCATTACTCCAACAACAACATAAGCTTCCATCCCCTCCACCATATTCACATGGTGGACATAATGAAGAAGGAGAAGGCGATGATGATGCCAATACTGAGGGTGATACTGATGCTGCGACTGAGCCCATGCCATCCCCTACCATTGAAGCACCACAAGGGGACATGGGTGGTGATACTGATCCTCTTCCCTCCCCATACAATGATAACAATAAGGGGGAGAAGAGACAAAGAGATACTGAGGTTGATCAACCTGAGCCATCTGCTCAGGGGGAGAAAAGACGAAGATTGAATGAAGACCAACCTCCACAACAAGAACAACAACAACAACAACATCAGCAAAGTCCTCATACTGAACCTCTTCGATTTCAGTATGAGAGAAGGAGACAAAGAAGTAGGTCAGTACTACACTTTGAAGACCCACTTGAGCCATCTGCTCAGGGGGAGACTCACACTGACCAACCACAGCAAGCTTATACTGAGCCACCTTTTCTAGAAGAAAATAACTTGCAAATTGTGGTATATAGGCCTTTCATCTGGCCTATTGCTGATGATGAAGATGAAGAACCATATTTAGTGAACTATGCACTAAATCTGGTAGAACAAGAAAGTTCTTCATCATCATCCTCGGATGATGAAGAACCAGAAAATCTGGTGATCAGAAGAAGGAGTTCCTTATCAAAAAGACCCATCAATGCAGTTCTCACTTCTTCTGAATCAAGTGAGGAATCTGCTCCTTTGGTAACAAGACAAAGAAGATCTGTTCACACATTGGACAGTGATACCGAGCAGGCTCCAAGACTAACTTTTCAACAACTCTGTGCAGAACAAGAAAGATTTTTATATGAGCAAGAGTTGGGAATCAAAGCTGAACCAGAATCTGACCCAGATATTGATACTCATGGTCCTTCACATAGAATCTCAAGAAAGGGTCCAGACCATATTCAACATTATTGGAATATGGTTGCTGCTAGGACTCAGTATAAGGAGGAAAGGAAAGAGTTCTTGAGGACCAAAACATTTCCAAATGTAAGAGGGATACATTGGTTGAATCTGGATGTTAATAAAGTAAAACTGAAGCTCAAAGAAGGAAGAATCAATATCACTTGTACTGGTTTAACCAGTCCCCCCATGAAGATATTTCTTCATGATATTCAAAAAATTGGTCTTCAAGACTGGGTGAGGATCACAAGACTGATCAAAGAGCTGCCAAAGAAATCAACTTATGATCAAATAGTCTTGGATGAAATCTGTGCAGTAGCTGCAGTATGTTATGAGAAGGACTTGCTTCATGAAATAGAGTATAGAACACTCAGTGTGATGAGTGAAGCTTACTCAAAAAATAGACCAGAATGCCTTCATACATACAAGTATCTTACTAAGTACCCTCTTCCTCCTAACCTTGTTTTTCAGGATCAAAAGAGTGTCATATATCCAACTTCTGGATATATGTATACTGACTCAGAGGATAGAGAGTGCTTCATTTCTGAAGAAGATCTACCAAGGGCTCAAATCAGTCACCTTGTTGGACTGAAATGGATGATCACCAAGAAAGAAGACTCTTGGTTCAGAAAGAAGATTGTTGCAGTTCTTAATTGTAGAAAGGATGAACTCAAGAGCAGAGAAGAGTTTGTCCACATCAAACAAGAAGTCTTCTATGAGAATGAAGCCATCAACAGCAGATGAAGAAGAACATTTTGCTACCTATGATGTTGTATTTTCTATTTCTTTTTATCTCTTTGTAATTGTTTTGTTATCATTAGATAGGGGGAGATTGTTAAGGCAAAAAGCCTTACCCCTTTGGATCTAAAGATAACAAAACAACCTAGACAAGCTTTGATTAATATGTAGAATAAAATAGCTTAGTTTAGGTCTGATACTGAGTGATCAGTATTGGAACTCAGTATCAGGACTCAGTATCAGATAGTGATACTGAGTAGAAGGACTGAGTTAAATAGAGATCATCTTGCAAAGGAGAACTTACCAATTTACTTTACACTTCCATACCTTTTGTAATTGATCAGTGGTCTTGTTACTCCGCAACAAGCCACACTTAGTGGAATTATACATTTGACTCATATCTTATTCTTATACAATATTTGTCTTAAGTTATAATTATCCAATCAATTAATCATTGAAACCAGGGCGTTGTGACCTAACAATAACAACCACTTTCGGGTTTGTCATTAAGCATATAGCAAACACGTGTAGTCAATAAAGAATTTGTTCCTCCACATGTGTGGATAAGATACTACTGGGCCCCTCGATGATTTGAATAGATGTACGTGTGGCCGCACCCAAAGGTAATCAAGATGAATCTTGATTGGTTTGGTAATCTACTTCAATGTATAGATCGAGAAACATAATCGTTGAAATTTTAGATTGACATTAATCCTTGTCTAAAATTGAACATGGTATCAGTAACAAAAGGATAACCGGTTGATAAACTTTGAAACCTAGACTTTTCTGAAACTCACTCATGTACTTCGAGGGGCATTGGCGTGTTGCTAGATGCTAACCTTTGCTTGTATAATTACTTGATGTTATGACGTGCGCAAGTGGGAGCTGTTGGAATATGCTTCACTCTCATGACCTATAATTATATGGCTGGATATATGTAAGCCTAAAGGGTCACACACTTATACACCAAACACCATTAAATATATATAATATAATTAATGTAATTATATTATTTATATAAGTTAACCAATTAAAGTGTTGTGTTAATTTGTTAAGTATGAAACTTAGTTGGTGTGTCAAAAAGGAGAACTAAGAAGTAAGGGACCTAAGTGCAAATATGAATTAGGAAATATGGGAGAATTAGGCATGTTAATTAAAACCCCTGATTCCCCCATTTGACCATGTTAGTCCCCAGACTAAGTAAATAAGATTGATGATCGATAGCTAAGAAGAATAAATCAGCTGATGTACAAGTATATTCATAATCCTTCAGCTGAGTACGTACTTAGCTCTAGGAAACAAGTCAAATCAGCAACTATAGAAGAGTGTTCATTCGAAGTCTATGGCCAAAGAACAAAGACTAGAAGAAGACCACTCAGCTGATAGAGGAATCAGTTGATGGTACCTGCTGCAGATAATGACTTAGCGGAAAATGTTCTTGACACTTTGAACATTTTCCTTTCCCGCTCAAAGAAGAAGAAAACGATGAAGATTTTCTATTTTGGAATAGAAGATAACATGTCAGTACTTCATCATTTGTCCGTCCAAGCATGTAAAGGGAAAGTCAACAACTTTTGTACTATCATAGTACACCTTTTCACTGTACGTCAGAAAAGGTAGCAAAAGGAGTTGAGACAAAGTACAATTGGGACTATAACCTATGCAAGTGTATTAGATGTTTCTGTGGACAAGTCTACATCGACGAATGATATGTTTACACGTCGATTAACTTGTGGACAAAGGAACATGAATCTTGGGCTATATATAGAGACGTAAATGCTTGCATTTACACACACCTTTTAGCATTCATAGCACAAGAACATTCTCTGTGAGTTTGTTATTGTCTGGTATTAACTCTCCCATAGTTATTACACAGGCATTCAATATCAGCTGTTAGTATCAGCTGATATAACTCTCTTTGCATAGTCTTCGAGTTTGAGCGAGCAAAAGTGTCACTTCAAGTATAAAGTTTTAGTTAGTGTGTAGTATCTATTTCCGCAAACTTTTGCTAGGTCACAACAACCCTGGATTACTTAAATAATTGATGTTATAATTATACTTAAGATAACTAAAGTGATAAACACAGTATTAGAGTCAAATGTGTAATTCCACTAAGTGTGGTATGCTGCGGAAAAGCAATACCACTGATCAATTACAAAGATGTTATCATTTAAAGTAAATTGGTGAGTACTCCTTTGCAAGATGATCTCTATTTATAATGGTATAGAGATCTTACATAATGGGCAAAGGAGTAACCGAATGACTGAACTAGGAAAATGACTAAGATCAAGGGATTTGATCTTAGTCCGTTACAAGACTGAATGTAACTCAGTCCTTCTACTCAGTATTGGATTTCCAATACTGAGTGTTGATACTGAGTGGCCAATACTGGCCAAACTCAGTATCACTCCTAAACTTAGCTATTTATATCTACTATTTATTCTAAGCTAGTCTAGGTTGTTTTGTTATCCTAAGATTCCAAAGGGGTAAGGCTTTTTGCCTTAACAATCTCCCCCTATCTAATGATAAAAAAACAATATACAAAGAGAATAATACAAAACAAAAACTCAGGCAACATAGTCTTCTTTTTCACTTTTTGTTGATTGATTTAAACTCCTAGAAGACTTCTTTCTTTATGTGGATGAACTCTTCTCTTTTCTTCAGTTCATCCTGCCTGTTATTCAGCACATCAACTATCTTCTTTCTGAACCAAGAGTCTTCTCTCTTGGTTATCACCCATTTCAAGCCCACCAGATGACTAATAAGGGGCCTTTGGCAAATCTGCTTCAGTAATAAAGCATTCCCTGTCTTCTGAGTCAGTATACACATATCCAGAGGTTAGATATATGGTACTCCTTTGTCCTGAAAGATTAAATTAGGAGGAACAGAGTAAGAGTTAAAGATCCTGAAAGTATTAAGGCACTCAGGCTTGTTGTTCTTTACAGCCTCATTCATTACACTTAGTGCCCTATAATCTGCTTGATACAAGATGCCTTGTTAAAGCAAACAACATAAACAGCCCTGATTTCATCCATCATTAATTGGGCTTCTGAGGATCTTGATGGTAATTCCTTAATTAATCTGGCAATCTTCACCCAGTCTTGGAGTCCCATATTCTGAATGTCATGAAGAAAAATCGTCATAGGAGGACTGACTGGTCCAGTGCAGACTGCAACTATGGACTTGTCAACGGTTTTAACTTTGATTTTGTTGACATACATGTTCAGCCAGCATACCTCCTTCACATTTGGGAATAACCTATTCCTCAGCATACTCATTATGTTCTCCATATATCTTGTTCTTTGAGCAACAATGTTCCAGTATTGTTGAAGAACTTCGTCTCCTGTTCTTCTTATAGTATGAGGTTTCCATGGAACATCTGCATCAGAATCAATATCAGGATCCTCTTCCTTAACAGGTAAGAATCTTTGGGCCTCAATCCCATCCTCAACATCACTCTTTTCCTTACTATACTGAACAGATCTTCTTGGTCTAGAGATCAGAGGAGCTGGATCTGGTTCTTCACTTGATTCTGAGGACATAACCACCTTTGACATTCTTCTGGTTATTGGTCTTCTAGGAATTCTAGAAGGTCCTTCAGCTTGAGGAGAGATTGGCTTTCTTGGAGGCTCTTCATCATTGAGGATGATGGTGAAGAGCTTTCTTTATTTGCCACATCCAGTTCAAAGTTTAAGAAGTTTTGAGATGGAACTGGATGTTCTTCATCATCATCAGCAATAGGCCAGACAAATGGCCTATAAACTATAATCTGCAAGTTGTTGGTTCTTGAGCAGAAGGCTCAGTATCAACTTGCTGTGGTTGGTCAGTAGCAGGCTGCCCCTGAGCAGTTGGCTCAGATAATTCTTCAAGTTGTTCCAGAACTGACCTTCCTCTTTGTCTTCTTCTTTCATACTGAAACCTAAGTGGTTCAGTATGAGGAATTTGCTGATGTTGTTGTTGTTGCTGTGGATGTTGATCTTCATTTAATTATCTCCTTTTCTCCCCCTGAGCAGATGGCTCAGGTTGATCAACCTCTTCTTCTCTTTGGCTCTTCTCCCCGTTATTGTTATCATTTGACGGGGAGTGAAGAGGTTCAGTATTACCACCTATGTCCCCCTGTTGATCATCAGGTGTTGGGGAGGGCATAGGTTCAGTAGCAGCATCATGTGCACCCTCAGTATTGGCATGGGAGGTTGATCTTCTGGGCTCAGTATCAGGGCCTTCTTCATCATTATTTCCACCAAGTGGAGACTGTGGAGGTTGTGGAGGCTGTTGTTGTTGTTGAAGGAGTGCCACTGACTGTTTTAATGAGTCTATCTCATTACTCATTGCATCCATCCTGCCAGAATATTATTCTGAGTGGTTTGCATGGCCAGGATCTGGTTGAGAATTTTTTGTAGAGCCCCTTGCACTTCCTGAGACTGAGTGGCTTGTGCTCTATGACCCTGCACGGATGGTGCTAAAGAAAACAAAATGTAAACTGGTTAGAATGAAAGGTTTATCAAATAGAATTGTGGTGTTGTTAAATTCTATAATCATGTAAACAGAATTTATAAGTCTGTATTTCATCTGGTTCATGATGAAATATTGTGAACTTGTGCATAGTATGTGTAAGAAGTATTTAGTAAAAGTGAGTGTGAATATTTGAGTAGCTCAGTATAGGATAGGTCACATTTACTAAAAGGTTTTGGTTTGGGAAAACGAAGCCTGGGATGTGCTTCTTGTTATTTTCAATGTTTATCACTCGGTATCAGAGTGATAACAGAAATGTGGCTTAAACCCATGGAAAATTTTGGCTTATGTGGCTTAAAAGGTTTGTGATCATTTCTTGAATTATGTGACCCTAGTCAAAATAAGTAGGTAATCATTCAAGCAGCACCAGTGGGTGTCAGTATGACATCACCACCATTGTCTCTTAAAATGTTGAGACAACTGTAGACTGACAATGATCATTTAAGTGCTCAGTATATGAATTTTGGATAGCAGCAGTGGGCTAACTAAGTTGGCCATAATTGGATATATATTTGAAAGTTTGTTTAAGACTTTGGTCAGTATTGAGTTGGTACTGGCCAATACTTAGTCTCTATTTGGGAAAGATATATATATATATATATATATATATATATATATATATATATATATATATATATATATATATATATATATATATATATATATATATATATATAAAAGTTTGAGAGTATTTCAGAGATTCATACCTGAGACTTTGTCAGATTCCCTTCGAGCATCTGCAGAGGTCGGTGTTGGATCATCTGTATGTTGATTTGAGGCACCAGCACCTTCAGGAGCCTCTTCTCTTCGATAATGTGCACCTTCCAGTATGTTTGACTCAAACTGAATCTCCACATCAAGAGGAACATGAGGTTCCTCAATTTGTTGAGCAATGGGTTCTAGTTCAGGTTCTGGAAGGTCAGCGGTGGATGCAACAAGACTCTGTGCTTGAAGAGATGCAGTCAAAGATGGAACATTTGTGGGTGGCATCTCTTCTGATGATAAACCCCCCATTAACTGTTGGAATATGCTTCACATGTATAACATATAGTTATATGGCTAGTTGTTTGTGAGCCTAAAGGGTCACACACTTAAACACTAAACACCATTATATAATTAGTGTAATTAGTGTAATTACATTAATTATTAATATATATAAGCTATGAGCTTGTCTATCATAAGTTTAATATTAAAAGTTAATATTGAAACTTTCTTGTGGGCAAACTAGAAGAAACAAAAGATAGGGACTTGTGGGCAAATAAGACTAATGATTTATGGAAATCATTAAAGGATTGTAATGGCACCATTAAGAGATATAATGGTCCATAAACTCCTTTCTTTGACCACACTTGGCCGTCCCCTCTCACACACACTTTGAAGGTGTTTTGTTTTCTCTCTTTTGCTCTCAAGACTCTAGGACTAGCATCCATTACATTGGTGTTCTTGGAAGTGTTGTGTGGACTTGCTTTAGAGGTATTCCCCATTGGAATCCTTGGTTTCGGTTGCTCACAATATCCATCCGAATTCATCATTGATCAAAGGCAACTAGGGTATGATTCTTATACCATTCTCTTTGATTTTTCTTTTAGTTTAATTGTATGATTGATATCAAGATCCTTTCATGGTGATAAATACTTTCCGCTGCGTTTTGTTAATTGTTTTAACCGAAAATCACCATTAGTGGTATCACGAGTCATTATATTAATCATATAATTAGCTAGATTTTGTAAAAAGTGGCAAAAATCAATCGGTTTTGATGTATAAAAATCCCGATCGGAAAGAAAAAAAAAAAAACCCTACGGTTTTTTGTTTTTTTTTTTTTTTTTTTTTCGGTTTTTTTTAATTTAAAAGATGGGTTAAAACATGTATTTTTGGAACCCTATTGTCACTTGTTACAAAATCAAATCAAAAAGTTAATCTAGTTTATTGAATTTTTTGATTATTTGGCTTGGAATTCTTGTTTAATTATGTTTTTTGATATGGCAAAACATGTATTTTTGCCATATCCCAAGCCAAAGCCTTGTCAAATTGTTGATTGTTTGTGCAAACCGATGAAAGCCTAGACCGTTTGTGAATGAATGTGGTTGATGTTTGGTTGTTTGTTTATTTCGGGAAAAGCCGTGTTTTTTTTTGGCTTAATTGTTGTAATTTGTTTCATTTTTTTTCTTTTATTTTTGGTGCCATTTTTGGGGCAATTTGTAATGTAAAAGTAATAGAATAGATAGTATTTATTTTATCTTTTTATTGTAAATTGTTTGACAAAAATATTGAAGACTTATGAAGAAAACAACAAATTTCCGTCACAAAAGCGAGGGCTGTACGAAAACAGGTTTTCCAGAGGCATACGGACTCCTTTTTGGGCGATTCAAAAGCCCAAAATGCTTGCAAAGTCGTGGGCTACAACTTTCCAGAAGGCCGGGAAGACCAGCGAAGACTCCTTCAGTGACTTTTCGGGCTTCAAAGTCTGCTGGAATTTTCTGGCAGATTACACTTTTTCACAATTTTGGGTTCTACTTGCTCAAGAATGTCTTGGAGCAAGTGGGAGCCCATTGGGTTTATGTAGGCCCGTTTGGGTTCATGTTGGCCCGTCCCCTAGTTTGACCCTTCGGTCCGTCGTGATGACTCACGTGACCGAACCTAGGATTTCATCGGTCGAGGTTTGCACAAAATTATGTTGCATGTTTTATTCTTTGTTTGTGGTTGTTTTTCTTTTCTATTAGATACAAATAGTAAAACAAATTAAAAATGGTTTTTTGACACAAACATTAAAACATTCAAACCCTTAATCATCGATGACTACTAGTTAATCATTGATGATTAAACCTTTAATCTAAAATCGTTTTGAGATTAAACTAAGTTTAAATATGATTTGAAACTCATCACTTAATAATCGCTAAAAGTTTTTACCGTTTATTACAAGACTTATGAAGTGGTATGAATGAAGTACATGATTCATTCATATCTTAAATAAAATTTTATTAAATTAAAATTTAAACATACCTAAAATTTAAGTCACGCCGTCCAATCGGTTGTAAATCACTTGCTTCTATTTTTGAATTCACGTGAGACGTGGTTTGAATTTAAATCCGAGGTCATTATTCTCTACGGTGAGACCTAGATCTATTTTGACATGATTTCACATTGGATGACTTAATCAAGTTAACGGTGAGACCTTGACTCGAGGCGACGATGCGACAAACATGCCACTTGACCCTAGATGCTTGTTCACTAGGTGCCATGAAGTCCCATACCTCTAAGAGTTGCACTTGTAATGCAATTGTTGAACGTCACCTACCTATTGGATCTATCATCTCTAGCAGATCAACTGATGCGATGATAGAAGCTCAATGGGATCTTAGCTTTTAATTAAAATTAATTGGGTAGTTAATTTATTAAAAGAAATTATTATTAAAAATACTAATTAATGAACTTTGTAATTTTGTAGATGACTTCAAACAATCAAACCCTAACACATACCACCATTCGTTCCGTTCTCGAAAAAGAGAAACTTGATGGAACGAACTTTGTGGACTGGTCTCGTAACCTAAGGATTGTCCTTAGGGCCGAGCATAAGTACCACCATTTGGAGGAGGCGCTGCCCCCTGCCCCTGCTGCTACCGCCACTGCTGCTGTTCGTACAGCCTATACCAAAAGGTTTAACGAACAACAGGAAGTCGCCGCGCTTATGCTAGTGAGCATGATTCCCGATATTCAAAAGAATCTCGTGGACCTCACTGCATTTGATATGATGCGTGAACTAACGACCATGTATCAAAAGCAAGCCGAGCAGGAACTCTTTGACACTGTCAAAGCCTTCCACGCTTGTAAGCAGGAGGAGGGACAGTCTGTTAGCTCTTATCTCTTGAAGATGAAGAGCTACTTAGACCAAATGGAGAGGCTTGGTTACGCTATGCCGCACATCCTTGGGATTAGCTTGATTCTAACGTCCTTAAACAAGGATTTTGCACCGTTTGTCATGACTTATCATATGCATAGTATGGGGAAGACATTCGCCGAATTACATGCTATGCTGAAACAAACGGAAGAAAGCCTACCCAAGAAAACTCCGGCCCCTACTGTCCTTGCTATAAGGCAAGGAAAGATCCAAAAACCAAAACCGCAAGTAGTTGCAAAGGGCCAAGGCAAGGGAAAGCAAGTTTACAAGCCCAAGCCAAAGGTTCCCCCACCTACTCGTAAGGAGCATCCCGCTAAGGATCTTGCTTGCCATCACTGCGGTGAACCAGGCCATTGGAGGAGGAATTGTCCTGCCTACCTGGCAGAGTTGATGAAGAACAAAGCCAACAAGGTTGGCACATCAGGTATCTTCACAATAGAACTATATGCTTTCCCTAAGAAATCATGGGTATATGACACTGGTTGTGGAACTCACATTTGTAATACCATGCAGGGTCTAAGGGGAAGTAGAAAGCTAAACCATGGAGCTTTGGACTTGTACGTGGGCAATGGCAATCGTGCACCGGTCGAAGCTATAGGAAGCTATGATTTAATCCTTCCTAGTGGTTTAATTATTGTATTAGACAATTGTCACTATGCGCCTAGTATTACTAGGGGTATAGTATCGCTTTCTTGTTTGTGGAATAATGGTTTTATTCATACGTTTACGGATTATGGTATTTCAGTTTCAAAGGATAATGTTTTTTACTTTAATGCTATTCCTCGTGATGGTATCTTTGAGATTGACATGCATAATCGTATCACAAACAGTAGTTCTATTTATACATGTAGCAATAAGAAATCCAAGAAGAATTTGGATTCTACTTACCTATGGCATTGTCGCCTTTGCCATGTTAACAAGAAACGCGTTTTGAAATTACAAAAGGATGGACTTATAAAATCTGATGATTCTGAATCATTTGATAAATGTGTTTCTTGCATATCTGGTAAAATGGCGCGCAAGCCTTTCTCCCATGTAGGCGAAAGGGCCAACGATCTACTTGGACTCATACATACTGATGTATGTGGCCCTTTTAGAACTCGAACTAGGGAAGGTGCTACCTATTTCATTACTTTCACTGACGACTTTAGTCGTTATGGTTATGTTTACTTGATTAAACATAAACATGAAACCTTTGAAACGTTCAAAGCTTTCCAAAATGAAGTAGAAAATCAACTCGGCAAGAAGATAAAGGCTCTTCGTTCTGATCGAGGAGGAGAGTACATGAGCCATGAGTTCCAAGATCATCTTAAGAATTGTGGGATTGTCTCACAATTCACTCCCCCTTATACACCACAGCATAATGGTGTATCAGAGAGGAGAAATCGCACCTTGCTTGACATGGTTCGATCGATGATGAGTCCTACCACTCTGCCTCTATCTTTTTGGGGTTATGCACTCAAATCGGCTGCTCGCATACTAAATATGGTTCCCACCAAGAAGGTTGAAAAGACACCATATGAGATATGGCATGGGAAAGTCCCTAACTTGTCTTACTTGAAGGTCTGGGGTTGTGAGGCTCTCGTGAAACGAGACACGCCAAACAAACTTGAACCCAGAGCTGTCAAGTGCATCTTTATAGGATACCCTGAGGAAACGATGGGTTACTATTTCTACTACCCACCTGAGCAAAAAGTAATTATTGCTCGTTATGCTGAGTTTCTTGAGAGCAATCTCATTTCACAAGAAGCAAGTGGGAGTACCATCGACTTTGACGAGATTCCAAGCGATGAAGATGCACAACCTATTGTAGAGACTAGCGAACATCAAGATGAGGCTGAACACGAAACTGTTCCTGTTGCACCTCAAAATGATGTAATCCCTGTTCGAAGGTCCGCAAGGACACCTCATGCACCTGAACGATATGGTTTCCATGTCGATGCTGAGGAGCTGAGTTTAGGGGATCATAATGAACCCCCTAACTATCGAGCTGCATTATCAGATTCTGAATCTGACAAATGGCTTGATGCTATGAACGCGGAAATGCAATCCATGAAAGATAACCAAGTATGGACTTTGGTTGATCTTCCTCCTAACAGTAAGACTGTTGGTAGCAAGTGGCTCTTCAAGAAGAAGACCGACATGGATGGCAATGTACACACCTATAAAGCTCGATTGGTAGCAAAAGGTTATACTCAAACCTACGGGATTGACTATGATGAAACCTTCTCGCCTGTTGCCGACGTTAGAGCTATTAGGATTGTCATAGCCATAGCAGCGTACTATGACTATGAGATTTGGCAAATGGATGTTAAAACTGCTTTCTTAAATGGACATCTTGATGAAGATGTTTATATGGTTCAACCTGAGGGTTTTGTTAATCCAAAACACCCAAAGAAAGTATGTAAGCTTCAAAGGTCCATTTATGGACTAAAGCAAGCATCCAGAAGTTGGAACAAAAGATTCGATGAGGAAGTCAAATCGTTTGGCTTTACTCAGAATCCCGACGAGCCATGTGTATATGTAAGAGCTAGTGGGAGCATTGTCGTCTTTCTAATCCTATATGTCGATGACATACTACTCATAGGAAATAACATTCCAATGCTACAAGATGTAAAATCCTGGCTTGGGAAGTGCTTCGCTATGAAGGATCTTGGGGAAGCGGCATATATACTTGGTATAAAGATCTATCGAGATCGATCAAAGCGGTTAATCGGACTAAGTCAAAGTGCGTACATTGATAAGATTCTAAAACGGTTTAGAATGGATGCTTCCAAACGTGGAAGTCTCCCTATGCAACACAATGTACACTTGAGTAAGACTCAAGGACCGTCCTCACCTGATGAGATGAAACGTATGCGTGATGTCCCCTATGCCTCGGCAGTAGGATCTATCATGTATGCTGTGCGGTGCACAAGACCTGATGTAGCGTTCTCTCAGAACCTTACAAGCCGATATCAACAGAATCCAGGTGAGAGTCACTGGACTGCTGTTAAGAACATACTGAAGTATCTTAGGAATACTAAAGATATGTTTCTTGTTTATGGTGGTGAAAGTCAAGATGAACTGAGCGTCACTTGTTATTCTGATGCTAGTTTTGAGACTGATAGAGATGATTCCAAATCTCAAACGGGGTATGTTTTCGTTTTGAACGGAGGCGCTGTTGATTGGAAAAGTGCAAAGCAGAGCACTATCGCTATGTCTTCTACAGAAGCTGAATACATTGCAACTACTGAAGCTGCAATGGAAGCTGTTTGGATGAGGAAATTCATTTCTGGGCTTGGTGTTGTCCCCAGTAATGAAAAACCTATGGATATGTTCTGTGATAACACAGGTGCTATCATCATTGCCAACGAACCTGGTGTTCAGAAAGGTGCCAGACATTATCGGAGGAAGCTTCACTACATTAGAGATGCGATCCTAATGGGAGATGTACGCTTGCTCAAAGTTCATACAGATGACAACTTAGCTGATCCCTTCACGAAGCCAATGTCATGTACCAAACATATTGAACATGCTAGAAGCATTGGACTTCGACCAGCTAATAGTTTCATGTAATCTGTTTTAGTATTTGGATAATGGAACATTGAGCAGTTTTTATTGGAATAAATTGATATATTTGATATGATCGTTTTTATATGAATATCTACTGTGTTCTATATTTGCATGTTTATATCCATGAATATTTACTGCGTTTTATATTCTAAATTGTCCATTGTCATAATTAATAATATGGGAATATTATTAAGACAAATCTGAGGGCATTGATGACATTATCTTAGTATGACTAAGGATGATGAAATCAAACTCACATGTTGTCCATAATGATGCACAATTGGACTGACCCAACCTATGAGAAATCACTTCATGGATTTATGTCACAAGTGAATCTCACAAAGGCTTTGTCACTTATCCTCTGACTTGAGATGCAAGTTGGTTTGTGTATGTAGAGGGGCAAACTTTGATATGGTTAAACGTTGACCTGAACAAGGCTGCTATAACAACCATTATCGGGTTTGTCATTAAGCATATGACAGACACGTGCAGTCAATAAAGAATTTGTTCCTCCACACATGTGGATTAGATACTACTGGGCCCCTCGATGATTTGAATAGATGTATGTGTGGCCACACCCAAAAGGTAATCAAGATGAATCTTGATTGGTTTTGGTAATCTACTTCAATATATAGATCGAGAAACAGAATCGTTGAAATTTTAGATTGACATTTATCCTTGTCTAAAATTCAACATAGTATCAGTAACAAAAGGATAACTGCTTGAAAAACCTTGAACAAAGATTTTATGAAACTCCTCATGTACTTCTAGGGGCATTGGCGGGTTGCTAGACTCTAACCTTTGCTTGTATAACTACTTGATGTTATCACGTGCGCAAGTGGGAGCTGTTGGAATATGCTTCACATGTATAACATATAGTTATATGGCTAGTTGTTTGTGAGCCTAAAGGGTCACACACTTAAACACTAAACACCATTATATAATTAGTGTAATTAGTGTAATTACATTAATTATTAATATATATAAGCTATGAGCTTGTCTATCATAAGTTTAATATTAAAAGTTAATATTGAAACTTTCTTGTGGGCAAACTAGAAGAAACAAAAGATAGGGACTTGTGGGCAAATAAGACTAATGATTTATGGAAATCATTAAAGGATTGTAATGGCACCATTAAGAGATATAATGGTCCATAAACTCCTTTCTTTGACCACACTTGGCCGTCCCCTCTCACACACACTTTGAAGGTGTTTTGTTTTCTCTCTTTTGCTCTCAAGACTCTAGGACTAGCATCCATTACATTGGTGTTCTTGGAAGTGTTGTGTGGACTTGCTTTAGAGGTATTCCCCATTGGAATCCTTGGTTTCGGTTGCTCACAATATCCATCCGAATTCATCATTGATCAAAGGCAACTAGGGTATGATTCTTATACCATTCTCTTTGATTTTTCTTTTAGTTTAATTGTATGATTGATATCAAGATCCTTTCATGGTGATAAATACTTTCCGCTGCGTTTTGTTAATTGTTTTAACCGAAAATCACCATTATTAACATGGGAGATAAGTTTCTTCTTCTTCTTCTCAGGACAACTGGTGTGTCTTCTGAGGACTCAGTATCAGGATCTGATGCCATATGAGGAGCATCAGGATCCTGTTCAATTTGAGGAATGTGTGGTGGTTCTTGTACCGGTTCTGGTTAAGCATCCACCATCTCAACATCTTGAACATCATTTCCACCATCACCACTATCATCATCATCATCATCTGATCCAGTATTAGAATGTTCTTCATCATTAATGTGTGACTGTACAATAGCGCACATGGAGTGACTCAGTACATGCTCTCCTTCCCTTGGCCTGTAAAAATATATCTTCTCATCTAAGGGAGGAAGATCTGCTCTTGGACTATTGAATTCATCATATACATTAGCAGGCATAGAATTCTGAAAAATGAGAGATAAAAATCTGCAAAAAGGAAAATTGACTTCTCTGATTTGAGCTTGAACCAGAGAACCAAGTTCATTAAATATGAGTCTTGCATAATCAATGTCCCAACCATGGTACATGGCATGGACAATCTGCATCCCTAAATCATTGATTTGATCCAAAGCTCCTGTCTTGTGAGTCATACACCAAATGAGAGTAGAAATTAAAACGGCCCACGTTGGACCAAACTCATTCCTTTTAATTATGCATGTTGTTCCTCTTCGTCCAATCAATGGTAATACTGAGCGAGCCTCTGTTCGATCAACAAAGGGCTCATATTGAGCGTGAGCGGGAAGACTCAGTGTTTCCCGAATGATAGCAGTTGATACAAAAGCTCGATGTTGATCTCGGATAATCCAACCAGTAATCATGTCTGGAGAATCGAGTTTTGCATAGTACCAAAATTCACACAACATCTCTGGGTATATCGCTCGAGGAGCTTGAATCAAGGCTCGAGTGACAGGACAATGCTTCAAGTAAGTTACGATGTGAGTGAATTCAGGACAAGCCCACGCCTGAGGAATGTTGAAATTAGCGGTTATGTTATTCCTCGCAAATTTGGGTAATTCGTCCTTTCGAAACTGAGTCGCCGGTGCAGCCTCCGGTGCAAAGAATCTGTAATTTGCCATCTGCGATTTTGGATTAAGTAATTGCTTGCAAAGATTGAGTAAAATCGTTAATCGCAGAGAGAATTGATAGGAGAAAGTATGAAATAACTGTTAGAAAATTTTACAGAAAGAAAATAGACGGTTATTTATACCTTAATTAGAGATAACTACGGTATTGGGAAGTAAAACCGGCTGATTTGACAGCCTTATCATGTTCCAACGGTAACTTTCTTATTAAGAAAGGTTACCGTTGGGGAGTATGAAGATTAAAAGTCAGTTTTACCACTCCAGGACTTCAATACCGAGTAAAAAAAATTAAATTAAAAAAATATTAAAAATTATAAAAACATTTAATTTAATCAATAAATTAATAAAAAATAAAATTTATTAACATTTGATAAATCAGGCGAGTGATACTGAGTGGGTCAGTATTGGAACCAATACTGAGAGGTCAGTATCAGAAAATTTTAAGGAAAATTAAGGATTCATCATACCCAATTATCCTTGTAAGTACATAAACCTTTCCTCAGAGAGAGGTTTAGTAAATACATCGGCCAATTGGTCATCTGTAGGAACCAAATCTACCTCAACCTTACCCTTTTCCACATTATCTCGAATTAATGTGCTATGTTCTAGAGTGATGGACTGGGTTTTCAGTGATAGCAATAGCACTCTTGTTATCACAATGAATATGAGTTTTCTGGAAATTGAACCCATAGTCCATTAGTTGATATTGCATCCATAAGAGTTGAGCACAACAACTTCCTGCAGCAACATATTCTGCTTCTGCAGTGGAAGTTGCTACTGAGTTTTGCTTCTTGGATGACCAACCAACTAGTCTACCACCGAGGAATTGACATCCTGCACTTGTAGTTTTCCTGTCCAACCTACAACCTGCAAAATCTGCATCTGTATACCCTTCAAGGTCAAAGCTTGAGTCTTTGGGATACAAAAGACCCATGTTAGGAGTACCTGAAAGATAACTAAAAATGCGCTTAACAACTTTCATATGTGATTCTTTAGGATCAGCCTGATACCGAGCACACAAACAAGTTGCAAACATGATATCAGGCCTGCTAGCTGTTAAGTAAAGTAAAGAACCAATCATACCTCGGTATGTGGATTGACATACTGGTTTACCAGTTTCATCTATACTTACTTTATCCTGAGTACCCATAGGAGTGTGCATGGAAGATAAATTTTCAAATTTAAATTTCTTGAGCATCTCATGCACATACTTACTTTGATTTATAAAAGTGCCATCAGGCTTTTGGTCAACTTGTAAACCAAGAAAGTAAGTAAGTTCACTCATCATACTCATCTGATACTGAGATGACATTATCTTAGCAAACCAGTCACACATTGACTTGTCAGTGGAGCCAAAGCTAATATCATCTACATATATCTGAATAAGTAAGATGTCAGAACCTTTCCTTTTTGAAAACAGTGTTTTGTCAATTTTACCTCTGATAAATTTTTTTTTTAATTAAGTACTCAGACAGGGTATCATACCAGGCTCTTGGAGCTTGTTTTGAGCCCTTATAAAGCTTTATCAAGCTTGAAAACATAATTAGGAAATTTAGGATCAACAAAACATGGTGGTTGTTTAACATAAACTTCCTCTTGTAGTTTTCCATTGAGGAAGGCGCTCTTGACATCCATCTGATAAACTTTGAAGTTTTTGAAAGCTGCATATGCAAGATACATCCTAATAGCTTCAATTCTTGCAACTGGTGCAAAAGTTTCATCATAGTCAATGCCTTCTTCTTGCCTGTAACCCTGAGCAACCAGTCTAGCTTTGTTTCTGATAACAACACCATCCTTGTCCATCTTGTTTCTGAACACCCACTTAATACCAATAATAGTTATGCCAGCAGGAGGTGATTCTATGTGAAGGACCAGGAGTATCAGTATCTGGGTCGGATTCTGGTTCTGCTTTGATTCCCAACTCTTGCTCATATAAAAATCTCTCTTGTTCTGCACAGAGTTGTTGAGAAGTTAGTCTTGGAGCCTGCTCGGTATCACTGTCCAATGTATGAACAGGTCTTCTTTGTCTTGTTACCAAAGGAGCAGGTTCCTCACTTGATTCAGAAGAAGTGAGAACTGCATTGATGGGTCTTCTTGATAAGGAAATCCTTCTTCTAATCACCAGATTTTCTGGTTCTTCATCATCCGAGGATGATGATGAAGAACTTTCTAGTTCTACCAGATCTAGTGCATAGTTCACTAAATCTGGTTCTTCATCTTCATCATCAGCAATAGGCCAGATGAAAGGCCTATAGACCACAATTTGCAAATCATTCTCCTCACGAGCAGGTGGCTCAGAATAAGTTTGCTGTGGTTGGTCAGTATGAGTCTCCCCCTGAGCAGATGACTCAAGTGGGTCTTCAACTTGTAATGCTGACCTAGTTCTTTGTCTTCTTCTCTCATATTGAATCCGAAGTGGCTCAGTATGAGGGCTTTGCTGATGTTGTTGTTCTTGTTGTGGAGGTTGATCTTCATTAAATCTTCTTCTTTTCTCCCCCTGAGCAGATGGCTCAGTTTGAACAACCTCAGTATCTCTTTGTCTCTTCTCCCCCTTATTGTTATCATTGGATGGGGAGGGAAGAGGATCAGTATCACCACCCATGTCCCCTTCAGGTTCTTCAAGAGTAAGGGAGGGCATGGGCTCAATGGCAGCATCAGTATCACCATCATCTCCTTCTCCTTCTCTTTCTTCATTGTGTTCACCATGTGAAAATGGTGGAGTTGGTGGAGGCTGATGTGGTTGTTGAAGTAGTGAGACTGACTGTTTTATTGAGTCAATATCACTACTCATAGTGTCCATTCTGGCCAGTATGATAGTCTGAGTATGTTGGATGGCCAGAATATGCTGCATGATTGCTTGCAGAGTCACTTGGTCTCCTACAGCCTGTGATGCCTGAATGCCCTGCACAGATGGTGCTAAAGAAACAAAAAATATAAAACTGGTTAAAAAAGAAAGGTTTATCAAATAGAATTGTGGTGTTGTTTAACTCTATAATCATATAAACAGAGTTTGTGAAGTCTGTATTTCATCTGGTTTATGATGAAATATTGTGGACTTGTGCATATCACGTGTAAGAAGATTTTAGTAAAAGTGACTGTGTAAATTTAAGTAGCTCAGTATAGGATAAGTCACATTTACTAAAAGGTTGGGGTTTGGGAATTAAAAGCCTGGGATGTGCTTCTTGTTATTTTCAATGTTTATCACTCGGTATTAGAGTGATAACAGAAATGTGGCTAAACCCCATGAAAAGTTTTTGGATTTTGTGGCTTAAGGGTTTGTGATCATTTCTTGAATTATGCTACCCAAATCAAAAATAAGTTGGACATTATTCAAGCAGCACCAGTGGGTGTCAGTTTGACATCAACCACCATTGTCTCTTTAAATGCTGAAACAACTGTAGACTGACAACGATCAATTGTGTGCTCAGTATATGAATTTTGCATAGCAGCAGTGGGCTAGCTATGTTGGCCATAAACGGATATATATTTGAAAGATCGTGTGAGACTTTGGTCAGTATTGAGTTGGTACTGGCCAATACTTTTCTCTATTTGGGAATGAAATATATATATATATATATATATATATATATATATATATATATATATATATATAAGTTTAAGGACTTTTTAGAAATTCATACATGAGACTCTGTCAGATTCCCTTCTAGCATCGGCAGAGGTCGGTGCAGGATCATGTGATTGTTGATTTGCAGCACCAACATCTTCAATACCGACTTGTCTGTCTTGCTGAGCACCTTCCAGTGTAGTTTGCTCATATTGAATCTCCACATCAAGAGGAACATGAGGTTCCTCAATTGGTTGAGCAGTTGGGACTAGTTCTGGACCTGGAAGGTCAGCGGTGGCTGCAACTAGGCTTTGTGCTTGAAGAGAGGCAGTTAATGATGAAACATTTGCAGGCTGCACCTCCTCAGATGATAACACGCCCATAAGGACTGGTGAGAGGTTTCTTCTTCTTCTTCTTAGGACAAGCTGTGTGGCTTCGGTCGACTCGGTATGAGAGATATGTTGTTGATTCGGTTCTTGAACTTGTGGAACATCCTGCATCTCAACATCTTGACCTGCATGTCCTCCATTCCCACTATTATCATCATTATCATCATCATCATCATTGTCTGATTCATTATCAGACATGTCTGCTTCCTCATTTATGTGTTCTTGAACAATGGCCCACATATAAGGACTCAGTAGAGGTTCTCCTTCTCTTGGCCTGCAAAAAAAAAAAAAAAACGTCTCACTAAGAGGAGGAAGATCAACCCTTGGACTGTGAAACTCATCATAAGTATGTGTGGGCATTAAGTGTTGAAAGATGAGTGATAAGAATCTGCAGTAAGGAACATTACATTCCCTTGTGTTAGCCCGAACCAAAGCAGCTAATTCATTGAAAATGAGCCGTGCATAATCAATGTTTCTTCCATAGTACAGAGCATGTACTATTTGCATCCCAAATTCATTTATTTGGTCCAAAGCACCCGTCTTGTGGGTCATACACCGAATAATCGTTGTAATGAGAATACCCCACATAGGACCAAATTCGTTTCTTTTGATTATGCCAGTTGTTCCTCTTCGACCCAAAAATGGCAATACTGAGCGTGCCTCTGGTCTATCAACGAATGGGTCATACTGAGCTTGGGCGGGAAGCCTCAGTGTTTCACGAATGATGGCAGTAGAAACAAATGCCCTTCTTTGATTCCTAATTACCCACCCATCAATCATATCTGGAGAATCGAGTGTGGCAGAGTACCAAAACTCGCATAGCATTTTTGGGTAAATTGCTCGAGGAGACAAAGTCAGTGCACGAGCAAATGGGCAATTCTTCATAAAAGTCACAATGTTTGTGAATTCTTGGCATACCCAGGCTTGAGGAATAGTGAAATTGGCTGTGATGTTGTTCCTCGCAAACCTGGGCAGTTCATCATTTCGGAATTTGATTTCCGATTCAACCTCTGGAGCGACGAAAGTGTAGTTCGCCATCTGTGATTTTGATTTAAGAGTTTTTTGCTTGCTAAATGAGAGTGAAATCGTTAATCGCAGAGAGAATTTAAAGAGAAAGAATGAAATAACTGTTAAAAATTATTTGAAGTAAAAAAAATGGTTATTTATAGGTGATTATGAGATAATTATGGTATTGGGAATTAAAACAGGCAGATTTGACTACCTTATCCTGTGCCAACGGTAACTTTCCTATTAAGAAAGGTTACCGTTGGGCAGTATGAGGGTTAAGCTCGGTGTGAGCGCCGTCATACCCCAATACTGAGAGAAAAAAAAATAATTTAAAAAAAAATTTAAAAAATATAAAAACAATTAATTTACTCTTGAAATTAATAAAAAAATAAAAAATTTAAATTTTGATGATAACAGACTAGTGATACTGAGTGGTCAGTATCAACAGGAGTGATACTGAACGCTCAGTTTTAAAGAAAATTAAGAAAGATCAAGGATTCAGCATACCTAATTGCCCTAGTAAGTACATAAACCTTTCCTCAGGGAGAGGTTTAGTAAACACATCGGCCAATTGTTCATCTGTTGGTACATAATCTACCTCAACCTTACCTTTTTCCACATTATCTCGAATGAAGTGGTGTCTGATATCAATGTGCTTAGTTTTGGAATGATAGACTGGGTTCTATGTGATAGCAATAGCACTCTTGTTATCACAATGAATTTGAGTCTTTTGAAAGTTAAACCCATAGTCCAATAGTTGATACTGCATCCATAATAATTGAGCACAACAACTTCCTGCAGCAACATACTCTGCTTCTGCTGTGGAAGTTGCTACCGAATTTTTCCTCTTCGATGACCATCCTACTAGTCTTCCACCTAGGAATTGGCATCCCTTCAAGGTCAAAGTTTGAATCTTTGGGATACCAAAGACCCAGGTTAGGAGTACCTGTAAGATATCTAAAGATGCGCTTAACTGCTTTCATGTGTGATCCTGTAGGATCAGCCTGATACCGAGCACACAAACATGTTGCAAACATGATATCAGGCCTGCTAGCAGTTAAGTAAAGTAAGGAACCAATCATACCTCGTTATGTGGATTGACAAACTGGTTTACCAGTTTCATCCTTACTTATCTTATCCTGAGTACCCATAGGAGTATGCATGGAAGATAAGTTTTCAAATTTGTATTTCTTTAACATGTCATGCACATACTTACTTTGATTTATAAAAGTGCCATCAGGCTTTTGTTCAACTTGTAAACCAAGAAAATAAGTAAGTTCTCCCATCATACTCATCTGATACTGAGTTGACATTATCTTAGCAAACCAGTCACACATTGACTTGTCAGTGGAGCCAAAGATAATATCATCTACATATATCTGAATGAGTAAGATGTCAGAACCTTTCCGTTTTGAAAATAATGTTTTATCAATTTTACCTCTTGTAAATTTAGTTTCAATAAGGTACTCAGACAGGGTATCATACCAGGCTCTTGGAGCTTGTTTGAGCCCATATAGAGCTTTATCAAGCTTGAAAACCTAATTAGGAAATTTAGGATCAACAAAACTTGGTGGTTGTTTAACATAAACTTCCTCTTGTAGTTTTCCATTTAGAAAAGCACTCTTGACATCCATTTGATAAACTTTGAAGTTCTTAAAAGCTGCATATGCAAGATACAACCTAATAGCTTCAATTCTTGCAACTGGTGCAAAAGTTTCATCATAGTCAATGCCTTCTTCTTGCCTGTAACCTTGAGCAACCAACCTTGCTTTGTTTCTGATGACAACACCATCCTTGTCCATCTTGTTTCTGAATACCCACTTAGTACCAATAATAGTTTTGCCAATAATAGTGAGCTCTTCTTGCATAGCCTCTACCCAATCTTCATCTAATAAAGCTTCATCAGCTTTCTTTAGTTCAATGGTAGATATAAAGCTTGAGAAGACATAAAAATTTGTAGTTGCTTAGGGTGGAAACTCTAATTTTCTTCTTGTTTGGACACCTTCTTCAATAGGACCAATAATGTTTGAGTGTGGATGGTCTCTGTGTTCCCTTAAATTGTTTCCTAAGGGAGCGTTTGAAGTAGGATCAACACTATCTTGTTGATTAGGTGTGTTGTGTGTCTGATACTGAGTGGAATTCGGGTCAGTATTAGACAGCGGAGGTTGCTTTTCATCTTCATTTTGCAGAGTTGATGTGGATTCTTGTGAAGTGTGGGATGTTTCACCTTCTTCATAGGTAGAGTGGTTCAGATCATTAGTTGGAAACTCAGTGTGAAGGTTCTCTGTTATGGGAGCCTCCGTATTAGTCGCAGTTGAGTGAGGCTGAGTTCGAACTTGATCAGTTTCATTAAACTTATTAGGAATAAAGTGTGGATGAAATTTGGGCTCTTCAGCAATGGAGTTTTCTGGATTGCATAGAATATCTATGCCACTTGTGTCTTCACTTGCTGAGGTAGAATGCTCATTCTGATCTTCATCAAATGTGACATGAATGGATTCTACAATCATCTTGGTTGAGATGATATACACTCTGAAGGCTTTAGAGTGTGGAGAGTAGCCCATGAACACACCTTCATTTGCTTTGGGAGCAAATTTGTTGAGATTTTGTTTTGTACTGAGTACAAAGCATTTACTTCCAAAGATGTGGAAGTATTCCACATTAGGAATCTTGCCATTGTATAACTCATATGGAGTCTTCAGATGTCTCTGGACTATAGTGGCTCTATTCTGAGTGAAGTTTGCACAATTTACAGCTTCAGCCCAGAAACTCAGTGCCAGTCCAGCGTGGCATAACAAAGTTCTTGCAGCTTCAATTAATGTTCTATTCTTTCGTTCTACAACACCATTTTGTTGTGGTGTGTAAGCTGCAGAGAAGTTTTGAATGATTCCTTTTTCTTCACAGAAATCGGCTAATACTGACTTCTTAAACTCAATACCATGGTCACTTCTAAGTTGCTTGACCTTGTTGCCTTTTTGAAGTTCCTCTCTTTTTATAAAGGCAATGATTTCTGTTGTTGCATCTGACTTAGTCTTGAGGAAAATGACCCAAGTATATCTTGAGAATTCATCAACCAAGACTAGGGTATAGATCTTTTTGGCCAAAGATGGTGTGCTGATGGGGCCAAAAAGATCCATATGTATCATAGTAAGAGGTTCATTAATGGAATGATTGACCTTTGACTTGAATGAGCTCTTCTTCTGGTTGCCCATTTCACATGCTGAGCATAACTTATCTTTTGAATAAGTAATAGTGGGCAACCCTCTCACCAGTTTCTTCATACTGAGCTCGTTGATATTTCTAAAGTTGATGTGAGAGAGTTTCTTGTGCCATAGCCAATGCAATTCTGGCTTGACTTTAGAAAGCAGGCATACTCGAATAGTTGGGTCTATTTCAGATAGGTTGACCACATATACATCTTTTTCTCTTCTAGCAATGAGTACAGGCTGCCCTTTATCATTGTAGATGATTCCTGCAACCTTCCTAAATCGAGCTTCATTGTCATCATCACACATTTGGCTGATACTGAGCAGATTGTGTTTAAGACCCTCTACATAGGCAACTCTTTTAAAAGTTATGTTGCCTGCCTTGATCACACCATAACCTCTTGTGTTTCCCACCGAGTCATCTCCAAACTTATCAGAAGGACCCTTGTCTAGGGTATAATTGAGAAGGTACTCCATACTGCCTGTCATGTGTCTTGAGCAGCCACTATCTAAATACCATTTTCTATCACCCTGCACAAGACACAAAATAAAAGTTAGTTCCTTTTAGGTATCCATTTTTGAATGGGACCTTTGGTGGAATAAACAGATTTTGTCCTGATCTCTTTATTTGGAGAGGTCAATAACACTTCCGGGGAAACTTTAGAGGTTTTCTTTGGTGAACTGACTTAGATTTTGTCGTTTTCTTTGGTACTGAGTACCTAGGATTTGAGAGATCAGTCCAGCATTCATCTCCCTTATGAACAGTATGATGACACCTATAACATTTTCTAGGTCTATTTCTAAACATATTTTCATAAGGTATTTTAGAAAACTGTTGCACTTTTGGTAGATCAGTATGAGTAAATTTTGCAAATTTTTTACTTAAAGATTTGACCTGATCACCAAGTATTTTTAAAATGTTATTTTTGTCATTTTTAATAGGTGTTTTAACATTTTGTTTTACTAGTTTAAAGGGTGGTGGATCTGATTGCTTCTTTTTATTTGGCAGAGAAGTCTTTCTAATACTATTAGTGTAAGACTTCTTGTTTCTGCCAACTGTGGACCTAGTTGAAGTTGTTTTTTGTTTATCATGTTTTGAAGAAACAACTTTAATAGGTTCTTTAGATGTCTCAGTATATGATGCTCCTTTTCCTGCAACTTCTGTATTAGATGAAACATTTGAGATAGAAGTAGTCTTATTATCATTATATATTTCAAAAGTTGTTGTATTAAATAATAATTCAAAAGGTGGAACAGCAGAAGTGTCATACTGAACTATTGGGAGCTCAGTATCAGAAATTTCCTTTACAGGAAATTCAATACTGAGTTCTAGTAGCTCAGTATAGCACTTTGAGCAGATGGAGGGACCAATAGGTTTTTCTAAAATTTCATTTTCCTCATCATCTGACTCGGTTTGACATCCAGCTTCACAAAAAGTTTTAGCTTTTATAAATTTAATAGGATTCATATTAGAAAACTCTTCAAATAAATCAGCAAAATTATTCCTATTTTTAAATTTAGGATCAACACCAAGGGCAACCCTTACATTTTCTGGGAATTGTTGATTTAAACATTTATTTAATTTTATTGAAGCATTTCCCCAAGATTTATACTGTTTTTCAATTTTTTCTTTTTCAAGTTTGTGTAAGTGAGCTTTATCAGTTAATCTTTGGTTAATGTCCTTTAAATCTGAAAAGTTTAGTTCTAAATCTTTATACTTTGCTAATTTATCTAAGTTTTCATTATTTACCCTTTCAAGTTCTTGAATTGTTAATTTTAAACCTTTTTCTTTTTGTACAGAAGTTTTAAGATCAACAATCATATACTCAAAAATCTTAGTTTTTTCATCCACTGAATAAGTTTGAAAGGAACTTACCTTGTACAACTGAGTGGAATCCCAATCAGTATGAACACTCATCCTCTCAGCCTCTTTGATATCCTTTTCAAAGGAGCTCTTCAAATCATCTTCAGTGAAAGCCATAAAGGCTTTATTCTCAACCTCTTCCTCATCATCACTTATGTCCTCATCCATCCAAGCTTAAGAGTATAGTGCTTGATGAGGTGCTCCATTCCCTTCTGCCCTCTTGCCCTTGCTCCAGTTCTTCAGTTTGACATACTTGTCTCTATACCTCTTTGCTCGGTAGGCAATCTTGTCATTCTGATCAGTCTCGGAAGACTTGGTATGACAATTTGCAGCAATATGTCCAGGTTTTCCACACCCATAGCAAAGACCTGATCTTAGGTCAGTATTAGAAGAGCTAACACCAAGCCTCTTCTTTTTCAACTGATCCAGCTTCATAGACATAAGAGCCATTTGAGTCTCAAGCTCTTCTGCCTCATCATCAGCAAGATCAACTACTGATTCATCAGGCTCAGTCACAGTATATGCTTGTTGCACAATGAGAGCCATTCCATTTGAAGATTGGTCAGTTTTCTTCCAGTTGATCAGTCTTGAAGCAGTATTCTCTTCATGATTCAACATTAGGCCATATAAAGATTGAAGAGTATATGACTCAATGTTGTTAGCAGCATTGACAGAATTTGACATGTCAAGAAATTGTTGAGGAAGACTGTCCATGAACTTTTGAACAAGTTCCCCTTCCTCTTTTACAATGCCAACACTAATTAGACCATGAACAATAGTATTAAACCTGTTGTAAAGAGAGGTGATGTCTTCATTTGGATTTGAGAAGAAGTTTTCATACTTTCTTCTCATGTTGCTCTTTCTTTGCAACTTCACTTTTGGTGTGCCTTCATAAGTGACTGATAGGCTATCCACATAGCCTTTGCTGTTGGCAATTCCATGATTGCATTGAGAATTTCTTTGGTAACAGCATTACCAATCACCCCTTTAGCTCTGGAGTCTAAAGCGTACAACTGACGGTCAGTGTCAGTCCAGTTGTGCCTTAGTTTAGGTACAGTTCTTATGCTCTCAGGAGCATTATCAGTAGCAGCAACGGGTTCCACAGTTTGAGGGATGATAGGGCCATCATTTAGCACAGTGAGCATTTCATGATGAATGGATTCAAGATACCACTGAGCTTTTAGCTTCCATTGATGGAAGTCTGTACCATCAAAGATGCGTACTCCCTTTCCAGACATAATTGGTGCAACAATGATAGAAATTTTTGATTTTGGAGTGTGTGAAGGATAAGTATAAGGGATGGCTGCCAGGGTTATAGATCGACTAAATAAGAGTTTATTTAGCCTGCTCTGATACCAGTTGTTAGGTCACAACGCCCTGGTTTAGATGGTTAATTTATTGGATAATTATAACTCAAGACAAATATTGTATAAGAACAAGATATGAGTCAAATGTATAATTCCACTAAGTGTGGCTTGTTGCGGAATAACAAGACCACTGATCAATTACAATAGATATGAAAGTGTAAAGTGAATTGGTGAGTTCTCCTTTGCAAGATGATCTCTATTTATAATGATATAGAGATCTTACATAATGGGCAAAGGAGTAACTGAAGGACTAAACTAGGAAAATGACTAAGATCAAGGGATTTGATCTTAGTCTGTTACATAACAAAATGTAACTCAGTCCTTCTACTCAGTATTGGATTTCCAGTACTGAGTACTGATACTGAGTTCCAATACTGATCACTCAGTATCAGACCTAAGCTTAGCTATTTTATTCTACATATTAATCAAAGCTAGTCTAGGTTGTTTTGTTATCTTAAGATACAAAGGGGTAAGGCTTTTTGCCTTAACAGTTTAATTGGTTTAGAAGGAGATGGATCTGGTGTCTTCTTTTTATTTGGCAGAGAAGTCTTTTTAATATTAGACATCTTGTTTTTGCCACTAGAAGATCCTGTTGAAGTTGATTTCTGGTTATCATGTTTTAGAATGACAACTTTAACAGGTTCTTTAGATTCTTGAGTAGTTGACTTTTCTGTTCCTGCAACCTCAGTATTAGATAGAGCATTTTGAGTAGAAGTAGAAGTGGTTTTATTTTCATTATATATCTCAAAGGTGGTTGTGTTAAATAATAATTCAAATGGAAGAACAACAGATGTATCATACTGAACAATTTCGAGGTCAGTATCAGGAATTTCATTTTCAGGAAATTCAATACTGAGCTCTTGTAGTTCAGTATAATATTTAGAACAGATGGAAGGACCAATTGGTTTTTCAAAAGTAATTTTATCCTCATTATCTAACTCAGTTTGACATCCAACTT
This sequence comes from Calendula officinalis, assembly GCA_963853835.1. Lineage (NCBI taxonomy): Eukaryota > Viridiplantae > Streptophyta > Magnoliopsida > Asterales > Asteraceae > Calendula > Calendula officinalis. The sequence continues at coordinate 51,236,581 of OY970825.1, forward strand.
CACCAAAAGTTTTTGCTTTTACAAATTGAATAGGGTTCATATCAGAAAATTCTTCAAATAAATCAGCAATATTATTTCTATTTTTTAACTCAGGATCAACACCAAGTGTAGCCCTCACATTTTCTGGAAATGGTTGATTTAGACATTTATTTAATTTAATAGACGCATTTCCCCAAGATTTACACTGATTTTCAAATCTTTCTTTTTCTAATTTGTGTAAATGAGCTTTATCAGCTAATCTTTGGTTAATGTCTTGTAAGTTTAAAAAATTTAATTCTAAATCTTTAAATTTTGCTAATTTATCTAAATGTTCATTATTTACCCTTTCAAGTTCAAGAATTGTTAATTTTAAAGCTTTTTCTCTCTGTACTAAAGTTTTAAGATCAACAATCATATACTCAAAAATCTTTTCCTTTTCATTCACTGAATAAGTTTGAAAGGAACTCACCTTGTACAACTGAGTGGAATTCCAATCATTATGAACACTCATCCTATCAGCTTCTTTGATGTCCTTTTCAAAGGAGCTCTTCAAATCATCTTCAGTGAAAGCCATAAAGGCTTTGTTTTCAACCTCTTCCTCATCATCAGTAAGCTCTTCATCCATCCAAGCTTCAGAGTAAAGTGCTTGATGAGGAGCTCCATTCCCTGCTGCAGTCTTGCCCTTGCTCCAGTTCTTTAGCTTGACATACTTGTCTCTATACCGTTTAGCTCGGTATGCAATCTTGTCATTCTGATCAGTTTCAGTTGACTTAGTTTGACAGTTAGCAGCAATGTGTCCATGCTTTCCACACCTATAGCAAAGACCTAATCTTGGTTCAGTATTGGAAGAGCTAACACCAAGCCTCTTCTTTTTCAACTGATCCAGCTTCATAGACATAAGAGCCATTTGAGTTTCAAGCTCTTCTTCCTCAGCATCAGCAAGATCAAGTTCTAGTTCTTCTGGCTCAGTCACAGTATATGCCTGTTGCACAACTAGAGCCATGCCAGTGGAAGACTTGTCAGTTTTCTTCCAGTTGATCAGTCTTGCAGCATTATTCCTCTCATGATTCAACATCTGGCCATACAAGGTTTGAAGAGTGTATCACTAAAGGTTGTTAGCAGCATTGACAGAATTTGTCATATCAAGAAATTGTTGAGGAAGACTATCCAAGAACTTTTGAACAAGTTCTCCTTCCTCCTTCACAATGCCAACACTGATTAAATCATGGATCACAGTATTGAACCTGTTATAGAGAGTGGTGATGTCTTCATTTGGACTTGAGAAGAAGTTTTCATACTTCGTCCTCATGTTTCATTTCCTCTGCAACTTCACCTTTGGTGTGCTTTCATAGGTGACTGACAGGCTATCCCACATAGCCTTTGTTGTTGGCAGTTTCATAATTGCATTGAGTATTTCTTTGGTAACAGCATTACCAATCACCCCCTTTGCTCTGGAGTCTAAACTGTATAACTGACGATCAGTATCAATCCATGTGTGTTTCAGTTTAGGAACTGTTCTTGTGCTCTTAGGAGCATCATCAGTAGCAGCAACGGGTTCCACGGTTTGTGGAATGATAGGACCATCATTCAGCACAGTGAGCATCTCATGATGAATAGATTCAAGATACCACTGAGCCTTAAGCTTCCATTGATGGAAGTCTTTTCCATCAAAGATGGTCACTCCCTTTCCAGACATAACAGGTGCAATGATTGTAGACATTTTGGATTTTGAGTGTTTGAGGGATAGATATAGGGAATGGCTGCCAGGGTACTAGATCGACTAAATAAGGATTTATTTAGCCTGCTTTGATACCAGCTGTTAGGGCACAACAACCCTGGATTACTTATATAATTGATGTTATAATTATACTTAAGACAATTAAAGTGATAAACACAGTATTAGAGTCAAATGTAATTCCACTAAGTGTGGTATGCTGCGGAAAAACAATACCACTGATCAATTACAAAGATGTTATCGTGTAAAGTAAATTGGTGAGTACTCCTTTGCAAGATGATCTCTATTTATAATGGTATAGAGATAAGATGGTTAATGGTGATTTTCGGTTATTACAAGTAACAAAACGCAGCGGAAAGATTTAATCACCATGAACGGATCTTGATATCAATCATACAATTAAACTATAAGAAAATCAAAGAGATTGGATGAACATTTCATACCCTTGAAGCCTTTGATCTTGTTGTGGATTCGGATGGATTTGATGATGGATTGAAACCAAGTATTCAATTAGAATACCTCTAAAAGAAATCCACACAACACAAGCAAGAACACCAATGGAGGATGCTAGTCCTTGAATCTTGAGAGCAAAAAGAAACAAAAACACATACAAGTGTGTGTTGGGGATAGCCAAAATGGGTGGTCAAGGGTGAGTTTATGGAGCCATTCAACACTCTTAATGGTGCCATAAAGACCCATCAATGATTTCCATAAACCATTGTTCCATTTTCACTTTAGTCCCTAGTCATTTGTTTCTTCCATTTTGCTCACAATAAAGTTTCAATATTAACAATTAATATTAAACTTATTATACACAAGCTTATAGCTTATCTATTAATAATTAATGTAATTACACTAATTACACTAATTATATAATGGTGTTTAGTGTTTAAGTGTGTGACCCTTTAGGCTCACAAACAACTAGCCATATAACTATATGTTATACGCGTGAAGCATATTCCAACAGCTCCCACTTGCGCACGTGATAACATCAAGTAGTTATACAAGCAAAGGTTAGAGTCTAGCAACCCGCCAATGCCCCTAGGAGTATATGAGGAGTTTCATAAAATCTTTGTTCAAAGTTTTTCAAGCAGTTATCCTTTTGTTACTGATACTATGTTGAATTTTAGACAAGGATCAATGTCAATCTAAAACTTCAACGATTCTGTTTCTCGATCTATATAATGAAATAGATTACCAAAACCAATCAAGATTCATCTTGATTACCTTTTGGGTGTGGCCACACATACATCTATTCAAAATCATCGAGGGGCCCAGTAGTATCTAATCCACATACGTGGAGGAACAAATTCTATATTGACTGCACGTGTCTGTCATATGCTTAATGATAAACCCGATAATGGTTGTTATAGCAGCCTTATTCAGGTCAGCGTTTAACCACATCAAAGTTTGCCCCTCTACATACACAAACCAACTTGCATCTCAAGTCAGAGGATAAGTGACAAAGCCTTTGTGAGATTCACTTGTGACATAAATCCAAGAAGTGATTTCTCATAGTTTGGGTCAGTCCAATCGTGCATCGTTATGAGCGACATGTGAGTTTGATTTCATCATCCTTAGTCATACTAAGATAATGTCATCAATGCCCTCAGATTTGTCTTAATAATATTCCCATATTATCAATATGACAATGGACAATTTAGAATATAAAACACAGTAAATATTCAAGGATATAAACATGCAAATATAGAACACAGTAGATATTCATATAAAAACGATCATATCAAATATATCAATTTATTCCAATATAAACTGCTCACAGTTCCATTATCCAAATACTAAAACAGATTTACATGAAACTACTAGCTTGTCGAAGTCCAATGTTCCATTCATATTCAAGATGTTTGGTACAAGACATTGAGTTCGATAAAGCGTCAGCTAGTTAGTTATCTGTTTGAACTTTAAGTGTACGAATTTCACATATCTCGATAAATCATTCGAATGTAGTGAACCTTCGTAAATAGGATCTAGCGTCATCACGCCCTATTTCAAAACCAACATAAGTATAGCAAGTATACTTAGTTTCAGTTCAGTATCTCCACCATGACCAAGAAACATATCTCCAGTACTTTAAAATACTTCAATGTGTTCTTAACAGCAATCCAGTGACCTCTCATGAATTCTGTTGGTATTTTCTAGTAAGGTCCCCTAAGGACGTTACATTTGGCCTAGTGCTCCTTACAGCGTACATGATGAATGCAATAGCCGATTCATAGGGGATTACATTCATCCGCTTCACCACATCAGGTGTGGAAGGTCCTTGAGTCTCACTCAAGTTTACATTGTGTGGCATACGAGGACTTCCTCGTTTGGGAGTACCACTCTAAACCATTTAGAATTTTGTCAATGTAAGCACTTTGAAACCAATTAACCGCTTTGATCTATCATTATAGATCTTTACTTCAAGTATGTATGTCGTGTCCCTACAATCCATCATGTCGAAACATTTTCCAAGCCAGGATTTTCATCTTGTAGCATGGTATATTGTTTCACATGAGTGACATGTCATCAACATGTATGACTTGAGAAACGACAACGCTCCCACTAGCTTTCATATATACACATACTCAGTTTGGGTTTTAGGTGAAACAAAGGATTTGATTTCATCATCAACCAAATTTCGTAGTCATAGTACACTACTTTGGCTATAAGAATCCTAATGTCTTTAGTAACAGGCGAGAAGGTTTCATCATTGTCAATCCAGTAGGATTGAGTGTAACCTTTTGCTACTATGAGAGATTTATAGGTGTGTATATTTTCATCCATGTCAACAGTCTTACTGTTTTGAGAAAGATCAACTAAGTTCAAAACTTGATTGTCTCTCATGGATTTTATTTTCGCATTCATAGCTTCAAGTCATTTTTCGAATACAAAATTCGATAATGCAACTTGATAGTTAGGGGGTTCATAATGATCCTCGAAACTTGCTCCTCAGCATCGACATAAATCTATATCGTTCAGGTGCATGAAGTGTCCTTGCGGATCTATGAATGGGAACAACATCATCCTGTGGTCCAACATCTATATGTCCAGCCTCAGAATGATATTTGCTAGTGTTACCGGAAGGTTGTGTATCTTCACTTTGAATCTTGTCAAAGTCTATAGTGCTCCCACTTGCTTTGTGAAATGAGAGTGTTCTCAAGAAACTCAGCATACCGAGTAACAACCATTTGTTCTCAGTTGGGAAGTAAAATAGTAATCGAAGATATACTTGATAGATATGGGCTCAAGTTTGTTCGGCATGTCTCGTTCCACGAGATCCTCACAACCCCAGATCCTCAAGTAAGACAAATTGGGACTTTCCCACGCCATATCTCATATGGTGTCTTTTTAACCTTTTGGTCGGAACCATATCAAGTATTCGAGCAGCAGACTTCAGTGCATGCCCCTCAAAAGGATAGTGTAAGAGTAGTAGGACTCATCATAGATCGCACCATGTCATACAGGGTCCGATATCTCTTTCCAGACGCACCATTATCTTGTGGAGTGTATGAAAGAGTGAATTGTGAGACAATCTCACGATGTGAGGGATGATCCAGAAACTCTTGACTCATGTACTTTCATCCGTAATCAGGACTGAAAGCCTTTGTTGTCTTGCTAAGTTGATTTTCTACTTTTACTTTAGAAAGCTTTGAACGTTTCAAAGATTTCATGTTTATGTCTAATCAAGTAAACATAACCATAGCGACTGATATCATTAAAGCTTCCATGTTGATGTTTAATCAAGTAAACATAACCACATCGAATGATATCATCAGTGAAAGTAGGTGGCACTTTCCCTAGTCTTAGTTCTAAAAGGGCCACATACATCAGTATGTATGAGTCCAAGTAGATTTTTAGCTCTTTTGCCAACATGGGAGAAAAGCTTTCTTGTTATCTTTCCATAATATACAAGAGAGGCATTTTAAATGATTCATAATCATTTGTAAAGAAGCCCGTCGAGTTGTTTATGTGGAAAAGATGACGATGCTCTAGGTAAGTAGAATCCAAACCAATTTGGATTCTTGAGTGCTACATTTGTATATAGAACTATTGTTTGAATTAGGATCATGCATATTAATTTCAAACATACTATTATAAGGAATAGTAATAAAAAATGTTATTTTTCATAAAACAAGATATCATAATCCCTTATTCAACAAACGATAAAGCTAAACAATGCATAATTGACAATTATTCAAAACAATAATTAACGCATTAGGAAGGATAAGATCACAGCTTCCATTCATTTAGCTTTCTACTTCACATTCAATCTTGCACATTTGTGTAAATGTGAGTTCCACAACTAGTGTCATACACTCAAGATTTATCAAGAAAAGTATGGAGTTCTATAATGAAGATACCTAATGTGCTAACTAGAACACATTTGTCCTTCATCAACTCTGCCACGTAGGCAGGACAATTCCTCCTTCAATGGCCAGTTTCACCGCAATGATGGCAAGAAATATCCTTTGCAGGGTGCTCCTTTTTAGCAGGTGGGGGAATCGTAGGTTTGGAAAAGTAAACTAGCTTACCCTAACCTAGACTCTTGCCTTGTGCTTGCGGTTTACCTTCCCTAATTGCAAGAAAAGTATTGGGTAACCCTTGCTCAACCAGTTTTACCATAGCATGTTCAACGATTGTCTTCCCCATGCTATGTACTTTTAAAACACTTTTCAAACTGGTCATAGTCCTTGGATAGTGAGGTAAGAATCAAGCTCATTCCAAGAACTTGTGGTAAGGGGTAACCAAGACGTTCCATTGGATCAAGATAGCATTGCATATTCAAGATGTAAGTGCTAACTGATTGGCCGTCCTCCTGATTGCAAGCATGGAATGCTTTAACTGTTTTGAACAGTTCAAGTTCTGCCTTTTGTTGAAATATTATTTTCAACTCGCTTATCATGTCATATGCTGTGAGTTCCTCGAAGTACTTTCGAATCTCGGGGTTCATGCTCACAAGCATATGAGTAGCAACTTCTTGGTGTTCGTTAAACGTTTCGGTAAAGGCTTGACGAACAGCAGCAGAATCACTGACAGGAGGTGCCTCAGGTAAGGCCTCTTATAGGTATATCAACTTTCTCATCTCTAAGGACAATCCTTAGAATTCGATATCAGAAAATAAAGTTGATATTAGTCAGTTTCAGTTTTCAAGAACTGATTTTTGAGTGGAGATACTTAGGTTTTGATGTTGTTGTTATCTGTATAACAACCAAAGTTCAAAAAATAGTATTTTCAATAATAATTTCTTTTAATCAATTAACTACCCAATTAATTTTAATTAAAAGCTAAGATCCCATTGAGCTTCTATCACCGCATCAGTTGATCTGCTAGAGGTGATAGATCCAATAGGTAGGTGACGATCAACAATTGCATTACAAGTGCAACTCTTAGAGGTATGGGACTTCATGGCACCTAGTGAACAAGCATCTAGGGTCAAGTGGCATGTTTGTCGCATCGTCGCCTCGAGTCAAGGTCTCACCGTTAACTTGATTAAGTCATCCAATGTGAAATCATGTCAAAATAGCTCTAGGTCTCACGCGTAGAGAATAATGACCTCGGATCTAGATTCAAACCACGTCTCACGTGAATTCAAAAATAGAAGCAAGTGATTTACAACCGATTGGACGGCGTGACTTAAATTTTAGGTATGTTAAATTTTAATTAATAAAATTTTATTAAGATATGAATGAATCATGTACTTCATTCATATCACTTCATAAGTCTTTTAATAAACGGTAAAAACATTTAACGATTATTAAGGTTTAAGTTTCAAATCGTATTTAAACTAAGTTTAATCTCAAAACAATTTTAGATTAAAGGTTTAATCATCAATGATTAACTATTATTTTAAGTTTCAAATCATATTTAAACTTAGTTTAATCTCAAAACAATTTTAGATTAAAGGTTTAATCATCAATGATTAACTAGTAATTATCGATGATTAAATGTTTGGATGTTTTAATGTTTGTGTCAAAAAACCGTTTTTAATTGTTTTATTTACTTGTATCTAATAGGAAAAGAAAACAACCACAAACATAAATAAAACATGCAACAAATTTTGTGCAAACCTCGACCGATGAAATCCTAGGTTCGGTCACGTGAGTCATCACGACGGACCGAAGGGTCAAACTAGGGGACGGGCCAACATGAACCCAAACGGGCCTACATAAACCCAATGGGCTCCCACTTGCTCCAAGACATTCTTGAGCAAGTAGAACCCAAAATTGTGAAAAAGTGTAATCTGCCAGAAAATTCCAGCAGACTTTGAAGCCCGAAAAGTCACTGAAGGAGTCGTCGTTGGTCTTCCCGGCCTTCTGGAAAGTTGTAGCCCACGACTTTGCAAGCATTTTAGGCTTTTGAATCGCCCAAAACGGAGTCCGTATGCCTCTGGAAAACCTGTTTTCGTACAGCCCTCGCTTTTGTGACGGAAATTTGTTGTTTTCTTCATTAGTCTTCAATATTTTTTGTCAACAATTTACAATAAAAAGATAAAATAAGTACAATCTATTCTATTACTTTTACATTAAAAATTGCCCCAAAAATGGCACCAAAAAAAAAGAAAAAAAAATGAAACAAATTACAACAATTAAGCCAAAAAACAAGGCTTTTCCCAAAACAACCAAACAACCAAACATCAACCACATTCATTCACAAACGGTCTAGGCTTTCATCGGTTTGCACAAACAAGCAACAATTGACAAGGCTTTGGCTTGGGATATGGCAAAAATACATGTTTTGCCATATCAACAAAATGGAATTAAAAATTAAATTCCAAGCCAAATAATCAAAAAAACAATAACAAGATTAATTTTTTGATATGATTTTGTAACAAGTGACAATAGGATTCCAAAAATACCATATTTTAACCCATATTTTTATAAAAATCCGAAAATTAAATTAAAAAACCCGTAGGGTTTTTGTGTTTGGTCCGATCGGAATTTTAAAAAACACAAAAAAGATTGGTTTTTGCCACTTTTCACAAAATCTAGCTAATTATATGATTAATATAATGACTCGTGATACCACTAATGGTGATTTTCGGTTATTACAAGTAACAAAACGCAGCGGAAAGATTTAATCACCATGAACGGATCTTGATATCAATCATACAATTAAACTATAAGAAAATCAAAGAGATTGGATGAACATTTCATACCCTTGAAGCCTTTGATCTTGTTGTGGATTCGGATGGATTTGATGATGGATTGAAACCAAGTATTCAATTAGAATACCTCTAAAAGAAATCCACACAACACAAGCAAGAACACCAATGGAGGATGCTAGTCCTTGAATCTTGAGAGCAAAAAGAAACAAAAACACATACAAGTGTGTGTTGGGGATAGCCAAAATGGGTGGTCAAGGGTGAGTTTATGGAGCCATTCAACACTCTTAATGGTGCCATAAAGACCCATCAATGATTTCCATAAACCATTGTTCCATTTTCACTTTAGTCCCTAGTCATTTGTTTCTTCCATTTTGCTCACAATAAAGTTTCAATATTAACAATTAATATTAAACTTATTATACACAAGCTTATAGCTTATCTATTAATAATTAATGTAATTACACTAATTACACTAATTATATAATGGTGTTTAGTGTTTAAGTGTGTGACCCTTTAGGCTCACAAACAACTAGCCATATAACTATATGTTATAGGCGTGAAGCATATTCCAACAATGGTATACATAATGGGAAAAGGAGTAACCGAAGGACTGAACTAGGAAAATGACTAAGATCAAGGGATTTGATCTTAGACCGTTACAAGACTGACTGTAACTCAGTCATTCTACTCAGTATTGGATTTCCAATACTGAGTGCTGATACTGAGTAGCCAATACTGGCAAAACTCAGTATCACTCCTAAACTTAGCTATTTATATCTACTATTTATTCTAAGCTAGTCTAGGTTGTTTTCTAATCCTAGGATTCCAAAGGGGTAAGGCTTTTTGCCTAAACAACTTTGTATTGTATTAAGTTGTTTTAATAAACTCTTAATCACTGAAAACTTGTGTGTTCTTTATCTTATCGTCTTTATTTGTCATAACGCAACACATTTGTTTTGTTGGGATCCAACAACTGGTATCAGAGCAAGTGTCAAAGTTGTTTTCCATCAACTTTGAGCATCTGTTATGGCTGAACCTACAGCATCTGATCTTCCATCATCTGGAAAACCTCCCAAACTCACTCAAACCAACTACCCCATGTGGAGAACTCGTATGTTATCCCACATGGTTACCTATCACCCAAAACTTCAAGACAATATAACGATAGGAAAACACATTCCCAAAACCCTTATTCCTGGTACCCCTGAAGTACCAGAACACTATGTTGTGAAATCTGAAGCACAACGGGCAGATGCTGAAAAACGTCTTGTTCATATTAAAAATAAAGGAAGGGATATGCTTTTTCAACAGTTGGTGATGAACTGTATCACAATATTCAATTTTTTGACTCAGTCGAAGAAATGTGGGAAAGGTTGGCTGAAGTGTATGAAGGCACATCCGTTGTGCGTGAACACAACAAAAACATGCTCATTCATGACTATGAGCTATTTAAAGCCAAGCCTAGTGAGACTATAGCTCAAACATTCAACCATTATAACATTATGTTTAACGAGCTGAAGTCTCATGGGGTTAAAAAGGATGATATGTCCAAAATGTGTGAGTTTTATGGCAGCTCTACCCTCCAAATGGGCAACCATTATAACTTGCATGAGTACATATCCTACTTTAAAAGATTACACTCTTTCCTCTCTCTATGACATGTTTCTAAGCCATGAGAGAACTGTACTCAACAAATTTCAACCTCCAAAGGACTTTAAAGTGAGCTCCTAAGGATCTTCAGCTGCTCTTGTTTCTCTAAACAAACCCAGCAGGATTGAATATCCTCCCTCAGATGATGAAGCTGACACAACTTCAGCAGTTGATCTGTTCAACATACCCAAGGTCAGCATGGAAGAGATCGATGAAGACACAGATAATGAAGCCTTTATAACTGAGCTTGCCCTACTTGTCAAAAATAGAAAAAATTTCAAACGCAAATCGGACTCCTCAGCTTGAGCTCCAGCTGCAGACCTATCTCATCAGCTGCACCTTCCAGATCTTCTGGATATACACCTTATATATCTGAGATAACCTGCTACAACTGCAACAAAAAGGGACACTATGCTAACGACTGCAAGCAAAAGAAAGCTAGTTCATTCTCTTCATGTGGTGAGTCCATTGAAGAAAATTACAAAAAGCTAAAAGCCTTCACCAAAAAGATCCTAGAAGAAAAGAAGGCGCTTCAAGGCAAAGTTGCTGCCAAGGGTCTGGTAGCTGAAACTCACGACTGGACTGACTCTGGTGATAGCTCATCTGATGATGATGAACCAATGGCCACAATGTGTTTGATGGCTCGTGCTGATGAAAGTATTACAGCTGATGATGCTAGTTCATGTCAATGTGCCAACATAGTTCTCAAAAAGGTATCTTCTCTAATCTCTGCTGAGGCTTCTGAAGCCAAAGATATTGTTGATTCCATTATCTGTGACTTGCACTTCATTGACCAGCTGAAAGGTGAATGTTTGGATAAATACAGTGCTATTCTTCGTGAAAATGCCTTTTTAAAAGAAAGATTAAGTGATCACAAAACTGTAAAAGAAGAACATTATGAAACAAAATTTATAAACTCAGTTATTCAACACGATCTAAATGAAAAGGTTAAAGAACTTGAAACAATTAAAAAGATTTGTGAATCATGGTGTCGTTCATCCAAACGTGTGAGTGAGTGTGTCAACTCACAAATTTCTAGTCATGTACAAGGTGTACTAGGAAGAGATTTCCTTGATGCAGCCGCTGTACCTGAGAGTAGTATGGATGATCCGTAATACTCGACAACTGATACTTCTAAGCCAGCTGAAGAGTTGGTGTTTGGTTGCTTTCTTAAGTCTACCAAAACCTAAGCTATTGAGATGTCCAAAGAAGAACCTTCTGAAACTACTGGTGAAGAGTCATCAGCTGACTCTTCAGCCATAGTTGTTAGGATACCCACAGTAGTTATTGTTGAGCCAAGTAACTCTATTTTGGGCTCAGCACCTGCTGTCTCTTCTGCTAGACCTCAAAGGAAGACTAACAAGGCAACAGGAAAGAAAACTGTTCTTACACCCTTCAAGGGTGAGACAGCTGGAGTTCATACTCGAGCTGCAAAGAACAAAGGTAAGAGTGTTCTCAAAAACAATCCAAGTCCTTCTTCAGCTGGTCCTGTTAAAAAGCTGAAAGGAAAGGTCAGCAAGCTGACATCACTCGTTCAAACTCTGACTATCTCAGATAATCAGAAAGGGATTTTGGGTCATGTACCCAGCACTGCTGCTTCCCCCTCCACTCCACTACAAAAGAACAGAAAATGTTATAAGTGTGGAGATCATGGGCACATGGCAAGTGAGTGTGACAACAAAAGCTTAAGACTCTCTCCAACCTCAAGTTGTGAGTCCATTAAGAACCCAACCCCTGTGAGTTCCAGCAAGAAATCACAAGGACCCACAGAGGTATGGGTTCCCAAAAAAGAACTAACTCTTTAATATTATGTGCAGGGTGATCAAAGGAAACACGTCTGGTACCTAGACAGTGGTTGCTCAAGACATATGACTGGATACAAATCCCTGCTTGAAGAGTTTGAAGTTTGTGCTGGTCCTCCAGTATTTTTTGGTGATAACGGTAGAGGCTCAACTGAAGGTTATGGATCCATCTCAAATGGATCTATAAAGATCACAAGAGTTGGTTATGTGAACGGGCTGAAACATAATTTAATCAACATTAGCCAACTATGTGATGCAGAGTTCACAGTGAACTTTAATAAGTATAGAGGAACGGTGACAGATAAAAGTGGAAAAGTCGTACTTATCGCACCAAGAAACAACCATGTATACAAACTTGACATGAATCCTCAAAATCATGAAGTTTGTCTATTATCTCACGCCACTGAAGAGCTGAATTGGTTGTGGTATAAAAGGTTATCTCACTTCAACTTTAAAAAAAATCTAAGTTGTCCCGAGGACAGCTAGTGAATGGCTTGCCACAGATCAAGTATGAAAAAGATAAGCTTTGTTCAGCTTGTGAACAAGGCAAACAACATAAAGGCTCCTTCAAATCAAAGCAATGTTTATCCATCGAGAACTGCCTGCACATGCTTCATATGGATCTCTTTGGTCCTATGAGCACTGAAAGTCTAGGTGGAAAGAAGTATACACTTGTTATCGTTGATGAATACTCACGATATACTTGGGTTATATTTCTTCGTAACAAAAGTGATGCAGCTGATGAAATTATCAAATTCATCAAGACGATGGAACTTCTAAATGGGTCAAGAGTAAAGCAGCTGAGATCAGACAATGGTACTGAATTCAGAAATCGTACATTGGAAGAATTCTGCTCAGAAGTTGGGATCTCACAAAACTTTTCAGTTGCTAGAACACCACAACAAAATGGTGTTGCTGAAAGAAGAAACAGAACCCCGATAGAAGCTGCAAGAACAATGCTTGCTGAGTCAAACATGCCAAAACAATTTTGGGCAGAAGCTGTTAACGCAACTTGTTTTACTCAAAACATGTCTCTCTATGTGAAGGGACACAAGAAAACTTCTTAGGAGATTCTCCGTCAGAGGAAACCTTATATTGGTTTCTTTCATGTCTTTGGTTGTGTGTGTTTTGTGTTAAACACACGAGATCAGCTGAGTAAGTTTGACTTGAAAGCTGATGACGCAATTTTCTTGGGATACTCCACTGTGTCTAAGACATACAGAGTTTTCAACAAAAGCAGACAAACATTGGAAGAATCTATAAATGTTACTTTTAAAGAACACTCTAAAACCTTAAATCCTACCTCTGCTGAATCATCTAACGCATTTTAGAGATCAGTTGTACCACCATCTGATGATACAGCAGAAGCATTCTCAGATGCTTTGAATCTCTTTGAAGTTCCAATAAATGATTCAGATGATACATTTCATGATGCTCCCACATATCTTGTAGATATTGCAGCTGTTCAACAAGAAATACCAACAGCAAGAGCATCATCGAAGGCTAACTCTAAGCCACCTCTTCATACTTCAAGAAGATTAGTTCAAAATGAACTACTCAATCTTGCTAAGCATTCAGGCGCCCATCAAGGATCAAACTCTGCTGAATCCTCTTCCTCTTCAGCCGCTCCTCAATCCAAGGGGGCCTCAGAACATCCAATCGAATTAATCATTGGAGATCCACAACAAGTAGTGGTCACAAGAAGTATGGAATCATGTAATCTTTGCATATGGTCATGTTTTTTTAGCAGCTGAAGAACCGAAAATATTAAAGCTGCCTTAGAAAACACCAGCTAGATTCAAGCGATGCATGAAGTGTGGCATCTGGTACTCCCACCAGCTGGTAAGACAATAATTGGTACCAAGTGGGTATTTAGGAATAAAATGGATGAAGAAGGTGTGGTTATTCGCAACAAGGCTAGACTTGTTGCACAAGGATATAGACAGGAGGAAGGAATCAATTTCGATGAAACATTTGCTCCAGTAGAAAGGCTTGAGGCTTTAAGAATATTTTTAGCTTATGCTGCTTCCAAAAACTTCACAGTTTTTCACATGGACGTGAAGAGTGCATTCTTAAACGGTAAATTGCAAGAGGAATTCTTAAACGGTAAATCCCAAGTACTTAGACTATGTGTATAAGCTGGATAAAGCTCTGTATGGGTTGAAACAAGCTCCTCGTGCATGGTATGACACTCTCTCCACGTTCCTTCTAGCAAATGATTTCACCAGGGGAAAGATTGATAAAACCTTATTCATTCGCAAAATCAAAGGTGATATTATTCTTGTTCAAATTTATGTGGATGACATAATATTTGGTGCTACTGATGAAAAACTTTGTGACATTTCTCAAAACTTATGTCTACAAACTATGAGATGAGCATGATGGGTGAATTAACATATTTTCTTGGCTTACAAGTTAAGCAATCTAACAATGGAATTTTTATAAATCAAGAAAAATATGTCAAATATCTTTTAAAGAAATTTGATATGAATTCATCATCACAAAACTTTTCAGTTGCTAGAACACCTCAACAAAATGGTGTTGTTGAAAGAAGAAACAGAACCCTGATAGAAGCTGCAAGAACAATGCTTGCTGAGTCAAACATGCCAAAACAATTTTGGGCAGAAGCTGTTAACGCAACTTGTTTTACTCAAAACAGGTCTCTCTATGTGAAGGGACACAAGAAAACTTCTTAGGAGATTCTCCGTCAGAGGAAACCTTATATTGGTTTCTTTAAGGTCTTTGGTTGTGTGTGTTTTGTGTTAAACACACGAGATCAGCTGAGTAAGTTTGACCTGAAAGCCGATGACGCAATTTTCTTGGGATACTCCACTGTGTCTAAGGCATACAGAGTTTTCAACAAAAGTAGACAAACATTGGAAGAATCTATAAATGTTACTTTTAAAGAACACTCTAAAGCCTTAAATCCTACCTCTGCTGAATCATCTAACGCATTTTAGAGATCAATTGTACCACCATCTGATGATACAGCTGAAGCATTCTCGGAATCTTTGAATGTCTTTGAAGTTCCAATAAATGATTCAGATGATACATTTGATGATGCTCCCACATATCTTGTAGATATTGCAGCTGTTCAACAAGAAATACCAACAGCAAGAGCATCATCAAAGGCTAACTCTAAGCCACCTCTTCATACTTCAAGAAGATTAGTTCAAAATGAAGTACTCAATCCTGCTAAGCATTCAGGCGCCCATCAAGGATCAAACTCTGCTGAATCCTCTTCCTCTTCAGCCGCTCCTCAATCCAAGTGGGCCTCAGAACATCCAATCGAATTAATCATTGGAGATCCACAACAAGTAGTGGTCACAAGAAGTATGGAATCATGTAATCTTTGCATATGGTCGTGTTTTTTTAGCAGCTGAAGAACCGAAAAATATTAAAGCTGCCTTAGAAAACACCAGCTAGATTCAAGCGATGCATGAAGTGTGGCATCTGGTACTCCCACCAGCTGGTAAGACAATAATTGGTACCAAGTGGGTATTTAGGAATAAAATGGATGAAGAAGGTGTGGTTATTCGCAACAAGGCTAGACTTGTTGCACAAGGATATAGACAGGAAGAAGAATCAATTTCGATGAAACATTTGCTCCAGTAGAAAGGCTTGAGGCTATAGGAATATTTTTAGCTTATGCTGCTTACAAAAACTTCACAGTTTTTCACATGGACGTGAAGAGTGCATTCTTAAACGGTAAATTGCAAGAGGAATTCTTAAACGGTAAATCCCAAGTACTTAGAGTATGTGTATAAGCTGGATAAAGCTCTGTATGGGTTGAAACAAGCTCCTCGTGCATGGTATGACACTCTCTCCACGTTCCTTCTAGCAAATGATTTCACCAGGGGAAAGATTGATAAAACCTTATCCATTCGCAAAATCAAAGGTGATATTATTCTTGTTCAAATTTATGTGGATGACATAATATTTGGTGCTACTGATGAAAAACTTTGTGACGTTTCTCAAAACTTATGTCTACA
This sequence comes from Calendula officinalis, assembly GCA_963853835.1. Classification (NCBI taxonomy): domain Eukaryota; kingdom Viridiplantae; phylum Streptophyta; class Magnoliopsida; order Asterales; family Asteraceae; genus Calendula; species Calendula officinalis. The sequence goes on from OY970825.1 coordinate 51,252,847, forward strand.
AACTATGAGATGAGCATGATGGGTGAATTAACATATTTTCTTGGCTTACAAGTTAAGCAATCTAACAATGGAATTTTTATAAATCAAGAAAAATATATCAAATATCTTTTAAAGAAATTTGATATGAATTCATCATCATCTATGAAAACTCCAATGGCTCCTCCAAATAATCTAGATGTTGATACAACTGGGAAATCAGTTGATATCACATTCTACAGAGGAATCATTGGGTCTTTGCTCTATCTCACTGCCAGCAGACCAGATATTATGTTTGCTACTTGCATGTGTGCTAGGTATCAAGCTGATCCTAGAGAATCTCATATAATAGCTGCTAAGCGAATTTTGAGGTACCTTAAAGGTACTCCAAGCCTAGGTCTTTGGTATGCCAAATATTTCGGGCTTGATCTATTTAGCTATTCAGATTCAAACTTTGCAGGTTGCAAGATGGATAGAAAGAGTACTACTGGAGGATGTGAGCTGCTACGTGGAAAGCTAGTCAGCTGGACAAGCAAGAAACAAAATACTGTTTCTACCTCTACAGCTGAAGCAGAATATGTTGCTGCTGGAAGCTATTGTGCTCAAGTCCTTTGGATGAAGAATCAGCTGGTTGATTTTGATATGAACTTTTGCAAGGTTCCTATCTACTATGATAACACAAGTGCTATCGCAATCAGCAACAACCCAGTTCTTCACTCTAGAACCAAACATATCGATATCAGGTATCATTTCATTAGAGATCACATTGAACAAGGTGACGTTGAACTTCATTTCATTTCAACGGATATTCGGCTGGCTGATTTGTTCAATAAAACTTTAGATGAAAAACGTGTCAACTTTTTAATCAGCGAGCTGGGTATGTTAAATGCTTAAATCATCTGCTGAAGTACTACCAGCAGCCGATAAGATCACCTTGTCACTTAGTACATTAAGCTGACTAAAACATTTTGAATTCACTCAATCAGCTGAACATCCATCTCAAAATGATAATTATCCGGTTTTATAAGTTAAAACGTTTGGCTTTCTAAAGAAAAGGAATCTGTCATCCCTATCCACACAATATCTATGGCAAATATTTTCACTCGAGTGAAAAATATTTGGCATTTATGAAGGACAAGACACCCTGACAACGAAACGGCTCCACTAACCCCTCACTGTCACATCCGTCCTCCTTTTTCGCACGGATACCAAAATTTCCATAGTTGGTTTCTAACTATCCATTTATGGCCCAGTTTCATTTCAAATATTTACCCAAACCGTCCTACAATCCCCTATAAATATCCATCTATCTCACCCCACTCATCTTCACCACCCTCTAAAATTTCTTCCCAGATTCTCTCTCAAACCCTAATTCTCCTTCAAGATTTTGTCTTTCTTCTTCTCAAAAATGTCAAAGAAAACCACAAAAGCCACCCCAACCAGTGTTACTATCGAGTTTGCCCAAAGCTCGAACTTGTTAGCAAACACATATCCACCGGAAAACCTCAAAGACGTATACTGTCCGGTCGGAAAGTTCTTACGCCATTGTCCTATCAGGGGTGCTTTCTTTCGATTCACCAAGAGTTTCTATGAACTCTTGCGTGATTTCTGGATGCCCGCCTCCATTTCCGGAGACGACATTGTTGCGCAAGTTGAAAATCATCAAATCACCATCACTGTTGATGATTTTCGAATAGCTTGCGGGTTCGACTACTTGCTCCCTATCCAACTCTATCATGAGATGAAGGACCAGATATCATCAAATCACCATCACTGGAGATGAAGGAGATAAAGCGAGTCTAATCAGTATCACCAGATATCGATTAGAAATGGACGATGACAAGGTTCGCATCTTCAAGAAGTCTCAGCTGACGAGACCATGGGCCTATTTCTTCACTCACATCATTCAGTGCATAGGCGGTAACCATGGGTCTCAAAACCAGTATAACTCCAAGCTTCAAGTCTTTGATGAAGCCCTAATCACCGGTCAGCGGATTGATTATGGGAGACTGGTTTTCGAGGAGGTAAAGACCAAGCTCAAGGCCAAGGGAACTCACATTCCCTATATTCGATTCTTCATTCTTTGCATCGCTCATGTGATGCTTGAGAAGCTGAAGATCGATTATCATGACCTTAAGGGGGAATGGTTTGAGGTTCGTGCCTTATCGAACATTATCTTCACCAAAAAGGAAGATGATGAAGATGTTCCCCTCTCCTCATACATGCTGAAGATCATTAATGAGCGGACCAGATCCAAAAGGGATCGATCACAGGGCACCACAACGAAGAAATATGCCCTACAAGAAGGTAAGTCCTTTTCTCATCTAAAGTGTTTTCCAGCATCTAGTGGTCCGCTAACTGCTGATGAAAATACTACCACTTCATCTGGGACCTTAGTTCCCATTGATGTGGAAAATGAGGATGAGGAGGTGGCTCCTCTAGTGGTGAAGAAACGAGTCAAAAGAACGGCTCATCGGTCTCCCACTTCCTCTCATTTCCTTCCCCCGCCTTTTCCCACTTCATGTGCTCCTTCTTCTCCTCAGCTGAGGGTAAAAGGGTCTGCTACCTGTGGAGAAGGTGTGACGGCTGATGATGCTGACCTGGCGACAACAGCATCATCAGGATTCAGCCAGGATCCTTTGGTACTCACTCGAGTCCCAGATTGGAAGGATTACGATCAGATGCTATGTCAACATCTGAGATTAGTCCTTCTCATTTTCACTCTGACAGTGTTTAGCAAGGAACTCCACCAACAATCGGAGCTCCTAGTCAAACACTCCTGGTTGATCACCTTTTTCTCTCTTTTGCTCTTCGACCTCCATTCGCTGATTTCTCAACAAGTCAGCAGACTTCAATACGGGAATTTCGTTCTTTATGAGTTAGTGCCGGCTCCACCCCTCTGCGTAGCTACTCGACTGATTCCTTATCGGTCGTTGTAACAAGGGAACAAACTCCACAAGCAACCTCAGTCTCTCAACAGACTGCTGGTGATGTTTTTGGCTCAACCCAAGCCACCCGTGAGTCAGCTGCACACACACCACCACCAACTTCTTCATCACTTTCTGAGTCAGCAGTTGATGATAGATTGAATGGAAACCAAGTCATTCTTGAAACTGTTCATTTTGTTTCCCACAACGTCACCAGCTTACACCACCTGGAGATCGAGGAAACCACCACCGCCGATGAAGAGACAACTGTAGACCGAGTTTATACTGAGGCATCCACCTAAGCTGCCAGTGATCGCGAATGTATTCGCCAACTGGGCTGTGAGGTAGCTGACACACCACCCAGAGGAACTCTTCCTCCAGTCTCAATATGTAACGACCGGGTCAAAATACCCGCCAATCAAAACTCACAACATTCCAATAACCATCTAATTACAATAAACATTCGAATTTGATAATGATTATACAAAAGATAGCAACCGAGCCAAGATCTCTCTACATACCAACAATTACTATGGATACAAACCAACTAACTACAATCAAAATACAAAACTACTCAATTTCCGCATACCTAAATGTATACCCAAATTAGAACTTCTGAGCCTCTGATCAACTTCAAGATCCTATCTGCTTTCTCTTATCTTTTCCTGTAAAATGTTTGTCCACTAAACGGGTAAGTTACAACGAGCTTAGTGAGTTCATAAAGCACAAAACAATACCAGCATTATATACAAAACAAAAGAAATAAGCATATAAATGATATAAAATAATTCAGGGAATTCACATTATAACAAGAACAAGTCAATACATAACTAACCGAGAACTTTGCAGCTTAACATGAGATTTATCGAGAGTCTGACATACCGAGGATCAACACCTTTCTGGGATCAACAGGACTTACTGGATGACTGACACTGAGAATACAACTTCATCACAAGAATCAACAAGAGTTCGCCAGATAATAAACACAATCGAGAACCAATCACCAAATCAATAATCAATCGGAATGAAGCCGACAGACAATACTACGTCATGAATCAACGAGATCTAAATACAATCGAAACGAATCAAAGTGCGTCATTCCCCCTTAGGCCATTAGGGAATGAGGCCTATGAAGGTGACCATGGCACCCCTAACCTAGTCCATAATCCAGCTTCACCACCACAGTCTATACCACTCCTCCGCCAGGTACTCCCGCGACCACCGCTCAACATATTACACAGAGTAATACTCAAGCCGCCGTGGGTCCTCACGAAATGAAATTATCTCTCAAGGAATTCATACGGGTAACTCACATTCGATATCAAACGGAATATTAACAAAGACAAACTTCAAGAGACCGGAACAAGAGGATTATCATAACCCGAATCAATATCAAATGAATCTCATATAAGGACAATCAAACCGAGACGCAACACAAGGAATTCATAAGACTTGAATCTTGTCAAGAGAGACATTACAAGGATATTCCAACAATCAAGACATCTATTAAAAGATTATAAACAAGGCATTCCACAAATAATCACTATATTCTTCCAATTCAATGTCCTAAGCATCGCATATATGATAACAATAAACCAAATAACAAATAAACACATAGCATTTAGATATATATAACTATTAGTATACAGTTGTACATAGATGAACTCACAGTGTTGTTTAATCGGGCCCGAACTCAAACCGAAAGCCTCAGTTATATATAGAGTTTCCAAGGTGTAGACACTTGTCACAAGCTCCCAATATGTTCTATATAACCCTTGGAGCATACATACCAAATTTCATAAGCAAATATTACCATTTACCCTATCTATACACTTTTCAACTGACAATTTAACATGTTAATCCATTATACAGCCCTCTGTTTATGCCCAGTTCTGACCTACTTAAACTCAGAATTTCACAACGAAATTTTGAGGGTTCGTGTTACGCGTTAGTAGGTTTCGAAAGCCCTTGACCTCATATTTTTCTGATTTTGCTATGATTTTATATGAATTTTACAAAACAGCAACATCATGTTGTCAGAATTCAGCTCGACATAACTGTACAAAATGCGATTTTCACCTATCTTAGAGCCACAATTTATTTTTAAGTCAAAAATAAGAAACAAAGAAGATATCAATACGGTTCATATGCCACTGGAATCACCCCTAAATGATTTTTTAACAATTTACTATGATTTATATAAAACAGTGCAGAATCATGATTCTCAACCTCGAAAATTGCTAATTCTTACAATTAACCAATGATTTTAGATATATGACTTGATATCTAACATTACCTAATCATAATATCATGATATTAGAATGTTTTTAACAGAACTTAAACCCTAATTTCATGGTTTCTTGAACTCAAATGAGAACACTACTCAAGGATGAAGCTATACCTTTGAAATCTTCAATTATCTTGTAAGATTTCACCAATTTCTTGTAAATCATCCATGCATGGTGATGTTCTTCAAGTTTCCAGAAGTTTAGAGAGGTTTTGGGGAAGAAATGGGGAAGAAAAATGAGAAATTTCGTGGGCTTTGGGGCTTAAATCCGAGTTGGGTCGGGTTTGACCCGTTTGGTACCCATTTTGACCACTAAACATTTAAAACCCCATAATTTTTCGCTCGGACCTTCGTTTTCGATGAGGTTTTCGCCTATGCGTTCGTAAAGAAATTATCTATAATCCTTGATAAAATATTTCAGAAAACATTTCCCAAAAATAATGTTTTTATATACCGTATTTGAAGAATTTAACAAATACCGCTCATTTAAATATAGTTTGCTCATACATGCTCATCTTAATCATTTTATACTTATCATGTTTACCATATTTGCACAAAACACAACTAACGTATGGCAAACATATTTTGAGAATTTATGACACATAATTCAAGTTACTTAAGCTTTAAAGATATATTTTAGAGGAAATGAAAACACGTATGTTACACTATACCAGCTCAGCCGACTGGTGAGACTGAAGCTCAAGGTTATCAAACAGCATATGCCGTAGATGAACCTTGGCTTCAACTTGATTCGACAGCTGATGTCGGCACTTCTGACAAAAACCCAGAAGTTTCAGCTGGACCCATCGCACCCCCATAGTTTTTGAGCATCCCATAGGCGCCATTCCTCCTAACTCAGAAACACCTGCTTCCACGGCTGAGGTTAACCCTCCAGCTGGAGACATATCGGACCCCTTACCCCATAGCGTCCAAGTGTACCATGCTGAATCCAGCAAAGCTTGAGGAAGCATTCCCATCAGAGCCGCTGCTGCTCTCATGTCTAGAGTTGTCTCATCCCATATTCGACCTGGGATGGCCACGTTGAGGAAGCAGATGAACACCCTTCACAGGGATGTTCCAAAGAAGTGTGATGATGCTGTTGAAAATCTATCTTCCAGCATCACTTCTCTGCATATTGAGGTTCATACTCAGACTCCTTGGCTGGCTCTTCTTGCTGATCAGATTCCTTACAACACAAGCAAGTTCGTCTCCCTCAAAGAATATGTTCATCGAGAGTTGAACTCCATTCGCGAATCTGACAGAGTCGAAAAAGACAAGCTTCTCTTCGAAGCCCGGGCAACAGAAGTAGAGGTTGACCGACAGCTGAATGCCTTACATTCCAAGGTATCTCCTCTCCCACCAGCTGTCGATCGTATTGGTCTTGCACTCTCTAAGCAAGAATCTCTGCTGACCAATACTCATAGCCATCTGTCTAAGGCTATTGAGGAGTCTGCTTCTGCTGTGTCCACCCGGATGGACAAACTGGAGACCGAGGTCATTTCTTTGACCTCCCAGGTTGCTGTTCTCCAAGGCACCCTTGACCTCATTCTACAAAAGCTAAATGAGGGTGTCGCTGCTGTACATCCTACTTCAACACCAGAGAGTACCTTACTTCTTCAGGCACTCTCTGAGGGGGAGAACGATCAAGCTACTTCAGCAGGTGAACAATCTTGTGAACAAAATGCTTCACAAACTATAGTTACCTCTGCTGTTGGAGCCAATATAGAAGACATTCCAGCAGGTGAGACTCCAATTTCTCCACCACTTACCACTGCTGGAATACAAGGAGAAGAAGACGTTTCAGTAGACGAGACCCCAATTATAACAACACTCGTCCCTACTGGAACACCTGAGGTAATTGCTTCAGTAGAAGTGACAACAACGCAATCAACACTCATCTCTGTTGAAGGTCTCAGGGCTAAAGAAACATCAACTAATCTTGTTAAGATCGTTGGTTCATTTAAATCAGTTGAGGTCCCACCCCCGCAAATCCAAATCCCTCACCCACTGTACAGGTGAATCCTCAACCTCCTAGGGGGAGCTAATTCTTGCCGAGTTTAATGCTGGCCTTCTAGATGAAGTCAGATCTTCTGCTGAACTCAAAACAGTTATCGCTCTTCAAAGGAAAACTCAAGAAGAGCTGTTTCAAAAATCTGAAGCAGAGAGAACTGAGAACATTAAGTTGCTCAATCAGGTTCTCTATAAACGAAGGCAAGAACCAAAAATACCAGCGTCAGAGGCCCCTAAACAACATCCAGCTCTCCAACTGAAGTCATAATATATAGAGCTGGAGGGGTTTTCGTTCATGAAAGGGTACCTCCGAACAAAATTAGCACTCAATTCAACTATGATGAATGGAATGAGATGCTAGCAGCTGCCAAATATGCGAGACCATCGCTTACTATAACAGATTTGGGAACTGAGATAAAAGTCGTAACCATCTCCTTCAAGGCTCTATGTGATAAGATCAGGAGCCAATCTCCTGACTTGGCAAATCGCATACCAGCTGAATTGCGTGAATCTCAAGATGCTGCTGTCAAAGTACCTGCTGGTGAAAGCTCCTAAGCAAGAGGGGAGAAACGTAAGTCAGTTCTCCTCGAGCCCTTCGCTGAACCCAGAACACTTGATATTGGTGTTAAGGCAAAAAGCCTTACCCCTTTGGAATCTTAAGATAACAAAATAACCTAGACTAGCTTAGAATAATTAGTTGAATAAATATGCTAACTTTAGGAGTGATACTGAGTTTGGCCAGTATTGGCCACTTAGTATCAGCACTCAGTATTGGAAATCCAATACTGAGTAGAAGGACAGAGTTACAGTTAGCTATGTGACGGACTAAAATCAAATCCCTTCATCTTAGTCATTTTCCTATTGTAGTCCTTCGGTTACTCCTTTGCCCATTATGTAAGATCTCTATATCATTATAAATAAAGATCATCTTGCAAAGGAGAACTTACCAATTCACACGTTCATTCTTATATATTGTAATTGTTCAGTGGTCTTGTATTTCCGCCACAAGCCACACTTTGTGGAATAATATACGTTTGACTAAATTACTGTGTTCATCATGCTAAGGCAAAAAGCCTTGCCCCTTTGGATCTTAAGATAACAAAACAACCTAGACTAGCTTTGATTAATATGTAGAATAATATAGCTAAGTTTAGGTCTGATACTGAGTGATCAGTATTGGAACTCAGTATCAGTACTCGGTATCAGATAGTGATACTGAGTAGAAGGACTGAGTAGAAGGACTGAGTTACAATATGTAACGGACTAAGATCAAATCCCTTGATCTTAGTCATTTTCCTACCTTAGTCCTTCGGTTACTCATTTGCTCTTTATGTAAGATCTCTATATCATTATAAATAGAGATCATCTTGCAAAGGAGAACTTACCAATTCACTTTACACTTTTATACCTTTTGTAATTGATCAGTGGTCTTGTTATTCCGTAACAAGCCACACTTAGTGGAATTATACATTTGACTCATATCTTGTTCTTATACAATATTTGTCTTAGAGTTATAATTAACCAACTAGACCAGGGTGTTGTGACCTAACAACTGGTATCAGAGCAGGCTAAATAAACTCTTATTTAGTCGATCTATAACCCTGGAAGCCATTCCTTATACTTATCCTTCACTTACTCCAAAATCAAAAATGTCTACCACTGTTGCACCGATTATGTCTGGAAAGGGAGTACCCATCTTTGATGGTAAAGACTTCCATCAATTAAAGCTAAAAGCTTAGTGGTATCTCGAATCCATTCATCATGAAATGCTCACTGTGCTAAATGATGGTCCTATCATCCCACAAACTGTGGAACCCGTTGCTGCTACTGATGATGCTCCTGAGAGCATAAGGACAGTTCCAAAACTGAAACACACCTGGACTGATACTGACCATCAGTTATTAAGTCTAGACTCAAGAGCAAAGGGAGTAATTGGTAATGTTGTTACCAAAGAAATACTTAATGCAATTATGAAATTGCCAACAGCAAAGGCTATGTGGGATAGCCTATCAGTCACCTATGAAGGCACATCAAAGGTGAAGTTGCAAAGAAAAAGCAACATGAGAAGGAAATATGAAAACTTCTTCTCAACTCCTAATGAAGACATCACCACTCTCTATAACAGGTTCAATACTGTTATCCATGATTTAATCAGTGTAGGCATTGTGAAAGAAGAAGGAGAGCTTGTTCAAAAGTTCCTGGATAGTCTTCCTCAACAATTTCTTGACATGACAAACTCTGTCAATGCTGCTAACAACATTGAGTCATACACTCTTCAAACTTTGTATGGTCTAATGTTGAATCATGAGGAGAATAATGCTGCAAGACTGATCAACTGGAAGAAAACTGACAAGTCTTCCACTGGCATGGCTCTAGTTGTGCAACAGGCCTATACTGTGACTGAGCCAGATGAACCAGAAGTTGATCTAGCTGATGCCGAGACATAAGAGCTTGAAACTCAAATGGCTCTTATGTCTATGAAGCTGGATCAGTTGAAGAAGAAGAGGCTTGGTGTTAGCTCTTCTAATACTGACCCAAGATCAGGTCTTTGCTATAGGTGTGGAAAGCCTGGACATATTGCTGCAAATTGTCATACCAAGTCTTCTGAGACTGGCCAAAATGACAAAATTGCATACCGAGCAAAGAGGTATAGAGACAAGTATGTCAAACTGAAGAACTGGAGCAAGGGCAAGAGGGCAGAAGGGAATGGAGCACCTCATCAAGCACTATACTCTGAAGCTTGGATGGATGAGGACATAAGTGATGATGATGAAGAGATTGAGAATAAAGCCTTTATGGCTTTCACTGAAGATGATTTGAAGAGCTCCTTTAAAAAGGATATCAAAGAGGCTGAGAGGATGAGTGTTCATACTGATTGGGATTCCACTCAGTTGTACAAGGTAAGTTCCTTTCAAACTTATTCAGTGAATGAAAAAACTAAGATTTTTGAGTATATGATTGTTGATCTTAAAACTTATGTACAAAAAGAAAAAGCTTTAAAATTAACAATTCAAGAACTTGAAAGGGTAAATAACGAAAACTTAGATAAATTGGCAAAGTATAAAGATTTAGAACTAAACCTTTCAGATTTAAAGGACATTAACCAAAGATTAGCTGATAAAGCTCACTTACACAAACTTGAAAAAGAAAAATTTGAAAAACAGTGTAAATCTTGGGGAAATGCTTCAACAAAATTAAATAAATGTTTATATCAACAATTTCCAGAAAATGTGAGGGCTGCACTTGGTGTTGATCCTCAATTTAAAAATAGGAATAATTTTGCTGATTTATTTGAAGAATTTTCTAATATGAACCCTATTAAATTTATAAAAGCTAAAACGTTTTGTGAAGTTGGATGTCAAACCGAGTCAGATGATGAGGAAAATGAAATTTTAGAAAAACCTATTGGTCCCTCAATCTGCTCAAAGTGCTATACTGAGCTAATAGGAAAAGAAATTTCTGATACTGAGCTCCCAATAGATCAGTATGACACTTCTGCTGTTCCACCTTTTGAATTATTATTTAATACAACAACTTTTGAATTATATAATGATAATAAGACAACTTCTATCTCCAATGTTTCATCTAATACAGAAGTTGCAGGAACAGAAACATCATATACTGAGAAATCTAAAGAACCTGTTAAAGTTGTTTCTTCAAAACATGATAAACAAAAAACAACTTCAACCTGGTCCAGAGTTGGTAGAAACAAGAAGTCTTACACTAATAAAATTAGAAAGACTTCTATGCCAAATAAAAAGAAGCAATCAGATCCACCACCCTTTAAACCAGTAAAACAGAATGTTAAAACACCTATTCAAAATGACCAAAATAACATTTTAAAAACACTTGGTGATCAGGTCAAATCTTTAAGTAAACAATTTGCAAAACTTGTTCATACTGATCTACCAAAAGTGCAACATTTTTCTAAAATACCTTATGAAAATATGTTTAGAAATAGACCTAGAAAATGTTATAGGTGTCATCATACTGGTCATAAGGGAGATGAATGCTGGACCGATCTCTCAAGTCCTAGGTACTCAGTACCAAAGAAAATGAGAGAAACTAAGTCAGTATCACCAAAGAAAACCTCAAAAGTTTTCACCGAAGTGATACTGACCTCTCCACATAAAGAGATCAAGTCAAAATATGTTTATCCCACCAAAGGTCCCATTCAAAAATGGGTTCCTAAAAAGAACTAACTCTTATTTTGTGTCTTGTGCAGGGTGACAGAAAATGGTATTTAGATAGTGGCTGCTCAAGACACATGACAGGCAGTATGGAATACCTTCTCAACTATACTCCAGAGAAGGGTCCTTCTGTTAAATTTGGAGATGACTCGGTTGGAAAGACAAGAGGTTATGGTGTGATCAAGGCAAGCAACATAACTATTAAAAGAGTTGCCTATGTAGAGGGTCTTAAACACAATCTGCTCAGTATCAGCCAGATGTGTGATGATGACAATGAAGCTCGATTCAGGAAGGTTGCAGGAATCATCTACAATGATAAAGGGCAGCCTGTACTCATTGCTAGAAGCGAAAAAGATGTATATGTGGTCAACCTATCTGAAATAGACCCAACTATTCGAGTATGCATGCTTTCTAAAGTCAAGCCAGAATTGCATTGGCTATGGCACAAGAAACTCTCTCACATCAACTTTAGAAATATCAACGAGCTCAGTATGAAGAACCTGGTGAGAGGGTTGCCCACTATTACTTATTCAAAAGATAAGTTATGCTCAACATGTGAAATGGGCAAGCAGAAGAATAGTTCATTCAAGTCCAAAGTCAATCATTCCATTAATAAACCTCTTACTATGATACATATGGATCTTTTAGGCCCCATCAGCACACCATCTTTGGCCAAAAAGATCTATACTCTAGTCTTGGTTGATGAATTCTCAAGATATACTTGGGTCATCTTCCTCAAGACTAAGTCAGATGCAACAACAGAAATCATTGCCTTTATAAAAAGAGAGGAACTTCAAAAAGGCAACAAGGTCAATCAACTTAGAAGTGACCATGGTACTGAGTTTAAGAACTCAGTATTAGCCGATTTCTGTGAAGAAAAAGGAATCATTCAAAACTTCTCTGCAGCCTACACACCACAACAAAATGGTGTTGTAGAAAGAAAGAACAGAACACTGATTGAAGCTGCAAGAACTTAATTATGCCATGTTGGACTGGCACTGAGTTTCTGGGCTGAAGCTGTAAACTGTGCAAACTTCACTCAGAATAGAGCCACTATCGTCCAAAGACATCTGAAGACTAATGGTGATTTTCGGTTAAAACAATTAACAAAACGCAGCGGAAAGTATTTATCACCATGAAAGGATCTTGATATCAATCATACAATTAAACTAAAAGAAAAATCAAAGAGAATGGTATAAGAATCATACCCTAGTTGCCTTTGATCAATGATGAATTCGGATGGATATTGTGAGCAACCGAAACCAAGGATTCCAATGGGGAATACCTCTAAAGCAAGTCCACACAACACTTGCAAGAACACCAATGTAATGGATGCTAGTCCTAGAGTTTTGAGAGCAAAAGAAAGAAAACAAAACACCTACCAAGTGTGAGAGATAGGGACGGCCAAGATGGATGGTCAAAAGGGAGTTTATGGACCATTATATCTCTTAATGGTGCCATTACAATCCTTTAATGATTTCCATAAATCATTAGTCTTATTTGCCCACAAGTCCCTATCTTTTGATTCTTCTAGTTTGCCCACAAGAAAGTTTCAATATTAACTTTTAATATTAAACTTATGATAGATAAGCTTATAGCTTATATATATTAATAATTAATGTAATTACACTAATTACACTAATTATATAATGGTGTTTAGTGTTTAAGTGTGTGACCCTTTAGGCTCACAAACAACTAGCCATATAACTATATGTTATACACGTGAAGCATATTCCAACAGCTCCCACTTGCGCACGTGATAACATCAAGTAGTTATACAAGCAAAGGTTAGAGTCTAGCAACCCGCCAATGCCCCTAGAAGTACATGAGGAGTTTCATAAAATCTTTGTTCAAAGTTTTCGAGCAGTTATCCTTTTGTTACTGATACTATGTTGAATTTTAGACAAGGATAAATGTCAATCTAAAATTTCAACGATTCTGTTTCTCGATCTATACATTGAAGTTGATTACCAAAACCAATCAAGATTCATCTTGATTACCTTTTGGGTGTGGCCACACATACATCTATTCAAATCATCGAGGGGCCCAGTAGTATCTAATCCACATGTGTGGAGGAACAAATTCTTTATTGACTGCACGTGTCCGTCATATGCTTAATGACAAACCCGATAATGGTTGTTATAGCAGCCTTATTCAGGTCAGCGTTTAACCATATCAAAGTTTGCCCCTCTACATACACAAACCAACTTGCATCTCAAGTCAGAGGATAAGTGACAAAGCCTTTGTGAGATTCACTTGTGACATAAATCCATGAAGTGATTTCTCATAGGTTGGGTCAGTCCAATTGTGCATCATTATGAACAACATGTGAGTTTGATTTCATCATCCTTAGTCATACTAAGATAATGTCATCAATGCCCTCAGATTTGTCTTAATAATATTCCCATATTATTAATTATGACAATGGACAATTTAGAATATAAAACGCAGTAAATATTCATGGATATAAACATGCAAATATAGAACACAGTAGATATTCATATAAAAACGATCATATCAAATATATCAATTTATTCCAATAAAAACTGCTCAATGTTCCATTATCCAAATACTAAAACAGATTACATGAAACTACTAGCTGGTCGAAGCCCAATGTTTCTAGCATGCTCAATATGTTTGGTACATGGCATTGGCTTCGTAAAGGGGTCAGCTAAGTTGTCATCTGTATGAACTTTGAGCAAGCGTACATCTCCCATTAGGATCGCATCTCTAATGTAGTGAAGCTTCCTCCGATAATGTCTGGCGCCTTTCTGAACACCGGGTTCGTTGGCAATGATGATAGCACCTGTGTTATCACAGTACATATCCATAGGTCTTTCATTACTGGGGACAACTCCAAGCCCAGAAATGAATTTCCTCATCCAAACAGCTTCCATTGCAGCTTCAGTGGTTGCAATGTATTCAGCTTCTGTAGAAGACATGGCGATAGTACTCTGCTTCGCACTTTTCCAATCAACAGCGCCTCCGTTCAAAACGAAAACATACCCCGTTTGAGATTTGGAATCATCTCTATCAGTCTCAAAACTAGCGTCAGAATAACAAGTAACGCTTAGTTCATTTTGAGATTCACCACCATAGACAAGAAACATATCTTTAGTATTCCTAAGATACTTCAGTATGTTCTTAACAGCAGTCCAGTGACTCTCACCTGGATTCTGTTGATATCGGCTTGTAAGGTTCTGAGAGAACGCTACATCAGGTCTTGTGCACCGCACAACATACATGATAGATCCTACTGCCGAGGCATAGGGGACATCACGCATACGTCTCATCTCATCAGGTGAGGACGGTCCTTGAGTCTTACTCAAGTGTACATTGTGTTGCATAGGGAGACTTCCACGTTTGGAAGCATCCATTCTAAACCGTTTTAGAATCTTATCAATGTACGCACTTTGACTTAGTCCGATTAACCGCTTTGATCGATCTCGATAGATCTTTATACCAAGTATATATGCCGCTTCCCCAAGATCCTTCATAGCGAAGCACTTCCCAAGCCAGGATTTTACATCTTGTAGCATTGGAATGTTATTTCCTATGAGTAGTATGTCATCGACATATAGGATTAGAAAGACGACAATGCTCCCACTAGCTCTTACATATACACATGGCTCGTCGGAATTCTGAGTAAAGCCAAACGATTTGACTTCCTCATCGAATCTTTTGTTCCAACTCCTGGATGCTTGCTTTAGTCCATAAATGGACCTTTGAAGCTTACATACTTTCTTTGGGTGTTTTGGATTAACAAAACCCTCAGGTTGAACCATATAAACATCTTCATCAGGATGTCCATTTAAGAAAGCAGTTTTAACATCCATTTGCCAAATCTCATAGTCATAGTACGCTGCTATGGCTATGACAATCCTAATAGCTCTAACGTCGGCAACAGGCGAGAAGGTTTCATCATAGTCAATCCCGTAGGTTTGAGTGTAACCTTTTGCTACCAATCGAGCTTTATAGGTGTGTACATTGCCATCCATGTCGGTCTTCTTCTTGAAGAGCCACTTGCTACCAACAGTCTTACTGTTAGGAGGAAGATCAACCAACGTCCATACTTGGTTATCTTTCATGGATTGCATTTCCGCGTTCATAGCATCAAGCCATTTGTCAGATTCAGAATCTGATAATGCAGCTCGATAGTTAGGGGGTTCATTATGATCCCCTAAACTTAGCTCCTCAGCATCGACATGGAAGCCATATCGTTCAGGTGCATGAGGTGTCCTTGCGGACCTTCGAACAGGGATTACATCATTTTGAGGTGCAACAGGAACAGTTTCGTGTTCAGCCTCATCTTGATGTTCGCTAGTCTCTACAATAGGTTGTGCATCTTCATCGCTTGGAATCTCGTCAAAGTCAATGGTACTCCCACTTGCTTCTTGTGAAATGAGATTGCTCTCAAGAAACTCAGCATAACGAGCAATAATTACTTTTTGCTCAGGTGGGTAGTAGAAATAGTAACCCATCGTTTCCTCAGGGTATCCTATAAAGATGCACTTGACAGCTCTGGGTTCAAGTTTGTTTGGCGTGTCTCGTTTCACGAGAGCCTCACAACCCCAGACCTTCAAGTAAGACAAGTTAGGGACTTTCCCATGCCATATCTCATATGGTGTCTTTTCAACCTTCTTGGTGGGAACCATATTCAGTATGCGAGCAGCCGATTTGAGTGCATAACCCCAAAAGGATAGAGGCAGAGTGGTAGGACTCATCATCGATCGGACCATGTCAAGCAAGGTGCGATTTCTCCTCTCTGATACACCATTATGCTGTGGTGTATAAGGGGGAGTGAATTGTGAGACAATCCCACAATTCTTTAGATGGTCTTGAAACTCATGGCTCATGTACTCTCCTCCTCGATCGGAACGGAGAGCCTTAATCTTCTTGCCAAGTTGATTTTCTACTTCATTCTGGAAAGCTTTGAACGTTTCAAAGGTTTCATGTTTATGTTTAATCAAGTAAACATAACCATAACGACTAAAGTCGTCAGTGAAGGTAATGAAATAGGTAGCACCTTCCCTAGTTCGAGTTCTAAAAGGGCCACATACATCAGTATGTATGAGTCCAAGTAGATCATTGGCCCTTTCGCCTACATGGGAGAAAGGCTTGCGCGCCATTTTACCAGATATGCAAGAAACACATTTATCAAATGATTCAGAATCATCTGATTTTATAAGTCCATCCTTTTGTAATTTTAAAATGCGTTTCTTGTTAACATGGCAAAGGCGACAATGCCATAGGTAAGTAGAATCCAAATTCTTCTTGGATTTCTTATTGCTACATGTATAAATAGAACTACTGTTTGTGATACGATTATGCATGTCAATCTCAAAGATACCATCACGAGGAATAGCATTAAAGTAAAAAACATTATCCTTTGAAACTGAAATACCATAATCCGTAAACGTATGAATAAAACCATTATTCCACAAACAAGAAAGCGATACTATACCCCTAGTAATACTAGGCGCATAGTGACAATTGTCTAATACAATAATTAAACCACTAGGAAGGATTAAATCATAGCTTCCTATAGCTTCGACCGGTGCACGATTGCCATTGCCCACGTACAAGTCCAAAGCTCCATGGTTTAGCTTTCTACTTCCCCTTAGACCCTGCATGGTATTACAAATGTGAGTTCCACAACCAGTGTCATATACCCATGATTTCTTAGGGAAAGCATATAGTTCTATTGTGAAGATACCTGATGTGCCAACCTTGTTGGCTTTGTTCTTCATCAACTCTGCCAGGTAGGCAGGACAATTCCTCCTCCAATGGCCTGTTTCACCGCAGTGATGGCAAGCAAGATCCTTAGCGGGATGCTCCTTATGAGTAGGTGGGGGAACCTTTGGCTTGGGCTTGTAAACTTGCTTTCCCTTGCCTTGGCCCTTAGCAACTACTTGCGGTTTAGGTTTTTGGATCTTTCCTTGCCTTATAGCAAGGACAGTAGGGGCCGGAGTTTTCTTGGGTAGGCTTGCCTCCGTTTGTTTCAGCATAGCATGTAATTCGGCGAATGTCTTCCCCATACTATGCATATGATAAGTCATGACAAACGGTGCAAAATCCTTGTTTAGGGACGTTAGAATCAAGCTAATCCCAAGGATGTGCGGCATAGCGTAACCAAGCCTCTCCATTTGGTCTAAGTAGCTCTTCATCTTCAAGAGATAAGAGCTAACAGACTGTCCCTCCTCCTGCTTGCAAGCGTGGAAGGCTTTGACAGTGTCAAAGAGTTCCTGCTCGGCTTGCTTTTGATACATGGCCGTTAGTTCACGCATCATATCAAATGCAGTGAGGTCCTCGAGATTCTTTTGAATCTCGGGAATCATGCTCACTAGCATAAGCGCGGCGACTTCCTGTTGTTCGTTAAACCTTTTGGTATAGGCTGTACGAACAGCAGCAGTGGCGGTAGCAGCAGGGGCAGGGGGCAGCGCCTCCTCCAAATGGTGGTACTTGTGCTCGGCCCTAAGGACAATCCTTAGGTTTCGAGACCAGTCCACAAAGTTCGTTCCATCAAGTTTCTCTTTTTCGAGAACGGAACGAATGGTGGTATGTGTTAGGGTTTGATTGTTTGAAGTCATCTACAAAATTACAAAGTTCATTAATTAGTATTTTTAATAATAATTTCTTTTAACAAATTAACTACCCAATTAATTTTAATTAAAAGCTAAGATCCCATTGAGCTTCTATCATCGCATCAGTTGATCTGCTAGAGATGATAGATCCAATAGGTAGGTGACGTTCAACAATTGCATTACAAGTGCAACTCTTAGAGGTATGGGACTTCATGGCACCTAGTGAACAAGCATCTAGGGTCAAGTGGCATGTTTGTCGCATCTTCGCCTCGAGTCAAGGTCTCACCGTTAACTTGATTAAGTCATCCAATGTGAAATCATGTCAAAATAGATCTAGGTCTCACCGTAGAGAATAATGACCTCGGATCTAAATTCAAACCACGTCTCACGTGAATTCAAAAATGGAAGCAAGTGATTTACAACCGATTGGACGGCGTGACTTAAATTTTAGGTATGTTAAAATTTTAATTTAATAAAATTTTATTTAAGATATGAATGAATCATGTACTTCATTCATACCACTTCATAAGTCTTGTAATAAACGGTAAAAACTTTTAGCGATTATTAAGTGATGAGTTTCAAATCATATTTAAACTTAGTTTAATCTCAAAACGATTTTAGATTAAAGGTTTAATCATCAATGATTAACTAGTAGTCATCGATGATTAAGGGTTTGAATGTTTTAATGTTTGTGTCAAAAAAAACATTTTTAATTTGTTTTACTATTTGTATCTAATAGAAAAGAAAAACAACCACAAACAAAAAATAAAACATGCAACAAAATTTTGTGCAAACCTCGACCAATGAAATCCTAGGTTCGGTCACGTGAGTCATCACGACGGACCGAAGGGTCAAACTAGGGGACGGGCCAACATGAACCCAAACGGGCCTACATAAACCCAATGGGCTCCCACTTGCTCCAAGACATTCTTGAGCAAGTAGAACCCAAAATTGTGAAAAAAATGTAATCTGCCAGAAAATTCCAGCAGACTTTGAAGCCCGAAAAGTCACTGAAGGAGTCTTCGTTGGTCTTCCCGGCCTTCTGGAAAGTTGTAGCCCACGACTTTGCAAGCATTTTGGGCTTTTGAATCGCCCAAAAAAGAGTCCGTATGCCTCTGGAAAACCTGTTTTCGTACAGCCCTCGCTTTTAGGACGGAAATTTGTTGTTTTCTTCATTAGTCTTCAATATTTTTGTCAAACAATTTACAATAAAAAGATAAAATAAATACAATCTATTCTATTACTTTTACATTACAAATTGCCCCAAAAAAATGGCACCAAAAATAAAATAAAAATAAATGAAACAAATTACAACAATTAAGCCAAAAAAAACAAGGCTTTTCCCAAACAACCAAACATCAAACACATTCATTCACAAATGGTCTAGGCTTTCATTGGTTTGCACAAACAAGCAACAATTGACAAGGCTTTGGCTTGGGATATGGCAAAAATACATGTTTTGCCATATCAACAAAATGGAATTAAAAATTAAATTCCAAGCCAAATAATCAAAAAAATACAATAACAAGATTAATTTTTTGATATGATTTTGTAACAAGTGACAATGGGGTTCCAAAAATACCATATTTTAACCCACATTTTTATAAAAAACCGAAAATTAAAATAAAAAACCCGTAGGGTTTTGTTTTTGTCCGATCGGAATTTTAACAACACAAAACCGGTTGATTTTTGCCACTTTTCACAAAATCTAGCTAATTCCACATCTTTGGGAAGATTCCTAATGTGGAATACTTCCACATCTTTGGGAGTAAATGCTTTGTACTCAGTACAAAACAAAATCTCAACAAATTTGCTCCCAAAGCAAATGAAGGTGTGTTCATGGGCTACTCTCCACACTCTAAAGCCTTCAGAGTGTATATCATCTCAACCAAGGTGATTATAGAATCTATTCATGTTACCTTTGATGAAGATCAGAATGAGCATTCTACCTCAGAAAGTGAAGACATAAGTGGCTTAGATATTCTATGCAATCCAGAAAACTCCATTGCTGAACAGCCCAAGTTTCATCCACACTTTATTCCCAATAAGTTTAATGAAACTGATCAAGTTCAAACTCAGTATCACTCAACTGCGACTAATACTGGGGTTCCCATCACAGATGACCTCCATACTGAGTTTCCAACTAATGATCTGAACCACTCTACCTATGAAGAAGGTGAAACATCCAACACTTCACAAGAATCCACATCAACTCTGCAAAATGAAGATGAACAGCAACCTGCGCTGTCTAATACTGACCAGAATTCCACTCAGTATCAGACACAAGACACACCAAATCAACAAGATATTGTTGATCCTAATTCAAATGCTCCTCTAGGAAACAATTTAAGGGAACACAGAGACCATCCACACTCAAATATTATTGGTCCTATTGAAGAAGGTGTCCAAACAAGAAGAAAATTAGAATTTCCAACCCAAGCAACTGCAAATTTTTGTTTTTTCTCAAGTTTCCTATCTACCATTGAACCAAAGAAAGCTGATGAAGCTTTATTAGATGAAGATTGGGTAGAGGCTATGCAAGAAGAGCTCACAGATTTTGAGAGAAACAAAGTTTGGAACTTAGTACCACCTCCTACTGGCAAAACTATTATTGGTACTAAGTGGGTGTTCAGAAACAAGATGGACAAGGATGGTGTTGTCATCAGAAACAAAGCAAGGTTAGTTGCTCAAGGTTACAGGCAAGAAGAAGGCATTGACTATGATGAAACTTTTGCACCAGTTGCAAGAATTGAAGCTATTAGGTTGTATCTTGCATATGCAGCCTTTAAGAATTTCAAAGTTTATCAGATGGATGTCAAAAGTGCTTTTCTAAATGGAAAACTACAAGAAGAAGTTTATGTTAAACAACCTCCAGGTTTTGTTGATCCTAAATTTCCTAATTATGTTTTCAAGCTTGATAAAGCTCTATATGGGCTCAAACAAGCTCCAAGAGCCTGGTATGACACCCTGTCTGAGTACCTTATTGAAAATAACTTTACAAGAGGTAAAATTGATAAAACTTTATTTTCAAAATGGAAAGGTTCTGACATCTTACTCATTCAGATATATGTAGATGATATTATCTTTGGCTCCACTGACAAGTCAATGTGTGACTGGTTTGCTAAGATAATGTCAACTCAGTATCAGATGAGTATGATAGGAGAACTTACCTACTTTCTTGGTTTACAAGTTGAACAAAAGCCTGATGGCACTTTTATAAATCAAAGTAAGTATGTGCATGACATGTTAAAGAAATACAAATTTGAAAATTTATCTTCCATGCACACTCCTATGGGTACTCAGGATAAGATAAGTAAGGATGAAACTGGTAAACCAGTATGTCAATCCACATACCGAGGTATGATTGGTTCCTTACTTTACTTAACTGCTAGCAGGCCTGATATCATGTTTGCCACATGTTTGTGCTCGGTATCAGGCTGATCCTAAAGAATCACACATGAAAGCAGTTAAGCGCATCTTTAGATATCTTACATGTACTCCTAACCTGGGTCTTTCGTATCCCAAAGATTCAAACTTTCACCTTGAAGGGTACACAGATGCAGATTTTGCAGGTTGTAGATTGGACAGAAAGAGCACAAGTGGAGGATGTCAATTCCTAGGTGGAAGACTAGTTGGTTGGTCATCCAAGAAGAAAAATTCGGTAGCAACTTCCACAGCAGAAGCAGAATATGTTGCTGCAGGAAGTTGTTGTGCTCAATTATTATGGATGCAGTATCAACTCTTAGACTATGGGTTCAACTTTCATAAGACTCCCATTCATTGTGATAACAAGAGTGCTATTGCTATCACAGAGAACCCAGTCTATCACTCCAAAACCAAGCACATTGATATCAGACACCACTTTATTCGAGATAATGTGAAAAAGGTAAGGTTGAGGTAGATTATGTACCAACAGATGAACAATTGGCCGATGTGTTTACTAAACCTCTCCCTGAGGAAAGGTTTATGTATTTACTAGGGCAATTAGGTATGTTGAATCCTTAATCTTTCTTAATTTTCTTTAAAACTGAACGCTCAGTATCACTCCTGTTGATACTGACCACTCAGTATCACTAGTCTGTTATCATCAAAATTTAAAATTTTTATTTTTTTATTAATTTCAAGAGTAAATTAATTATTTTTATAATTTTAAATTTTTTTTTTTTTAAATTAAATTTTTTTTTTAACTCAGTATTGGGGTATGACGGCGTTAACACCGAGCTTAACCCTCATACTGCCCAACGGTAACCTTTCTTAATAGGAAAGTTACCGTTTGCACAGGATAAGGCAGTCAAATCAGCCGGGTTAACTTCCCAATACCTTAATTATCTTTCAAACACCTATAAATAACCGTTTTTTTACTTCAAATATCTTTTAACAGTTATTTCATTCTTTCATTTTAAATTCTCTCTACGATTAACGATTTCACTTTCTATTAGCAAGCAAAAACTCTTAAATCAAAATTACAGATGGCGAATTACACTTTCGTAGCTCCAGAGGTTGAATCGGAAATCAAATTCCGAAATGATGAACTGCCCAGGTTTGCGAGGAACAACATCACAGCAAATTTCACTATTTCTCAAGCCTGGGTATGCCTAGAATTCACAAACATTGTGACTTTTATGAAGCATTGCCCAATTGCTCGTGCACTGACCTTGTCTCCTCGAGCAATTTACCCAGAAATGCTATGCGAGTTTTGGTACTCTGCCACACTCGATTCTCCAGAGATGATTGCTGGGTGGGCAATTAGAGATCAAAGAAGGGCATTTGTTTCTACTGCCATCATTTGTGAAACACTGAGGCTTCTCGCTCAAGCTCAGTATGACCCATTCGTTGATAGAACAGAGGCACGCGCAGTATTGCCATTCTTGGGTAGAAGAGGAATAACGGGAATCATCAAAAGAAACGAATATGGTCCTATGTGGGGTATTCTCATTACAACAATAATTCGGTGTATGACCCACAAGATGGGTGCTTTGGACCAAATAAATGAATTTGAGATGCAAATAGTACATGCTCTGTACTATGGAAGAAACATTGATTATGCACGGCTCATTTTCAATGAATTAGCTACTTTGGTTCGGGCTAACACAAGGGAATGTAATGTCCCTTTCTGCAGATTCTTATCATTCATCTTTCAACACTCAATGCCCACACATTCTTATGATGAGTTTCACAGTCCAAGGGTTGATCTTCCTCCTCTTAGTGAGAAGATCTTCTTTTACAGGCCAAGACAAGGAGAGCCTCTACTGAGTCCTTATATGTGGGCCATTGTTCAAGAACACATAAATGAGGAAGCAGACATGTCTGATTCTAAATCAGACAATGATGATGATGATGATGATAATGATGATAATAGTGGTGATGGAGGAAATGCTGGTCAAGATGTTGAGATGCCAGATGTGCAGGATGTTCCACAAGTTCAAGAACCGACTCAACCACATTCCTCTCCTACTGAGTCGACTGAAGCCACACAGCTTGTCCTCAGAAGAAGAAGAAGAAACCTCTCACCAGTCATTATGGATGTGTTATCATCTGAGGAGGAGCAGCCTGCAAATGTTCCATCATTAACTGCTTCTCTTCAAGCCCAAAGCTTAGTTGCAGCCACCGCTGACCTTCCAGGTCCAGAACTAGTTCCAACTGCTCAACCAATTGAGGAACATCATGTTCCTCTTGATGTGGAGATTCAATATGAGCAAACTACACTGGAAGGTGCTCATCAAGAAAGACAAGTTGGTATTGAAGATGTTGGTGCTGCACATCAACAATCACATGATCCTGCACCGACCTCTGCAGATGCAAGAAGGGAATCTGACAGAGTCTCAGGTATGAATTTCTAAAAAGCCTTTAAACTTCTATATATATATATATATTTCATTCCCAAATAGAGACTAAGTATTGGCCAGTACCAACTCAATACTGACCAAAGTCTCAAACGATATTTCAAATATATATCCTTTTATGGCCAACATAGCTAGCCCACTGCTGCTATGAAAAATTCATATACTGAGCACTTTCAATTGATCATTGTCAGTCTACAGTTGTCTCAACATTTAAAGAGACAATGGTGGTTGATGTCACACTGACACCCACTGGTGCTGCTTGAATAATGTCCAACTTATTTTTGAGTTGGGTAGCATAATTCAAGAAATGATCACAAACCCTTAAGCCACAAAATCCAAAAATTTTCCATGGGGTTTAGCCACATCTCTGTTATCACTCTAATACCGAGTGTTAAACATTGAAAATAACAAGAAGCATATCCCAGGCTTCGAATTCCCAAACCCATACCTTTTAGTAAATATGACTTATCCTATACTGAGCTACTTAAATTTTCACACTCACTTTTACTAAAATCTTCTTACACATGCTATGCACAAGTCCACAATATTTCATCATAAACCAGATGAAATACAGACTTCACAAACTCTGTTTATATGATTATAGAATTAAACAACACCACAATTCTATTTGATAAACCTTTCTTTCTAACCAGTTTTATTTTTTTTTTTGTTTCTTTAGCACCATCTGTGCAGTGTATTCCAGCATCACAGGCTGCAGAAGAACAAGTGACTCTGCAAGCAATCATGCAGAATATTCTGGCCATTCAACACACTCAGAATACAATTTTGGCCAGAATGGACACTATGACTAG
The DNA here is from genome assembly GCA_963853835.1 of Calendula officinalis. Lineage (NCBI taxonomy): Eukaryota > Viridiplantae > Streptophyta > Magnoliopsida > Asterales > Asteraceae > Calendula > Calendula officinalis. The sequence goes on from OY970825.1 coordinate 51,277,476, forward strand.
GGACATTGACTACATCAAATACTCAGTCTCACTACTCCAACAACAACATAAGCCTCCATCTCCTCCACCATCCTCACATGGTGGACATAATGAAGACGGAGAAGGCGATGATGATCCTGCACATATGCAATCACCCTCCCATGCCAATACTGAGGGTGATACTGATGCTGCGACTGAGCCCATGCCATCCCCTACCATTGAAGCACCACAAGGGGACATGGGTGGTGATACTGATCCTCTTCCCTCCCCATCCAATGATAACAACAAGGGGGAGAAGCGACAAAGAGATACTGAGGTTGATCAACCTGAGCCATCTGCTCAGAGGAGAAAAGACAAAGATTGAATGAAGACCAACCTCCACAACAAGACCAACAACAACAACAACATCAGCAGAATCCTCATACTGAACCACTTCGATTTCAGTATGAGAGAAGAAGACAAAGAAGTAGGTCAGTACCACACTTTGAAGACCCACTTGAGCCATCTGCTCAGGGGGAGACTCATACTGACCAACCACAGCAAGCTTATACTGAGCCACCTGTTCTAGAAGAAAATAACTTACAAATTATGGTATATAGGCCTTTCATCTGGCCTATTGCTGATGATGAAGATGAAGAACCAGGTTTAGTGAACTATGCACTGAATCTGGTAGAACAAGAAAATTCTTCATCATCATCCTCAGATGATGAAGAACCATAAAATCTTGTGATTAGAAGAAGGAGTTCCTTATCAAGAAGACCCATCAATGCAGTTCTCACTTCTTCTGAATCAAGTGAGGAACCTGCTCCTTTGGTAACAAGACAAAGAAGACATGTTCATACATTGGACAGTGATACTGAGCAGGCTCCAAGACTGACTTCTCAACAACTCTGGGCAGAACAAGAAAGATTTTTATATGAGCAAGAGTTGGGAATCAAAGCTGAACCAGAATCTGACCCAGATACTGATACTCCTGGTCCTTCACATAGAATCTCAAGAAAGGGTCCAGACCATATTCAACATTATTGGAATATGGTTGCTGCTAGGACTCAGTATAAGGAGGAAAGGAAGGAGTTCTTGAGGACCAAAACATTTCCAAATGTAAGGGGGATACATTGGTTAAATCTGGATGTCAATAAAGTAAAAGTGAAGCTCAAATAAGGAAGAATCACTATCACTTGTACTGGCTTAACCAGTCCTCCCATGAAGATATTTATTCATGATATTCAAAGAATTGGTCTTCAAGACTGGGTGAAGATCACAAGACTGATCAAAGAGCTTCCAAAGAAATCAACTTATGATCAAATAGTCTTGGATGAGATCTGTGCAGTAGCTGCAGTATGTTATGAGAAGGACTTACTTCATGAAATAGAGTATAGAACACTCAGTGTGATGACTGAGGCTTACTCAAACAACAGACCAGAATGTCTTCATACATACAAGTATCTTAAAAAGTACCCTCTTCCTCCTAACCTTATTTTTCAGGATCAAAAGAGTGTCATATATCCAACTTCTGGATATATGTAAACTGACGCAGAGGATAGAGAGTGCTTCATTACTGAAAAAGATCTACCAAGAGCTCAAATCAGTCACCTTGTTGGACTGAAATGGATGATCACCAAGAAAGAAGACTCTTGGTTCAGAAAGAAGATTGTTGCAGTTCTGAATTGTAGAAAGGGATGACTCAAAAGCAGAGAAGAGTTTGTCCACATCAAACAAGAAGTCTTCTATGAGAATGAAGCCATCAACAGCAAATGAAGAAGAAGATGTTGCTACCCTTGTTTATCTCTTTGTAATTGTTTTGTTATCATTAGATAGGGGGAGATTGTTAAGGCAAAAAGCCTTGCCCCTTTGGATCTTAAGATAACAAAACAACCTAGACTAGCTTTGATTAATATGTAGAATAATATAGCTAAGTTTAGGTCTGATACTGAGTGATCAGTATTGGAACTCAGTATCAGTACTCAGTATCAGATAGTGATACTGAGTAGAAGGACTGAGTAGAAGGACTGAGTTACAATATGTAACGGACTAAGATCAAATCCCTTGATCTTAGTCATTTTCCTACCTTAGTCCTTCGGTTACTCCTTTGCTCTTTATGTAAGATCTCTATATCATTATAAATAGAGATCATCTTGCAAAGGAGAACTTACCAATTCACTTTACACTTTTATACCTTTTGTAATTGATCAGTGGTCTTGTTATTCCGCAACAAGCCACACTTAGTGGAATTACACATTTGACTCATATCTTGTTCTTATACAATATTTGTCTTAGAGTTATAATTAACCAATCAATTAACCAACTAAACCAGGGTGTTGTGACCTAACACATCACCTTAATTGTCTTAAGTAAATTATTAATATAAAAATTATCAAACAAACTAGGGGTGTTGTGACCTAACAACTGGTATCAGAGCAGGTTAAATTAACTCCTATTTAGTTGATCTATTACCCTGGCAGCCATTCCCTACGTTTATCACTCCCGAACTCAAAAATCCAAAATGTCTACAATATTGCACCAATTATGTCTGGAAAGGAAGTGCCCATCTTTGATGGCAAAGACTTCCAACAATGGAAGCTAAAAGCACAGTGGTATCTTGAATCTATTCATCATGAGATGCACACTGAGCTGAATGATGGTCCCATCATTCCACAAAGTGTGGAGCCTGTTGCAGCTACTGATGATGCTCCTGAGAGCACAAGAACAGTTCCTAAACTGAAGCACACATGGACTGATACTGACCGTCAGTTGTAAAGTTTAGACTCCAGAGCAAAAGGGGTGATTGGTATTGCTGTTACCAAAGAAATACTGAATGCAATTATGAAATTGCGAACAGCAAAGGCTATGTGGGATAGTCTATCAGTCACCTATGAAGTCACACCTAAGGTGAAGTTACAAAGAAAAAGCAACATGAGGAGGAAGTATGAAAACTTCTTCTCAAGTCCAAATGAAGACATCACCACTCACTATAACAGGTTCAATACTGTTATCCATGATCTCATCAGTGTAGGCATTGTGAAAGAAGAAGGTGAACTTGTTCAAAAATTTCTGGATAGTCTTCCTCAACAATTTCTTGATATGACAAACTCTGTCAATGCTACTAACAACATTGAGTCATACACTCTTCAAACTTTGTATGGTCTAATGTTGAATCATGAGGAGAACAATGCTGCAAGACTGATCAACTGGAATAAAACTGACAAGAATTCCACTGGCATGGCACTAGTTGTGCAACAGGCCTATACTGTTACTCAGCCTGAAGAACCAGAGGTTGATCTTGCTGATGCTGAGGCAGAGGAGCTTGAAACTCAAATGGCTCTTATGTCTATGAAGCTGGATCAATTGAAGAAGAAGAGGCTGGATCAGGTCTTTGCTATAGGTGTGCAAAGCCTGGACACATTGCTGCTAACTATCATACTAAGTCAACTGAACCTGATCAAAATGACAAGATTGCATACCGAGCTAAACGGTATAGAGACAAGTATGTCAAGCTCAAAAACTGGAGCAAAGGCAAGAATCCAGCAGGGAATGGAGCACCTCATCAAGCACTTTACTCTGAAGCTTGGTTGGATGAAGAGCTCAGTGATGAAGAGGAAGAAGTTGAAAACAAAGCCTTTATGGCTTTCACTGAAGATGATTTGAAGAGCTCCTTTGAGAAGGACATCAAAGAAGCTGAGAGGATTAGTGTTCATATTGATTGGGATTCCAATCAGTTGTACAAGGTGAGTTCCTTTCAAACTTATTCAGTGAATGAAAATGAAATGATTTTTGAGTATATGATTGTTGATCTTAAAACTTTAGTACAAAGAGAAAAAGCTTTAAAATTAACTATTCTTGAACTTGAAAGGGTAAATAATGAACATTTAGATAAATTAGCAAAATTTAAAGATTTAGAATTAAATTTTTTAAACTTACAAGACATTAACCAAAGATTAGTTGATAAAGCTCATTTACACAAATTAGAAAAAGAAAAATTTTAAAATCAGTGTAATTCTTGGGGAAATGCATCTATTAAGTTAAATAAATGTCTAAATCAACAATTTCCAGAAAATGTGAGAGCTGCACTTGGTGTTGATCCTCAGTTAAAAAATAGAAATAATTTTGCTGATTTATTTGAAGAATTTTCTGATATGAACCCTATTCAGTTTGTAAATTTTTTTTTGTGAAGTTGGATGTCAAACTGAGTCAGATGATGAGGATAAAATTATTTTTGATAAACCAATTGGTCCTTCCATCTGTTCAAAGTGTTATACTGAACTACAAGAGCTCAGTATTGAATTTCCTGAAAAAGAAATTCCTGATACTGACCTCGAAGTTGTGCAGTATGATACATCTGCTATTCCTCCATTTGAATTATTATTTAATAAAACTACTTTTGAGATATGTAATGAAAATAAAACTACTTCTACTTCTACTTCTACTCAAAGTGTTCTATCTAATACCGAGGTTGCAGGAACAAAAAAGTCAAATACTCAAGAATCAAAAGAACTTGCTGAAGTTGTCATTTTAAAAGATGATAATCAAAAATCAACTTCAACAGGATCTTCTAATGGCAAAAACAAGAAATCAAATAATAAAAATACTTCTTTGCCAAATAAAAAGAAACCAGATCCATATCCTATTAAACCAGTCAAAAACAATATTAAAACACCAATAAAAGTTGACAAAAATAACATTTTAAAATCCATTGGTGATCAGATCAAAGTATTAAGTCAAAAGTTTGCAAAACTTACTCATACCGATCTACCAAGAGTTAAACAATTTTCTAAAATACCTTATGAAAATATGTTCAGAAACAGACCTAGAAAATGTTATAGATGTCATCATATTGGACATAAAGGATATGAATGCTTGACTGATCTCTCAAGTCCTAGGTACTCATTACCAAAGAAAAGGAGAGAAACTAAGTCAGTATCACCAAAGAAAACCTCCAAGGCTTCTTCTGAAGTGATTCTGACCTCTCCAACTAAAGAGATCAAGTCTAAACCTATCTCTCCTACCAAAGGTCCCATTCAAAAATGGGTTCCTAAAAGGAACTAATCTTAATTGTGTGTCTTGTGCAGGGTGACAGAAAATGGTACTTAGACAGTGGCTGCTCAAGACACATGACTGGCAGTATGGAGTACCTTCTAAACTATACACCAGAGAAGTGTCCTTCTGTCAAATTTGGAGATGACTCAGTTGGAAAAACTAGAGGGTATGGAGTAATCAAGGTAGGCAACATAACTTTTAAAAGAGTTGCCTATGTAGAGGGTCTTAAACACAATCTGCTCAGTAGCAGCCAGATTTGTGATGATGACAATGAAGCTCGCTTCAGGAAGACTGCAGGAATCATCTACAATGATAAAGGCCAACCTGTACTCATTGCTAGAAGAGAAAAATATGTCTATATGGTCAACCTGTCTGCACTAGACCCTACTATTCGAGTATGCCTGCTTTCTAAAGTCAAGCCAGAACTGAACCGGTTGCGTTACAAGAAACTTTCACACATCAATTTCAGAAATATTAATGAACTTAGTATAAAGAAGCTGGTGAGAGGGTTGCCCACTATTACTTATTCTAAAGATTAGTTATGCTCATCATGTGAAATGGGCAAGGAGAAGAAGAGTTCATTCATGTCCAAGGTCAACCATTCTATTAATGAACCTCTTACAATGATACATATGGATCTTTTTGGCCCCATCAGCACACCATCATTAGCCAAAAAGATCTATACTTTAGTCTTGGTTGATGAATACTCAAGATATACTTGGGTCATCTTTCTCAAGACCAAATCAGATGCAACCACAGAAATCATTGCCTTTATCAAAAGAGAAGGACTTCAGAAAGGCAACAAGGTCAAGCAACTAAGAAGTGACCATGGTACTGTGAAGAAAAAGGAATCGTCCAAAACTTCTCTGCAGCCTACACACCACAACAATATGGTGTTGTAGAAAGAAAGAATAGAACATTAATTGAAGCTGCAAGAACTTTGTTATGCCATGCTGGACTGGCACTGAGCTTCTGGACAGAAATTGTAAACTGTGCAAATTTTACTCAGAACAGAGCTACAATAGTCCAGAGACATCAAAAGACTCCTTATGAGTTATATAATGGCAAGGTTCCTAATGTGGAATACTTCCACATATTTTGGAGTAAATGTTTGGTACTCAGTACTAAACAAAATCTCAACAACTTGCTCCCAAAGCAAATGAAGGTGTGTTCATGGGCTACTCTCCACACTCTAAAGCTTTCAGAGTGTATGTCATCTCAACTAAGATGATTGTAGAATCCATTCATGTCACTTTTGATGAAGATCAGGATGTGCATTCCACCTCAGCAAAGGAAGACATTAGTGGCATAGACATTCTATGTATTCCAGAAAACACAATTGCTGAACAGCCCAAGTCTCACCCATACTATGTTGATCATGGTATGAGTGATACTGATCAAGTAAGAACTCAACATAACTCGAATGCATCAAACTCTGAGGTTCCCATATCTGAGAACCCCAATACTGAGTTCCCAAATATTGATCTGAACAACTCCACCTATGAAAAAGGTGAATCTTCCAGTACTTTTCAAGAATCCACCTCAGATCTGCAAAATCAAGAAGAACAACAACCTGAATTGTCTAATACTGACAATAATTCAGCTCAGTATCAGACAGACAACACATCAGTACAACAAGATATTGTTGATCTTGATTCTAATGCTCCCTTAGGAAACAATTTAAGGGAACACAGAGATCATCCACACTCTAATATTATTGGTCCAATTGAGCATGGTGTTCAAACAAGAAGAAAGGTAGATTTTGAACCCCAAGCAACTGCAAACTTTTGCTTCTTTTTAAGCTTCCTATCTACCATGGAACCAAAGAAAGCTGATGAAGCTTTATTAGATGAAGACTGGGTAGAAGCTATGCAAGAAGAACTTACAGAGTTTGAGAGGAACAAAGTTTGGAACTTAGTACCACCTCCTGCTGGCAAAACTATTATTGGTACTAAGTGGGTGTTCACAAACAAGATGGAAAAGGATGGTGTTGTCATTAGAAATAAGCAAGACTGGTTGCTCAGGGTTACAGGCAAGAAGAAGGCATTGACTATGATGAAACTTTTGCACCAGTTGCAAGAATTGAAGCTATTAGGTTGTATCTTGCATATGCGGCTTTCAAGAACTTCAAAGTTTATCAGATTGATTTCAAGAGTGTTTTTCTCAATGGAAAACTACAAGAGGAAGTTTATGTTAAACAACCACCAGGTTTTGTTGATCCTAAATTTTCTAATTATGTTTTCAAGCTTGATAAAGCTTTATAAGGGCCCAAACAAGCTCCAAGAGCCTGGTATGATACCCTATCTGAGTAATTAATTGAAAATAAGTTTATAAGAGGTAAAATTGACAAAACATTATTTTCAAAAAGGAAAGGTTCTGACATCTTACTTATACAGATATATGTAAATGATATTATCTTTGGCTCCACTGATAAGTCAATGTGTGACTGGTTTGCTAAGATAATGTCATCTTAGTATCAGATGAGTATGATGGGTGAACTTACTTATTTTCTTGGTTTACAAGTTGATCAAAAGCCTGATGGCACGTTTATAAATCAAAGTAAGTATGTGCATGACATGCTAAAGAAATACAAATTTGAAAATTTATCTTCCATGCACACTCCTATGGGTACTCAGGATAAAATAAGTAAAGATGAAACTGGTAAACCAGTATGTCAATCCACATACCGAGGTATGATTGGTTCTTTACTTTACTTAACAGCTAACAGGCCTGATATCATGTTTGCAACTTGCTTGTGTGCTTCGTATCAGGCTGATCCTAAAGAATCACATTTGAAAGTTGTTAAGCGCATTTTTAGATATCTTTCAGGTACTCCTAACATGGGTCTTTGGTATACCAGAGACTCAAACTTTGACCTTGAAGGGTATACAGATGCAGATTTGCAGGTTGCAGGTTGGATAGAGACTCAAACTTTGACCTTGAAGGGTATCTTTCAGGTACTCCTAAGTGGAGGATGTCAATTCCTCGGTGGTAGACTAGTTGGTTGGTCATCCAAGAAGCAAAACTCAATAGCAACTTCCACAGCAGAAGCATAATATGTTGTTGCAGGAAGTTGTTGTGCTCAACTCTTATGGATGCGGTATCAACTCATGGAATATGAGTTCAATTTTCAGAAGACACCTATTCATTGTGATAACAAGAGTGCTATTGCTATCACTGAGAACCCAGTCCATCACTCAAGAACAAAGCACATTGATATCAGACACCACTTTATTGGAGATAATGTGGAAAAGGGTAAGGTTGAGGTAGATTTTGTTCTAACAGATGACCAATTGGCCGATGTGTTTACTAAACCTCTTTCTAAAGAAAGGTTTATGTACTTACTAGGGCAATTGGGTATGCTGAATCCTTAATTCTCTTTAAATTTTTCTGATACTGAGCGCTCAGTATTGATGTTCATACTGACCAGCTCAGTATCACTCGTCTGACTTATCAAAATTAAATAATTTTTATTTTTCATTAATTTACAGATTAAATTAAATGTTTTTATAATTTTTAATATTTTTTTTTAATTTAATTTTTTTTAACTCGGTATTGGACTCCTGGAGTGGTAAAAATGATTTTAATCCTCATACTCCCCAAAGGTAACCTTTCTTATAAGAAAGTTACCGTAGGAACAGGATAAGACTGTCATTTAAGCCGTTTTTACTTCCCATTACCATAATTATCGATAATTAAGTATAAATGAATTTGGGATGCTGATAGTACATGCCATGTACTATGGTCGAGACATTGACTATGCCAGACTAATTTTTAATGAACTTGCTTCTCTAGTTAGGGCTCAAATCAGAGAAGTCAATGTCCCTTTCTGCAGATTTCTATCTCTCATCTTCTAGAATGCAATGCCGGCGCATGACTATGATGAATTCAATAGTCCAAGCGCAGATCTTCCTCCCCTGAATGAGAAGATTTATTTTTATAGACCAAGGGAAAGAGAGCCTTTCTGAGTCATTCTATGTGGGCCATTGTTCAGGCACACATTAATGATGAAGAAGGTGAGGATAATTCTGATGCTGGATCAGAAAATGATGATGATTATAGTGGTGATGGAGGTAATAATGATCAAGATGTTGAGATGGTGGATGCTCAACCAGATCAAGCACAAGATCAACCACATATTCCTCCACTTGAACAGGATCCTGATGCTCCTCATACTGCATCAGATTCTGATACTGAGTCCACTGATGTGCAGCCCCGTGTTCTCAGAAGAAGAAGAAGAAACTTATCCCAGTGATAATGGGTAATTTATCATCAGACGAGGTGCAGCCCACTCATGTTCCATCTTTGACTGCATCTCTTCAAGAACAAAGTCTAGTTGCTGCTACCGCTGACCTTCCAGGACCTGAACCAGAACATATTGCTCAACCCATTGAGGAACCTCATGTTCCTCTTGATGTAGAAATCCAGTTTGAGCAACAAACAATGGAAGGTCCTCAAGATAGAAGAGAAGTAGCTCCTGAAGGTGATGGTTCCTCAAATCAACATACAAATGATCCAGCACCGACCTCTGCAGATGCTCGAAGGGAGTCTGACAAAGTCTCAGGTATGAATTTCTATAATGCTCTAAAACTTTTATATATATATATATATATATATATATATATATATATATATATATATATATATATATATATATATATATATATATATATATATATATATATATATATATATATATATATATATATATATATATATATATGTCTTTCCCATATAGAGACTAAGTAATGGCCAGTACCAACTCAATATTGACCAATGTCTCAAATGAACTTTCAAATATATATCCTATTATGGCCAACATAGTTAGCCCACTGCTGTTATGCAAAATTCATACACTGAGCATTTATTTGTTCATTTTCAGTCTACAGTTGTCTCAACATTTAAAGAGACAATGGTGGTTGTTGTCATACTGACACCCACTAGTGCTGCTTGGCTTATGTCCAACTTATTTTTGAGTAGGGTCACAAAATTAAAGAAATGATCACAAACCTTTTAAGCTACAATAGCCAAAAACAATTCCATGGGTTTTAGCCACATTTCTGTTATCACTCTGATACCGAGTGATAAACATTGAAAAGACAAGAAGCACATCCCAGGATTTGATTTCCCAAACCAAAACCTTTTAGTAAATGTGACCTATCCTATACTGAGCTACTCAAATATTCACACTCACTTTTACTAAAAAATTTCTTACACATGCTATGCACAAGTCCACAATATTTCATCATGTCCAGATGATATACAGACTTCCAAATTCTGTTTACATGATTATAGAATTTCACAACACCACAATTCTATTTGATAAACCTTTCATTCTAACCAGTTTATTTTTTTTCTTTAGCACCATTTGTGCAAGGCCACAGAGCACAAGCCACTCAGTCTCAAGAAGTACAAGGGGCTCTACAAACAATTCTAAATCAAATCCTGGCCATGCGGAACACTCAGAATTCTATTCTGGCCAGGATGGATGAAATGAGTAATGAAATTGACTCCTTAAAGCAGTCGGTGGCACTACTTCAGCAACAACAACAACCTCCACCACCTCCACAGTCTCCACTTAGTGGAAATAATGAAGATGATGAAGGAGGCCATGATACCGAGCCTAGAAGATCTCCCTCAAATGCTAATACCGAGGGTGAACATGATGCTGCTACTGAGCCTATGCCATCCCCAACACATGATGATCAACAAGGGGACATAGGTGGTGATACTGAACCTCTTCCCTCCCCATCAAATGATAACAATAAGGGGGGGGAAGACAAAGAGAAGAAGAGGTTGATCAACCTGAGCCATCTGCTCAGGGGGAGAAAAGAAGGAAATTGAATGAAGATCAACCTCCACAGCAACAACAACAACATCAGCAATCTCCTCATACTGAACCACTTAGGTTTCAGTATGAGTGAAGAAGACAAAGAGGAAGGTCAGTTTTACAACAACTTGAAGAACCATCTGAGCCATCTGCTCAGGGGGAGACTACCACTGACCAACCTCAATAGGTTGACACTGAGCCACCTGCTCAAGAAGTAAACAACCTACAGATTGTGATATACAGGCCATTTGTCTGGCCAATAGCTGATGATGAAGATGAGGAACATCCAGTGCCATCTCAAAATTTCTTAAACTTTGCACTTGATGTAGCAAACAAAGAAAGCTCTTCATCATTATCCTCCGATGATGAAGAGCCCCCAAGACAACCAATCTCTCCTCAAGATGAAGGATCTTCTAGAGTTCTTAGAAGGCCAATCACCAGAAGAATGACAAAAGTGGTTATGTCCTCAGAATCTAGTGAGGAACCAGATCTAGCTCCTCTAATTACTAGACCAAGAAGATCTGTACATGATACTGAGGAAAAGAGCACAATTGATGCTGAGGATGAGATTGAGGCTCAAATATTCTTCCCCGTCAAGGAAGAAGATCCTGATACTGATACTGATGCAGATGTTCCATGGAAACCTCACACTATAAGAAGAAAACGAGATGATATTCTTCAACAATACTGGAACATTATTTCTCAAAGAACAAGATATAGGGAGAACAGGATGGGTATGCTAAGGAATAGATCATTCCCAAATGTGAAGGAGATTTGCTGGCTGAACATTTATGTCAACAAAATAAAAGTCAAAACTATTGACAAGTCCATAGTTGCAGTCTGCACTGGACCAGTCAATCCTCCTATGAAGATTTTTCTTCATGACATTCAGAACATGGGACTCCAAGACTGGGTGAAAATTTCTAGACTGATAAAGAAGTTGCCATCAAGATCCTCTGAAGCCCAAGTTATGATGGATGAAATCTGGGCTGTTGCTTCTATATGCTTTGAAAAATGCATTATGTACCAAGGACACTATAGGGCACTCAGTGTAATGACTGAGGCTGTCAAGAACAACAAACCTGAGTGCCTTAACACTTTCAGGATCTTTAACTCATACCATGATCCTCCAAATCTTATTATTAAGGATCAAAAGAGCACCGTATACCTAACCTCTGGATATATGTATACTGACCCAGAAGATAAGGAATGCTTCATCACTGAAGCAGATTTGCCAAAGGCCGCTATTAGTCATCTGGTGGGCTTGAAGTGGATGATAACCAAGAAGGAGAATTCTTGGTTCAGAAAGAAGATAGTGGCTGTGCTCAACAACAGGCAGGATGAACTCAAGAAAAGAGAAGAGTTCATCCATATAAAGAAAGAAGTCTTCTATGAGTTTGAATCAATCAATAGAAGGTGAAGAAGAAGACTCTGCAGCCTGTATTTTTGTTTATGTAATAATTATCTTTGTAATTGTTTTGTTATCATTAGATAGGGGGAGATGTTAGGGCAAAAAGCCTTACCCCTTTGGAATCTTAAGATAACAAAACAACCTATACTAGCTTAGAATAATTAGTAGAATAAATATGCTAAGTTTAGGAGTGATACTGAGTTTGGCCAGTATTGGCCACTCAGTATCAGCACTCAGTATTGGAAATCCAATACTGAGTAGAAGGACTGAGTTACAGTTAGCTATGTAACGGACTAAGATCAAATCCCTTGATCTTAGTCATTTTCCTAGTGTAGTCCTTCGGTTACTCCTTTGCCCATTATGTAAGATCTCTATATCATTAAAAATCGAGATCATCTTGCAAAGGAGAACTTACCAATTCACACATTCATTCTTATATATTGTAATTGTTCAGTGGTCTGGTATTTTCCGCTACAAGCCACACTTTGTGGAATAATATACGTTTGACTAAATTACTGTGTTCATCACCTTAATTGTCTTAAGTAAATTATTAATCTAACAATTATCAAACAAACCAGGGGTGTTGTGACCTAACAATTGGGTCTTCATTAATATTTGCAAAACGACCAAGACTCAATATCACAAGAGCCATCCCCATGGGAGTAAATTTTGTCCTTGGGCTGATTGTCAAAGAACCCATCTATGGCTTTTGCTATCTGGAGAACAAGGTGCCTTGCTTTCAACGAGCTGATGAATTAGACTTGTGCGACGTTGAACAACTTATGGTCTATCACAAGCTGCTGAGTCCCTCTACTGAAGAGGGAAAAGAAATGAAGAAATTAACCAACTCAGCCATCAGCTCAATATATCAAATGCCGTAAATGAAGCTATGCGTACGACATTGTAATTTTTCTTTTGATTTTCTTGTACTCAATCAGCCGCATATTAATAGAAAATAAAAATTTTGTAGTATACTTTAAAAAGATTAACATAGAAAAAAGAACCCAAAGGGTCAAAGCACATAAGCATTCAACTGAACCAAACAGCTGAATCATTACAGGTTCAAATTAGACAGCTATTCGATTGCATCAAATAGGGGGAGATTGTTAGTCCCCAGACTAAGTAAATAAAATTTGATGATCGATAGCTAAGAAGAATAAATCAGCTGAAGTAGGTACTTAGCTGAAGTACAAGTATATTCATAATCCTTCAACTGAGTACGTACTTAGCTCAAGGAAACAAGTCAAATCAGCAGCTATAGAAGAGTGTTTATTCGAAGTCTATGGCCAAAGGACAAAGACTAGAAGAATACCACTCAGCTGATAGTGGAATCAGCTGATGGTAATGGTGATTTTCGGTTAAAACAAGAACCAAAACGCAGCGGAAAGATTTAATCACCATGAACGGATCTTGATATCAATCATATAATTAAACTATAAGAAAATCAAAGAGAATGGTATAAGAATTCATACCCTTGAAGCCTTTGATCTTGTTGTGGATTCGGATGGATTTGATGATGGATTGAAACCAAGTATTCAATTAGAATCCCTCTAAAAGAAAGTCCACACAACACTTGCAAGAACACCAAAGGAGGATGCTAGTCCTTGATTCTTGAGAGCAAAAAGAAGGAACAAAAACACACACACTTGTGTGTGTTTTGGACGTCCAACTTATGGAGTCAAAAAGAAAACACAAAAATTTCTTAAAGTTATGTGTAGTTAAATAACAAAGTTGGTCCAAAAGGAGGAAAAGAGGGAAGGTTTTATGGAGCCATTATTTCCCTTTAATGATGCCATAAACACCCTTTAATGATTTCCAAAAATCATACTTTCATTTTGCACTCTAGTCCCTTGTTATTTGTTTCTTCTAGTTTGCTCACAATAAAGTTTCAATATTAACAATTAATATTAAACTTATATATTATATACAAGCATGTAGCTTATATTAATATATAATGTAATTACCTTAATTACACTATATATCTTATGGTGTTAAGTGTTTAAGTGTGTGACCCTTTAGACTCACAAACTACTAGCCATATAACTATATGTTATACGCGTGAAGCATATTCCAACAGCTCCCACTTGCGCACGTGATAACATCAAGTAGTTATACAAGCAAAGGTTAGAGTCTAGCAACCCGCCAATGCCCCTAGAAGTACATGAGGAGTTTCATAAAATCTTTGTTCAAAGTTTTTCGAGCAGTTATCCTTTTGTTACTGATACTATGTTGAATTTTAGACAAGGATTAATGTCAATCTAAAATTTCAACGATTCTGTTTCTCGATCTATACATTGAAGTAGATTACCAAAACCAATCAAGATTCATCTTGATTACCTTTTGGGTGTGGCCACACATACATCTATTCAAATCATCGAGGGGCCCAGTAGTATCTAATCCACATACGTGGAGGAACAAATTCTTTATTGACTACACGTGTTTGTCATATGTTTAATGACAAACCCGATAATGGTTGTTATAGCAGCCTTATTCAGGTCAGCGTTTAACCATATCAAAGTTTGCCCCTCTACATACACAAACCAACTTGCATCTCAAGTCAGAGGATAAGTGACAAAGCCTTTGTGAGATTCACTTGTGACATAAATCCAGGAAGTGATTTCTCATAGGTTGGGTCAGTCCAGTTGTGCATCATTATGAACAACATGTGAGTTTGATTTCATTATCCTTAGTCATACTAAGATAATGTCATCAATGCCCTCAGATTTGTCTTGATAATATTCCCATATTATTAATATGACAATGGACAATTTAGAATATAAAACACAGTAAATATTCAAGGATATAAACATGCAAATATAGAACACAGTAGATATTCATATAAAAACGATCATATCAAATATATCAATTTGTTCCAATATAAACTGCTCACAGTTCCATTATCCAAATACTAAAACAGATTTACATGAAACTACTAGCTTGTCGAACTCCAATGTTCCATACATATTCAAGATGTTTGGTACAAGACATTGAGTTTGATAAAGCGTCAGCTAGTTAGTTATCTGTTTGAACATTAAGTGTACGAATTTCACATATCTCGATAAATCATTCGAATGTAGTGAACCTTCGTAAATAGGATCTAGCGTTATCACGACTTATTTCAAAACCAACACAAGTATAGCAAGTATACTTAGTTTCAGTTCAGTATCTCCACCATGACCAAGAAACATATCTCCAGTACGTTAAAATACTTCAATGTGTTCTTAACAGCAATCCAGTGACCTCTCATGAATTCTGTTGGTATTTTCTAGTAAGGTCCCCTAAGGACGTTACATTTGGACTAGTGCTCCTTAAAGCGTACATGATGAATGCAATAGCCGATTCATAGGGGATTACATTCATCCGCTTCACCACATCAGGTGTGGAAGGTCCTTGAGTCTCACTCATGGCATACGAGGACTTCCTCGTTTGGGAGTACCACTCTAAACCATTTAGAATTTTGTCAATAAGCACTTTAACTTAAACCAATTGACCGCTTTGATCTATCATTATAGATCTTTACTTCAAGTATGTATGTCGTGTCCCTACAATCCTTCATGTCAAAACATTTTCCAAGCCAAGATTTTCATCTTGTAGCATTGGTATATTGTTTCACATGAGTGACATGTCATCAACATGTATGACTTTGAGAAACGACAATGCTCCCACTAGCTTTCATATATACACATGCTCAGTTTGGGTTTTAGGTGAAACAAACGTTTTGATTTCATCATCAACCAAATATCATAGTCATAGTACACTACTTTGGCTATAAGAATCCTAATGTCTTTAGTAACAGGCGAGAAGGTTTCATCATTGTCAATCTAGTAGGATTGAGTGTAACCTTTTGCTACTATGAGAGATTTATAGGTGTGTATATTTTCATCCATGTCAACAGTCTTACTGTTTTGAGAAAGATCAACTAAGTTCAAAACTTGATTGTCTCTCATGGATTTTATTTTCGCATTCATAGCTTCAAGTCATTTTTCGACTTCAAAATTAGATAATGCAACTTGATAGTTAGGGGTTCATAATGATCCTCGAAACTTGCTCCTCAGCATCGACATAAATCTATATCGTTCGGGTGCATGAAGTGTCCTTGCGGATCTATGAATGGGAACAACATCATCATGTGGTCCAACATCTATATGTCCAGCCTCAGAATGATATTTGCTAGTGTTACCAGAAGGTTGTGTATCTTCACTTTGAATCTTGTCAAAGTCTATAGTGCTCCCACTTGCTTTGTGAAATGAGACTGTTCTCAAGAAACTCAGCATATCGAGTAACAACCATTTGTTCTCAGTTGGGAAGTAAAATAGTAATCGAAGATATACTTGATAGATATGGGCTCAAGTTTGTTCGGCATGTCTCGTTCCACGAGATCCTCACAACCCCAGATCCTCAAGTAAGACAAATTAGGGATTTTCCCACGCCATATCTCATATGGTGTCTTTTTAACCTTTTGGTTGGAACCATATCAAGTATTCGAGCAGCAGACTTCAGTGCATGCCCCTCAAAAGGATAGTGTAAGAGTAGTAGGACTCATCATAGATCGCACCATGTCATACAGGGTCCGATGTCTCCTTTCAGACGCACCATTATCTTGTGGAGTGTATGAAAGAGTGAATTGTGAGACAATCTCACAATGTGAGGGATGATCCAGAAACTCTTGACTCATGTACTCTCATCCTTAATCAGGACTGAAAGCTTTTGTTGTCTTGCTAAGTTGATTTTCTACTTTTACTTTAGAAAGCTTTGAACGATTCAAAGATTTCATGTTTATGTCTAATCAAGTAAACATAACCATAGCGACTGATATCATTAAAGATTCCATGTTGATGTTTAATCAAGTAAACATAACCACATCGAATGATATCATCAGTGAAAGTAGGTGGCACCTTCCCTAGTCTTAGTTCTAAAAGGGCCACATACATCAGTATGTATGAGTCCAAGTAGATTTTTAGCTCTTTCGCCTACATGGGAGAAAAGCTTTCTTGTTATCTTTCCATAATATACAAGAGAGGCATTTTAAATGATTCATAATCATTTGTAAAGAAGCCCGTCGAGTTTTAGTATCAAAATGCGTTTCTTGTTTATGTGGAAAAGATGACGATGCTCTAGGTAAGTAGAATCCAAACCAATTTGGATCTTGAGTGCTACATTTGTATATAGAACTATCGTTTGAATTAGGATCATGCATATTAATTTCAAACATACTATTTACAAGGAATAGTTATAAAAAATGTTATCTTTCATAAAACAAAATATCATAATCCATTATTCAACAAACGATAAAGCTAAACAATGCATAATTGACAATTATTCAAAACAATAATTAACGCATTAGGAAGGATAAGATCACAGCTTCCATTCATTTAGCTTTCTACTTCACATTCAATCTTGCACATTTGTGTAAATGTGAGTTCCATAACTAGTGTCATACACTCAAGATTTATCACGAAAAGTATAGAGTTCTATAATGAAGATACCTAATGTGCTAAATAGAACACATTTGTCCTTTATCAACTCTGCCACGTAGGCAGGACAATTCCTCCTTCAATGGCCAGTTTCATCGCAATGATGGCAAGAAATATCCTTTGCAGGGTGCTCCTTTTTAGCAGGTGGGGGAATCGTAGGTTTGGAAAAGTAAACTAGCTTACCCTTACCTAGACTCTTGCCTTTGTGCTTGCGGTTTACCTTCCCTGATTGCAAGAAAAGTATTGGGTAACCCTTGCTTAACCAGTTTTACCATAGCATGTTCAACGATTGTCTTCCCCATGCTATGTACTTTTAAAACACTTTTCAAACTGGTCGTAGTCCTTGGATAGTGAGGTAAGAATCAAGCTCATTCCAAGAACTTGTGGTAAGGGTTAACCAAGACGTTCCATTGGATCAAGATAGCATTACATATTCAAGATGTAAGTGCTAACTGATTGGCCGTCCTCCTGATTGCAAGCGTGGAATGCTTTAACTGTTTTGAACAGTTCAAGTTCTGCCTTTTTGTTGAAATATCATTTTCAACTCGCTTATCATGTCATATGCTGTGAGTTCCTCGAAGTACTTTCGAATCTCGGGGTTCATGCTCACAAGCATATGAGTAGCAACTTCTTGGTGTTCGTTAAACGTTTCGGTAAAGGCTTGACGAACAGCAGCAGAATCACTGACAGGAGGTGCCTCAGGTAAGGCCTCTTATAGGTGTGTCAACTTTCTCATCTCTAAGGACAATCCTTAGAATTCGATATCAGTAGATAAAGTTGATATTAGTCAGTTTCAGTTTTCAAGAACTGATTTTTGAGTGGAGATACTTAGGTTTTGATGTTGTTGTTATCTGTATAACAACCAAAGTTCAAAAAATAGTATTTTCAATAATAATTTCTTTTAATCAATTAACTACCCAATTAATTTTAATTAAAAGCTAAGATCCCATTGAGCTTCTATCATCGCATCAGTTGATCTGCTAGAGATGATAGATCCAATAGGTAGGTGACGATCAACAATTGCATTACAAGTGCAACTCTTAGAGGTATGGGACTTCATGGCACCTAGTGAACAAGCATCTAGGGTCAAGTGGCATGTTTGTCGCATCTTCGCCTCGAGTCAAGGTCTCACCGTTAACTTGATTAAGTCATCCAATGTGAAATCATGTCAAAATAAATCTAGGTCTCACCGTAGTGAATAATGACCTCGGATCTAAATTCAAACCACGTCTCACGTGAATTCAAAAATAGAAGCAAGTGATTATCAACCGATTGGACGGCGTGACTTAAATTTTAGGTATGTTTAAATTTTAATTAATAAAATTTTATTAAGATATGAATGAATCATGTACTTCATTCATATCACTTCATAAGTCGTTTAATAAACGGTAAAAACATTTAACGATTATTAAGGTTTAAGTTTCAAATCGTATTTAAACTTAGTTTAATCTCTAAACAATTTTAGATTTAAAGGTTTAATCATCAATGATTAACGATTATTTTAAGTTTCAAATCATATTTAAACTTAGTTTAATCTCAAAACAATTTTAGATTAAAGGTTTAATCATCAATGATTAATGATTATTTTAAGTTTCAAATCATATTTAAACTTAGTTTAATCTCAAAACAATTTTAGATTAAAGGTTTAATCATCAATGATTAACTAGTAAGTATCGATGATTAAATGTTTGGATGTTTTAATGTTTGTGTCAAAAAACCGTTTTTAATTGTTTGATTTACTTGTATCTAATAGGAAAAGAAAACAACCACAAACATAAATAAAACATGCAACAAATTTTGTGCAAACCTCGACCGATGAAATCCTAGGTTCGGTCACGTGAGTCATCACGACGGACCGATGGGTCAAACTAGGGGACGGGCCAACATGAACCCAAACGGGCCTACATAAACCCAATGGGCTCCCACTTGCTCCAAGACATTCTTGAGCAAGTAGAACCAAAAATTGTGAAAAAGTGTAATCTGCCAGAAAATTCCAGCAGACTTTGAAGCCCGAAAAGTCACTGAAGGAGTCTTCGTTAGTCTTCCCGGCCTTCTGGAAAATTGTAGCCCACGACTTTGCAAGCATTTTAGGCTTTTGAATCGCCCAAAACGGAGTCCGTATGCCTCTGAAAAACCTGTTTTCGTACAGCCCTCGCTTTTGTGATGGAAATTTGTTGTTTTCTTCTTTTGTCTTTAATTTTGGTCAACAATTTACAATTAAAATAAATAAAGAAAGACAATCTATTCTATTACTTTTACATTATAAATTGCCCCAAAACATGGCACCAAAATTAAATTAACAAATAAAAATTAAACAAATTACAACAATAAAGCCAAAAAACAAGGCTTTTCCCAAATCAACCAAACAACCAAACAATCAACACATTCATTCACAAAGGTATAGGCTTTCATCGGTTTGCACAAACAAGCAACAATTGACAAGGCTTTGGCTTGGGATATGGCAAAAATACATGTTTTGCCATATCAAAAAACATAATTAAACAAGAATTCCAAGCCAAATAATCAAAAAATTCAATAAACTAGATTAACTTTTTGATTTGATTTTGTAACAAGTGACAAAATCTAGCTAATTATATGATTAATATAAGAGCTCTGATACCACTAATGGTGATTTTCGGTTAAAACAAGAACCAAAACGCAGCGGAAAGATTTAATCACCATGAACGGATCTTGATATCAATCATATAATTAAACTATAAGAAAATCAAAGAGAATGTTATAAGAATTCATACCCTTGAAGCCTTTGATCTTGTTGTGGATTCGGATGGATTTGATGATGGATTGAAACCAAGTATTCAATTAGAATACCTCTAAAAGAAAGTCCACACAACACTTGCAAGAACACCAAAGGAGGATGCTAGTCCTTGATTCTTGAGAGCAAAAAGAAGGAACAAAAACACACACACTTGTGTGTGTTTTGGACGTCCAACTTATGGAGTCAAAAAGAAAACACAAAAATTTCTTAAAGTTATGTGTAGTTAAATAACAAAGTTGGTCCAAAAGGAGGAAAAGAGGGAAGGTTTTATGGAGCCATTATTTCCCTTTAATGATGCCATAAACACCCTTTAATGATTTCCAAAAATCATACTTTCATTTTGCACTCTAGTCCCTTGTTATTTGTTTCTTCTAGTTTGCTCACAATAAAGTTTCAATATTAACAATTAATATTAAACTTATATATTATATACAAGCATGTAGCTTATATTAATATATAATGTAATTACCTTAATTACACTATATATCTTATGGTGTTAAGTGTTTAAGTGTGTGACCCTTTAGGCTCACAAACTACTAGCCATATAACTATATGTTATACGCGTGAAGCATATTCCAACAGATGGTACCTGCTGCAGATAATGACTTAGCGGAAAATGTTCTTGACACTTTGAACATTTTCCTTTCCCGCTCAAAGAAGAAGAAAACGATGAAGATCTTCTATTTTGGAGTAGAAGATAACATGTCAGTACTTCATCGTTTGTCCCTCCAAGCATGTAGAGGGAAAGTCAACTACTTTTGTACTATCATAGTACACCTTTTCAATGTACGTCAGAAAAGGTAACAAAAGGAGTTGACAAAAAGTACGATTGGGACTATAACCTATGCAAGTGCATTAAATGTTTCCGTGGACATGTCTACATCGATGAATGATGTGTTTACATGTCGATTAACTTGTGGACAAAGGAACATCGATCTTGGGCTATATGTAGAGACGTAAATGCTTGCATTTACACACACCTTTTAAAATTCATAGCACAAGAACATTCTCTTAGAGTTTTTTATTGTCTCGTATTAACTCTCCCATAGTTATTACACAAGCATTCACTATCAGCTGTTAGTATCAGTTGATATAACTCTCCTTGCATAGTCTTCGAGTTTGAGCAGCAAAAGTGTCACTTCAAGTATAAAGTTTTTGTTAGTGTGTACTATCTATTTCCGCAAACGTTGTATTGTATTAAGCTGTTTTAATAAACTATTAATCGTTGAAAACTTGTGTGTTCTTTATCTTATCGTATTTATTTGTCATAACGCAACACATTTGTGTTGTTGGGATCCAACAACTGGTTTCAGAGCAAGTGTCAAAGTTGTTTTCCATCAACTTTGAGCATCTGATATGGCTAAACCTACAACATCTGATCTTCCATCATCTGGAAAACCCCCCAAACTCACTCAAACCAACTACCCCATGTGGAAAACTTGTATGTTATCCCACATGGTTACCTATCACCCAAAACTTCAAGTCAATATTACGATAGGAAAATACATTCCCAAAACCCTTATTCCTGGTACCCCTGAAGTACCAGAACACTATGTTGTGAAATTTGAATCACAATGGACAGATGCTGAAAAACGTCTTTTTCATATTGAAAATAAAGGAAGGGATATGCTTTTTCAAGCAGTTGGTGATGAACTATATCACAATATTCAATTTTCGTGACTCAGTCAAAGAAATGTGGGAAAGGTTGGCTGAAGCGTATGAAGGCACATCCGTTGTGTGTGAACACAACAAAAACATGCTCATTCATGACTACTAGCTATTTAAAGCCACGCCTAGTGAGACTATAGCTCAAACATTCAACCATTATAACATTCTGTTTAACGAGCTGAAGTCTCATGGGGTTGAAAAGGACGATATGTCCAAAATGTGTGAGTTTATGGCAGCTCTACCCTCCAAATGGGCTACCATTATAACTTGCATGAGTACATATCCTACTTTAAAAGATTACACTCTTTCCTCTCTCTATGACATGTTTCTAAGCCATGAGAGAACTGTACTCAACAAATTTCAACCTCCAAAGGACTTTACAGTGAGCTCCTCAGGATCTTCATCTGCTCTTGTTTCTCTAAAAAAACCCAGCAGGATTGAATATTCTCCCTCAGATGATGAAGCTGACACAACTTCAGCTGTTGATCTGTTCAACATACCCAAGGTCAGCATCGAAGAGATCGATGAAGACGCAGATAATGAAGCCTTTATAACTGAGCTTGCCCTACTTGTCAAAAATAGAAGAATTTTCAAACGTAAATCGGACTCCTCAGCTAGAGCTCCAGCAGCAGACCTATCTCATCAGCTGCACCTTCCAGATCTTCTGGAAATACACCTTATATATATGAGATAACCTGCTACAACTGCAACAAAAAGGGACACTTTGCTGACGACTGCAAGCAAAAGAAAGCTAGTTCATTCTCTTCATGTGGTGAGTCCATTGAAGAAAAGTACAAAAAGCTACAAGCCTTCACCAAAAAGATCCAAGAAGAAAAGTATTAGCTGATATAACTCTCCTTGCATAGTCTTCAAGTTTGAGCGAGCAAAACTGTCACTTCAAGTATAAAGTTTTAGTTAGTGTGTTCTATCTATTTCCGCAAACTTTGTACTGTATTAAGTTGTTTTAATAAACTCTTAATCATTGAAAACTTGTGTGTCCTTTATCTTATCGTCTTTATTTGTCATAACGCAACACATTTGTGTTGTTGGGATCCAACAGACCACACTCATACGGCCGCACATTCGATAATAAAAAATTGCGTGTGGTTGGTAAAGAATTTCTTCTCCTTTTTTTTGAATGTGACGTCAATAAAAAAATCAATTGTGGTTTTGAGTTTTGATATGCTTGCTCAAGGGACTAGCATCACAATTGGTGTTCTTGCCAAGGTGTTGTGTGGATACGTTTAGAGAGATTCTACCATTGAATCTTGGAGTTCTTCAACCCCTACAAACAAAAATTTAACAAAGGCTTCAAGGGTATGATTTGTTCTTCCTAACTCTTTGATTTTGTCTATAGTTTAATTGTATGATTGATATCAAGATCCATTTATTGGTGAATTTATATTTCCACTGGGTTTGTTAAATGTTTTAACCGAAAATCACCATTAAAAAGTAACATGAATAGATTCTTCTAGTGTTTGTCTTCTTTTATTGAAAACTCTGAATGCCTTATATATAGTGGAATACCCCAAGAAAATAGCTTCATCAGCTTGGGAATTTAATTTACTCAGCTGATCTCGTGTGTTTAACACAAAACACACGCACCCAAACACATGAAAGAAGCCAATGTATGGATTCCTTTGACGAAGAATCTCATAAGAAGTTTTCTTGTGACTCTTCACATAGAGAGACCTGTTTTGAGTAAAACAAGTTGTATTGACAGCTTCTGCCCAGAATTGTGTTGGCATGTTTGACTCAACAAACATGTTCTTGCAGCTTCTATTAGTGTTCTATTTCTTCTTTCAGCAACACCATTTTGTTGAGGTGTTCTAGCAGCTGAGAAGTTTTGTGAGATTCCAACTTCTGAATAGAAGTCTTCCAATGTATTATTTTTGAATTCAGTACCATTATCTGATCTCAGCATTTTGACTCTTGACCCATTTAGAAGTTCAATCTTTTTGATGAACTTGATAATTTCATCAGCTGCATCACTTTTGTGACGAAGAAATATAACCCAAGTGTATCGTGAATATTCATCAATGATAACAAGTGTATACTTCTTACCACCTAAACTTTCAGTACTCATAGAACCAAAGAGATCCATATGGAGCATATGCGGGCAGCTGTTGATGGAGAAACATTGCTTTGATTTGAATGAGCTTTTATGTTGTTTATCTTGTTCACAAGCTGAACAAAGCTTATCGTTTTCATACTTGATTTGTGGTAGGCCATTCACTAGCTGACTTCGAGCCAGCTTTGATATGTTTTTGAAGTTTAAGTGAGATAGCCTTTTGTGCCACAACCAGTTTAGCTCTTCAGTGGAATGAGAGAATAGACAAACTTCTTGAGTATAGGGATTCATGTCAAGTGTATAAAGGTTGTTATTTCTTGGTGCAATTAATACAACTTTTCCACTTTTATCAGTCACCGTTCCTCTGTATTCATTAAAGTTTACTGAAAACTTTGCATCACATAGTTGGGTAAAGCTGATTAAGTTGTGTTTCAGCCCATTCACAGAACCAACTCTTGTGATCCTTATAGATCCATTTGAGATGGATCCATAACCTTCAGTTTAGCCTTTACCATTATCACCAAAAATCACTGGAGGACCAGTGCTTACTTCGAACTCTTCTAGCATGGATTTGTTTCCAGTCATATGTCTTGAGCAACCACTATCTATGTACCAGATATGTTTGCTTTGATCACCCTGCACAAAAGATGAAAGAGTTAGTACTTTTTGGGAACCCACATTTCTGTGGGTCCTTGTGATTTCCTGCTGGAACTCACAGGGCTTGGTTTTTCAATAGACTCACAAGCTGAAGTTGGAGAGGGTCTTAAGCTTGTGCTGTCACACTCACTTGCCATATGCCCACGGTCCCACACTTATAAAATTTTATATTCATTTGTTGTGGAGTTCAAGGCGAAGCAGCAGGGTTGGGAACAGGACCCAAAATCCCTTTCATTTCTTAATTATCAGAGATTGTCAGAGTTTGAGCAAGTGATGTCAGCTTACTAACCTTTCCTTTCAGCTGTTTGACAGAACCAGCTGAAGAGGGAGTAATGGAAGGACCGGACAAGGAAAATGACTAAAATCAAGGGATTTGATTTTAGTCAGTTACATTACAAAATGTAACTCAGTCCTTCCACTCAGTATTGGATTTCCAATATTGAGTTCTGATACTGAGTGGCCAATACTGCCCACTCAGTATCACACCGAGACTTAGCTAATTTCTACAATCTAATCTAAGCTAGTCTAAGTTGTCTTGTTATCTTGAGATCCTAAAGGGGTAAGGCTTTTTGCCTTAACATGGTGCTAATCGGGAGTCACGACCCAAAAAGTACTTGAGTAGAATAAACATACTAGCCTTTATGGCAACTTAGAAATGTATGATTAAATTGCACAAGGTTGTAATAAGTTATAAGTCTATAGAATCTACGACCCCTAAGAATCGTATCAAGTCTTGGTACGATTGGTAAGGATGTTACCTACCAGAAACAACATGTCTCGTCGGGAAGGGCCCAAACCCTGCGGCGAGAATGTGATATATGGATCCTAGGCCTAAAATATTAATTATAAGTTTATAATATATTTTAGAGATGTTTATTGATGATTAGTAACTAAACTGGGTTTGATTTGTAGATGGCAGCAACAAACAAAACGACAAACACCAACAAACTCTCGCGACATTTCTTTCTAGGAAAGAGAGAATTGACTGGGTCAAATTTCCTTAACTGGAGACGTGATCTTAAGATCATGATCATAAAAGAAAGGAATAGAAAGGACCTAGAAAAAAACGTGTTGAATTCCCCTACCAAGGATGCAAAGAACGAACCAGGACAAGCATATTACGCTTGTAAGGCGTTCGCTTCTTGCAAGATGGCTAAGGGAACATCAGTGAGTGCACATGTAATGAAAATGAATGTGCACAATGATCACCTTGCTAGACTTGGTCACCTCATGCCATTGCAGTTAGCAATTGAAACTATACTCAACTCGTTGTCTGATGACTACAAGTTCCACAACCAGTGTCATATACCCAAGATTTATTAGGGAAAGCATATAGTTCTATAGATACCTGATGTGCCAGCCTTGTTGGCTTTGTTCTTCATCAACTCTGCCGGGTAGGCAGGACAGTTCCTCGTCCAATGGCATGTTTCACCGCAGTAATGGCAGGCAAGTTCCTTAGCAGGGTGCTCTTTTTTAGTAGGTGGAGGAATCCTTGGCTTGGGTTTGTAAACTTGCTTACCGTTGCCTTGGCCCTTATCAACTACATGCGTTTTTGGTTTTTGGATCTTCCCTTGCCTTATAGCAAGGACAGTAGGGGCAGGAGTTTTCTTGGGTAGCCCAGATTCCGTTTGTTTCAGCATAGCATGTAATTCGGAAAAAGTCTTCCCCATACTATGCATATGAAAAGTCATGACAAACGGTGCAAAGTCCTTGTTGAGTGTGACAACTCGATGTTTCTGGTATGTAAACTCATTTCATTTCTAGAACTTTCCTTATTTAGAAAAGTTTCTATTTTTAGACATTTCTATTTCTGGCATCCTAACACACAACAAATTTATATATCTTTACACCATACATTAGTGTTTGAGTATTTTAGTCAACACAACATTATTATTTTCTTATGGTGACACACATTGAGCTAAAAACATACTTAAAACGACGATTTTATCGGTAAAACAATAAACGTACTTAAATTAATCTAAACGTGACTCGAACGAACAAGGTTTCTAAACTGACACAAACGCTTGACCGACCACATGAGTGGTCGGTCTACCCTCCCTTGCTCGACCCAATCTCGGCCGAAACACCCTAGGGGTGTTGGCCATGTGCTTGATTTGTTTGATCCTATCTTACCCCTTTAAGTTTTATCCATCTAGATTTTTGAATGAGTTGTAGTTAGACTAAAATCTACTTAATCCCACACTATAAATAACCCCCATTTGTCAACCCTAAAGCCTTTGTTCTCCCAAAATTCGGCCAAGTATCCCCAAACCCTACCGAGTCCGATCGAAGCAAGCAATCTCGAGCCCTTTTCCATTCGTCCGACCCATCATCATCCACATTCGGTTTCTTTCTTGTTGATCCAAGGTATGAACCCTAAACCTTTGTTTTTACTTGATTAATCCTTGCTTGTTTGCTGTTTCGAACCCGAGACCATGGCCCTAGGCCATATGGTCTTTGTTAGCCTCAAAAGTCGTTCGCGTGCATGCCTACGTCCGTATGGGTGTGTGTGTTGATTTATTAATTCATTAGATTTGCTAGATTTGTTATTTGATCCCTTGTTATGAAACTCGAACCCTAGGTCTAGAACCCTAGACTTATTAAACCCTAGATCTAGACTACTCTAGACACTAAAACCGAACCTAGACTTGATCTAGCCTAGAACCCGTAGGGTTTCAGCCTAGCCGGCCAACCCTAGACCAAACCAAACCCTAGTTGACCATATTTTGAATAGATTTGACTTTTGTTGACCAAATATTGTGATAGATCAAACCCTAGATCCGAACACCAAGACCTAGTCGATATCTAGAACCTTTAGTTGACTTTTGTTAACAATTTTGACCTATGTTGACTTCTAGAATGGACCAATGTTGACCCATAACTCAAACCGGGTCAAGGCCGGATCTTGACCCAAACCCGAATACCTAATCGGTGTAGAGATTTACTACGCACCATGCGACTGATCAACCACTTGGGTCGACCACCTAGTACACGAGTTCGAACCTTGACTGACCAAGGTCATGAACTTGTTCTTGATCGGTTTAAACTAACTAGCTGATTTAATCCCTAAATGCGGAACTGGGATTAAACCTAATCCTTAAATCCTAAAGGATTGGGATGTTGGAAAACTAGATTAGGTTAACAAGAAAAAAACCTTGTACGAAGAACTCGAACACACACACATACTTGTGTGTGTTCGTCGACTACTACCAAGAACCCTAGGGTTCTTGGTTCGACTTCGAACAAGAGGAGAAGAAGAAGATGTGTTCCATGAAACATACCTTAGGTTAATGCTTAAGATAAGTCCATTGATGATGAACACGACGAACGATCTTCTAGTTGATCACTTGCAACGATCTTGGATCTTCAAGACTTGAAGAACACGAAGAACGAATGAAGAACACGAAGAACACAAAGTGTTGTGTTCGGCCAAAACCAAGGAGAGGAGGAGGCTAGGGTTTCGAGTTTGTGATCAAGGAATAAAGAACCCCATGCATTCTATTTATACTAGAAAGACTTACACTTAGGGCCCTTCTAGTTTAATTAAGATTAATCTCTTAATTAAACTTATCTCTTACACTTTAAACCGTTATAGTTTTAACTAGTTTATTATTATTGCACTTAACTATCAAATGTCTAGTATTAACACACTATAATTTCGGTACCCATATACACCAAATTATACACTTGTATTTATACTTTTAATAGTTAATTATATAATAACCTTTATATAATTTATACAATAATATTATCCAATTACTATATGATTTAATAGCTTTAAATCATATCATGGATAATCTACAATTAACACATTGTATATTTACTTAACTAGTAAATGTACAACTACTTGTATTAATTAGTTAGTTAAACTAATCTAGTAATAAGTTAAACTTAACTTAATACTTAACTGATTCATAATGACTATTATGAATCATTCCTCTTGGTAGTATTGTTGCATAACTTGTTCGTATTACATGTACTCACCGGTGTGACCCTTAAGTGTTTCGTAGGCATGGATGTATCATCATAGGTTGACCAACTGTGCACATAATTCCTTCAATCGGGCCAAGGCCCGTACTTGGCCATTTCGATCTACCTAAGTCTACCGGGCCCAAACTTTAGTTGGCCCATTAGTGACCAAGCCCATTTGACCAAAGCCTAAACCTTTGGCCCACTTATACCCAAACCGAACCGAATTGGCCCAAGCCCAATCCATGGCCCAATCTCATCGGACCTAAGCCCAATAAAGGGCCCAAGTGGCCCAACCTAGTGGCCCATTAAGCCCATCTAGGCCCATTTAGCCTAACCCAAGCCCATTTCATTTCATTTCATTTCGAAACCCATTTCATTTCATTTCGGCCCATTAAGGCCCAATGATCCAAGTTCATTTCGACCCATAAAACATAACATTAAACGCATATCATATATCTTATATCATAACTAGATCGCCTTTGTTAGCTTAGTCTAATTAGAAAGTTATATCGTTTAGGAAGCTAGGAGTCTGTGAAGGAATCCTCTTTCCTAATCTGTCGCTAAGCTTTGCCTAGGTGAGTCTACAGACCCCTTTTTCTCTTTACTGTTTTATAAACTTTAGGTTGGAAAACATAAACACAATTGCTACTATTTTACTATGACTGTACAACATCTTTTCATTTTCATCATCACGTTGGTATGACAAACAATTTGATCACTACTTGGTATATCCAAGACATCCTTCGAGAGTGTATATCCATAAAAGAACGATAACATACTGGAGTTGAAATGTTGATTGTGGACTTAGGGGTTGGTATATTAACTCAATAGACTAGCTACCTATTGGGGATAACAGTCGTGTGATGTCAAACATAACAATTTGTTCAACACTTTTTCATACACAAAACAAGTAATAGTAGATCTTCTACAATTACACTTTACTTTTTATATCTATTTCTCATATCATATGAGTGTTGAACCTTATACATTTTCAGTCATAAACCATTTTCATAACAAACATTTTTGGGTAGCAAACACTTTACTTTATCTTCAATATTAACCCTGTGGATTCACTCAACATTATTGTTGACCCTTTTTATATTATGTTTTTCCAGGTGATTAGGTGCAGTGGAACTTGAAGATATGAGCAGTGGGATTGTTGTGAGCCATGAATAAAACATTAAGCTTACGAACAATCATTTTATTTCAAAACAATTTCTATTTTAGGAAACTTTCTATTTTTGGGAACTTTCTATTTTTGGAAAGTGAAAACAACTTTTATTTTTCGTTACTGCGTGGTTGTTTGTTTACTTAATTTTTGCTATGTTGTCATGAATGTTACACCTTCGTTCTTCCGCAAAACATTTTAAATGAAGTAAAACTCATTTTTGGCGGGGTGTGACATTGAATGAAGTTAGGATCAAGCTAATTCCAAGGACGTGCGGCATTGGGTAACCAAGTTTCTCCATTGGGCCCAAGTAGCTCTTCATCTTCAAAAGATAAGAGCTAACAGACTAACCCTCCTCTTGCTTGCAATCATAAGTCATTTTAATAAGCGGTAAAAACTTTTAATGATTATTAAGTGTTAAGTTTCAAATCACATTTAAATTTTATTTAATCTCAAAAACACGTTTAGATGATAAAAATATTTGTATCTAATAGAAATTTAAACAACCACAAACATAAAGAAAAACATGCAACATAATTTGTGCAAAACCTCGACCGATGATAGCCTAGGTTCGGTCATGTGAGTCATCACGACGGACCGAAGGGTCAAACTAGAGGACGGGCCAACATGAACCCAAACGGGCCTACATAAACCCAAAGGGCTCTCATTTGCACCAAGACATTCATGAGCAAGTAGGAACCAAATTTATGAAAAAGTGCAATCTGCCAGAAAATTCCAGCAGTTTTGAAGCCCGAAAAGTCACTGAAGGAATCTTCGGTGGTGTTCCCCGCCTTCTGAAAATCGTAGCCCACGACTTTGCAAGCATTTTAGGCTTTTGAAACACCCAAAACGGAGTCAGTATGCTCCTGGAAAACCTGTTTTCGTACAGCCCTCGCGTCGGTGACGGAAATTTGTTGTTTTCTTCATTTTTCTTCAATCTTGGTCAACAAATTACAAAAAAACAAAAAAAAAAAAAATATATATATATACAAGCTTTTCTATTACTTTTACATTTACAAATTTCCTCAAAAAAGGGCACCAAAATAAAATTAAAAATTAAAAAATAGAACATAGCCAAAAACACGGCTTTTCCAAACAAACAACCAAACAAGAATTCAACACAATCACAAACGGTCTAGGTTCTCATTGGTTTTGTACAACCAAGCAACTGTTGACAAGGTTTTGGCTTGGGATATGGCAAAAAAAATGTTTAGCCATATGAAAATAACGAAAATAAAATACGAAACCAAGCCAAATAATAAAAAAAAATCGATAACTAGATTAATTTTTTGATATGGTTTTGTAACAAGTGACAATGAGGTTCCCAAAATCCATATTAAAAAAAACCGAAAATTAAAAATTAAAACCCTAGGGTTTTTATTTTTTCCGATCGGTAATTTTAAAACACAAAAAAAAGATGGGTTTTGCCACATTTCACAAAATCTAGCTAATTATATAATCAATATAATGACTCATGATACCACTAATGGTGATTTTCGGTTAAAACTAGTAACAAAATGCAGCGCAAAATATTTAATCACCATGAACGGATCTTGATATCAATCATACAATTAAACTAAAGATAAAATCAAAGAGATATGATGACCAATTCATACCTTAGAAGCCTTTGATTATGATGATTCGGATGAAGCTAGTAATCGGCCGAAACTAAGAATTCCAATGGGGAATTCCTCCAAAGTTGTTCCACACAACACTTGATCAAGACCACCAAAGATTGTTAAGGAAAAAAGCCTTACCCCTTTAGGATCTTAAGATAACGAGACAACCTAGACTAGCTTAGATTAGATTGTAGAAAATTAGATAAGTCTCGGTGTGATACTGAGTAGGCAGTATTAGCCACTCAGTATCAGAACTCGGTATTGGAAATCCAATATTGATGGAAGGACTGAGTTACATTCTTAAATTTAACTGACTAGATCAAATCCCTTGATCTTAGTCACTTTCCTTGTCCGGTCCTTCCATTACTCCTTTACCCATCTTGTAAGATCTCTATATCACTATAAATAGAGATCACTTGGCAAAGGAGTACTCACCAATTTACACGTTCATTTTCATATCCTTTGTAATTGTTAATTGGTCTTGTATTTCCGCTACAAGCCACACTTTGTGGAATAATATACGTTTGACTAAATTACTGTGTTCATCACCTTAATTGTTAAGTAAATTATAATCTAACAATTAGCAAACAAACCAGGGTTGTTGTGTCCTAACAACTGGTATCAGAGCAGGCTAAATAAACTCTTATTTAGTCGATCTATTACCCTGCAGCCATTCCATATACATATCCTTCCCAACCTACAGAATCCAGAACGTCTTCTATTGTTGCACCAGTTATGTCTGGAAAAGGAGTGCCAATCTTTGATGGCAAAGACTTTCATCAGTGGAAGTTGAAAGCACGATGGTATCTTGAATCCATTCATCATGAGATGCTCACAGTGGTGACTGATGGTCCCATCATTCCACAAACTGTGGAACCCGTTGCAGCCACTGATGATGCTCATGCAAGCACAAGAACCATACCAAAACTGAAGCACACATGGACTGAAACTGACCGTCAGTTGTGTAGTCTTGACTCCAGAGCCAAAGGGGTGATTGGTAATGCAGTTACCAAATAAATATTGAATGCAATTATGAAATTACCAAGTGCAAAAGCTATGTGGGATAGCTTATCAGTCACCTATGAAAGCACAACTAAGGTGAAGTTGCAGAGAAAGAGCAACATGAGAAGAAATTATGAAAACTTCTTCTCAAGTCCTAACGCAGACATCACCACTCTCTATAACAGGTTCAATACTGTTATCCATGATCTCATCAGTGTAGGGATTGTGAAGGAAATAGGAGAACTCGTTCAAAAATTTCTGGACAGTCTTCCTCAACAATTCCTTGACATGACAAACTCTGTCAATGCTGCTAACAACATTGAAACATACACTCTTCAAACATTGTATAGTTTAATGTTGAATCATGAGGAGAACAATGCTGCAAGGCTGATCAACTGGAAGAAAACTGAAAAGACTTCCACTGGCATGGCTTTAGTTGTGCAACAGGCCTATGCTGTCACTGAACCTGAAGAGCCAGAGGTTGATCTTGTTGATGCTGAGGCAGAGGTGCTTGAAACTCAAATGGCTCTCATGTCAATGAAGTTGGATCGGTTGAAGAAGAAGAGGCTGGGTGTTAGCTCTTCTAATACTGACCCAAGATCAGGTCTATGCTACAGGTGTGGAAAGCCTTGACACATTGTTGCCAACTGTCATACAAAGTCATCTGAAATAGATCAGAATGATAAGATTCCATACCGAGCTAAACAGTATAGGGACAAGTACGTCAAGTTGAAGAACTGGAGCAAGGGCAAGGATTCAGCTGGGAATGGAGAACCTCATCAGGCACTATACTCTGAAGCTTGGATGGATGAAGAGCTCAGTGATGATGAGGAAGATGTTGAAAACAAAGCCTTTATGGCTTTCACTAAAGAGGACTTGAAGAGTTCCTTCGAAAAGGACATCAAAGAAGCTGAGAGGATGAGTGTTCATACTGATTGGGATTCCACTCAGTTGTACAAGGTGAGTTCCTTTCAAACTTATTCAGTGATTGAAAAAGAAAATATTTTTTAGTACATGATTGTTGATCTTAAAACTTTAGTACAGAAAGAAAAAGCTTTAAAATTAACTATTCTTTACTTGAAAGGGTAAATAATGAACATTTAGATAAATTAGCAAAATTTAAAGATTTAGAATCAAATTTTTTGATCTTACAAGACATGAACCAATGATTAGCTGATAAAGCTCATTTACAGACACTGCAAAAAGGAAAATTTGAAAAACAGTGTAAATCTAGGTGAAATGCTTCTATTAAATTAAATAAATGTCTAAATCAATAATTTTCAGAAAATGTGAGGGCTGCAATTGGTGTTGATCCTCGACTAAAAAATAGAAACAATTTTGCTGATTTATTTGAAGAATTTTCTAATGTGAACCCTATTCAGTTTGTCAAATCAAAAACATTTTGTGAAGTCTGATGTCAAACTGGGTCAGATGATGAAGATAAAATCATTTTTGATAAACCTATTGGTCCATCTATCTATTAAAAGTGCTATACTGAACTACAAGAGCTCAGTTTGAATTTCCTAAAAAAGAAATTTCTGATACTGAACCCGATGTAGTGCAGTATGACACATCTGTTGTTCCACCATTTGAATTATTATTTAATACAAATATATTTGAAAAATATAATGAAAATGAAACAACTTCTACATCTAGTGTTATAACTGATACTGAAGTTACAGCAACAGATAATTCATGTACTGAAGAACCTAAAGAGCCAGTTAAAGTTCTCATTTTAAAACATGATAATCAAAAACCAACTTCAACAGGATCTTCAAGTGGCAAAAGCAAGAAGTCTAAACATAATGACTTCTTTGCCAAATAAAAAGAAGAAACCAGATCCATCTCCTCCAACACCGGTTAAAAATAAAATTAGACCACCTATTAAAAATGACAAAAATAGCATTTTAAAATCTATTGGCGACCAGATTAAATTTTTAAGTCAAAAGTTTGCAAAATTTACTCACACTGATCAGTCAAGAGAGAAACAATTTTCTAAAATTCCTTATGAAAACATGTTTAGGAATAGGCCTAGAAAATGTTATAGATGTCATCATACTGGTCATAAGGGAGATGAATGATGGACTGATCTCTCAAATCCTAGGTAATCAGTACCAAAAAAGAAGAGAGAAAGAAACCTCCAATGTTACTCCTGAAGTGATACTGACCTCTCTATTTAAAGAGATCAAGTCTAAACCTGTTTCACCTACCAAAGGTCCCATTCAAAAATGGGTTCCTAAAAGGAACTAATCATAATTTTGTGTCTTGTGCAGGGTGACAGAAAATGGTACTTAGATAGTGGCTGCTCAAGACACATGACTGGCAGTAGGAAAAATAAGAGGATATGGAGTGACCAAGGCAGGCAACATAACTTTCAAAAGAGTTGCCTATGTAGAGGGTCTGAAACACAATCTGTTCAGTATCAGCCAGATGTGCGATGACGATAATGAAGCTCGCTTCAGGAAGACTGCAGGAATCATCTACAATGACAAGGGGCAAACTGTACTCATTGCTCGAAGAGAGAAAGATGTCTATGTGGTCAACTTGTCTGAACTAGACCCTACTATATGAGTTTGCCTGCTTTCTAAAGTCAATCCAGAACTGAACTGGATGTGGCACAAGAAAGTCTCTCACGTCAACTTCAGAAACATCAACGAGCTCAGCATGAAGAAGTTGGTGAGAGGGTTGCCCACAATTACTTATTCAAAAGATAAGTTGTGTACTGCATGTGAAATGGGCAAGCAGAAGAAGAGTTCATTTAAATCCAAAGTCAACCACTCTATAAATGAACCTCTTACTATGATACATATGGATCTTTTTGGCCTCATCAACACACCATCTCTGGGCAAAAAGATCTATACATTGGTCCTGGTTGATGAATACTCAAGATACACTTGGGTCATTTTCTTTTAGACCAAATCAGATGCTACCACAGAAATCATTGCCTTCATCAAAAGAGAAGAACTTCATAAAGGCAACAAGGTCAAGCAACTTAGAAGTGATCATGGTACTGAGTTTAAGAACTCAGTATTAGCAGATTTCAGTGAAGACAAAGGAATTGTACAAAACTTCTTTGCAGCCTACACACCACAACAAAATGGTGTTGTAGAAAGGAAAAATAGAACATTGATTGAAGCTGCAAAAACTTTGTTATGCCATGCTGGACTGGCACTGAGCTTCTGGGCTGAAGCTGTAAACTAAGCTAACGTTACACAGAATAGAGCCACAATAGTCCAGATACACCACAAGACTCCTTATGAGTTATATCATGTCAGGGTTCCTAATGTGGATTATTTCCACATTTTTGGTAGTAAATGTTTTTTACTCAGTACTAAACAAAATCTCATCAAATTTGCTCCCAAATCAAATGAAGGTGTGTTCATGGGTTATTCACCACACTCCAAGGCTTTCAGAGTGTTCATTATATCTACAAAGGTGATTGAAGAATCCATCCATGTTACTTTTGATGAAAACCCAGATGTGCATTCTACATCAGCAAAGGAGGACATAAGTGGTCTAGAAACCTTATGTATTCCAGAAACCTCCAATGCTGACCAGCCCAAGTCTCACCCATACTATGTTGAACATGGTATGAGTGGTACTAATCAATCCAGAACTCAAAATAATCCTGGTGCAATAAATACTGAGGTTCCCATTACTGAGAACCCCAATACTGAGTTCCCAAACATTGATCTGAACAACTCCACGTATGAAGAAGGTGAAACATCCAGCACTTCCCAAGAATCCACGTCAGATCTGCAAAATGAAGAAGAAAAGCAACCTGAAATGTCTAATACTGAACAACATTCAGATCAGTATCAGACAGACAACACCCAGTCCAATAAGATATTGTTGACCTTGCTTCAAATTCTCCCTTAGGAAACAATCTAAGAGAACACATAGACCATCCTCACTCAAATATTATTGGTCCAATTGAACAAGGTGTCCAAACAAGAAGGAAGTTAGCCTTTGAACCTCAAGCCACTGCCAATTTTAGTTTCTTCTCAAGTTTTATGTCTACCATGGAACCAAAGAAAGCTGATGAAGCTTTATTAGATGAAGACTAGGTAGAAGATATGCAAGAAGAGCTTACAGAATTTGAAAGAAATAAGGTATGGAACTTAGTACCACCCCTACTGGCAAAACTATAATTGGTACTAAGTGGGTGTTCAGAAACAAAATGGACAAGGATGGTGTTGTAATCAGAAACAAGGCAAAACTGGTTTCTCAGGGTTACAGGAAAGAAGAAGGCATTGACCATGATGAAACTTTTGTTCCAGTTGCAAGAATTGAAGCTATTAGGCTGTATCTTGCATATGCAGCTTTTATGAACTTCATGGTTTATCAGATGGATGTCAAGAGTGTGTTCCTGAATGGAAAACTGCAAGAGGAAGTTTATGTTAAACAACCCCTAGGTTTTTTTGATTCTAAATTTCCTAGTTATGTTTTCAAGCTTGATAAAGCTCTATATGGGCTCAAACAAGCTCCAAGAGCCTGGTATGATACCCTGTCTGAGTACCTACTCGAAAATAAATTTACACGAGGTAAAATTGATAAAAATCTATTTTCAAAAGGGAAAGGGTCTGACATCTTACTCATTCAGATATATGTTGATGATATTATCTATGGCTCCACTGACAAATCTATGTGTGGTTGGTTTGCTAAGATAATGTCATCTCCGTATCAGATGAGCATGATGGGAGAACTTACTTACTTTCTTGGTTTACAAGTTGATCAAAAGCCTGATGGCACATTTATAAACCAAAGTAAGTATGTGCATGACATGCTAAAAAAATACAAATTTGAAAATTTATCTTCCATGCACACTCCTAAGGGTACTCAGGATAAAATAAGTAAGGATGAGACTGGTAAGCCAGTATGTCAGTCCCCATACCGAGGTATGATTGGTTCTTTACTTTACTTAACAGCTAGCAGGCCTGATCTCATGTTTGCAACATGTTTGTGTGCTCGGTATCAGGCTGATCCTAAGGAATCACATATGAAAGCTGTTAAGCGTATCTTTCAGGTACTCCTAACATGGGTCTTTGGTATCCCAAAGACTCAGACTTTGACCTTGAAGGGTATACAGATGCAGATTTGAAGGTTGCAGGTTGGACAGAAAAAGCACAAGTGGAGGATGTCAATTCCTTTGTGGAAGATTGGTTGGTTGGTCATCCAAGAAACAAAATTCAGTAGCAACTTCCACAGTAGAAGCAAAATATGTTGATGCAGGAAGTTGTTGTGCTCAACTCTTATGGATGCAATATCAACTTATGGACTATGGGTGCAACTTTCAAAAAACACCCATTCATTGTGATAATAAGAGTACTATTGCTATCACTGAGAACCCAGTCCATCACTCAAGAAAAAAGCACATTGATATCAGACACCACTTTATTCGAGATAATGTGGAAAAGGGTAAAGTTGAGGTAGATTTCGTTCCAACAGAGGACCAATTGGCTGATGTGTTTACTAAACCTCTCTCTGAAGAAAGGTTTATGTATCTACTAGGACAATTGGGCATGCTGAACACTTAAAACTTCTCAAAAAAAAATTTTAATACTCTCTGCTCAGTATTACTTCTAATACTGACCAGCTCAGTATTACTTCTAATACTGACCAGCTCAGTATCACTCTTCTGGTTTATCAAAATTAAATAATTTTTATTTATTATTAATTTATAGGTTAAATTAAATGTTTTTATAATTAAAAAAAAATTAATTTAATTTTTTTTTAACTCGATATTGGACATCCTAGAGTGTTAAAACTTATTCTAACCATCATACTTCCCAACGGTAACCTTTCTTAATAGGAAAGTTATCGTTGGAACAGGATAAGGCTGTCATTTCAGCCGGTTTAACTTCCAATACTGTAATTATTTCCTTTTTACTATAAATAACCGTTTGCCTTCTCATTTTAAAATCTTTTAACAGTTATTCATTCTAAAATTCTCCAATTCTCTCTGCGATTTCTACTCTTATTTTGCAAGCAAAACACTTCCCGATTCGTAATTCACAGATAAAAATGGCAAATTTCCAGTTCGTCGCACTGAATGATGCACCAGTGAAGGATTTTCAACGTGATGAACTTCCTAAATTCTCTAGGAACAACGTCAAGCATCTCCGAGAGCAATATACCATGCAATGGTATGCAAGTTCTGGTACACTGCAACAATTGACTCACCTGATATGATTGCAGGATGGGTCATTAGAGAACAACGAAGGGCGTTCATTTCAACAGCAATCATTAGAGAAACACTTCGTTTGCCCGCTCATGCACTGTAGGAAGAATTCGTTGATCGTGTTACTGCTATCAGTATTGCCTCTCCTAGGCAGACAGCACACAACGGGCATAATCAAGAGGCATGAATTTGGCAATGTGGGGGATTATGATTTCCACAATAATCCGATGTATGATCCACAAAACAGGAGCTCTTGATCAAATTAATGACTTTGGGATGCAGCTGGTATATGCTATGTACCACAACAGGTAGATAGCCTATGCAAGATGGATATTCAATGAGTTGGCCTCTCTTGTTCAAGCCAGACTCTGAGCTCCTAATGTTCCGTTTTGCAGGTTTCTATCACTTATCTTTCAGCACTCAATGCCCAATGCTATGTATGATGATTTTGATAGCATTAGAGTTGATATTCCTCCAATTCATGAGAGGATATATTTTCATCAACCAAAGGTAGATGAACCACCACTCAGTGCTACTATGTTAGCCATTGCTCAGGCTCACATAGATGATGAAGATGATTCTGGTACTGAATCAACAGCAGACATTGATGGTGATGAGGATAATGATGATGATAATGGTGGTGGTAATGATAATAAAGATGTTGAGATGCTGGATGCTCAACCAGTACAAGAGCCAGTGCAGCCTATCATTCCACAACATGAACAGGATCCTGATGCTCCTCATACTGCATTAGAACCTGATACTGAGTCACCAGAAGTACAACCTCTTATTCTAAGGAGAAGAAGAAGAAGCTTGACTGTGACAACCCAAAAAAAAATTTGGTTATTTAATTCGACGGTTATTGTAACCCTAATAGTGTCCAAGAACCCTAAAATAATTTACTCGCATTTATATTTAACGAAGGACCCTAATATCATTTATGATATCAATTAGATTACATTTAAGTTTGGTGAAACCCTAAGAATCATGTTTCATCAGTCAAAATCATCATATGCATTCATCACTTTTGTTGCATTAAATCATCGATCAGTTAGTTAGAGAGTTGGTGACACAAAATAATTATAAATTAAACTAAAAATAATAATAATAAAATCAATTTATATTTAAAGCATTTATATTTAACGAAGGACCCTAATATCATTTATGATATCAATTAGATTACATTTAAGTTTGGTGAAACCCTAAGAATCATGTTTCATCAGTCAAAATCATCATATGCATTCATCACTTTTGTTGCATTAAATCATCGATCAGTTAGTTAGAGAGTTGGTGACACAAAATAATTATAAATTAAACTAAAAATAATAATAATAAAATCAATTTAAATTTAAAGCTTTCATATATGAAGGCGTGACAACCTCCTCAAGATACTTAAATTACCCATATCTATTTCTAGCTAAATTCATTGTATTTATTTTTTCTAATTTAATACTTACCCATTGATACCAACTAGCAATCCTTATAAATTTAAAAAGTCAAATCTTGTTTAATACCCACCACTAATAACGATTTCTTTTAATTTTAATTTTGGGAAACAATAATTATTTATGCATTATAATAAGTAAGGGCTTGCTATACCATCAATTATTTTATTGCTATTTATTGTACCTAAATATACTAGCAAATCAAAATGAAAGTTTCCTAAACCCATTTCATCTTTTAAGTTCGGTCGTCTGCTCCATCATATTAAACCAGAAGAAAACCCATCATCTTTACCTTTTAAATCTCAACAGCCTATTTAAATCCACCACCACCTTCTTCTCCATTTGTTATACTGGCGCCTGTTCTTGAACTCCGGCGACCGAGACATAAACCTTCCGGTGATACAGACAACGTAAGCAAACAATGCCGGCGAACCGCAGGCAACTCCGGCGACCATCTCCGTTACTTTCTCTTTCTGCGAAGGTATATATCCTTGAATCTTTCATAACTCGTTTTTTTTTTATTCCGGTCCCCAGCTCCGGTGTTCCACCGTTTTTTTCTGTTCGGTCAACGTATTGGACAGCCCAACAAATATATTAAAAACCAAATCCAACCCAAACATCCCTCTGATCGTTGATGTGTTCCAGCCCAAGTTTTTTTTTATTATTTATTTAATAAAATCCAAATTTTGTTTAATAGAAATAAAATCAGATTTGTTTTAAATAAGATGTTATTCTATTGAAATCAGATTTATTTAACTAAATATGTAATATTTTATTTCATATGTTAACTTATGTCCGAAAGGGATTTTTAATAATTATTTAATAAATGTTTAATTACTTAACCATTTAATCATTATTATTTAAAGGAGTTTTATTAATAAATAATTTAAATTATTTAACCATTTATTATTCAATTATTATTTATTTAATTAATTAATGATTTACCAAATAATCTAATTAATATATGATTATTTAATTTTATGATATTTTATTTACCCATTGTACAAATGATTATTTAATTTATAGTAAGGTAAATCAATTCATCCGTATTAGAAACTCAAACCAAATGCAATCTGAATACAAATGTAAATGATTAAGTATCACCAACATATTGTTCATTTTGTTATCTTTGGTTGCATATAGGAAGCTAGTCAATTGTTTGGAACCATCATCTCATTTAGTTGAATCATTTGGAAGCTTTGCATCAGGTGAGTCCACAGCCCCACTTTTTATTGTATTTTTATATACTATTTTACAACAGGGGTGAAAAACATACAAAATCACTTTTACTATTCATATTTTATTGTGATGATACATTACTCAGAACATGACATTCAGTCCTTTATGCTTGAACTAAGACAAGATGTAGTGACATTGGTAGATGCCTACATACTGTAACCATTAGCTAGTAGCGACTAGACCCTGGATATGCAGATAGTACTATCGACAGATACTCACCCTCCCACATTTGTTTGATCAGTTTAAACTGTCTACCGAACTGTCATGGGAGTGCATATCTTAGATTCAGTAACATCATTTAGGAGTTGTAGTTTGGTTATGGGCTTAGGGTCGACATTTTTGTAGGACCCAACCACCCATATATTGTTTAATAAAATCGATAAAGACAAGATCATATACGTCATACGATTATTCTTATTAAGCACAAACGTATAAAATGTGTTCTTGGTTGCGGAATAACCAAGAACACTCCACAAAGTGTTACATTTTAGAATTGGGTTACCGGTGATCCACACAAGTGATCAACCGGGATCCAAAAGGATACTTAAAAACTAAAGACTAAACCTCTATTTACAATGTATAGAGGTTTTACAATTAACCATATTCTATATGTAACTCCCAATTCTAATAAGTGCATCCCTTGATTAAAGGGATTTGATTCATTACTCA
This sequence comes from Calendula officinalis, assembly GCA_963853835.1. Classification (NCBI taxonomy): domain Eukaryota; kingdom Viridiplantae; phylum Streptophyta; class Magnoliopsida; order Asterales; family Asteraceae; genus Calendula; species Calendula officinalis. Next base: position 51,319,671 of record OY970825.1, read on the forward strand.
AATAAGGAATGCACCATTCACGGACTGGTCGGTCCGTGTACTCAGTATGAGACTGAGCTATACCGACCAACTCGGTATGAGACTGAGCTATACCGACCAACTCGGTATGAGACTGAACTATACCGACCAACTCGCTATGTGGAGCTCGGTCCGTGAACTCGGTATCACCTCATACTGACCAACTCAGTATGACCAGATACCGACCAACTCGGTATGAGATGAGTTTCACTAAGATTATTTATATAAGTTAAACTTATATATTCCTTTGTTCATCAGATTCACAAAGTAATAGGTTAGACCGGGTTTTCTACCCTAACAACCTCCCCCTATCTGATGATAACAAATGAATATGTTTAACCTAATAAATAATAACGATCTTGTCTTGTATGGTCTTCTTTTTGAGATCTTTTCATATTCTTTATTCACTAAGTACTTCAAGAAAATATATATCACACTAACTTTTCTCCCCTACAATCATTGACTCCTTTCTCAAACTGTCCGGTAGATTTGAATTGTAATGAAACATCACTAAGGAATCATTCAATTAGTAGATTTCCTCAGTTTGAAATGATTCAAATGATTGTAAAATAATGTGTGACACGTACCCCCTTGAATAACTTAGCATGAACATCTTAGCTTAAAAGAACTTTAGCTTCATATAAAGAAAACACATATCACATTGTGTTTTCTCCCCCTGAATCAGAGTCATCTCCTTAAACTGTTCGGTATATTTTATCTTTGACTTGAAACATCACTAATGAATCAATCAACTTATAGATTTCCTCAGTTTAAGATGATTTCTTATGACTAAAAGGAGAAAAATATGTGAAACATACTCACTTGTATAATTCAGCATTCAGAATTTCATTTCTCTAAATTTGCAGCAACTTCAAAAAATCATATCTCCATGTAGAATCTTCTGATCATTATGATTTTTTTACACAACATACCTATACCTGTCTTCAACATCATATCCAAAAATCATAAGGATCCAACGGTTGAAACGATCACAGCAGTCTCATACTGACCACTCAGTATGACACACTCAGTATCAGAAAACCAGCAACTTTGAAAATATGTATCTCTCAATATATGTTCCTGATCAGTCTGAAATTTTGATACCGAGTAAATGTATGTGTTATGGATATCATATCCAAAATGCATGAAGATTCAACGGTTACAAAAGATATAATAGCCGTTTTATCACAGTTGCGCAGAATTAAAAACATACCATAAATATTCGTCAATGATCTTCAAAAATATATATCTCTTAATTAACAATTCCTTTTGAAGATCTGAACGGTGAAAACATTAAACACATTATGGTGAACCTTCAGTCAAAATTTCGCGCTCATTCGTTGTTTGAAGAAGGAGAGCCAATTTTTCTTCCATGGCTGCCCAGCAGGTAAGGAATAAAAAACAAAATATATGACCTGATGCGCCTACCATATCGCTCTACGCGAATCTTCAAATACAAAACTGAACGGTCAGATTGTGTGTCTATGTGTTGAGAACCTCCTGTTCAAATTTCACACATATTCGACTGTTAACGAAGGAGATCCGGCATTTCTTCTACCCGTGCGCAGAAAATGACGAAATTCTGCATAGTTCTTCTTTATGAAAAGACTTGATCTTCAACAATATATAGGGTTAAAAGATCATCAAAGTTGTAGATAACTTTGAACCGCTCTGATACCAATTGTAGGACCCAACCACCCATATATTGTTTAATAAAATCGGTAAAGACAAGATCATATACGTCATACGATTATTCTTATTAAGCACAAACGTATAAAATGTGTTCTTGGTTGCGGAATAACCAAGAACACTCCACAAAGTGTTACATTTTAGAATTGGGTTACCGGTGATCCACACAAGTGATCAACCAGGATCCAAAAGGATACTTAAAAACTAAAGACTAAACCTCTATTTATAATGTATAGAGGTTTTACAATTAACCCTATTCTATATGTAACTCCCAATTCTAATAAGTGCATCCCTTGATTAAAGGGATTTGATTCATTACTCAAATAAGGAATGTACCATTCACGGACTGGTCGGTCCGTGTACTCAGTATAAGACTGAGCTATACCGACCAACTCGGTATGAGACTGAGCTATACCGACCAACTCGGTATGAGACTGAACTATACCGACCAACTCGCTATGTGGAGCTCGGTCCGTGAACTCGGTATCACCTCATACTGACCAACTCAGTATGACCAGATACCGACCAACTCGGTATGAGACGAGTTTCACTAAGATTATTTATATAAGTTAAACTTATATATTCCTTTGTTCATCAGATTCACAAAGTAATAGGTTAGACCGGGTTTTCTACCCTAACAATTTTAACTCATGGGCCTTGCAAACCTTTGGGGGATATCAGTTCATGTTAATTTTTAATATCCTTTCTAGGATATCAGATTACTATATTTTTAATATCTTTTTTTAGGATATCAATTTACACATATTTTAATATCTTTTTGAGGATATCAATTTATACAATTTTATTAAATTATTTTACAGGTCTCTACATGCTAAACATCATTTCAATATTGCCTTTAGGCAAATCATTTTCAAACGTCATATCATCACAACATTTTTAGCCTTGATGGCTCACAAACATTTTAGATAACTCAAAACACTCTTTAAACCTGTGGATTCACTCAACAATTTTTGTTGATCATTTTACTTATATTTTTCAGGTAATTCATTGAAGCATGAGTCTTAGTAGCATTGTATCATGAGCATGCATATTGTCAAGATGCCACGAACGTCTTTTCATTTCCAAACATTAACTTTTACCTTTAATCGTTTTCAATTACATTAAATTTTGAGATGTACTTTAATTGAAATATTAATTGAAGTTTTTAAACATTTATTGTTTACGATAATCATAGTTGTGTTACTCATTAATGTTACATACCGTTCTTCCGCAAATGATTTAATACTAAAAAATCATTTTTGGCGGGGTGTGACAGAATGGTATCAGAGCAATGGTTATAGTGAATTAGCGAGTCTAATCTATAACTACAAAAAGATTTTGGGTCAAAACGTTTTCGTGGCATCAAAAGTCTCATTCATATAAAGTTGCATTTCATTTAGAGTTTCATTTTATATATGCTTGCATTTCATATAGAGTTACATTGCTTACACAATTGCATCATATTTTATTCACTTGGCATATACCTTAGAATTAGGTCGCTTGGCTTACATTTACATTAGATAGATTAATTGCACTTCATTTATCACGTACACAAAATCAAGCACTCGAGAATTTCTACAAAACGTATATATAACATCCCCAAAATCAGGGGAAATTCAAAAGTTCTTTTTTTAAAATAAATAAAATAATCATTTTCCCCAAAAGTACAAGTAAACAACCGGTCCCTTCTCTAAAATGGAAATTGGGCTCATCAATTAAATATGATTCGGCCTTGGCCCTCTGGCCGTCCTCCCGCACTTGCCAAAACACTTGCTCAATTAAAACTCGGAAGTCTAACTTCGGGATAACTAATACTCGTAACTAATGAATCCTGAACGTCACACATTTAATTAGTTCGATTAAGCTCACAATAAATGCACATAACACAACATCACAATTTATCTCACAATTAATTATACCCCAGTTAAATAACTCTCTAATTATTTTCTCGTTTGTCATAAAAATTTCGTCATTACTTTATTTTATTTTTTTTAACTTTCCTCAATTTTGCAACTCATAGCATTTTAATTCTTAATTCACTTAATATTTTTTCTCATTTCAGTAACCATTCTCGAATCAATAATTATTCCATTAAGCGTAATATTTGATGACATTCATTTTAATAATTTAACTCAATAATTCCCTTAATTAAATTTTAATATCTGCTCATAAATAAAATTTTCTCATTGGATTCATTTTAATAATTTATTCGTGTAGTTTGATTTACCAGTTCTCCATTAGTCTAAATCTTTATATTTTACCTTTATTATGATAACTTACTCATTTAACTCATAAATAAATTTTCATTACTCCAATTTCATAATTTCTCATAATTTATATAATTATAGTACGTACTACTTCTCATTTCCACCATTACTCTAGATTTATGAACTTCTTACAACTTGATAATTATATCATCACATGAAATTAATTATTCTCAATTATCCTTATAAATTCTCCAATCATACGCATATATATCTCGCTCAGAAATACAATTTAATTGGTCAATCCACTTATTATTTATCTCTTTTACTTATTTCAGTAATTACTCTGGATTTAATACTTACTCAAGAATATATAATACTAAACACAATAATTTGGTTCAATAACTTTCTCGATTGAATTTAAAAATTTCTCATAATCACGTTTTTCTGATTTAACTTGACTTGAACAATTCATAATAAATTCTCATATTTTAATAACCTATTTTTATCTCATTATATTCTTACATGAATAATTTCTCGATTAATTAGTCACTCTATCACTTTCTAGCTAGTTATATGAACATATATGCTCATAACAATTATAATTAACACATAACAAAAATTTTCTCTTGGTAATCCTCTTAATTTACTCCAACTCGTATAAGAGCAATAAATATATTGGATAATCTACTATAAAACAAAAGGTATAATGACACAACATTAGGCGTCTTCATACAAGAAATCACTATTACACATGCACTACATACATTTCTCTTTATATACATTTATCATTCAATTGACATTGTTCAAAAAAAAAACAAAAAAATAAAATAAAATCATTATATATAGTGAAATAGAATCATTATATATAGTGAAGTAGTTATCCAATGTTTTGAATGCCCAACTGACTATACTAAGTTCCCTTTAAAGCATTGCTTTCTTTTGACCACCGTTCAAATCAAGTTACCATCAAAATTGTTTTTTTTTTTTTTTTTTTGTTTGTGTTTTCACCTCTCCTCTCGAGACAATTAAGTTATCTTTTTAATTCTAAATTTTATTTAACATAAAACTAGAATATATTTATTCTATAATTCCATTCTTTTTAGTAATTTACAAAACTACAATTGTTTTGTCACATAAGTGAGTTCATATATTTTATATTATTTATCCAATGAATTTATAGTCATTTTTTGAGCAATTTATATAATTGAGTTTTTAATAAAATGATTCAAGTATGTTGTATTGTATTCATTTTTTGGCGAATAAGAGCTTTAAAGAAATAAATGGCAAAAGTATTCGATTGATTTGTTTTGGATGACAAATTTGTTTTTTTTATAATGTCTTGTAGAGAATATACATGTTTTAAAAATTTACTATAACCTTAGATAGAATTACGTGTCTTTGAATCCCGCTGCATCGCGCGGACCCGACAATCCTCGTTACAAATCAATTACTGAAACACTACTAAAATTTAATAAATTTTTAACGTAGCGGTACTTCCATGATTTTAGATACAGTATTAACAAAATAACATTGCTAAATATCATTTTCAAAAAGTGATAAATAAAAGTTGCTAAAAGTCGTTTCATATTAAAATAAGAGTTAAGTCACTTCATCATCTCTTCCAAACAAATATCAAGAATGGTGAAGTAGGAATACCAGATATGGTTTAAAATATACTCCTTTTTCTCTCATCAATTCCAAATTAATATTCTATATAATATTTATCCAACAATAAATCATCACCGCTTCCCTCTGCTGACCATATTATTGTTTACACATTTAGGTTTTCGATTCAATTTCCGTAACAACGTATAAATACTAAATACATCTTCTTGTTGATCGCTTTATATATTTCTGTCATGGACTATCCCTCACGTGCATATCATCAAATTATAAATAAGGTTATGAAGTGACAATGATGAAGAAACATTGTATTATTGTATTATAAAAACGGGTGGCCAACGTGTTTATAATTATATAATAGAATGTGGAATTATTAAAGTCACGGATTAATACAACAAACCAATGAATCATTAACCATCATCACAAATAAGAAACCTAATTAAATGAAAAATATCCACACCTTGTTCTCGACGTTTAACCTATTATTACATTTTTTTTAAATTTCGGGACGAAATTCTTTTTAACAGTGATCGTATGTGACAACCCAAAAAAAAATTTGGTTATTTAATTCGACGGTTATTATAACCCTAATAGTGTCCAAGAACCCTAAAATAATTACTCGCATTTATATTTAACGAAGGACCCTAATATCATTTATGATATCAATTAGATTACATTTAAGTTTGGTGAAACCCTAAGAATCATGTTTCATCAGTCAAAATCATCATATGCATTCATCACTTTTGTTGCATTAAATCATCGATCAGTTAGTTAGAGAGTTTGGGACACAAAATAATTATAAATTAAACTAAAAATAATAATAATAAAATCAATTTAAATTTAAAGCTTTCATATATGAAGGCGTGACAACCTCCTCAAGATACTTAAATTACCCATATCTATTTCTAGCTAAATTCATTGTATTTATTTTTTCTAATTTAATACTTACCCATTGATACCAACCAGCAATCCTTATAAATTTAAAAAGTCAAATCTTGTTTAATACCCACCACTAATAACGATTTCTTTTAATTTTAATTTTGGGAAACAATAATTATTTATGCATTATAATAAGTAAGGGCTTGCTATACCATCATTAATTTTATTGCTATTTATTGTACCTAAATATACTAGCAAATCAAAATGAAAGTTTCCTAAACCCATTTCATCTTTTAAGTTCGGTCGTCTGCTCCATCATATTAAACCAGAAGAAAACCCATCATCTTTACCTTTTAAATCTCAACAGCCTATTTAAATCCACCACCACCTTCTTCTCCATTTGTTATACTGGCGCCTGTTCTTGAACTCCGGCGACCGAGACATAAACCTTCCGGTGATACAGACAACGTAAGCAAACAATGCCGGCGAACCGCAGGCAACTCCGGCGACCATCTCCGTTACTTCCTCTTTTTGCGAAGGTATATATCCTTGAATCTTTCATAACTCGTTTTGTTTTTTTGTTTTATTCCGGTCCCCAGCTCCGGTGTTCCACCGTTGTTTCTGTTCGGTCAACGTATTGGACAGCCCAACAAATATATTAAAAACCAAATCCAACCCAAACATCCCTCTGATCGTTGATGTGTTCCAGCCCAAGTTTTTTTTATTATTTATTTAATAAAATCCAAATTTTGTTTAATAGAAATAAAATCAGATTTGTTTTAAATAAGATGTTATTCTATTGAAATCAGATTTATTTAACTAAATATGTAATATTTTATTTCATATGTTTATTTAACTAAATATATAATATTTTATTTCATATGTTAACTTATGTCCGAAAGGGATTTTTAATAATTATTTAATAAATGTTTAATTACTTAACCATTTAATCATTATTATTTAAAGGAGTTTTATTAATAAATAATTTAAATTATTTAACCATTTATTATTCAATTATTATTTATTTAATTAATTAATGATTTACCAAATAATCTAATTAATATATGATTATTTAATTTTATGTTATTTTATTTACCCATTGTACAAATGATTATTTAATTTATAGTAAGGTAAATCAATTCATCCGTATTAGAAACTCAAACCAAATGCAATCCGAATACAAATGTAAATGATTAAGTATCACCAACATATTGTTCATTTTGTTATCTTTGGTTGCATATAGGAAGCTAGTCAATTGTTTGGAACCATCATCTCATTTAGTTGAATCATTTGGAAGCTTTGCATCAGGTGAGTCCACAGCCCCACTTTTTATTGTATTTTTATATACTATTTTACAACAGGGGTGAAAAACATACAAAATCACTTTTACTATTCATATTTTATTGTGATGATACATTACTCAGAACATGACATTCAGTCCTTTATTCTTGAACTAAGACAAGATGTAGTGACATTGGTAGATGCCTACATACTGTAACCATTAGCTAGTTGCGACTAGACCCTGGATATGCAGATAGTACTATCGACTGAGACTCACCCTCCCACATTTGTTTGATCAGTTTTAACGGTCTACCGAACCGTCATGGGAGTGCATATCTTAGATTCAGTAACATCATTTTGGAGCTGTAGTTTGGTTATGGGCTTAGGGTCGACATTTTAATTCATGGGCCTTGCAAACCTTTGGGGGATATCAGTTCATTTTAATTTTTAATATCCTTTCTAGGATATCAGATTACTATATTTTTAATATCCTTTTTTTTTAGGATATCAATTTACACATATTTTAATATCTTTTTGAGGATATCAATTTATACAATTTTATTAAATTATTTTACAGGTCTCTACATGCTAAACATCATTTCAATATTGTCTTTAGGCAAATCATTTTCAAACATCATATCATCACAACATTTTTAGCCTTGATGGCTCACAAACATTTTAGATAACTCAAAACACTCTTTAAACCTGTGGATTCACTCAACAATTTTTGTTGATCATTTTACTTATGTTTTTCAGGTAATTCATTGAAGCATGAGTCTTAGTAGCATTGGATCATGAGCATGCATATTGTCAAGATGCCACGAACGTCTTTTCATTTCCAAACATTAACTTTTACCTTTAATCGTTTTCAATTACATTAAATTTTGAGATGTACTTTAATTGAAATATTAATTGAAGTTTTTAAACATTTATTGTTTACGATAATCATAGTTGTGTTACTCATTAATGTTACTTCCCGTTCTTCCGCAAATGATTTAATACTATAAAATCATTTTTGGCGGGGTGTGACATTGACTCCAGTATTGATGGGGGCCCTATCATCAGAAGATGTGCAGCACACACAAGTTCCTTCATTAACTGCATCACTTGAAGAGCAGAACTTAGTTTCTGCAACTGCAACCCTTCCAGGTCCTGAACCAGACCCTATTGCTAAACAAATTGAGGAACCTCATGTTCCTCTTGATGTGGAGATCCAATACGAGCAACAAACACTGGAAGGTACTCAACCAAGAAGCCAAGTAGGTCCTGAGGGTGTTGGAGGCTCAAATCAACACACAAATGATCCAGCACCGACCTCTGAAGATGGGAGAAGGGAATCTGAAAAAGTCTTAGGTATGAATTTCTGTAAAACCTTAAACTTCTATATATATATAAAATTTTCACCCATAAAGACCAAGTATTAGCCAGTACCAACTCAATACTGACCAAAGTCTCAAACGATCTTTCAAATATATTTCCTATTATGGCCAACATAGTTAGCCCACTGCTACTATGCAACATTCATACACTGAGCACTCAATTGATCACTGTCAGTCTACAGTTGTCTCATCATTTAAAGAGACAATGGTGGTTGATGTCACACTGACACCCACTGTTGCTGCTTGAATCATGTCCAACTTATTTTTCAGTTGGATCACATGATTTAAGAAGTGATCACAAACCCATAAGCCACAGTAGCCAAATATTTCCATGGGTCTTAGGCACATTTCTGTTATCACTCTAACACCGAGTGATAAACATTGAAAATAATAAGAAGCACATCCCAGGCTTCGATTTCCCAAACCCAAAATCTTTTCAGAAAATGTGACTTATCCTACACTGATCCACTAAATTCACACTCACTTTTTACTGAAAATTTCTTACACATGCTTTACACAAGTCCACAATATTTCATCATGAACCAGATGAAATACAAACTTCACAATTCTGTTTAAATGATTATAGAGTTAAACAACAACACAATTCTATTTGATAAACCTTTCATTACTAACCAGTTTTCTTTTTTTTTTTTTCTTTCTTTAGCACCATCTGTGCAGGGTATTCCGGCATCACAGGCTCAAGAAGAACAGGTGACCCTGCAAACAATCATGTAGCTGATCATGGCCATAGAGAACACTCAGAACAATATTCTAGCCAGGATGAACACCATGAGTAGTGAAATTGACTCACTAAAATAGTCAGTGGCACTACTCCAACAGCAACATCAACCTCCACCGACTCCACAATCAACACGGTGGAGACAATGAAGATGAAGGTGGGGATGATAATGAGCCAAGGAAATCACCCTCCAATGCTGATCCTGAGGGTGATACTGATGTTGCCACCGAGCCTATGCCCTCCCGTACCCAAGATGATCCAGAAGGGGACATAGGTGGTGATACTAAACCTCTTCCTTCCCCATCAAATGATAACAAAAAGGGGGAGAAGAGACAAAGAGAAGGTATGGTTGATCTACCTGAGCCATCTGCTCAGGGGGAGAAAAGAAGAAAGTTGAATCAAGATCAACCTCCACAGCAACAACAACAACATCAACAACTAATCCATATTGAACCACTCCGGTTTAGGTATGAAAGGAGAAGATAAAGAGGAAGGTCAGTACTACAACAACTTGAAGAACTCTCTGAGCCATCTACTCAGGGGGAGATTAACACTGACCAACTTTAGCAAATTGATACTGAGCCATCTGCTCCAGAAGAGAACAATTTGCAGATAGTACTCTACAGGCCATTCATCTGGCCTATTTCTGATGATGAAGATGAAGACCCAAATCCAGTGCCAAATCAAAACTTTCTTAACTATGCACTGGATATGGCAGAACAAGAAAGCTCTTCATCATCATCCTCCGATGATGAAGAGCCAGAAGAGCCTCAAGACTATCTGGTTACCAGAAGAAGAAGACCACCCACAAGAAGACTTATAAATGTGGTCCTCACTTCTTCTGAATGAAGTGAGGAACCTGCTCCTTTAATTACAAGACCAAGAAGACCTGTCCATACTGTGGACAGTGATACTGAGCAAGTTCCAAGATTTACTCGCCAACAACTTTGTGACGAAAAGGAAAGATTTTTATATGCACAAGAGTTGGGGGTCAAAGAAGAACCGGATACCGACCCAAATACTGATACTCCTGGTCCATTTCACATAGTTACAAGAAAGGGTCCAGACCATATTCAACATTATTGGAATATGGTTGCTTCTCGGACTCGGTATAAGGAGAACAGGAAGGAGTTCTTGAAGACCAAGGCATTTCCAAATGTGAGGGGAATACACTGGCTAAACCTTGATGTCAATAAAGTGAAAGTGTAGTCCAAAGAAGGAAGAATTGTTATCACCTGCACTGGCTTAATCAGTCCTCCCATGAAGATCTTTCTTCATGGTATTTAGAGAATTGGTCTTCAAGACTGGGTGAAGATCACAAGAGCGGTCAAAGAGCTTCCAAAAAGATCAACAAATGCTCAGATAGTCTTGGATGAAATCTGTGCAGTATCCGATGTGTATTATGAGAAGGGACTACTCCATGAGGTGGAGTATAGGGCACTCAGTGTAATGACTGAAGCATACTCAAACAACATACCTGAGTGCCTCCATACATACAAATTTTTTCAGAAGTACCCTCTTCCTCCTAAGCTTGTATTTCAGGATCAAAAAAGTGTCATATATCCAAGCTCTAGATATATGTACATTGACTCAGAGGATAAGGAGTGCTTCATCTCTGAAGCAGATCTGCCAAGGGCCCATATCCGTCATCTGGTGGGACTGAAATGGATGATAACCAAGAAGGAGGACTCTTGGTTCAGAAAGAAGATCGTTGCAGTGCTAAATAGCAGAAGGGATGAACTGAGGAAAAGAGAAGAGTTCATCCACATCAAGCAAGAGGTCTTCTATGAGCAGTAATCCATTAACAGCAGATGAAGAAGAAGATTCAGCTGTTAGATGAAGAAGAAGATTTGAAAATCTTCTTATTTATTTATTTATTTTTTATTCCTTCTCTTTGTATTATTGTCTTGTTATCATTAGATAGGGGGAGATTGTTAAGGCAAAACGCCTTACCCCTTTAGGATCTTAAGATAACAAGACAACCTAGCCTAGCTTAGATTAGATTGTAGAAAATTAGCTAAGTCTCGGTGTGATACCGAGTAGGCAGTATTGGCCACTCAGTATCAAAACTCAGTATTGGAAATCCAATACTGAGTGGAAGGACTGAGTTAGATTCTCAGATGTAACTGACTAGATCAAATCCCTTGATCTTAGTCATTTTCCTTGTCCTGTCCTTCCATTACTCCTTTGCCCATCTTGTAAGAACTCTATATCACTATAAATAGAGATCACTTGGCAAAGGAGTACTCACCAATTTACACGTTCATTTTCATATCCTTTGTAATTGTTAAGTGGTCTTGTATTTCCGCTACAAGTCACACTTTGTGGAATAATATACGTTTTACTAAATTACTGTGTTCATCACCTTAATTGTCTTAAGTAAATTATAATCTAACAATTAGCAAACAAACCAGGGTTGTTGTGACCTAACAAGGATGCTAGTCCAAGAATGCAAGCAAGAAGAGGCAAAAACACTTGAGAGTATATGGAGAGGGGGCAGCCGAATGAGAGGGAAGAAGTGAGGGATTTGGATACCCTAATCTTCTTTAATAACTTCCCATAAACCAATTAGTTTATTTTCATTCTAGTCCCTTGACTTTTGTTCCTTCTATATTGCTTACAATTAAGTTTCAGTATTAACAATTAATATTAAACTATATAATTCATACAAGCTAGTAGCTTATATATTAATAAACAATGTAATTACCCTAATTACACTATGTATCTAATGGTGTTAAGTGTTTAAGTGTGTGACCCTTTAGGCTCACGTACAACTAGCCATATAACTAAATGTTATAAGCGTGAAGCATATTCCAACACCAGGCTCATCAGGTGTCCAGGTCAGGTTGTGGTGTCTCAAATATTGATCACGTGAATGTTGAAGAACTTATTGTTGATCCTCATGATGAAGAAGAAGTTGTTGTTGTGAATCAAATGGTGGAGCGTAAGGGTACTCTCATTCAAGAAACAAACCATGCCGTAAATCCTAATGCTGAGTACCTCTCCCCTGCAACTGATCAGGTTCCAAGAATGCAAGCAAGAAGAGGCAAAAACACTTGAGAGTATATGGAGAGGGGGCAGCCGAATGAGAGGGAAGAAGTGAGGGATTTGGATACCCTAATCTTCTTTAATAACTTCCCATAAACCAATTAGTTTATTTTCATTCTAGTCCATTGCCTTTTGTTCCTTCTATATTGCTTACAATTCAGTTTCAGTATTAACAATTAATATTAAACTGTATAATTCATACAAGCTAGTAGCTTATATATTAATAAACAATGTAATTACCCTAATTACACTATGTATCTAATGGTGTTAAGTGTTGAAGTGTGTGACCCTTTAGGCTCACGTACAACTAGCCATATAACTAAATGTTATAAGCGTGAAGCATATTCCAACACCAGGCTCATCAGGTGTCCATGTCAGGTTGTGGTGTCTCAAATATTGATCACGTGAATGTTGAAGAACTTATTGTTGATCCTCATGATGAAGAAGAAGTTGTTGTTGTGAATCAAATGGTGGAGCGTAAGGGTACTCTCATTCAAGAAACAAACCATGCCGCAAATCCTAATGCTGAGTACCTCTCCCCTGCAACAGATCAGGTTCCAAAACCAGGGCAAACCGACGCACCAGATGGTTCGAGGAACCATGGTGTGCCAGTTGTACGAAATCTCCCTGGTTTTGTGGAAAATTTAATGAAATTTTCAAACAACTTGCACTCTTAACAAGCTACTGTGGGGTCATCAACACCAACATCTAGAATCTAACCAACAATCAGCATATGAAAAACAATGTGCAGGATGTTCTGGCCACTGATCAGCAAAATATTCATAAGGATGTGAATCACAATATGGAAAAATTGATAATCTCATCTCTGCCATTCACAACCTCGCCTCTAGCAATGCTGATCTCTCCTCCATATTCAATCAGATTGAAAAATCAATCAGTGACAGGTTTGAGGAAATATCTTCTCATATCTCTAATCAATTTGTCAGTTACAAGGGTGTTGAGCCACAAATGTATACAGAAAATGTTGCAGCGGTCGTGCCCACTTCTTCACATTTTTAGGGGGAGAAATATGTGCCTCAACAAGTTAAAACGGAGAGGGTCGATGGTAGACCGGCCGAACCTATGGGTAGTGGTGGCAGTGGCTTGGTTCGTGGTGATAATGTCCGTAGTGGTGGTGTGAATTAGAGTTTGTTGAGGACCTCTGAGTGGTATTCAATGACCACTCATGAAAGGAGGTCGAGTAATTTGTTTGAGGAACTTCCTGAAATTAATCTCATTAATCTTGATGGTACTACCAGGATTCCCACACCCCTTCCTCGGTTGTTATATGAAGGACTCCAGCCCAAGCTCCTAAAAGAAAAATCCAAAGTTCATCCCTCGACAATGGAAAAGGCCCTGTTGTTCCCCCTCCCTCCAAGATCAAAAGGCGCAAAAGCTCTATGACTCCCAAAGAAGAGGAAGTCAGAATGACAGCTAGGAGGCTTGGGATGTTGGAAGAAGAACTGGCACATGCAAAGGAGGAAGAGTATAGGATGACGGGCCAGGGGAGTCACAAGGGCAGGAAGAAGTAATCAAATGAAAAAGAAGCCTTGCTGATGCTTTTGTGTTTATGTTTTTATGTTTTCAAAACAATTGTCGGTACCTAACAATCTCTACTTTTGTCGTTGCATTCTCTGAACAATTTACTTTTTACTATACTTTGCTCTTCATGAATGAATCTTATCAGACAATGATAATATTTTGACATACATTAGTTGATTGATTGTTATATCTTAAAAAGAACTCAACAAAAAAAATATATTAGTCATCGAACTAAAGCATGATCCGATTTTATCAGATCATCATTTGATGTAATATTTTCTAGGTATGTCGAAGACCCTATCTATTGTGAAAATACTCAAGATTAAATATTAAACCTTCACATATTCAGGGGGAGTTGCCTAACTATTTGTCTACATCAAATAGGGGGAGATTGTTGGATCACTGAAAAACATCCCCCACTGAAGGAGATTTAATGAAGACAAAAAGACAAATAGTTAGAAGACAATCTGAGGATCAGTTTCTCAGATTGTGTGTAACTGAATCTGCTCTGTTCGGATTTCAGTTACCCGGCTACACTATCTTATCAACATCTGAAACAACGATAGTTGTAGTAGGTTCAGCGCACACTTGACAATAACGCTGAGCCTTGAGGACAAATACTTCTCTAAGTAAAACTCTTAGTGAAGGTCACTGATGCCGACTGCCATCTGAAGAAGCATGAGTCTCTGAAGACTCATGGAGATCTGAAGCGTAAAAAGGCTTGAAGTTTCAGTGTCATAGAAAGACAAAAGTAAAGCACAAGTTTGTGTATTGCAGACAAAGGGAATCCTATGCAAATCTTCTATAAGATGTCCGCGATCACAAGACGACATAAAGTACTGTCAGAATTCCGTTAGTAGTGCTCGTCACATGAAATACTGCACCAACAGAATTCTCACACGTGGATTTGATCGTACATTCCTTTGTCATCACGTTTCCCAATACTATAAATTGAGGACTTAACGAACGAATTCTGTGTGCACCCAACAAGTTTACACACTCCTAAAATTTTCTCAGACATTATCCTTTGAGAAGAGTGTAAATAACCATTGATACCTTAGTTACTTGATTTGAGAATTGAATCTCTTTAATGAAGGTGTATGGTCTTGTGCCTGATCATTTGTTGATCAGATAGTGTCTTAGATAGTATTTGTTATTGTCTATCTCCTACAAGTAGTTTAGTTAGGATTTTGTTCTTAGCTATTCCGCAAACTACTACTAGTCGAGTGTTACTTTAATTTTTATTTGGTCAGTGAAAGCGTATAAGTGTATCAATTCACTTACCACGGGACTAACACCGTTAAATCAATAAAATCATTTTACTATGTACTCCGAAAATATCTCATGTACTCACCATAGCAATGCTTTCCAATATTGTGTTACACAACACAATCCTTACTCCCTAATCAAAGTAGTACTTCCAATCTTTAGGTCTTCTTGGCCTAACATCATCATAATCACCATAAATCTAGTTATTATCCATAACTAACCATAAATCCATCCATAACTACTTTCCTAACCACCAAGTTCATCCAACTTGGTGGAATCTTAAACCTTAGTTCAAGATTATATCAAGAAATCCCCAAATCTAACATGTACACCATGTTTACAAGCTTACAATGAGTGTTCTATATACTCATTTTGGTCATCTTCCCCAAAGATGACTTGGTGACCAAAGCACCATTTTTCCCAAATAAAGCTCACAAACAAGGTAGATAAGAAAGATAATCAAGAATTCTTACCCTTGATGTTTAAATCCTCCAAGATGATGAAGATTTGAGCTCTAGACCTCCAAAAGCGCCCCCTTTCTCCAAGAAAACGCATGGTAGGTGAGTAGGGTTGTAGGTGTGACTAAACCTTAGCCCACAATCGAGTTTATATACTCCAGACAGATCTCGCGCCCACCTCGCGTCGCGAGGTTGCGCGGCGTTTCTTCCTTCGACCAAGCTCGATCCGTAGGCAGACCTGCACTACCTCGCACCGTGAACCCCGACGTGAACTCAACACTAAGACCTCGCGTTTGGCTTCTGATTTCCCTGTTTGCTTACTCGCGCCGACCTCGCGCCCGCCTCACGTCGCAAGAGCTGTCCAGGCCAGCTTTTTGATATTTAAACTTGTTTCCTACCAAGTCTTGACCCATTTTTGGTTATTACAAGTCCCAAACAATCAAACACTCGATAAAACACAACGGTAGACATAAACTAACATAATTAATATAATTCGTATAAATTCCGAATTAAATATACAAAATTACAAAACGTAAAATTACGGTCGTTACATCCGACGACTGCACAAACTCGTCTTTTTTTATTTTTAGAGAGGAATGTGTCGGTCTTTTGTTAGTAGGGAAGAAAGTGATATGACACTACTGATAAGTTAGGGAACACGTAACGGTTACTAGAGGCCTAAAACAACCTTAGGAGAGGCCTAAACCAACCTTTTACTTGTATTTTTCAAAAGTGTCAGTAAAAGCTCATATATAGATACACTTTTTATTGTATCACTAGATTACATTTTTGTTGTAGTGAAACCACAAATTAATTTGCAATCAAACGAAATACTTTAATCTGAAAGTATTTCACGACTTCAATGAATCAGAGCAAACGAAATTATACAATAGATTACATCCGACCTATCATAATCCCAGAGGTGCACCAACTTATTTCAGGACATCCGGCCCAATTAGCATCATAATAAGCAATTAAATGATCAATAGGTGACAACCTAAGTTGAAGACCTTGCCTTAGACTATCCCCATTAGCAACTCAACCTAACACAACTTTTTTATTAAAGAAATATTATTTCTCTCTTCCACCTACACAATCCAACCCAACCTAACTTTTTAGACACATATTACTTAATAAAATCAAATCAATCAATCACAAAATTCCACATCACACTAAAAACTAAAAATAAAAATAAAAAAATTATTAGTGTTCCTCATGTGACTTTGGTGTCCTCCAACAACCTAGGTCACCCTATTGTGGTGATCCAACTCCATTGCTACCAATCAGGGTTGGTCTTAAAGGTAGATATCAAAGAATTCGCTTGAGGGCATGCATATGCAATTCACATGGGTCATGCATGTAGCGACAAACTTGGTGGACCACAATATTAGGTTGTGTAAACGTGAGATATTGCATTTCGCCTGCAAGACTTCTATAAAGAGTGGAGTTAAAACAATGTTACAATAAAACCTTATGTTATAAATTATGAGAAACGTTAAAGAAGGTTTATTATTTATATGAAATTTTAAAAAATAAATCTCAAATATTGATCAATAAAATCTAATGGTTATGATTAATCACATATTTTATACATGAAGGGGTATTTTGATCATTTGAGACTTAAAAAAATTTTGACTTTTTTATTTTAAATTTTTTTATTTTTTCGTTAAAAAAGAATATTTACTGATAATTATGTGTAGTACTTAATCACATGTGAATTTTGTGTAAAATCAAATATGACTGTATATTTAATCACATTTGATGTTTTAGTTCAATCTATGTGATTCAGTACACAATCACTTGTGATTCAATATGCAATCACATTATGTGTTACAAATGAAAAATAATGGATATCCTTGAACGCAACTCTATAAATTATATGAACATAAGAATAAAATTATAAACTAATTAACCATATAACATTCACCGTGGAATGAACAGTATGCTTTCCATTTAGTCTGTGCCAGCTCTTGCTTAAGGTGTTGCTACTTAGTAAACCCAAATCATGCTTGACAATGACCAACGCATTTCATCGACTTTAGTGAAGCTACATCATCATCTTACAAACGACACCTCCTGCTTCAACCCCACGTGCAGCTTCAAGTCGCCCGCCTTTGAAACACCACCTCTGTTTCAACGCCACCTCCTATAAAACATGTTTCCTTCATTTCCATCGCTAGCCTTTCTTCTTCTTCAGCTAATTTTGTGCTCTCTGTCTGTTTCTCTTAATTAGGGTTTCGATTTTGAATTTTCAGTTGAATTTGGGGTTCAATTTTTCTTATCTTTCTCTTTTTTTAATTATGGTCTTGAATTTGGGCTATGATTTGAAGGTTCATGTTTCTGTCATGTTCTTCAAGTAAGTTCCACTCTGCTTTTCGAAGATTTTGGGGTACGATTTGAAGATCCTGCGCTGTCATGTTCTTCAAGTATCCACTATGCTTTTCAAATTTAGGGTTCGATCAATTTTCTGATATTTTTCTTTATAAATTTGCATTTTCGATCTTGAAGTAACTTGCTTCAGTTCATCTTCTTCTATGTAACTTTCATTCACGTTTTAAAATTCGGGGTTCATATTTTAAGGCCTATTTTTCCAAATATTGTGGTTCTGCTTTTGGAATTACAGTTCTTGTCTCTAAAGGTAAGCTTCATCCATCACTTATAAAGTTCTGTCTTTTTTATTTTCAACTTTTGTACTTAGATACGGGTTAGCAAATCTATGTTTGTTCGTATACTAATTAAATAGATTGAGGCTCTTTAGTAACAATCAGTGGCGGTTCCATGCCCACCCCAAAAGTTTTCCGATTAGTATAAATTTTTTATATATCAACTTATTTTTTACTTTTGCTTATAATGTATGAGCGATAACTAGTTCACGTCGTGTATTAGCTTAGTGGTTAACTCATATATCTTAAACATATAACATTAAGTTCAAGTCCCTTTCATATGCATATTTTTTAAAAAAAAAAATTTCCTTATTTTTTTTTCTTTTGACTAATTTCCCTCATTTTTCTTAGTTTAAAAATGTTATGTTTGCAATGTATTTGATTTCATATGTATTTTAACTAGTGACATATTAGTCAACATCATTCATATATAAACACTTTAAAGAAATTCTTCAACGTTATAAATTCTTTTATGATTAGACTGATTTAATTGTTGAATTAACTAACAAGCGAATTTTGATTTTGAGTGATTTAATTTATAAGTGGGTTTTCTTCAAACTAAAATTGATTATTTGATTTTGTTTACAATTTAACCTTAAAAAAATATCACTTAAGAACCTTACTTCCACTCTAATATTTCGCCCACCTTTGAAAATTTTCCTGGTAACAACAGGTTTAATTTATGTATTGTTAGAACTCAATCACACCTGGTTTTAAACGTAAATAGATTGAGGCTCTTTAGTAAAAGCATGTTTAGTTGTGTACTGTTAGAACACAACCACATCTGGTTCGGAACGTGTGTTGTCGGTTTAAGTGTGAAAATTAGGTTGACATTTTCTTTTCCCCTCAGAGGCAATCAGCATAGCTAGCAACATCTTCTTTTTGCTTTCTTTTTGGGATCACATAGATTTCCCGTTAACACGATAGTTGAAAAACTGTGTGACCCACGGTCAGTGTTGGCTTTGATGGTAGCACTGGTAGGATTTCCATTCAATCATCGTGGAATACCAATAAGTTTGGTATCACAATGAATGTTCCGGCAATATCACTAGGACATGCTTGGTGGAATGCATGTGTCCTAGATTTAATTCGGTTCTAGATTCTATACATGGACAAACGAAGGCGAGGACTGGAGGTAGGTCCTCTGTTTCAATATCAACAATCTCCAAATGAGATGTCGATAGTAGAGTTGGTAATCTCCGTGATTTTGAAACAAGTACTTTTTGTACTTGAGTGGTCAGTGGGGTTGTGCATTGCATCACTGGGTCGATGATGACTTAATCAGAAAGCAAGTTATGCAGTCTTTTATACACGTGGTTACCCGGATTTTTGTTCGGTTTAGGGAGGGTTTTC
This sequence comes from Calendula officinalis, assembly GCA_963853835.1. Taxonomy (NCBI): domain Eukaryota; kingdom Viridiplantae; phylum Streptophyta; class Magnoliopsida; order Asterales; family Asteraceae; genus Calendula; species Calendula officinalis. The sequence goes on from OY970825.1 coordinate 51,339,819, forward strand.
CGTTTTCTTTAACCCTTTCACACACACCCCTCACTCAACTCACTTTTTCATTTTCAACCACACCCTCTTTTTTGTGTTACCATGTGATAAGCTGATTTGCACCTCATACTTCATGCCCCCTCTCAATTTTTACCTCAGCGCACCCCAATCAAGATCCCATGATACTTGATTCTGCTCACCTAGACCTAGGGACCCTCACTTTTTAGTTCCTATATTGGCGGTGGCTCCGGGGAAGATCATGTTGGATATAGCAGATCATAGGAGTAATTTGAGAGTGGTCTATTACGCTCATGTGCAATTTAATCAGCTTTTTCAGAAGTTGCATTTTAAGAGGTTCACATGGATTTTTCTTCGGAATTTTATGTATTTCCGGTATAAGTTGTTGCCTGATGGATTGTTTGATGTTAAAGCACAGCAACTTGTTCTTTTTGGGTAACATCGGACTCACATAGAGTATCTGTTAGCACACGGTATGAATCGGTAGTCGTTTGCACAACCGTTGATTCAAATGTGTGACCTGCGTTTAGAGTTGGCGTGATTTTAGCTCTAGCAGGATTTCCACTCGATCCTCGTGAAACATCAGATTGTGATGCATCTACGAGTGTTCAGATGGATCCACGGAGATCCATTTTTGTAGTGCAAGTGTCCTATATTGGAAGATTCTTGAGGGTGAGAACTAGACACACTGTGCATACAAAGAGACTTAACCCGGGGCAGGAGGTTTAATATCTGAGGTAAGTGAATCAAGAGGAAATGTCTCATCAAAATTCACATTTACACTTTCTCTTATTGTCCGATTTGATCGATTATAAACCCTGAATGATGCAGATTCACGTGAATAACCAACAAAGACCCCTTCGTCAGCTTTAGCTTCAAATTTGTTCAATTTGTCTTTGTCATTTAAGATGAAGCAACGACTCCCAAAAACATGGAGAAACTTAACATCTGGAATTCGTTTGTTTATCAATTCATATGGAGTTTTGTTGTAGGTTTTGTTGATGATAGAACGATTTTGAGTGAAACATGCCGTGTTGATGGCTTCAGCCCACAGAGATAAAGGTAGTTTTGAAAATGAAAGCATTGTGCGGGCTGCTTCAACTAAGGTACGATTTCTTCGTTCTAAGACTCCATTCTGTTGTGGAGTTCTGGCAGCGGTAAATTGATGGGTTATACCAACGGATTCATGAAAAGAATCTAGAGTTCGATTCTTAAACTCAGTGCCATTATCAGTCCGAATGGTGTTGACTTTTAATTCCAAATTTATCTGAGTTTTCTTAATAAAGGCAATAATAATATCTGTAGCTTCATCTTTGGTACGTAAGAAGTGAACCCGAGTATACCATGAGTAGTCATCAACAATCACTAAAACATACCGTTTACCAGCAATTGATTGTACACTCATTGGTCCACATAGATCCATGTGAAGCAATTCAAGAGGTTTACATGTACTTTGAGCTGGTTTTGACTTGTGTGACGTTTTCTTCATCTTTCCCATTTCACAAGACGAACACAGATGATCTTTTGCAAATTTAACGTCTGGGAGACCAGATACATGACCACATTTTACCAATTTGTTGAAGGTTTTGAAGTTAAGGTGAGAGAGGCGACGGTGCCATAAACATGATTCATCTGATGACGCTGTTGACAGTAAGCATACTTCTTCAAGTGGGGTCACGTCATTTAGATTGATAGTAAACTGATTTGTATCACGTGATCCGATAAGAAGTTATTTTCCATTATAAGTACGAACATCACACTTCTTTGTTCGAAAATTAACTTCTAACTCTTTATCACAAAATTGACCAATGCTGAACAAGTCCTGAGCAAGATCTTCAACATATGTAACATTTCGAATGATTAACTTGTCACGAATGATATCTCCAATTCCCATGATAGCAGCCAAATGATCATTTCCAAAACGAACAGTACCCAAATATTTATCTCTAAAATTTGTTAAGAGGTTCTTGTTTCCCGCCGTGAGCATCCAGAATCAAGATACCATATATTCTACATAAAACAATTAAAAAATTTTAGGTACCCAATCAATTATGTGTCCTATACGATTAGTGATTGATGTTTTATGCAGATTTTATTGAAGGATTAATTTAGAGATTTTGGGGAACTGCAAGGAGGCAGTTCTGAGTTGATTGATTTGATAGACCATTTAAGCTTTTTCTCTGGAGAATGTAAAATCCAGTTTGACTGTTCATTCTTGATCCAAGTGTAATGAACAAACGTGGATTTTGTGTTATGCATCTTTGATTTGGTTGTTGAAGAATTGGAAGAAGTACTTGATTGTGATGATTTAGGTATTGTGGTTCCTCGAGTTGTTTGACGTTGAGAGGACATCAATTTATTAGAGATGGGTGAGGTAGTGGGACGAGAATGTTTTCGTTTATATTGCAAAGGACGAGAAAGAGATGTTTTGCATGAGTACGGAAAACAAGTTTTGCAGGACGTAATTATTTTACCAGACTTATGTGAAACGTAGTTTCTAGGACCACATGGAGCATCCAACCTAATGAAATATCGTTCATCATACTTAGAAATTTGTTTATTTGTTTGCTTGTCACAATATATCTTTTTACCAGTTGTATCATATTTAACAACCAAATTATCACCATTAACAATATAATTCACAGGACGATAAACAGCAGAATCATAAACGGTACCAAAAGCCAATTTAGGAGCAATAAAATCCATGGAGTTATTACATTTATTATGAACAGAAAAAGAAGAAACTAAAAAGGACGATGGACTAGACTTCTTAAGTTCCTTTGACTTAAGCATACTAGAGCCGAACGACTTAGACTTCTTAATCTGAGTTGCTCCTCTATCTCTGATTGGCATGGGCTTCTCAAGCTTTGAATTTATGGTTTTATCTGAAACAATTAAAACAGTTGAGTCAGAGCTTATTTTTAAAATAGCAGGGATTTTAATTGTAGAAGTCTTTTCAAGAGTTTTAGTTTGAGCAGAAGAATTAATTTGAGAATCATTTTGAACAGAAGAAGAATTGGTTTTAACAAGTTTATCTTCTAAGTCTTGAATTTTGATTTCTAAAACTAATTTTTCTTTATCAAATGCCTTATGTGTTTCATCAAATTCTGTTTCTAATTGGCAGATTTTCTTTTCGAGAATTAATCATGGAATATAAAGCTTTCTGTCACGTTTTTTTGAACGACAACATCCGCTTTAATTTCAAATTCTTCTGGGGTTATTATCGGAAAATATTAATCATTTTCAAATTTAGCCTTTTTAGTTTCATAAGTTTTGTTCAATTCTGCATAGTTGAAACTGATTTGTGCATTCTCCTGCTTTGCTCTGTTGAATGTTTCAATTTCTTTTTCTTCATCTGTCACCCGCGTGAAGCTCTGCCAGATATCTCTTTACATGTAGCGATAGTCATATAGTGTTGGAAGCACCCTGCACGCCTTGCTAAGATATCCTGGATTGTCTGCCCCCAGAACTTGTTTGGAGTTGAAGTATTTGTACTCTTTAGGCTTGTTCAAATGGATGGTTTGATCAGTATGTCCTCGTTTGGTGATTAAATCTTCAAGATGTTTAATGTGAGCGACTAACTAATCTTTGTCGTAGGTGAGACGTTGTATGATAACCTGTTGACTATTTCTATCTTGTGATGATTGGTTAGTTTGATCGGTTAATTTTTCTTTTAATTCTTGGATTTCAGAATTTAAAGATTTAAATTGGTTTTCATTATCATCAAATTCTTGTTGTTTACGTTCCATCCATTTTTTTGTTAATTGACATTCCTGGAACGTTTCAATATACAGTTTGTAATATTTGTCATTTCTATCCTTTGAGATTTGACTTTGTGCATTTTTAAGATTTGTGATTTCAGCTTCTTTCTCGAAAATTGTGTGTGACAAAGTTTGAATATCATATTTTGTTAGGTCACAACAACCCTGGTTTATAATGTTAATTGATAGATTATTATACTTAGAGAAATATTAGAGTGATAACACAAGAATATAGTCAATGTATAAATCCACTAAGTGTGGCTTGTTGCGGAATAACAAGACCACTGATCAATTACAAAAGATGTGAATGTGTAAAGTAAATTGGTGAGTACTCCTTTGCAAGATGATCTCTATTTATAATGTTATAGAGATCTTACATGATGAGCAAAGGAGTAACCGAAGGACTAAGTAAGGAAAATGACTAAGATCAAGGGATTTGATCTTAGTCCGTTACTATACAGAGTATCACTCAGTCCTTCTACTCAGTATCACTATCTGATACTGAGTACTGATACTGAGTTCCAATACTGATCACTCAGTATCAGACCTAAACTTAGCTATATTATTCTACATATTAATCAAAGCTAGTCTAGGTTGTTTTGTTATCTTAAGATCCAAAGGGGCAAGGCTTTTTGCCTTAACAATCTCCCCCTATCTAAAGATAACAAAATAATTACAAAGAGAAACTAAACAAAATAAGCTACAGGCTGCAAAGTCTTCTTCTTTAGTCTTTGTTGATCGACTCAAACTCGTAGAAGACTTCTTTCTTCACATGGATGAACTCTTCTCTTTTCTTCAGTTCATCTTGCCTGTTGTTTAGTACAGCAACTATCTTCTTTCTAAACCAAGCATCTTCTTTCTTGGTTATCATCCATTTAAGGCCCACCAAATGGCTGATAGGAGCTGTTGCCAAATCTGCTTCAGTAATGAAGCACTCCCTGTCATCTGAGTCAGTATACATATATCCAGATGTTGGATATATGGTACTCTTTTGATCCTGAAAGATAAGATTAGAGGGAACAGTATATGTGGGAATTATTCTGAAAGTATTAAGGCACTCAGGTTTGTTGTTCTTCATAGCTTCAGTCATCACACTGAGTGCCCTGTATTCTGCTGCATAAAGAATGCGTTTTTCATAGCATATAGCAGATACAGCCCAGATTTCATCCATCATCACTTGGGCTTCAGAGGATCTTGAGGGCATCTCCTTTATCAGTCTAGCAATCTTTATCCAATCTTGAAGTCCCATATTTTGGATGTCATTGAGGAAAAACTTCATTAGAGGACTGACTGGCCCAGTACAAGTTGCAACAATTGATTTATCAACAGTTTTGACCTTTATTTTGTTGACAAATTCATTTAGCCAGTATATGTCTCTTACAGTTAGAAATGCTTTATTCCTCAGCATACCCATCCTTGTTTCCCTATATCTTGTTCTTTGTGCCACAATGTTCCAATACTGTTCAAGTAATTCATCTCCAGTTCTTCTTACAGTATGAGATCTTCTTGGAACATCTTCAGACTCAGATTCAGGTTCTTCCTTAACAGGGAAGAACTTTTGGGCCTCAATCTCATCCTCAGCTTCACTCTTTTCCTCAGTAAACTGAGCAGATCTCCTAGGTCTTGAGATCAGAGGGGCTGGATCTTGTTCTTCACTAGATTCTGAGGACATAACCACATTTGTCATTCTTCTGGTTATTGGTCTTCTAGGAATTCTAGAAGGTCCTTCAGCATGAGGTGAGATAGGTTTTCTTGTATGTACTTCATCATCTGAGAATGATGATGAAGAGGTTTCTTTATTTGCTTCATCTAGTGCAAAGTTTAAAAATTCTTCTGATGCCACTGGATGTTCTTCATCTTCATCATCAGCAATGGGCCACACAAAAGGCCTATAGACCACAATTTGCAAGTTGTTTTCTTCTAGAACAGGTGGCTCAGTATAAGCTTGCTGTGGTTGGTCAGTGTGAGTCTCCCCCTGAGCAGATGGCTCAAGTGGGTCTTCAACTTGTAATGCTGACCTAGTTCTTTGTCTTCTTCTCTCATACTGAATGCGAAGTGGCTCAGTATGAGGGCTTTGCTGATGTTGTTGTTGTTGTTGTGGAGGTTGATCTTCATTCAATCTTCTTCTTTTCTCCCCCTGAGCAGATGGCTCAGTTTGATCAACCTCGGTATCTCTTTGTCTCTTCTCCCCCTTTTTGTTATCATTGGATGAGGAGGGAAGAGGATCATTATCACCACCCATGTCCCCTTCTGGTTGTTCAAAAGTAGGGGAGGGCATGGGCTCAGTTGCAGCATCAGTATCACCAGCATCTCCTTCTCCTTCTCCTTCTCCTTCTTCATTGTGGTCACCATGTGAAAATGGTGGAGTTTGTGGTTGCTGATGTGGTTGTTGAAGTAGTGAGACTGACTGTTTTATTGAGTCAATATCACCACTCATCTTGTCCATTCTGGCTAGTATTATACTTTGAGTATGTTGGATGGCCAGAATTTGTTGCATGATTGCTTGCAGAGTCACTTGGTCTCCTGTAGCCTGTGATGCCTGAATGCCCTGCACAGATGGTGCTAAAGAAACAAAAAAACTGGTTAAAAGAAAAGGTTTATCAAATAGAATTGTGGTGTTGTTTAATTCTATAATCATATAAACAGAGTTTGTGAAGTCTGTATTTCATCTGGTTTATGATGAAATATTGTGGACTTGTGCATAGCATGTGTAAGAAGGTTTTAGTAAAAGTGAGTGTGTAAATTTAAGTAGCTCAGTATAGGATAAGTCACATTTACTAAAAGGTTTGGGTTTGGGAATTCGAAGCCTGGGATGTGCTTCTAATTATTTTCAATGTTTATCACTCGGTATTAGAGTGATAACAGAAATGTGGCTAAACCCCATGGAAAGTTTTTGAATTTTGTGGCTTAAGGGTTTGTGATCATTTCTTGAATGATGCTACCCAACCCAAAAATAAGTTGGACATAATTCAAGCAGCACCAGTGGGTGTCAGTATGACGTCAACCACCATTGTCTCTTTAAATGTTGAGACAACTGTAGACTCACAATGATCAATTTTGTGTGCTCAGTATATGAATTTTGCATAGCAGCAGTGGGCTAGCTATGTTGGCCATAAAAGGATATATATTTGAAAGATCGTTTGAGACTTTGGTCAGTATTGAGTTGGTACTGGCCAATACTTAGTCTCTATTTGGGAATGAAATATATATATATAAGTTTAAGGGCTTTTTAGAAATTTATACCTGAGACTCTGTCAGATTCCCTTCTAGCGTCTGCAGTGGTCGGTGCAAGATCATGTGTTTGTTGATGTGCAGCACCAACATCTTCAATACCGACCTCTCTGTCATGCTGAGCACCTTCCAGTGTAGTTTGTGCATATTGAATCTCCACATCAAGAGGAACATGAGGTTCCTCAATTAGTTGAGCAGTTTGGACTAGTTCTGGACCTGGAAGGTCAGCGGTGGCTGCAACTAGGCTTTGGGCTTGAAGAGATGCAGTTAATGATGGAACATTTGCATGATGCACCTCCTCAGATGATAAGTTTCCCATAATGACAGGGGAAAGATGTCTTCTTCTTCTTTGGAGGACCAGTGGTGTGTCTTCTGAGGACTCAGTATCAAAAATTGTTTCTATATGAGGAACCTCAGGGTCCTGTGCAGGTGGAGAGATATGTTGTTGAGTAGGTTCTTGAACTTGTGGAACATCCTGCATCTCAATATCTTGACCAGCCTGGGCTCCATTGCCACTATTATCATCATTATCATCATCACCATCATTGTCTGACTCAGTATCAGACATGTCTTGTTCATCATTTATATGTTCTTGAACAATGGCCCACATAGAAGGGCTCAGTAAAGGCTCTGCTTGTCTTGGCCTGTAAAAGAAGATCTTCTCACTAAGAGGAGGAAGATCAACCCTTGGACTGTGAAACTCATCATAAGAATGTGTGGGCATTGAGTGTTGAAAGATGAGTGATAAGAATCTGCAGAAAGGGACATTACATTCCCTTGTGTTAGCCCGAACCAAAGTAGCTAATTCATTGAAAATGAGTCGTGCATAATCAATGGTTCTTCCATAGTACAGAGCATGTACTATTTGCATCCCAAATTCATTTATTTGATCCAAAGCACCTGTCTTGTGAGTCATGCACCGAATAATTGTTGTAATTAGAATACCCCACATAGGACCAAATTCGTTTCTTTTGATGATCCTTGTTGTTCCTCTTCGACCCAAAAATGGCAGTACTGAGCGTGCCTCTGATCTATCAACAAATGGGTCATACTGAGCTTGTGCTGGAAGCCTCAGTGTTTCACGAATGATTGCAGTAGAAACAAAAGCTCTTCTTTGATCCCTAATTACCCATGTAGCAATCATATCTGGAGAATCGAGTGTGGCAGAGTACCAAAACTCACATAACATTTCTGGGTAAATTGCTCGAGGAGATAAGGTCAGTGCACGAGCAATTGGGCAATGCTTCATAAAAGTCACAATATTTGTGAATTCTTGGCATACCCAGGCTTGAGGAATAGTGAAATTCGCTGTGATGTTGTTCCTCGCAAACCTGGACACTTCATCATTTCGGAATTTGATTTCCGATTCAACTTCTGGAGCAACAAAAGTGTAATTCGCCATCTGTGATTTTGATTTGAAAAAGTTTGCTTGCTAATAGAAAGTGAAATCGCTAATCGCAGAGAGAATTGAAAATGAAAGAAAGAAATAACAGTTGAGCAGTATGAGGATTAAGGTCGGTTTGAGTGTCGTAATACCCTCTGCCAACGGTTATTTATAGGAGATTTGAAAGATAATTAAGGTATTGCGAAGTAAAAATGGCTGATTTGACTGCCTTATCCTCTGCCAACGGTAACTTTCTTATTAGGAAAGGTTTCCGTTGAGCAGTATGAGGATTAAGGTCGGTTTGAGCGCCGTAATACCCCAATACTGAGTAAAAAAAATTACTAAAAAAAATAAGAAAAATATAAAAACAATTAATTTACTCTGGAAATGAATAAAAAAAATTAAAATTTCAAATTTTGATGATAACAGACTAGTGAAACTGAGTGGTTAGTATCAACATGAGTGAAACTGAGCGTTCAGTTTTAAAGATTAAGGATTTAACATACCTAATTGCCCTAGTAAATACATAAACCTTTCCTCGGGGAGAGGTTTAGTAAACACATCGGCCAATTGTTCATCTGTGGATACATAATCTACCTCAACCTTACCTCTTTCCACATTATCTCGAATAAAGTGGTGTCTGATATCAATGTGCTTGGTTTTGGAGTGATAGACTGGGTTCTCTGTGATAGCAATAGCACTCTTGTTATCACAATGAATGGGAGTCTTATGAAAGTTGAACCCATAGTCTAAGAGTTGATACTGCATCCATAATAATTGAGCACAACAACTTCCTGCAGCAACATATTCTGCTTCTGCTGTGGAAGTTGCTACCGAATTTTGCTTCTTGGATGACCAACCAACTAGTATTCCACCGAGGAATTGACATCCTCCACTTGTGCTTTTTCTGTCCAATCTACAACCTGCAAAATCTGCATCTGTGTACCCTTCACGGTCAAAGTTTGAGTCTTTGGGATACCAAAGACCCAGGTTAGGAGTACCTGTAAGATATCTAAAGATTCGCTTAACTGCTTTCATGTGTGATTCTTTAGGATCAGCCTGATACCGAGCACACAAACATGTTGCAAACATGATATCAGGCCTGCTAGCACTTAAATAAAGTAAGGAACCAATCATACCTCGGTATGTGGATTGACAAACTGATTTACCAGTTTCATCCTTACTTATCTTATCCTGAGTACCCATAGGAGTGTGCATGGAAGATAAATTTTCAAATTTGTATTTCTGTAACATATCATGCACATACTTACTTTGATTTATAAAAGTGCCATCAGACTTTTGTTCAACTTGTAAACCAAGAAAATAAGTAAGTTCTCCCATCATACTCATCTGATACTGAGTTGACATTATCTTAGCAAACCAGTCACACATTGCCTTGTCAGTGGAACCAAAGATAATGTCATCTACATATATCTGAATGAGTAAGATGTTAGAACCGTTCCGTTTTGAAAATAGTGTTTTATCAATTTTACCTCTTGTAAATTTATTTTCAATAAGATACTCGGACAGGGTATCATACCAGGCTCTTGGAGCTTGTTTGAGCCCATATAGAGCTTTATCAAGCTTGAAAACATAATTCGGAAATTTAGGATCAACAAAACCTGGTGGTTGTTTAACATAAACTTCTTCTTCGAGTTTTCCATTTAGAAAAGCACTTTTGACATCCATCTGATAAACTTTGAAATTTTTGAAAGCTGCATATGCAAGATACAACCTAATAGCTTCAATTCTGGCAACTGGTGAAAAAGTTTCATCATAGTCAATGCCTTCTTCTTGCCTGTAACCTTGAGCAACTAACCTTGCTTTGTTTCTGATGACAACACCATCCTTGTCCATCTTGTTTCTGAACACCCACTTAGTACCAATAATAGTTTTGCCAGTAGGAGGTGGTACTAAGTTCCAAACTTTGTTTCTCCCAAACTCTGTGATCTCTTCTTGCATAGCTTCTACCCAATCTTCATCTAATAAAGCTTCATCAGCTTTCTTTGGTTCAATGGTAGATAGAAAACTTGAGAAGAAACAAAAATTTGCAGTTGCTTGGGGTGGAAACTCTAATTTTCTTCTTGTTTGGACACCTTCTTCAATAGGACCAATAATGTTTGAGTGTGGATGGTCTCTGTGTTCCCTTAAATTGTTTCCTAAGGAAGCATTGGAATTAGGATCAACAATATCTTGTTGATTTGGTGTGTTGTGTGTCTGATACTGAGTGGAATTCTGGTCAGTATTAGACACCGGAGGTTGCTGTTCAGTTTCATTTTGCAGAGTGGATATGGATTCTTGTGAAGTGTTGGATGTTTCACCTTCTTCATAGGTAGAGTGGTTCAGATCATTAGTTGGAAACTCAGTATGGAGGTCCTCTGTTATGGGTACCTCAGTATTAGTCGAAGTATAGTGATACTGAGTTTGAACTTGATCAGTTTCATTAAACTTATTGCGAATAAAGTGTGGATGAAACTTGGGCTGTTCAGCAATGGAGTGTTCTGGATTGCATAAAATATCTATGCCACTTATGTCTTCACTTGCTGAGGTAGAATTCTCATTCTGATCTTCATCGAATGTGACATGAATGGATTCTACAATCATCTTGGTTGAGATGATATACACTCTGAAAGCTTTAGAGTGTGGAGAGTAGCCCATGAACACACCTTCATTTGCTTTGGGAGCAAATTTGTTGAGATTTTGTTTTGTACTGAGTACAAAGCATTTACTCCCAAAGATGTGGAAGTATTCCACATTAGGAATCTTGCCATTATATAACTCGTATGGAGTCTTCAGATGTCTTTGGACTATAGTAGCTCTATTCTGAGTGAAGTTTGCACAGTTTACAGCTTCAGCCCAGAAACTCAGTGCCAGTCCAGCATGGCATAATAAAGTTCTTGCAGCTTCAATCAGTGTTCTATTCTTTCTTTCTACAACACCATTTTGTTGTGGTGTGTAGGCTGCAGAGAAGTTTTGAATGATTCCTTTTTCTTCACAGAAATATGCTAATACTGAGTTTTTAAACTCAGTACCATGGTCACTTCTAAGTTGCTTGACCTTGTTGCCTTTTTGAAGTTCCTCTCTTTTTATAAAGGCAGTGATTTATGTTGTTGCATCTGACTTAGTCTTGAGGAAGATGACCCAAGTATATCTTGAAAATTCATCAACCAAGACTAGAGTATAGATCTTTTTGGCCAAAGATGGTGTGCTGATGGGGCCAAAAAGATCCATATGTATCATAGTAAGAGGTTAATTAATGGAATGATTGACTTTGGACTTGAATGAACTCTTCTTCTGCTTGCCCATTTCACATGCTGAGCATAACTTATCTTTTGAATAAGTAATATTGGGCAACCCTCTCACCAGTTTCTTCATACTGAGCTCGTTGATATTTCTAAAGTTGATGTGAGAGAGTTTCTTGTGCCATAGCCAATGCAATTCTGGCTTGACTTTAGAAAGCAGGCATACTCGAATAGTTGGGTCTATTTCAGATAGGTTGACCACATATACGTCTTTTTCTCTTCTAGCAATGAGTACAGGCTGGCCTTTATCATTGTAGATGATTCCTGCAACCTTCCTGAATCGAGCTTCATTGTCATCATCACACATCTGGCTGATACTGAGCAGATTGTGTTTTAGACCCTCTACATAGGCAACTCTTTTAAAAGTTATGTTGCCTGCCTTGATCACACCATAACCTCTTGTCTTTCCCACCGAGTCATCTCCAAATTTAACAGAAGGACCCTTCTCTAGAGTATAATTGAGAAGGTATTCCATACTGCCTGTCATGTGTCTTGAGCAGCCACTATCTAAATACCATTTTCTGTCACCCTGCACAAGACACAAAATAAGAATTAGTTCTTTTTAGGAACCCATTTTTGAATGAGACCTTTGGTGGGATAAACATATTTTGACTTAATCTCTTTATATGGAGAGGTCGGTATCACTTCGGGGGTAACTTTAGAAGTTTTCTTTGGTGATACTGACTTAGTTTCTCTCCTTTTCTTTGGTACTGAGTACCTAGGACTTGAGAGATCAGTCCAGCATTCATCTCCCTTATGACCAGTATGATGACATCTATAACATTTTCTAGGTCTATTTCTAAACATATTTTCATACGGTATTTTAGAAAAATGTTTCACTTTTGGTAGGTCAGTATGAACGAGTTTTGCAAATTGTTTACTTAAATATTTGACCTGATCACCAAGTGTTTTTAAAATGTTAATTTTGTCATTTTTAATAGGTGTATTAACATTGTTTTTAACTGGTTTAGGAGATGGAGGATCTGGTTGCTTCTTTTTATTTGGCAGAGAAGTGTTTCTAATATTATTAGTGGTAGACTTCTTGTCTTTGTCAACTAAAGACCTAGTTGAAGTTGTTTTTTGTTTATCATGTTTTGAAGAAACAACTTTAACATGTTCTTTAGATGTCTTAGTATATGATGTTTCTGTTCCTGCAACTTCTGTATTAGATGAAGCATTTGAGATAGAAGTTGTCTTATTATCATTATATAATTCAAAAGTTGTTGTATTAAATAATAATTCAAAAGGTGGAACAGCAGAAGTGTCATACTGAACTATTGGTAGCTCGGTATCAGAAATTTCCGTTATATGAAATTCAATACTGAGTTCTTGTAGCTCAGTATAGCACTTTGAGCAGATGGTGGGACCAATAGGTTTTTCTAAAATTTCATTTTCCTCATCATCTGACTCAGTTTGACATCCAACTTCACATAAAGTTTTAGCTTTTACAAAATTAATAGGGTTCATAGTAGAAAACTCTTCAAATAAATCAGCAAAATTGTTCCTATTTTTAAATTGAGGATCAACACCAAGTTCAGCCCTCACATTTTCTGGGAATTGTTGATTTAAACATTTATTTAATTTTATTGAAGCATTTCCCTAAGATTTACACTGTTCTTCAAATTTCTCTTTTTCAAGTTTGTGTAAATGAGCTTTATCAGCTAATCTTTGGTTAATGTCTTTTAAATCTGAAAAGTTTAGTTCTAAATCTTTATATTTTGCTAATTTATCCAAGTTTTCATTATTTACCCTTTCAAGTTCTTGAATTGTTAATTTTAAAGCTTTTTCTTTTTGTACAGAAGTTTTAAGATCAACAATCATATACTCAAAAATCTTGGTTTTTTCATTCACTGAATAAGTTTGAAAGGAACTTACCTTGTACAACTGAGTGGAATCCCAATCAGTATGAACACTCATCCTCTCAGCCTCTTTGATATCCTTTTCAAAGGAGCTCTTCAAATCATCTTCAGTGAAAGCCATAAAGGCTTTATTTTCAATCTCTTCCTCATCATCACTTAAGTCTTCATCCATCCAGGCTTCTGAGTAAAGTGCTTGATGAGGTGCTCCATTCCCTTCTGCCCTCTTTCCCTTGCTCCAATTCTTCAGTTTGACATATTTGTCTCTATACCTCTTTGCTCGGTATGCAATTTTGTCATTTTGGTCAGTCTCAGAAGACTTGGTATGACAATTTGCAGCAATATGTCCAGGCTTTCCAACCTATAGCAAAGACCTGATCTTGGGTCAGTATTAGAAGAGCTAACACCAAGCCTCTTCTTCTTCAACTGATCCAGCTTCATAGACATAAGAGCCATTTGAGTTTCAAGCTCTTCTGCCTCAGCATCAGCAAGATCAACTTCTGGTTCATCTGGCTCAGTTACAGTATAGGCCTGTTGCACAACTAGAGCCATGCCAGTGGAAGACTTGTCAGTTTTCTTCCAGTTGATCAGTTATGCAGCATTATTCTCCTCATGATTCAACATTAGACCATACAAAGTTTGAAGAGTGTATGACTCAATGTTGTTAGCAGCATTGATAGAGTTTGTCATGTCAAGAAATTGTTGAGGAAGACTATCCAGGAACTTTTGAACAAGCTCTCCTTCCTCTTTCACAATGCCTACACTGATTAAATCATGGATAACAGTATTGAACCTGTTATAGAGAGTGGTGATGTCTTCATTAGGAGTTGAGAAGAAATTTTCATATTTCCTTCTCATGTTGCTTTTTCTTTGCAACTTCACCTTTGTTGTGCCTTCATAGGTGACTGATAGACTATCCCACATAGCCTTTGCTGTTGGCAATTTCATAATTGCATTAAGTATATCTTTGGTAACAGCATTACCAATCACCCCTTTAGCTCTGGAGTCTAAAGCATACAACTGACGGTCAGTATCAGTCCAGTTGTGCTTTAGTTTAGGTACAGTTCTTATGCCCTCAGGAGCATCATCAGTAGCAGCAACAGGTTCCACAGTTTGTGGAATGATGGGACCATCATATAGCACAGTAAGCATTTCATGATGAATGGATTCAAGATACCAATGAGCTTTTAGCTTCCATTGATGGAAGTCTTTTCCATCAAAGATGGGTATTCCCTTTCCAGACATAACTGGTGCAACAATGGTAGACATTTTTGATTTTGGAGTATGGGAAGGATAAGTATAGGGGATGGCTGCCAGGGTTAAAGATCGACTAAATAAGAGTTTATTTAGCCTGCTCTGATACCAGTTGTTAGGTCACAACAACCCTGGTTTATAATGTTAATTGATAGATTATTATACTTAGAGAAATATTAGAGTGATAACACAAGAATATAGTCAATGTATAAATCCACTAAGTGTGGCTTGTTGCGGAATAACAAGACCACTGATCAATTACAAAAGATGTGAATGTGTAAAGTAAATTGGTGAGTACTCCTTTGCAAGATGATCTCTATTTATAATGTTATAGAGATCTTACATGATGAGCAAAGGAGTAACCGAAGGACTAAGTAAGGAAAATGACTAAGATCAAGGGATTTGATCTTAGTCCATTACTATACTAAGTATCACTCAGTCCTTCTACTCAGTATCACTATCTGATACTGAGTACTGATACTGAGTTCCAATACTGATCACTCAGTATCAGACCTAAACTTAGCTATATTATTCTACATATTAATCAAAGCTAGTCTAGGTTGTTTTGTTATCTTAAGATCCAAAGGGGCAAGGCTTTTTGCCTTAACAATATTCATATTGGACCTTTGTTTCTGATGCTTGTTCTTGTAAATCTTGAATTTCCAGTGTAAGAATTTTATTTTGTTTAATGTGATTAACAAGTTGTTCACCTAAATGAGCAGTTTGTTCGCATTGATTTTCTAAAATGGTTACACGCTCTAAAAGTTGTGTATTCGTATCCTTTTCGAGTAAAATTGTTTGTTTTAGGGAATCAATTTCACAAATCAGATTTTTATCAAGACAAGTATCAGTAATAATGGTATAATCAGAATTAGATAAAGAAGAGTTGGTTACCTCAATTTCTTGTTGGTCTCCTCATCTGAACGGTCGTGGAGCTCAACATTTTATCTTGCCATGAAGCACAAATTTGCAGCATGTTCCTCATCTTCTTGATCAGAGTCTTCCATCCACTGAAGATCTTCTGCTAACAACACTTTCCCGGATTCAATTTGTTTAGCCAACAACATCTTCTTTTTGAAATATTCAAAATCACGAAATTTAGGTTTCGTGCAATCACGGGAAAAATGACCAGCAACACCACAATTATAGCATTTCTTTGTACGATCCAAAGGTGCCATGGTTGGCTTATCAGTTGACGCAGAAGCAGATTTAAAGTTGGATGAAGATCGCTGATTGTTGTTTGTAGGCTTTGGATAATATTTCTTCTGATAGTTAGAGATGAGTGACATGGCTTGCAACACTTCTTGAAGTTCTTTATCTAGATCATCAGTTTTTTGAGGTGTGGGTTCTTCTGCTTTTTCTTTAAGTTTAGCAGTCTCATTTAGTTGATGATGTTGTTTGGTGAGAAGAGCAAGAGTATCCTGAGTCTCTTGTTTTGTTTTTGCTATGTTATTCACCATTGGAGCATTTTGGTACAAATATTCGTACAGCTCATGGATATCTATCAGACTTAGATCTTTATTCTGCATAGCATTGTTACCAAACATTTCCCATTCGGGAAGAAGACTTTTGATAAATTTGATGTTGATCTCTAGGTTTCCCTTTGATAGACTGTTTTTGCGGAGATCATTTAACAGGCTACAGTATCGATGGTAAGTGCTTTGCAAGTCTTCCCCGACTGAGGCTTTAAAATTTTCATATGAGTTTAACGTAGTAACCATCTTAGCCTTATTCCCAAGTACCGTGCCCTCCATTTGATTTCTTATTTCATCCCAGAGTTCTTTAGCGCTCTCAAGACTATCTAAACTATTGTAGATTTCATTCGTTAATCCTTGAAGCATGAAAGAATATGCTTGACGATCAGCTTTGGCACCTTGCTTTTGTGTAGCATTATATCTGCATTGTTTGTATGGTCACGAACGAGGGGAAAAAAAATTTAAATTTGAAAATTTTCCAGAAAGATCTCAGATGATAAAAGACACTTTAAATATGTCCTCGATTTTCGAATTGACCAAAAATGACAATGGGGTTAGAAACTGGGGCTAAATGAAGTTTGAAAATTTACCGAAAAATCACAAAAACGCAAATAAAGTGATCGAAACAAGTCTTTTTGGGCCGGGAAGTCGGGTAAACCGCCTACGGCTGTTTATCACATCGTAGCCTTCGTCTTTAGCTTCAATTTGGTTACTCGTGGGCTGGAAACGGACACCCGAGCTGAAAGTTATGATCGTTTTAGTATACTCCCTTTTGTCACACGATCTTGGGTTGTTCGGGCCGAACTTTGGAAATGTTCGGGCCGAGATCTTTGTTCGGGCCGTACTATGAAAGTGTTCGGGCCGAAGAGTGTAAGATTTCGGACCGAAGACTTAAATGTGTTCGGGCCGAAAACTTTGGTGTTCGGGCCGAAGATGGTGTTCGGGCCGAAAACTTTGGTGTTCGGGCCGAAGATGGTGTTCGGGCCGAAGATGGTGTTCGGGCCGAAAACTTTGGTGTTCGGGCCGAAGATAGTGTTCGGACCGAAGATGGTGTTCGGGCCGAAAACTTTGGGAGAGTTCGGGCCGAAGATGGTGTTCTGGCCTGGAACAGTGAAGTGCAGAGCTTGTTCTTGGCAGTGACGAACGAACCAGCTATTTTTCTCACTAAATCGATCCTAGAATGCTCAATACTTAACCAAATCGAGCGATTCAAATCCCAAAATGCTCGAAAATTGATTTCGCACGTAATGGTATAATAAAATCGATTAAAACACAACAAATCAGATGGTAATTTCGATTTAACAAAGGAAAAAATGTGTTTTAATGGTTTTCTTTAAAATCAACGAATTAGGATCAATTCTTGATGGATTTAATCGAAACTTGATTTTAAAATGCTTAGAATTACAAGATGAATGTAATGAACAGAGAATATAGACGATTTAATACCTCAAATTCCGATTTTGATTCTTGAGTTCTTCACCAAAAACATCAAAAACTTGCTTAATCTTCACTGAAATGGATCGAATCAAAGAAGATTTATGCCTTGATACCAATTGTGAATCCATATATATCGATTAAGTAACAGATTAAGCAATAACAAATGGTGAATTGAAAGATTTAGATGAAGAACACTATGAAGCTTTTCACACACACAAAACGTATGTACGATTTAAACAAACGGCAAGCTTGGTCAATACTAGGTTACAACTAGGTATTTATACCTAGGTCTAGTATTGACTAATTACATAAAAACACCCTAGACTATTTGTTCCAATAAATGTCACATTACACCCCTAGACTATTGACTACACTACAATGTGACCCAACAAAACACCTTTTTAAGATAACAATCAACTTACTACCTCACAAATAGATTATTAATTTACATTATTATGAGATTGAACCAGATTTTGAATTTAAAAAACAATTAAAGCAGGGTTAGTAGCAACATCAAACGTAAATCTGAAACAGTTTTGTTATCTATAAAATACTACTAACTTACTAAGAATATGTATTACCATTTTCATTTTTAAGCTTAAAAGTTACTAATTACCTATTTCACATTCAAAATTTAAATCTAGAATCTTAGTAAACTTCCATTAACGTAAGCAAAACTTCCCTAAACCAGTTTAATGGTTAGATTCACTATTTGATGATGCAATACAACTATAGCAGAACTCATAATGCTTAATACCAAATAAGAAAAAGCTCTCCCTCTCTATAGGAAGTGATATATAAAAGTTTGAGCAGTAACAATATGTTCCCTGTTTTTTTCTCCACTTATACAAATATCTCAGTTGAAACAACCAAAATAACCAAAACCTCAAATAGGATGTTGCAATTAGCAGAATAACAACTAAAATTACTATTGCAAATTAACAATCTTTTGGATGCGGTGTGAATTTCAACAAATAATCTTTTTAGTATAATATGAAAAACCCCCGCGGCAACGCGCGAGGTAAAACCTACTAGTTATTTAACAAACAACATAAAACACCTTTGTCATTATCATCTGTTAATAGATTCCAAAACCTAATCAAAGCATCTTTACCGTAGAAGATTTAAATAAGGGGTACTCGATATTTTGCTTACACAAATTATTCGCCATCATGGTCTACAATATTAAATAATACACAATAATTATTAAAAACCATATCTATATAAAAAAGCATCAATCCCTTTTGTCACTTTCCTATGGTAAGAGATTCGAGCCTAGTCCGTCCATACTCTACACCAAATAACGTCAAATGCTCTCTTTCTTGTCACTCTCATCTTATTACCTGACACTTATCCAAATAAAAACTAATGAACCAATTTCTTTCCGTATGTATTATAACTAGTAAAAATAACCCCGCGCGATGCCGCGGGGATTTTTATACAATGCCCAAAAGATAATTTATATCAGTAAACGTTCCAATTGTACAAAGTTTGGTCATATGTGCAGTGTGGCTTATTCTGCTGATTGTCATAAAGCAAAACTAACAACTACGAATCAACATAATAAGTAAGGATAATAACAATATTTATCGTGTTCAAAATAAATATTATTATCATAAAAATAGTTAAAAACATTACTTTTAGTTATATAATATTTTATTAGTGATATATAAACATAAAAGTTTTGATGATAAATTATTATTTTAGAAAAATTGTATATATCAAATATTAAAGTTTAGGTTAGTGAAATGTCATTTAAAAAAATAAAAGTACAGAAGTAAAATGTAATTTTAGCAAACTTGCAAATAAAGTAACATAATTAAAAAAAGAGTGGTTGTTGGTGGGACATGGGAGTCGAACTCAGGCTTCTGGCAAAGGGGTTGTACTACCAAGGGGCACCTACTAATTTGTTGTAATAGACATACAATAATATAATGAATGAAAGGAAACGAATTCTCCCAAAGTCAACAATTGTAGGCAAGCAAGAAAAAAAAATTCACTTGAAATTAAGCAGTGTGCTACTATTCATCTAAACACAAATGTAATATGTATAATGTATTTGGAATATTCGATAAACATCAAACTTTAAAATTCATCATAGTTGTTTATTATAAACAAAAAAGTTTGGACTCCTTTGGGAAACATACAGTTTATTGTTAAGAGCTCTCGGGGTTCAAATACCAACATAATATGTTTAGAGACGTCCTCTTTGGCATATGTAGGTGCTCCGGGATCTCTGCCAATAAAGAAGCACTTGTAAACATTTTGACTGACTCGTTGGATAGAATATCCACACTTAGACCTGCTTACATTTTAGATTTTGGATGGGTTGGGGAAACACGCGTGTTTGGATCTTACCGGAGTTTATCGTCTCGTGGGTTTGAGTAATTTGGGTGTTACGATGGGACAAGTTGCTTTGAAAGCCGTCTCGTGTAAAGTGACAAATCACGAGAAAACATGCATTGAAAATCAATACGTGTTTATTCCTTTTGTGTTTGATTCTTTTGGTTTCCTTGCACCTGAGGCGGTGGAGCTTCTCAATAGAGTCTAATGTGTTATGCATAACAATGTTATGACACCTAAATCCATAGATGTTGTTTTTACAAGATTTAGTTTTGAAATTCAAAAAAGAATAACGACGCAACTTGTTGCTCGTTTACTTTTCTTCTCTATGGATAAAGAATCTTTATCTATAATAATAAAAAGAACATTATATAAAAGATTAGTATTTAAAACCTTATCACCCATGTTCATGATCGAACAACTAATATTATAGGAGAAAGCATCAAACTGTTTTGTCATTTTCAATTGTTAGGAGATTCTAAAACCTAATAAAGTCATATTTACCAACACTTATATAAACACACAAACAACGTCCATCTCATAACAAATAAACCATGTCAAATCCCCTCATTTTGGCTTCACTAGTCTCCATCCCACTTATAGCCATTCCTCTTCTCTATTTGGCATACACTTATCCCAAAAACAAACACAAGCAAACCAATGTTGTTCTTTACGTACATGACTCTCTCGGTGGAGAAAACGTAACGGCCAAGACAATGGCGGGAATAAACGGGCCCACCTCTAGCATCTTTCAATTCGGGACACTCTTAACACATGACGATTCAGTAACCCTGGACCCGAATCCCAACTCCAAAGAGATTGGGCGGGCCCAGGGTATGTACGTCAATAGCCAACTTGACGGGAAGGCCATTTTCATGATGTTTTCAATTGTGTTCACCGATGGGGAGTACAAGGGGAGCTCATTAGAAATTCAAGGAGCCGAACGTTACTTGTTGAACGAGAGGGAGTTTTCAGTTGTCTCGGGAACCGGTTATTTTCGTTTCGCTAGGGGGTATGGAATCATGACCACCCATTCTCGTGATATACCGAATATTAGATACATTATAAAACTGAACATAACCGTACGGCATTTTTGAACCGATGTGTAATTAATTTATGTGTTTTTTAGTTCACATGCGAAGTCTTATGTTTTGTTTGGACTGGCCCGGGCCGGACTTAGTTCACATGGGAAGTCTTGTGTGCTTTTATATATCTTTCAAGATCTAATAAAAGCACTGGTTTTTCATCTTTTAATGAATTCGGTTTATCACGTAGATAATTTAACAATGTACTTGATCGTTAAAGTTTTGGTAATATGTACTCATAGACATAGAACATTTAATGATTAAAATTTTCATAAATAGTAAATGATATTTATGAGTTATTAGTGCTTTTATGTTAAATAAATTTTACTCGTAAAAATGAATTATTTTGATGAATTAAATGCAAAGACATAAAAGACATTTAGTGTTTACTATTACGTGCTCTTATACACATACTTAAAAAACCCCTAAAATAATAACAAGATAATTGCTTTATACAACATCGGAATATCAAGTTTTTCTTAAGAGATGTGATTTTTATACTACATAAACTAGTTTATACGCCACATTATATAATATTTAAAGCAAACTATATAAAATAATATTGTGATGTGCATATACCGAGAATGTAAAACTTAATTTTAAGTCTCGTCCAATTTAAATAGACATATATGTATTTTTCCAAAACATATTCTTTTGCCGGCATATGACATAAAAGACATTTAGTGTTTACTATTATGTGCTCTTATACACATGCTTAAAAAAACCCTAAAATAATTGCAAGATACTTGCTTTATACAACAGCGGAATACCAAGTTTTTCTTAAGAGATGTGATTTTTATACTACATAAACTAGTTTATACACCGCACTATATAATATTTAAAGCAAACTATATAAAATAATATTGTGATGTGCATATACCGAGAATGTAAAACTTAATTTTAAGTCTCATCCAATTTAAATATACATATATGTATTTTTCTAAAACATATTCTCTTGCCAGCATATGACATAAAAGACATTTAGTGTTTACTATTACATGCTCTTATACACATGCTTAAAAAAACCCTAAAATAATAGCAAGATACTTGCTTTATACAACAGCGGAATATCAAGTTTTTCTTAAGAGATGTGATTTTTATACTACATAAACTAGTTTATACGCCACATTATATAATATTTAAAGCAAACTATATAAAATAATATTGTGATGTGCATATACCGAGAATGTAAAACTTAATTTTAAGCCTCGTCCAATTTAAATAGACATATATGTATTTTTCCAAAACATATTCTTTTGCCAGCATATGACATAAAAGACATTTAGTGTTTAATATTATGTGCTCTTATACACATGCTTAAAAAAACCCTAAAATAATTGTAAGATACTTGCTTTATACAACAGCGGAATACCAAGTTTTTCTTAAGAGATGTGATTTTTATACTACATAAACTAGTTTATACACCGCACTATATAATATTTAAAGCAAACTATATAAAATAATATTGTGATGT
This sequence comes from Calendula officinalis, assembly GCA_963853835.1. Classification (NCBI taxonomy): domain Eukaryota; kingdom Viridiplantae; phylum Streptophyta; class Magnoliopsida; order Asterales; family Asteraceae; genus Calendula; species Calendula officinalis. Next base: position 51,362,418 of record OY970825.1, read on the forward strand.
GCATATACCGAGAATGTAAAACTTAATTTTAAGTCTCATCCAATTTAAATATACATATATGTATTTTTCTAAAACATATTCTCTTGCCAGCATATGACATAAAAGACATTTAGTGTTTACTATTACGTGCTCTTATACACATGCTTAAAAAAAACCCTAAAATAATAGCAAGATACTTGCTTTATACAACAGCGGAATATCAAGTTTTTCTTAAGAGATGTGATTTTTATACTACATAAACTAGTTTATACACCGCACTATATAATATTTAAAGCAAACTATATAAAATAATATTGTGATGTGCATGTACCGAGAATGTAAGACTTAATTTTAAGTCTCATCCAATTTAAATAGACATATATGTATTTTTCTAAAACATATTCTCTTGCCAGCATATGACATAAAAGAGATTTAGTGTTTACTATTACGTGCTCTTATACACATACTTAAAAAAACCCTAAAATAATAGCAAGATACTTGCTTTATACAACAGCGAAATATCAAGTTTTTCTTAAGAGATGTGATTTTTATACTACATAAACTAGTTTATACACCGCACTATATAATATTTAAAGCAAAATATATAAAATAATATTGTGATGTGCCTATACCGAGAATGTAAAACTTAATTTTAAGTCTCGTCCAATTTAAATAGACATATATGTATTTTTCCAAAACATATTCTTTTGCCAGCATATATCTTGGGGGTTGCCTATTTAGACACCCCATCAATCTATTCAAACACTCCTCATAAATATATAATAATTAAGTAATCATTAGTTTGTATTAAATACTTTTTATTTGTAACTTACGAGGCAGCATGGCCCGTGCGATGCACAGGCTTTGTTCATGATAAAGAGGTATTGGTATCAACTGCGAAGTGCAAACAATGAACCTAACAAAGTGTATCAGAAGAAAATGCAAAGTAAGAATATCTTCATAACACATAAGTGTCACTACAAAGATATTCGTGCTTTTTCTTTTATACCACAACTATATATATATATATCTTCATTCAATACCGGTAAATTAGTTGTGTATGAAAAGCAAAGTGTAAAATTTTAATTAAAAAATGAATGATTATTACTTATTGAAGAATGATATAATCCAATTTTTACGATTAAATTTTTTAGATGTGTTGCATGTGATTACAAAAAATAATTCTTTATTATAAATCTTGTATTAGAATATTTAATGATTTTATAACTGATTTAGTTAATTAAAAACGATCTCTGGTCTTCTATAACGATAGTAGGCGGAACTTTAGGCTTTTGGGCCGTGAAATAATATAAACGATATTTGAGCTTGACTAAATGACCATTAACCTCACATAAGTGTGCTTAAGTAGTACAACCCGTTAGAGCATTACAGACTTGTGTGGGAAATTTTTTGTATGGTCACGACCGAGGGGAAAAAAATTAAATTTGAAAATTTTCCAGAAAGATCTCAGATGATAAAAGACACTTTAAATATGTCCTCGATTTTCGAATTGGCCAAAAATGACAATGGGGTTAGAAACTGGGGCTAAACGAAGTTTGAAAATTTACCGAAAAATCACAAAAACGCAAATAAAGTGATCGAAACAAGTCTTTTTGGGCCGGGAAGTCGGGTAAACCGTCTACGGCTGTTTATCACGTCGTAGCCTTCGTCTTTAGCTTCGATTTGGTTACTCGTGGGCTGGAAACGGACACCCGAGCTGAAAGTTATGATCGTTTTAGTATACTCCCTTTTGTCACACGATCTTGGGTTGTTCGGGCCGAACTGTGGAAATGTTCGGGCCGAGATCTTTGTTCGGGCCGAACTATGAAAGTGTTCGGGCCGAAGAGTGTAAGATTTCGGACCGAAGACTTAAATGTGTTCGGGCCGAAAACTTTGGTGTTCGGGCCGAAGATGGTGTTCGGGCCGAAAACTTTGGTGTTCGGGCCGAAGATGGTGTTCGGGCCGAAGATGGTGTTCTGGCCGAAAACTTTGGTGTTCGGGCCGAAGATAGTGTTCGGACCGAAGATGGTGTTCGGGCCGAAAACTTTGGGAGAGTTCGGGCCGAAGATGGTGTTCTGGCCGGGAACAGTGAAGTGCAGAGCTTGTTCTTGGCAGTGACGAACGAACCAACTATTTTTCTCATTAAATCGATCCTAGAATGCTCAATACTTAACCAAATCGAGCGATTCAAATCCCAAAATGCTCGAAAATTGATTTCGCACGTAATGGTATAATAAAATCGATTAAAACACAACAAATCAGATGGTAATTTCGATTTAACAAAGGAAAAAATGTGTTTTAATGGTTTTCTTTAAAATCAACGAATTAGGATCAATTCTTGATGGATTTAATCGAAACTTGATTTTAAAATGCTTAGAATTACAAGATGAATGTAATGAACAGAGAATATAGACGATTTAATACCTCAAATTCCGATTTTGATTCTTGAGTTCTTCACCAAAAACATCAAAAACTTGCTTAATCTTCACTGAAATGGATCGAATCAAAGAAGATTTATGCCTTGATACCAATTGTGAATCCATATATATCGATTAAGTAACAGATTAAGTAATAACAAATGGTGAATTGAAAGATTTAGATGAAGAACACTATGAAGCTTTTCACACACACAAAACGTACGTACGATTTAAACAAACGGCAAGCTTTGTCAATACTAGGTTACAACTAGGTATTTATACCTAGGCCTAGTATTGACTAATTACATAAAAACACCCTAGACTATTTGTTACAATAAATGTCACATTACACCCCTAGACTATTGACTACACTACAATGTGACCCAACAAAACACCTTTTTATGATAACAATCAACTTACTACCTCACAAATAGATTATTAATTTACATTATTATGAGATTGAACCAGATTTTGAATTTAAAAAACAATTAAAGCAGGGTTAGTAGCAACATCAAACGTAAATCTGAAACAGTTTTGTTATCTATAAAATACTACTAACTTACTAAGAATATGTATTACCGTTTTCATTTTTAAGCTTAAAAGTTACTAATTACCTATTTCACATTCAAAATTTAAATCTAGAATCTTAGTAAACTTCCAATAACTTAAGCAAAACTTCCCTAAACCAGTTTAATGGTTAGATTCACTATTTGATGATGCAATACAACTATAGCAGAACTCATAATGCTTAATACCAAATAAGAAAAAGCTCTCCCTCTCTATAGGAAGTGATATATAAAAGTTTGAGCAGTAACAATATGTTCCCTGTTTTTTTCTCCACTTATACAAATATCTCAGTTGAAACAACCAAAATAACCAAAACCTCAAATAGCATGTTGCAATTAGCAGAATAACCAACTAAAATTACTATTGCAAACTAACAATCTTTTGGATGTGGTGTGAATTTCAACAAATAATCTTTTTAGTATAATATGAAAAACCCCCGCGGCAACGCGCGGGGTAAAACCCACTAGTTATTTAACAAACATAAAACACCTTTGTCATTATCATCTGTTAATAGATTCCAAAACCTAATCAAAGCATCTTTACCGTAGAAGATTTAAATAAGGGGTACTCGATATTTTGCTTACACAAATTATTCGCCATCATGGTCTACAATATTAAATAATACACAATAATTAATAAAAACCATATCTATATAAAAAAGCATCAATCCCTTTTGTCACTTTCCTATGGTAAGAGATTCGAGCCTAGTCCGTCCATACTCTACACCAAATAACGTCAAATGCTCTCTTTCTTGTCACTCTCATCTTATTACCTGACACTTATCCAAATAAAAACTAATGAACCAATTTCTTTCCGTATGTATTATAACTAGTAAAAATAACCCCGCGCGATGCCGCGGAGATTTTTATACAATGCCCAAAAGATAATTTATATCAGTAAACGTTCCAATTGTACAAAGTTTGGTCATATGTGCAGTGTGGCTTATTCTGCTGACTGTCATAAAGCAAAACTAACAACTACGAATCAACATAATAAGTAAGGATAATAACAATATTTATCGTGTTCAAAATAAATATTATTATCATAAAAATAGTTAAAAACATTACTTTTAGTTATATAATATTTTATTAGTGATATATAAACATAAAAGTTTTGATGATAAATTATTATTTTAGAAAAATTGTATATATCAAATATTAAAGTTTAGGTTAGTGAAATGTCATTTAAAAAAATAAAAGTACAGAAGTAAAATGTAATTTTAGCAAACTTGCAAATAAAGTAACATAATTAAAAAAAGAGTGGTTGTTGGTGGGACATGGGAGTCGAACTCAGGCTTCTGGCAAAGGGGTTGTACTACCAAGGGGCACCTACTAATTTGTTGTAATAGACATACAATAATATAATGAATGAAAGGAAACGAATTCTCCCAAAGTCAACAATTGTAGGCAAGCAAGAAAAAAAAATTCACTTGAAATTAAGCAGTGTGCTACTATTCATCTAAATACAAATGTAATATATATAATGTATTTGGAATATTCGATAAACATCAAACTTTAAAATTCATCATAGTTGTTTATTATAAACAAAAAAGTTTGGACTCCTTTGGGAAACATACAGTTTATTGTTAAGAGCTCTCGGGGTTCAAATACCAACATAATATGGTTAGAGACGTCCTCTTTGGCATATGTAGGTGCTCCGGGATCTCTGCCAATAAGGAAGCACTTGTAAACATTTTGACTGACTCGTTGGATAGAATATTCACACTTAGACCTGCTTACATTTTAGATTTTGGATGGGTTGGGGAAACACGCGTGTTTGGATCTTACCGGAGTTTATCCTCTCGTGGGTTTGAGTAATTTGGGTGTTACGATGGGACAAGTTGCTTTGAAAGCCGTCTCGTGTAAAGTGACAAGTCACGAAAAAACATGCATTGAAAATCAATACGTGTTTATTCCTTTTGTGTTTGATTCTTTTGGTTTCCTTGCACCTGAGGCGGTGGAGCTTCTCAATAGAGTCTAACGTGTTATGCATAACAATGTTATGACACCTAAATCCATAGATATTGTTTTTACAAGAATTAGTTTTGAAATTCAAAAAAGAATAACGACGCAACTTGTTGCTCGTTTACTTTTCTTCTCTATGGATAAAGAATCTTTATCTATAATAATAAAAAGAACATTATATAAAAGATTAGTATTTAAAACCTTATCACCCATGTTCATGATCGAACAACTAATATTATAGGAGAAAGCATCAAACTGTTTTGTCATTTTCAATTGTTAGGAGATTCTAAAACCTAATAAAGTCATATTTACCAACACTTATATAAACACACAAACAACGTCCATCTCATAACAAATAAACCATGTCAAATCCCCTCATTTTGGCTTCACTAGTCTCCATCCCACTTATAGCCATTCCTCTTCTCTATTTGGCATACACTTATCCCAAAAACAAACACAAGCAAACCAATGTTGTTTTACGTACATGACTCTCTCGGTGGAGAAAACGTAACGGCCAAGACAATGGCGGGAATAAACGGGCCCACCTCTAGCATCTTTCAATTCGGGACACTCTTAACACATGACGATTCAGTAACCCTGGACCCGAATCCCAACTCCAAAGAGATTGGGCGGGCCCAGGGTATGTACGTCGATAGCCAACTTGACGGGAAGGCCATTTTCATGATGTTTTCGATTGTGTTCACCGATGGGGAGTACAAGGGGAGCTCATTAGAAATTCAAGGAGCCGAACGTTACTTGTTGAACGAGAGGGAGTTTTCAGTTGTCTCGGGAACCGGTTATTTTCGTTTCGCTAGGGGGTATGGGATCATGACCACCCATTCTCGTGATATACCGAATATTAGATACATTATAAAACTGAACATAACCGTACGGCATTTTTGAACCGATGTGTAATTAATTTATGTGTTTTTTAGTTCACATGGGAAGTCTTATGTTTTGTTTGGACTGGCCCGGGCCGGACTTAGTTCACATGGGAAGTCTTGTGTGCTTTTATATATCTTTCAAGATCTAATAAAAGCACTGGTTTTTCATCTTTTAATAAATTTGGTTTATCACGTAGATAATTTAACAATGTACTTGATCGTTAAAGTTTTGGTAATATGTACTCATAGACATAGAACATTTAATGATTAAAATTTTCATAAATAGTAAATGATATTTATGAGTTATTAGTGCTTTTATGTAAAATAAATTTTACTCGTAAAAATGAATTATTTTGATGAATTAAATGCAAAGACATAAAAGACATTTAGTGTTTACTATTACGTGCTCTTATACACATACTTAAAAAACCCCTAAAATAATAACAAGATAATTGCTTTATACAACATCGGAATATCAAGTTTTTCTTAAGAGATGTGATTTTTATACTACATAAACTAGTTTATACGCCACATTATATAATATTTAAAGCAAACTATATAAAATAATATTGTGATGTGCATATACCGAGAATGTAAAACTTAATTTTAAGTCTCGTCCAATTTAAATAGACATATATGTATTTTTCCAAAACATATTCTTTTGCCAGCATATGACATAAAAGACATTTAGTGTTTACTATTACGTGCTCTTATACACATACTTAAAAAACCCCTAAAATAATAACAAGATAATTGCTTTATACAACATCGGAATATCAAGTTTTTCTTAAGAGATGTGATTTTTATACTACATAAACTAGTTTATACGCCACATTATATAATATTTAAAGCAAACTATATAAAATAATATTGTGATGTGCATATACCGAGAATGTAAAACTTAATTTTAAGTCTCGTCCAATTTAAATAGACATATATGTATTTTTCCAAAACATATTCTTTTGCCGGCATATGACATAAAAGACATTTAGTGTTTACTATTATGTGCTCTTATACACATGCTTAAAAAAACCCTAAAATAATTGCAAGATACTTGCTTTATACAACAGCGGAATACCAAGTTTTTCTTAAGAGATGTGATTTTTATACTACATAAACTAGTTTATACACCGCACTATATAATATTTAAAGCAAACTATATAAAATAATATTGTGATGTGCATATACCGAGAATGTAAAACTTAATTTTAAGTCTCATCCAATTTAAATATACATATATGTATTTTTCTAAAACATATTCTCTTGCCAGCATATGACATAAAAGACATTTAGTGTTTACTATTACATGCTCTTATACACATGCTTAAAAAAACCCTAAAATAATAGCAAGATACTTGCTTTATACAACAGCGGAATATCAAGTTTTTCTTAAGAGATGTGATTTTTATACTACATAAATTAGTTTATACACCGCACTATATAATATTTAAAGCAAACTATATAAAATAATATTGTGATGTGCATGTACCGAGAATGTAAAACTTAATTTTTAGTCTCATCCAATTTAAATAGACATATATGTATTTTTCTAAAACATGTTCTCTTGCCAGCATATGACATAAAAGAGATTTAGTGTTTACTATTACGTGCTCTTATACACATACTTAAAAAAACCCTAAAATAATAGCAAGATACTTGCTTTATACAACAGCGAAATATCAAGTTTTTCTTAAGAGATGTGATTTTTATACTACATAAACTAGTTTATACGCCGTACTATATAATATTTAAAGCAAAATATATAAAATAATATTGTGATGTGCATATACCGAGAATGTAAAACTTAATTTTAAGTCTCGTCCAATTTAAATATACATATATGTATTTTTCCAAAACATATTCTTTTGCCAGTATATATCTTGGGGGTTGCCTATTTAGACACCCCATCAATCTATTCAAACACTCCTCATAAATATATAATAATTAAGTAATCATTAGTTTGTATTAAATACTTTTTATTTGTAACTTACGAGGCAGCATGGCCCGTGCGATGCACAGGCTTTGTTCATGATAAAGAGGTATTGGTATCAACTGCGAAGTGCAAACAATGAACCTAACAAAGTGTATCAGAAGAAAATGCAAAGTAAGAATATCTTCATAACACATAAGTGTCACTACAAAGATATTCGTGCTTTTTCTTTTATACCACAACTATATATATATCTTCATTCAATACCGGTAAATTAGTTGTGTATGAAAAGCAAAGTGTAAAATTTTAATTAAAAAATGAATGATTATTACTTATTGAAGAATGATATAATGCAACTTTTTACGATTAATTTTTTTAGATGTGTTGCATGTGATTACAAAAAATAATTCTTTATTATAAATCTTGTATTAGAATATTAAATGATTTTATAACTGATTTAGTTAATTAAAAACGATCTCTGGTCTTCTATAACGATGGTAGGCCGAACATTAGGCTTTTGGGCCGTGAAATAATATAAACGATATTTGAGCTTGACTAAATGACCATTAACCTCACATAAGTGTGCTTAAGTTGTACAACCCGTTAGAGCATTAGAGACTTGTGTGGGAAATTGTACATTGATTAATTAACATCATTTACTTATACCAACTATACAAAAAACAAAAATCAATTACAAATAAAATCAAGAATAAAAAATTAGTTATACCAGAAGTATTTGTGGATACCAATTCCTTGTACTAATCAAAAATCAATTACAACCCCAATAAAATTTTTTGTTCGATAATAACATATCATCGAACTCATATCTTATTAATCGTTTCAGAATTTAATGTTTTTATTTGAGCTCTCTTTGTGTTCGGATATGGAACGGTTGAGAGAAAACGAAACGGTGGAATGTTGATCGATTACTTCAACGGGTTAAATTGATAGTAAACTATAATTTACTAATATTTACGTTCATATATTTAAGGAAAGCCACCATACATCTTTATATTATTTTTTTATCCTTCTACAATTAAGATGTTATATTATAAATCAAATAAGAACTAAAACATCATGTCAAATGACACATAAATCCTTACAAATATCATCTCTCTTAAAAATACTGAAAGAATTTTCTCATAACATGGTTAATGCATACTTGTTTAATGCATTATAATAGTCAAGGTAAATAAATCGATTTATGTCAATAAATCAAAACAAACCATAAATAGAGCCATGAATTATGGACACAAAAATACATAATGCATACTTGGTTAATGCATTATAATAGTCAAGGTAAACAAATCGATTTATGTTCATTTCTTAAAGTTGCCTATATTTATCAATTGCAACAAAATTGATCCCATTATTCCTGCAAGAACACAAGAAAAGATTATCCCTTTGAATTAAACTAGATAACAAGAAGAAGAAAAAACAGAAAACATAATATTGATTCATTAATCTAAACACTTGGGGTTCATATAAAAACCAATTTCTTTATCATAATCAAAGAAAAATAAAAGAAGAACATTTTTGTCTATTTATTCTGCTATTCTAATTAATAAAAACACATAATTATGTTAAAAACAAAGAAACATCTATAAGATTAAAATACCTTTGTTTCATCGTCATGGTTTGAAGACGACGGGTGATCGGAGTAGAAGCGATTGAATATTATCGGTTCATTGAGTGAAGGATACGTGATTAGAAACAATGGGTTAAATAAGGATGAATCAATGCTTGTTGGATTGAATAGTTCAAAGGAACGTGGAGGGGTATTGTAATTAAATCATAGTATTTAAATACTAACTAAATCATAGTAATTAAATACCCCATTAATACATGAAACTTATTATATCATAGTAATTAAATATTACATTGATACATGAAGCTCATTTTTTTAAAGATATGAAGGTGAAGGGGTAATGTAATTAAATCATAATAATTATATATTAATTAAGTTTTAGAAAATAAACACTACATTAATATATGAAACTAATTATATCATAATAATTAAATAAGACAAAATGAAAAAGAGCATGTTTACTCTTTATATTAGTTTGTTATGTCATGAGTTTCTTTAGCCTTTTTTTCACATATGAAAAAGAGCATGTTTACTATTTATATTAAGTTGTTATGTAATGAGATTCTTTAGCCTTTTTTCACATTATTCATGTCTAATTATTTGTTAAGTTAACACATGATACTTATTTTTTTAAGATACGAAGGTGAAGAGGTATTGTAATTAAATCATAGCAATTAAATATAATTAAATCATAGTGATTAAATACTACATTAAAACATGAAACTAATTAAATCATAATAATTAAATATTAAATTAATATATGAAACTCACATTAATACATGAAACTCATTTTTATGTATTATTTACAGTATAATTAGTTAAATATATATATATATATATATATATATATATATATATATATATATATATATATATATATATATATATATATATATATATATATATATATATATTACATGGTAATAAATGCAAGTTCACTTGAAACTCAATTTTTTTATGTATATATAGATATGGGTACTTTATTTTGTATCTATTAATTTATAATTTTATTTTATATTTTACAACCCTTCGGTATTAGGAAGTACGTAAGAATTTTTTTTCTTTTTAATTTTGACGTAATACTTGAGTTCTTGATATGATTTGGTGTTAGATTTTCTAACATGTTTTTATTACACAACGATGATTTTACATTTAAGTTATATATATATATATATATATATATATATATATATATATATATATATATATATATATATATATATATATATATATATATATATATATATGGGATAGTGAGTGTGTGGATGTCATGTACCTAAGGTTATGTGTGGAATCATCTATAATTACATAGTTTTGGTTAAAAAAAACTCAAAACGATTATTTTTACAATATCTCATCACTTTCCCACCATATTAGAACATTTACACAATAAAAAAAACACCAATTCAACACCATTTAAAAAATATGACATGTGTTCAATATAAACATCATTTCAAGAATATGAAACTTGAAATACCAATTCAACAAAAACATAATTAAGATTTAAGATATTTGATGAGTTTTAGACGGGATTTGATATATTTATGAGTTTATGCAATGAGCTATAAATTTTTTTAAACAAAATTATGTACTTTTAGGTAGTTCCACACCTAATCTTAGGTATATGACAGCCACACACTCACTTTTCCCATATATATATATATATATATATATATATATATATATATATATATATATATATATATATATATATATATATATATATATATATATATATATATATATATACTGAAAAATAATCATAAAGTATTATTTGTTGATTTTTTATTTTCTATGTTAATATTTGATTATATGTAATTGTTAAATTGTAATTATTCAATGAGTCAATGTATGGTTAATTCTACAATAAATATTTATCTTTTGATTTTTAGTTTAAAAAAGATTTGTAATATCAATGTAATTTAGTATGCTTGAACACAATTTTCAAGGCAACATATATGTAAACTTTGACTATGGGTTTTTTTTTGTAGAGAGGGGTGTTTGAATAGGAGAAACCTATATCTTGACCATATAACTCCAGTGCCATTAATATATAATCCAATCGAGGATTAAAATTTTCTTAACAGTATTAACAGGCATCCGATTTTGGGCTTGAAAGTAATGGAGCGATACCAATAGCCAATGTTTTAAAACCCGGATTTTGTATCGGACCGGCCGATACCTTGAAAACGGTCAGAGCGGTTGAGCCGGACGGTTGAACTGGATGGTTGAACCAGACTATAGTATTATTCAGTATTTATGATAAGTTAATAATATAAGATGTATATGAATTGCAAAACAACTATGATAAATATGAAATGAAATACTCTTATGAGTTTTTTGTTAAAGATTTATGAAAATTGAAGTTTTAATTCTAAAACTTACAGCCTCAAAAGGTCAATATTACAAAACCGGAACACTCAAATGGAATATATGTTTGGAAGAAATGGAAAGATGTTGGAGCGCTCAAGTTCCATTCCATGGAGCTGTAATATTTTTTTTCTTACATGCAAAAGTCCCACATCACCCAAAACACATTATCTAACTAAATCCCTCCCTCTATAAAAATACAAGTATCAGCTAATCCATATTCTCGTATAAAAACCTTTTTATTGACCAAACTGCCGGAGTTTGACCGGTCAGGTTTACATGGTTCGGCCTCTTATGTTGAACCAAATCCCGGCTCGGACCGTGCGGTTTGATCAAGTTCTTAAAACAGAATCGAATCCTGGTTCGGACCAGGCGGTTTGATCCGGTTCTTAAAACAGAATCAAATCCTGGTTCGGACCGGACGGTTTGATCCGATTCTTAAAACACTGCCACTAACACTTAGCTTTGACGATTAAAAAACTAAAGTTGGTTATCTCAAATTACTTCCTAAAAATTACTGGTTCCATATCTCTTTGGGTAGACATTACTTAATGGGCAGAGTAGATTCAAAAAAGATCACAACAAGGGGTAATCGTGTACTTAAGTACTTTATGAGAAAATCTCAACCATCCCTGAGAAGCACGTCATAAACTCAGGAAACCTTTAAAAGAATTAAAAACACCAAAGCGGTTAGTTAAACTTGGCTCATTAATTTATACAAGATTCTAAAAAAGTAAGGCGTCACGTGATGATACCATCAACCTCAATACATAGGAGTCATGACGAATGATGACATTGTTTATATATGAAAAATGCTAAACATTGTCCTTAGGTTTATGGTTAAAGAAAAGTTCTGTGTTTTAAATGAGTGTACGGTAACCATAAACTACCACCCTTTTTAAGAATCAATGACCACCTAAGGCTTGTAGCCTAGTTGTATTGGAGGAAGGTTTAAGGTGTTGTCCATGACCTATTGGTCATGGGTTCAAGTCCCGTCGTGGACAAATAGGTGGAAGGTTCGAGGGAAGGCATACTGCCCTTGTGGATGTCACTGTCTAGGCTCGAACTACTAACTTACTAACTAGGCGTTCAAAAAAAAACTTTTAAATTAACTACTCCCTAGTCCCTCGTCCCTCCGTCCTGCAAAAAAGTTTATGTTTCCCCCTTAAATTTTGTGTCATAAAAAAATTTCTCATTTTTCGAATTTGAGGGTCCATTTAATAAAATGATATTATTACCATGAACTTCATCACTAGCTATCTCCTAAAAACACACTCTCTTTACAAAAACAAACATTATATTTTAATAAAAATAATATTACCAAAAACCACACCGCTAATTATCTCCTAAATACTTGTGTTAAAGAGAAATGAGAATTTTTTTGTGGGACAGAGAGTAATTAACAAACTTTTATCTATGTTTCACAAGGGTATGTTTAGCAAATCCATTTATATAGTAATTTTAACGATCAAAATGATGTTTGAATATTGAGTTGTAAAGATTAAAAGTTAACAATTAAAATGTACGCCATGTATTTATGGGTGGTTGGGTGCTTATAAACCAGTTAGAACAAATGTGGATTTTGTCCCCTGTCTTTCAAATTCTACAACTCGTTGCTCTTTCACGACAACTTCCCCTTAGTTCTCTTCCGCTCTAGGTCTATGGTTTCTAACTCAAACCACCTAACCGTCTCTTTCAAGAACAAGCTTAATTTTTTTAAGACTAAGACGCTGCCAACAACGGCAGCAGCCGAAGTCTTCGGCTGACAATTTTTTTGGCATCACCCGTTGGCACGCCTCTTCGGCTGGATGGTGGCGGTTGTCATCATCAGCTGGGGGAAGAGTTGGGGAAGAGAATTTGATGGACCAAAGATATTTTAATAAGGTATTTGGTATTTTGTGTGTGTGTGTTTTTTATAATGGTGCGACCCAAAAAGCTGAAGAGAAGGGGTATTGTTGGCATGATTATGTTAATTTAATGTCGGTTGGAGCATGACGTGACATTACATTGATTTGGCAAAAGCTTGTTGAATCACTTGTTTCATTGTTGGGAGTAGTCTAACATTAAGGTGTTGTTTGTTTTTTCAGAGCAAAAAGATCTGCTGTCTGCGGATCACATCTGCCAACTGCTGCAGCTTCTGAGGTGGACCAAAGGTCTGCAGTCTGCAACAAAACTGTTATTTGTTTTTTATATCTGCAGACTATTTAAATAAACTGAAATTTAAAATACTTTTTATCTAACAACATTGAAATAATCCATACAATATATCAATTTAACAAATATGAAACCTTAACATACAAATTTATGATATCAAAATTAAAAGACACAACGATGAACAAAATGGGAGAAACCCAAATTTATGATATTCAAATTCTGCATAACAATGAAACATAAACAATAACACAGTGATTCACATTTATGATTCCCAATAAACAATAGCACATAAGTTTCAAATAACAAATTTATGATATCCAATAATAGATGAAACACAACACATAAATTTCATAAAATAAGATGAAATCCTCCGCATACCATATGAATCAAAGAAACATGATAGAAGAGAAGAGAAATTTCTTCAATTTCGACATCCAGTTTCATAAAACAAGAGAAGAGAAACATATACCTGAGGGGAGTTTGTGTTCGGCGGTGACCGGGAGACGACGACGGCGAGGCCACTGGTGAGGGGGATACAGCGACGGCGACTGGTGTGGGGTACAGCGACGGTGAGGGGAGATGGAGACAAGCAGCGATGGTTTTTGGAGCAGGTGAAATTTTGGAGGAGGAGGCGGCGGAGAAGGAGCTTCGCCGGAGAAGGAGGCGGCGGAGAAGGAGCTTCGCCGGAGGGGTGGCTGGCTTGCCGGAAAATGCGACCTCGGGGGTGGGGGGTGATGAGTTGTTGATTTTGGGGGTTTATGATTTAATGATTTGGAATGTTTGTGGGTGGAAAAGCTAATACCCAAAGCTTGTTGGGGAAGACTTTGGGCATCTATAATAAAACATTTTGTCTTCTAAAAACAAACATCTGCAGAGGACATTTTCTGCACGTGGTCTGTGCCACGAAGACAAAAGACATCAGAAATATTTTTTTTGTAAAAAACAAACAGCAGCTAAATGATGGAGATATGAAAGAAAGTAAATAACATTGATTTGAAAGCGGAATTCTCCACGATTAGTTTTCTTTATTTAATTTAATAGACAAATACTTCGAAAATAATTTCCGAAATAAAGTAATAGGCGATACTCAAAACCAAGGTCGAATAGAGTAATAGGAACCCAATGCTTCTATTCTAATGGTATTGGTGAAAAAGATAAGATGTTGCCCATAGCTAAGGTCATGGATTCAAGTTCCATCATGGACGTGGGGTTTATTCCCCATAGGTGGAAGGTTCGAGGAAATGTATACTGTCCCTTATGAAAGTTACTGTATAGGCTCAAACCATTAACTTATAAACCGACCGTTAAAAAAAATAGAGTACTAGGCTATACTCAAAATATTTTTATTTAAATGCGTTCTTGCATCCATGTGCTCTCCAATAATTCTTGGGTTTCCGACCCGATTATTATCAAAATCAATATCTTTGATTTTTATAAAGATTAATTTGAAGAGCCTTTTACCCCGATGTTAGGTAAACTTCACCTAATTAATTTTTAGTGTTTTAAAACTCAGGATTAGACATGCCGGTTGGATCCGGTCCAATTAGCAAATAAAAGTATGTGGGGTCGAATCAACCGGGTTAAAAGTATGTTTGTAAACCGCTCCGAACCTAATGAGTTAACTTTGAACCCGGTCAGACCGGGATCATTAAAATGGACTTGAACCATTTTTTTATTTATTTAATTTTCTTTTGATCTCATTTATTATCAAAGTGAAAATTGTGTATTATTTTTTATATGTTTGAAGCTTTATTATATGTTTTGATGTTTAAAAACCCAAGTTTCTAAGTGTTTGGTATCATTTAACATAAATATTCAATAATATTGTAATCTGATTCAACCGGCCAGTTGAACCTATCCGACCAATTTGACCATTTTTAGAGTATCAAGTGGTTCAATTTAAAATTCAAAGTTTTAAAATATTGCTACTTTCAGATTAATTATTTCCGAAATAAAGATTAATAATTCTTGGGCTTCCACATGGCATCCGGTGTTAAATAATTTTTGAAAAAGTAAACTTTTTGAATTTGGGGTATATATTAGAAAAGTTGGGAGATTCGCCTCAAATTTTTCTTAACTGATAATTTACTGTGGTCAAAACCTTGCCACCTAGAGTGGACATTGTATTCCTTATATAATATAATGACAACCGTTACATATGAAAATAAAGGAAATACTATTAATACAATTAATTACATAATAATGACTATCTTGACCATATCATCGTGTAATATCCCCCTTCAATCGAAAAGGTGGCGGTCCTAAGCGGAGCATCTTTCGAAAAGACTCGAATTGAGATAGTGGTAGACTTTTCGTGAATATATCGGAAACGTGAAGATTAGTAGGAAT
Source organism: Calendula officinalis (assembly GCA_963853835.1). Taxonomy (NCBI): domain Eukaryota; kingdom Viridiplantae; phylum Streptophyta; class Magnoliopsida; order Asterales; family Asteraceae; genus Calendula; species Calendula officinalis. The sequence continues at coordinate 51,378,620 of OY970825.1, forward strand.
AAACTTAGTGATATGTTTATTTTATTGAACTAGTTCTCGTATGAAATGGTAGTCGAGATCAATGTGTTTTGCCCGTTTGTGGGCCAGCGGGTTTTGTGTCATAAATAATGCACTCTTATTGTAACATAGAAGTGTCGGACGATCCGGAGGAAGGGCATGAAGTTCCCGTAATAAATGAGTAATCTAAACTAGTTCCGCGACCGTATTTGCCATTGCTCGATATTCGGATTCACAGCTTGACCTAGAGATGGTAGGTTGTTTCTTTGCACTCCAAGAAATAAGGTTACCCCCTAAATAAATAGAATAGCCGTAGGTAGACCGTCGGGTGTCTAAACATCGAGCCCAATCGGCATCGGAGTAACCAACAATTTTATTATTCGTGGGACGAGAATATGTGAGTCCAAATGAGATTGTGCCCTTGACATATCGAATAATACTCTTCACGGCTTGATAATGATCATTGGTGGGAGCTTGTAAAAATTGAGACACTTGATTTACCGCATAGGATAAGTCCGGTCTAGTGATCGTTAAGTATTGAAGAGCTCTAACGAGTGACCGATACATGGTAGGATCCGAAAAGGGCACTCCATCTTTAGTAAACAAAACATGTGGAGATAAGGGAGTGTGAGCCAGTTTAGCGTCACAAAGATTTGCCCGTTGGAGAATATCAGTTGCATATTTTGCTTGAGTAAGAAAAAGAGCATTTTGGGTATGGATAACTTCAAGACTCAAGAAGTAATTCAAATCTCCCAAATCTTTAATAGCAAATTCATTGTTAAGGGGCGAAATAAATGACGTAATTTTGGATTCATTATTACCGGTTATAATCAAATCATTAACATAGACCAATAAATAAAGTATGCAAGAGTCGCCGGAATAAATGAATAATGATGTGTCGGCTTGACTACATTTAAACCCATAGGAGATAAGAAATGTACTCAAGCGATGGAACCAAGCACGTGGGGCTTGTTTGAGACCGTCGAGAGCTTTGGAGAGTTTGCATACATGTGTAGGATGTGTAGATTCTACAAAGCCCGGTGGTTGTTCTATAAAAACGGTTTAATTTAAATTTCCATTAAGAAATGCATTTTTAACGTCTAGTTGATGTAATTTCCAATGATTGAGAACCGCAAGAGATAGAACGCTACGAACGGTGATAGCTTTGACAACCGGACTAAATGTGTGAGAGAAATCAAGCCCCGGTATTTGATTGTATCCTTGAGCAATAATCGAGCTTTGCAACGTTCAATGGTGCCATCCGATTTATACTTAACACGATATACCCACTTTGAGCCAATAACATTTGTTTTTGTAGGATGAGGAACTAATGTCCATGTTTGATTATGATGAAGGGCTTGAAGTTCATCAAGCATAGCCGCAACCCATTTAGGATCTTTTGAAGCATGTTTGAAGTTACGGGGTTCAATTTCTGCCGATAAAGCGGTATGAAGTGGATATGCGGCTAATGAAGCAAGATCGAAAATGTGTTTTGTTTTAACAATGTCGGATTTGGAGCAAGTACGCATGTGATGAGTAGATGGGTTTGGATCGGTAGCAGGTGGTATAGGTTCGGTAGGAGGTGGTATAGGTTCGCTAAGTAGTGGTGGTAATTCGGGAACAGTAGTGGTGGTAGATTGTGTTTCGGTGGTGGTGTTGGTATTTGTGGGAATTTCGGTGATGGGTTCTAAAAATAAAAGGAGTTTGATTTTCGGTGGTGGTGTTGGTATTTGTGGGAATTTCGGTGATGGGTTCTAAAAATAAAAGGAGTTTGATTTTCGGTGGTATTGTTTAGTTGAGGCGTGGGCTGGAATTCGGTATTAATGGGCTGAGGTTGGTGGGTCGGTGGAGTATTATGCATTTGGGTGTTGGGCTGAGTTGTTGGACTTGTAGAGATATTGGATTGGGAAGTTTGTGAAGGTTGGGCCGTTTGGATGTTTTGAGTGGGTTGACAAAGTGTACACTTTCAAGGTAAATTTGGTGATGTAGTATCCGGTTGGGCTGGGGGTGAATCGGTTGGGGTGTCTGTCACAGTAGGTGGTATATCTTGCAAAAATGTACTCAACTACAAATTTCTAATATTAGATGTATTTGTATCACCTTTGAATGGAAAAATTGCTTCATTGAATCGGGCATGCCGGGTAATGTAAATTCGAGATGGTGTAGGATCAAGACATCGATAACCCTTGTGTTGTGTACTATATCCAATAAAAACACACGAAATACTTCTAGGAGCAAGTTTGTGGGGCGAATAATCACGTAAGTACGAAAAAACTTGGCAACCTGTGACAACTCGATATTTCTGGTATATAATCCCATTTCATTTCTAGAACTTTCCTTATTTATAAAGTTTCTATATTTAGACATTTCTATTTTTGGCATCCAAAGACGCAACAAAACATCTATTTTTACACCATACATTAGTGTTTGACTATTTTAGTCAACACAACATTATCGTTTTCTTATGGTGACACTTTTGAGCTATAAACATACTTAAAATAGTAACTTTTATCGGTTACGCAACAAACGTATTAATTTAATTTAAATGTGACTCGAATGAACCAAGCTTCTAAACCCGACACCAAGTCTAGACCGACCACCTAAGTGGCCGGCCATACCCCTTGCTCGAACCCTCATCATGGCCGAACACCCCTTGTGGTGTTAATCTTTGGTTGATCTTATCTCTAATACTTGAACTCTTATTCATCTACAGCTTGAAAGAGTCCTAGTTCTAGTACAACTCTTCCATCTTAACCCTAAATCTACCCTATATAAACACATTTAACCTACTAAACCCTACTTTTGCCTCTCTTTGTTTCGGAAACCGCAAGCACACCACCATCGTCACCTTCGGCCGTTTGAAGCAAGCAAACCCGAATCTCTCTTTGTTCTTGATCTAGCTCGTCCGATCCAAGGTAGTACTCTAAACCTTTGTTTTTATTTTCTTTCTCCCTTGCCTTGTGAATCGAACCCGAGACCATGGCCCTAGGCCATGTGGTCTCGGTTAGGCATTGAAAACCTAGTATACATGCATGTATGCATTCGATCGTGTACATGTGTGTGTGATTGTGTTTAAATCTTGTGATCTATTGCCTAAACCCTAGATTCGAACCCTAGATCTAACCTAGATGTGACCGGATACCTAGATCTAGCCAAGCAAACCATTGATTTTGAACCCTAGACCGATCTAGCCTAGAACCCTTGATCAAACCCTAACCCTAGTTGACTTAGATTGACTAGATTTGACTTTCGTTGACCAAAACATATGCTAAACCGAACCATAGATCCAAACTCAAACCCTAGCCGAAATCTAGTGGACCAATGTTGACTTTTGTTGACTATTTTGACCAATGTTGACTTCTAGAATGGACCAATTTTGACCCATAAGTCAAACCGGGTCAAGGCCGGATCTTGACCCAAACCATGGACCTAAAACCCGAATACCTAATCGGGTCAAGGCCCGTACTTGGCCCATTCGATCTATCTTAGTCCATCGGGCCCAAACTTTAGTTGGCCCATTAGTATCCAAGCCCATTTGGACCAAAGCCCAAACCATTGGCCCACTTATATCCAAACCGAACCCAATTGGGCCCAAGCGCAATCCATGGCCCAATATAATTGGACCTAAGCCCAATGTGAGGCCTAGGTGGCCCAACCTAGTGGCCCATTATGCCAATCTAGGCCCATTAGGCCCAATTTACGCCCATTAAGCCTAACCCAAGCCCATTTCATTTCATTCAATTTCGGCTCATTGAGGCCCAATGATCCAAGTTCATTTCGATGTCACAAAACATAAAACATAACATTAATCGTATATCATATATCATATGTCGTTTTTAGAATCGCCTGTGTTAGCTTAGTCTAATTACAAAGTTAGATCGTTTAGGAAGCTAGGATCCTTTGAATGAATCCTCTGTCCTAATTGTCGCTAAGCTTTGCCCAGGTGAGTCCATAGTCCCCTTTTACTACTTTTACTGTTTTATAAACTGTGGGGTGGAAAACATAGACAAATGCTACTGTTTTACTATGACTGTACAACAACATCTATATATTTTCATTATCGCGTTGGCATGACAAATAATTATTATACCGGACTAAGGTCCCAGCAATCATTAACTAGTGGATCTGGACCACGGATATGCAGATAGTACTATTGGCTGACACTAATCCTCCCAACATTATTTGATCATTACTTGGTTTATCCAAGATATCTTTCGGGAGTGTATATCCATAAAAGAACGATAACATACTGGAGTTGAAGTGTTGATTGTGGACTTAGGGGTTGGTATATTAACTCAATAGACTAGCTACCTGTTGGAGATAACGGTCATGCGATGTCAAACATACCAACTTGTTCAACACATTTTCATAAACAAAACTAGTAATTGTAGATCTTCTACAATTAAACTTCACTTTTCATATCTACTTCTCATATCATATGAGTGTTGAATCTTATACATTTTTAGTCATAAACCATTTTTATAATAAAAATTTTGGGTAGCAAACACTTTACTTTTCATACAACATTAACCCTATGGATTCACTCAACATTATTTGTTGACCCTTTTGTATTTATGTTTTATCAGGTGATTAGGTGCAGTGGAACTGGAGGATATGAGCAGTGGGATTGTTGTGAGCCATGAATAAAATATTAAGTTTACCAACAATCATTCTATTTTCTAACAATTTCTATGTTTGGAAACTTACTATTTTTGGGAACTTTCTATTTTTAGAAAGGGAAACTACTTTTATTTTCGTTCTTGCGTGGTTGTTTCTTTACTTAATTTGTGCTATGTAATCATGAACGTTACACCTCCGTTCTTCTGCAAAACATTTTAAATGAAGTAAAACTCATTTTTGGCGGGGTGTGACACAACCGTATACTCGAAAGTTTGAATAATTTGGTATTGTACCAAAAAGAACTTGAAATGGAGATTGCCTATTCAACAAGGGTGTAGGAACCCTATTTATAATAAATGTGGCTGACGTAAATGCATCAACCCAATAAGAAGCCGAAATGCTTGCACTGAAAAACATAGTTAACCCGATTTCAACAATATGACGGTGCTTGCGTTCTACACGACCGTTTTGTTGTGGAGTGTAGGGACATGAGAACCGATGTAGGGTTCCATTTTCTTCAAAAAAAAATTCTAATCGTTTGATTTTCGAACTCCATACTACCATCACTTTGAAAAACTTTAACTTTTCTCGAACACATGGTTTGAACAAGGTTTATAACTGATTGTAAAACCGAATAAAAACCGGTTTTTGTCTTTAGAGGATAAAACCATGTAAATTTGGAATGATCATCAATAATTATAACATAATATCTATATCCATCCTTAGAACATATTGGCGAAGGGCCCCATAAATCACAATGAATTAATTCTAAAGGATGAGATGAACGAGAATCATTAGTATCAAAAGGTAAACGAGTACTTTTAGCAAGTTGGCACGAAGTGCAAATAACCGGTTTAGGTAACAAAGATGAAATAGAAAAAGGACCCAAATTTTTCAAAATTGAAATAACATCAAATGAGACATGACCCAAACGGGTATGCCATAATTCATAAGACTCCTTTTGAGAGTCTTAGTAGCAACAAAAGCTTGGTGATCATCTTGGAGCACATAGAGTCCATTCTCACATTTACCACTAGCAAGAATCTTTTTGGTTTTACGATCTTGAATATTAAAAAATGGTTGAGAAAATAACACATCAACAGGATGATCGGTAGTTAATTTGCTCACTGAAAGTAACTTTTTAGCGAGGTTAGGTATAACAAGAACATTATGTAATGAAATATTCTTATTAATATGAGATAAACCTGTATGAGATATAGGAAGAGTTTTACCATTCCCAAATAAAACTTGAGAGTTACCTTTGTAGGGTCCCGTTTGATGAAGACTATCACTTGAATTTGTCATATGATCTGTGGCAACCGAATCAACGTGCCAATCGGGTGCATTTTGTTGGAATTATGTGCACAGTTGGTCAACCTATGATGATACATCCATGCCTACGAAACACTTAAGGGTCACACCGGTGAGTGCATGTAATACGAGTAAGATATGTAATGATACTTGGAAGAGGAATGATTCGTAATAATTATTTATGAATCAAGTTAAGTATTAAGTTAAGTTCAACTTATTACTCGATTAGTTTATCTAACTAATTAATTCAAGTATTTGTACATTTGCTAGTTGAGTAAATAAATGTGTTAATTATAGATTATCCATAATGTGATTTACAACAATTAAATCATATGGTGTTGGATAATATTATTGTCTAAATTATATAAGTTTTATTATATAATTAATTATTAAAAGTATTAACACAAACATATATCTCGTGTATATGTATATATCGAAATAGTGATAGTAGACATTTAATAGTAGACATTTAATAATTAAGTGGGACGATAATAACTAGTTAAACTACAAGGGTTTAAAGCGTAAAAGGATAAGTTTAATTAATGATTAATATTAATTAAACTAGAGGGCCCTAAGTGAAAGTCCTTCTATTATATATAAAAGGCTTGGGGTTCCTTGTTTTGTTGCTCATTGTACACGAAAAAGAACCCTCGCCCCTCTCCCTTGTTTCGGCCGAATAGGAGCAAGAACACAAGCCTTTGTGTTCTTCGTTCGTTCTTCGTGTTCTTCAAGTCCTTTGCAGATAGAAGATCATTGCATCAACCTACTAGAAGGTTTAACCGAACAAGAGTCATGTTCTTGTCAGTATGGTCGAACCAAGCATACTAGGAGGTTGACCCAAGTGGTCAATCAGTGTTATGAAACCTTTCAGTGGTATTAGAGCGTTGGTTTAGAAATCTAAACTAGATTAAAAAAGTTTGTTTGTTTAACTTTAAAAGTTTTTCTTTTTTTGGTTCCAATTTCTTCTTCTTCTTCTTCTTCTTAAAATTCGAACAAGGGTAAGAACCCTAGGACCAAGAATATTAAACTAGTTTAGTTTAATTGGTCAAAAGGTTTCTAAAACCCTAGATTTTTCGTGATCAAGGAAGAACCCTAGTTCCAAGTATGTTAAACTAAGATTTGTTTAATTGGTCAAAACGATTCTTTCCTTTTTCCCCAAAGAATTCGTGATCAAGGAAGAAACCCACGACCAACCATATTAAACTAGATTTGTTTAATTGGTCAAATGGATTATTTCCTAGTACCTTTATATTTTGAAATCTAGGAGGAAACTTGGACACCAAGTATATTAAACTACTTTAGTTTAATTGGTGAAAAAGTTTCTTAGGATTAAGAATTTCGAAACCCTAAAGAACCCTAGGACCAAGAACATTAAACTAATTTAGTTTAATTGGTTAAGAGGACTAATTGATATAATAATCTAAAACCTAGATAATTAAACAAGTTCATGCTTAATAGGTTTAATTATTATTTTAGTAGATTTACTGAAACTAGTTCTTTAAACCTAGAAACTTAGACAAAGTTTTATTGTCTATAAGGTCTGAATTAAAAAGTTTAAATAAATTTATTAAGGATATAATCTATCCTAGTATTTAAACAACGTTTATTGTTTAAATATGACTGATTAGGATTAATCTTTTAATAAATAATGTTTTTGATCTAGAAAGTCAAAACCCTAGTTTTGATTGATCAAGAACAAGATTAGGGTTTGACTAATTAATAAAAGGGAATTAATGAGGATTAAAAGAAGTGTTAATTTTAAGTTCTAAAATTAACAAGATGTATTTATATATACATATATAAAATTTAGGAATTTTTAAAAATATTTAAAAGAAAAAATAAATTTTAAAAGATAAAATAAGTTCATACGTATTTTTAATTAGATAAAGTTAAAATACATATGTATAAATTAGATGTAATATTCTTATTAGAATGTTATAAGTTTATTTTAATGTAATGAAATATATATATATATATATATATATATATATATATATATATATATATATATATATGGGATCCTGTGAGGAGTCAAAAAACGGTGAGGACTCGCGAGGACACCTCAAAAACATTCATGAAAATTCCCAAAAAAATATATATAACTCCCCATTATTATTATTACATTTGACCAAAAAAAATTTTGAAAAACAAATTATGACCCACTTTTTTTGCTAGTTTATTTAGGGCCCTTCTAGTTTAATTAAGATTAATCTCTTAATTAAACTTATCCCTTTGCACTTCCATCCCTTATAGTTTAACTAGTTTATTATTGTTGCACTTAACTATTAAATGTCTAGTATTAATACACTAAGAATTCGGTACCCATATACACGAAATATATACTTGTATTTATACTCTTAATATTAATTACATAATAACTTTTATATAATTCATACAACAATGTTATCCATTTATTATATGATTTAGTAGTTTCAAATCATATCATGTATAATCTATAATTAACACATTGTATATTTACTCAACTAGTAAATGTACAACTACTTGTATTAATTAGTTAGTTAAATTAATCTAGTAATAAGTTAAACATAACTTAATACTTAACTGATTCATAATGACTATTATGAATCATTCCCCTTCGTAGTATCATTACTTATCTTGCTCGTATTAGATGCACTCACCGGTGTGACCCTTAAGTGTTTCGTAGGCATGGATGTATGATCATAGGTTGACTAACTGTGCACATAAATCCTTCAGACTCCCACTTGCGCAAGTTCGTAACCTTTATCTTAATGATACGAGCTACAGTGGCCTTCTAGATGGGCATGTAGGTAACCAACCCCATAAAAACAGCTTACGTAATCCAAGTATAGTTTATAAAAAAAAACTCTTTAATAGCGTCTCCTAGTAAAGAACACTTTGTCTCTACTTATTGGGTAACTATGTTAGGCTTATCCCTTGCAGCACGATATTTGTGACAACGAATACGAGCATGGTAGAAATTATCAACTCCTGTATTCGAAATCATTTTATGACTACTTGATTCAAACTGTTGTGATATACGACAAAGAACAAATCAGTTCGTTTGGGCACGGCCGTGCACTTGTCAGTTTCTCATCATGTCAACGGACCTAAAAATATCTCTCCTAAAAAGGAGGTGCAATTACCATCTTGTTATACTTCGATTCAAAATACAACTTCCTTTGTACCCAGTATCGCCTCGTATGACAAACATTTTTCAGAATTGTCTAAGACGAACCAAAGCACATTAGTCATTGTATCCTAAACCTAATACCTCAGGCTTAAGGACAATCCTAGTGAACAATACTTTTGAACTTTTCAACCACGAAGTATTGTCACGGTGGTCGATCCAATATTCGTTGAGCCTCCAACAGAATATCACCGATATTTGGTTTAAACAAAACTTGTGTAGCTATCTTCGAAGAACTTCGAATCTACCACCAAATATCGCGATGACATTAACGTCCCATCAAGGTTCCCACCAAGACGAGTAGTCACGGATTTATATCTTTTTGAATAAATAGACTTTTATTCATGGATGTTGTAAAACATACAAAGTCTGAATAGCAATGATACTAACTCATGTATTACTCCTCACTGGACATAGATACTGCATTATTACTGGATCATTACTTATTCCTTTCGTTTGTATTGATTACTTAATGATTCTTACAACTTTAATTGTAAATTTATCACTAAACCAATCATTTCTATTAAACTAAAGACACAAGACGAGTATTTAGAAATACTGTTACTTTTGTCTTTGCTAGATATTGTTTATGCAACATTATAGAATATATTCTAGTCTTGCCTTTTATGTAATTCGGTAAACATAGGAGGATTGGAAATTGACTCCTTAGTTTCTTGAATTCATAAAATTCTCATTGTAACTAAAGCCTCTTTAAGTTACTTGATTTGTAAATATTCTTACTAGTAAAAGAAATTTCCTTAAATGATTATGTTATCCATTGAAGGGTTAACAACCTATTAGATATGCAATAATTAATCACAAGACTTGTGATCACGCTATTAGGTTTGCAATAATCTAATTAACGATCATTTATTATTTCTCTTAACTCTTTGGCTAACAACTTGGTAAAACTTTGTTGTTAATGTCTTACTAACTTACTAAATTCATTAACATCTTTAATGAATTATGTTAGTCTTAGCTCCCACTCACTGTTATGTAATTTAAGCATCTCTTAAACTACTTTGACTTAGTCAATAACTTGTAGTTTAATCTTTTAAGAATTCTATCAATAATTAAGATCATTCTTTGGATTTACGAATATCCAACATTCCTGTTAAGGGAATTATGACCTTTATTGATTACTGTATCTAACAAGTATAAGACACTTGAAACCATAATTCTAATTCTTAAATGTATTAGTATTCTTTAAGAACTTTATTTAATGCCAAAGTCATTTCTTGGATTTCTCAAATATCCATTATTCCTATTAGGGAATTATGACTTGATTAAATATTGTATTTATTACGAGTATAAAAGATTTGTAATAATACCTTTTAATTCTTAAATACTTTAATATAGTTTTGTCCCTTTTAAGAGTTCATTTAATGTCTAAGTCATTTTACTTGGATTACACGAATATCCAATCATTCCTATTAGGGAATTATGACTTCATTAAATATTTTTATTACAAGTGTGAAAGACTTGCAATAATACTCTTAAAGTTTATTTTGATTATATCCAATATAATCATACTATATTAATAATAATACTTTAAAACGTACTATCATAAGTAATGACTATTACTTAAGATGTTTTAACTAAGTTCAATAACTCTTGAACCTTATGCTTTCATAAAACTCTTAAATACTTTCATTAGAAAAACTTTCTAATTACTAGTATCTAAGTACCTTGAGCTACCAAGACATTATTCATTCATACAACAATCAAACAAGTATATAACATGAAATATTAAGTAAATCAAAACCTTGACTTACAATCTAGTCATAAACCTTGACTAGTGTAATTATCACACATGCACACAATATAATTCAACCATGGATTCGAAATTACTTAAAACCAAAAACTTTGTTTTAACATAAAATAAAATTTATTCAAACAATAAAAAGAAATTGTTTTACTGAATCCATAAAACTACTTAATTATAAAAACTTGGTGTTCGTGGGTTCATCACCATCTCATGTCGGCCGTCATCACTTTCCATCTCCTCCTGCAATAAACGATTGCAAAAGTTAGATTACTCGTAACGTACTTTACAAGTATCTTAAAGTGATTAAGAAGTGTGGTTGTGTTACCTGATGAACTTACGTTACCTCCACCACCACTTGCACCCTTTGGACAATTCCTTTTCCAATGCCCAGCCTCACCACACTTGAAGCACCGATTTTTGGTCCTCGCAGTGTTAGACTTCACCTTCTTGACCTTTTGTTTGACTCCTTTACCATTTGGCACTCCTTGGTTAGGATAGGTCTTACCCTTTCCTTTACCACCATGCCCTTTTCTCTTCTTCCCACCGCCACTGCCATTACCGATCATAAGAACATCCTTAGACTTGGTCCCCAAACTCAACTCAGCTGTCTTGAGCATGGAATGTAGCTCAACAATGCATTTCTCCATATTATGCATGTTGTAGTTGACCACAAAAGACTTGTAGTCATCAGACAACCAGTTGAGTATAGTATCTGTTGCCATTTGATACGTTATGGGGTGACCAAGTCTAGCGAGGTGATCCATGTGTCCTTTCATTTTCATGACGTGGGCACTCACCGGCGTTCCTTTGACCATCTTGCAAGAGTTGAAGGCTCAATTGATGTCAAACCTCTCAGTGCGAGCTTGCTCTTTTTAAATGAATCCCTGAGTTGCTGGATCATCTCAAATGCAAGCACATCCATAAGTCCTGCTTGTAACTCAGGACTCATAGTGGCGAGCATTAGACAGCTCACATCGAGTGCATCACTGACATGCTTATCACAAGCTTGCCTCGATTCAGCTCTGGCATTAACAGCACAGACATTTGGTACTGCTCTCTCCAAGACATACCACTTTCTCTCATGCCTGAGCACAGTACGAAGATTGCGCTCCCAATTGAGAAAGTTTGACCCAGTCAACTTGTCTTTTTCGAGGATTGAGCGAAGTGAGAGATTGTTGGTATTTGTTGTCGCGATTGTGTTTGCTGCTGCCATCTACAAATCAAACCCAGTTTAATTAGTAATTATTAATAAACATTCTCTAAAATATATTATAAACCCATAATTAATATTTTTGGCCTAGGATCCATATATCACATTCTCGCCGCAAGGTTTGGGCACTTCCCGACGAGACATGCTATTTCTGGTAGGTAACATCCTTACCGATCGTACCAAGACTTGACACGATTCCTAGGGGTCGTAGAATCTTTAGACTTATAATTTATTACAACCCTGTACAATCTAATTGTACATTTCTAAGTTAGTAATAAAGTCTAGTATGTTTATTCTACTCAAGTACTTTTTGGGCCGGGACTCCTGATTATCACCAAAGTAGATCAGACCATCTAAGACAGTGCGATGCTCTGCGCCGGGACTCCCGATTATCACAGAACCTTACGCATCCTAACACTCGCAATGATTTGAATCCATATCTAAGGTTGTATCCTTACAATATGAATATCGTTTAACAAGTGAGGTGTTCCATTAGGTGGATAGTACTTAGATCTAAGATTTTCTTGGGTTTGTTTAAGTCTTAAAACTAAACTTAAACCTTTATTCCAATCTTAATCCTTGTTTAAAATGTGTGACTTGTGAATTTAGGAATTCTACAAGACACCCTTTTTTTTAAACTTATGAACTATTCTTTAAAACTTACAGTTTCAAGAATTTGCGCGATTTTATATGTATACCTAAAACGAGGTGTACAAAACGTTTTACTAAGTTTTGTGATAAACCTTATTTTATTAAAACTTACTTGTTTTATTATACTTGAAAAACTTTAAAACTTATGTTAAACTTTTAATTCTTTTATGATTCATTAAACTTGAAACATAAATCTAGTTTTAACACACCTAGTTTTTCACACGTTTCAATAAAGAAATTAAACGTTTGTTTTGACTTATTAGATTCGACCATAACTTATGTCTTAATGACACACCTACAAACTTAGTGATTTTCTTGTGTAGCTCCCACTAGCTCCAACAACCATGATGAAACTTAAGCAAAAACACAATCACCGGTTCATACTTGGTGAAACTAATAAACTTATTATATAAACACTATATATAATAATTCTTAGTTTGTTTAAACCTTTCTTACATTTAACTTGAACTAGTTAAATATAGGTTCTTGTTATTTTTTTACTTGATCATTAATCTAGTATATTACATGTCTTGTAAAATACTTATATTACACTTGTATAATTATCTAGTTATAATAACTTATAACTTTATACATCTTAATATATGATAATATATAACTTTGTATATTCCTAGTTAATCATATAATTTCAACTTGTACAATTTTTAGTTATAATTATAACTTTGTACTTTCTAGTTTTAATTATATTATAACTTATACAATAACTAATTATACTATTATCCTTTAAAGATCAAAATAACATTATCCTTTTAATTGTTCCATTTTTATCTTGTATTTAATATATATATTCGAATATATGTATATTTTATAATAAACTTGTAACATTCTAATAAGAATATTACATCTAATTTATACGTATGTATTTTAACTTAACCTAATTAAAATACGTATAAACTTATTATATCTATTAAAATTCAATTTTTCTCAATAATTAAAAATTCTGAAAAATTTAATACATATATATAAATAATTAAATACACCTTGTTAATTTTAGAGCTTAAAAATTAAAACCCCCTTTCCCGTTTTTCTATAAATCTTCATTTATTCCATAAATTAATTAGATGAACCCTAATCTTGTTTTTTACCAATCAAAATTAAGGTTTTGACTTTCTTGATCAAAGACATTATTTTAAAAGATTAATTTTAATCAATCCTATCTAAACAATAAACTTTTGTTTAGATTCTAAGATAAATTATAATCTTTAATAAATTTATTTAAACCTTTTTAATTTAAACCTTATAGACAATAAAACTTTGTTTAAATTTCTAGGTTTAAAGAACTAGTTAAATAAATCTATCAAAATAATAATTAAACCTATTAAACATAAACTTGTTTAATTAACTAGGTTTTAGATTATTATCCTAATTAATTCTTTAAAACTATTAAACTTAAACTAGTTTAAACTTCTAGGGTTTCGAATTCTTAATACTAAGAAACTTTTCCACCAAGTATTAGGAATTCTTAGTACCAAGTTTCCTTCTAGATTTCGAAAAACTAAAGGATTAGGAAACTTTTGACCAATTAAACAAATCTTGTTTCACATATTGGTCCTAGGGTTCTTTCTTGGTCACGAAAATCTTAGGGAGAAAAGGAAAGAATCCTTTTGATCAATTAAACAAATCTTGTTTAACATACTTGATCCTAGGGTTCTTTTATTATTTCAAAAATTACTAGGGTTTTTAGAAGCCTTCTTGACCAATTAAACTAGGCTAGTTTAAATTCTTGGTCCTAGGGTTCTTACCCTTTTTTCGAAAAATATGAAGAAGAAGAAAAAAACTTGAAACAAAAAAAACTTGTAATTAAAGTAATCAAACAAACTTTGTTAATCTAGACTAGATCTCTAAACCAATGCTCTGATACCACTGTAGGGTTCATACGCACCATGCGACTGATCGAGCGATAGGACCAACCTCCTAGTTTACTTGGTTCGAACCACACTGACCAAGAACATGAACTTGTTCTTGACCGGTTAAAACCAACTAGCTGATTTAATCCCTAAAAGCGGAACTGGGATTAAACCTAATCCTTAAACCCTAAAGGATTGGGATGTTGGAAATCTAGATTAGGTTAACAAGAAAGAAACCTTGTACGAAGAACTCGAACACACACATTGCTTGTATGGTTCGTTCGACCACCAACCAAAGAACCCTAGGGTTCTTTAGCCGAATTCGACCAAGAGGGGAGAAGGGAGAAAAGGTTTTCCCAAAACATACCTTGTTGATTGCTTAAGATAGATCCACTGATGATGAACAAATCGAGCGATCTTCTAGTTGATCTAAGCAATGACTTGTGTTCTTGTCTAGGTTCGGCCGAAATTGAGATAGAGGAGGCAAGGGATTTCGTCTTCAAGGTGTAACCCCATAAATGATCCCTAAGCCTTCTATTTATAATTGAAGGACTTTCACTTAGGGACCTTCTAGTTTAATTAAGATTAATCTCTTAATTAAACCTATGTCTTTGCACTTCCATCTCTTATAGTTTAACTAGTTTATTATTGTTGCACTTAACTATTAAATGTCTAGTATTAATACACTAATAATTCGGTACCCATATACACGAATTATATACTTGTATTTATACTCTTAATAATTAATTATAGAAATAACCTTCATATAATTCATACAATAATATTATCCATTTACTATATGATTTAATAGCTTTAAATCATATCATGGATAATCTATAATTAACATGGTATATTTACTCAACTAGTAAATGTACAACTACTTGTATTAATTAGTTAGTTAACCCAATCTAGTAATAAGTTAAACTTAACTTAATACTTAACTGATTCATATTGACTATTATGAATCATTCCCCTTCGTAGTATCATTGCTTATCTTGCTCGTATTACATGCACTCATCGGTGTAACCCTTAAGTGTTTCGTAGGCATGGATGTATTATCGTAGGTTGACTAACTGTGCACATAAATCCTTCAATAATAATATAACTAGTTATTAAATAATTGAGACTAGAAAGTACAAAGTTATGATTTCATTATAATTAGAAATTGTACAAGTTAAAATTATATGATAAACTAGAAATGTACAAACTTATATATTATTATTATAAGGTGTATAAAGTTGTAAGTTATTATAACTAGATAATTATACAAGTATACTATAAGTATTTTACAAGTCATGTAAGATACTGGATTAATGATCAAGGGTTAAATAACAAGACAACTTTATAACCTATAATTAACTAGTCCAAGTTAAATGTAAGAAAGGTTTAAACAAATAAAGAATTATTATATATAGTCCTAATATAATGAATTTATTAGTTTCACCAAATATAGACAGGTGATTGCGTTTGCTTAAAGTTTCATCATGGTTGTTGGAGCTAGTGGGAGCTACACAAGAAATTCACAAAGTTTATAAATGTGTCGCTAAGGCATAAGTTTTGGTCGAATCTAATAAGTCAAAACAAATGTTTAATTCTATTATTAAACAAGTGAAAAACAAGGTGTGTTAAACTAGATTTATGATTCAAGTTTATGAATCATAGAAGAATTAAAAGTTTGACTTAAGTTTTAAAGTTTTTCAAGTAAGATAAAACAAGTAAGTTTTATTATAGATAAGGTTTTTCATAAAACCTAGTAAAACGTTTTGTACACCTCGTTTTAGGAATACATATCAATCGCACAACTTTTTGAAACTATAAGTTTTAAAGAAAAAGTTCTTAAGGTTTAAAAAAGGTGTCTTGTAGAATTCTTGAATTCACAAGTGACACATTTTAAACAAGGATTAAGATTGGAATAAAGGTTTATGTTTAGTTTAAGACTTAAACAAACCCAAGAAAATCTTAGATCTAAGTACTATCCACCAAATGGAACACCTCACTTGTTAAACGATATTCATATTGTAAGGAGAAAGAACATTAGATATGAATTCAAATCATTGCGAGTGTTAGGGTGTGTAAGGTTCTGTGATAATCAGGAGTCCCGGCGCAGAACATCACACTGTCTTAGATGGTCTGATCTACTTTGGTGATAATCTGGAGTCCCGGCCCAAAAAGTACCTGAGTAGAATAAACATACTAGACTTTATTGCAACTTGGAAATATACAATTAGATTGTACAAGGTTGTAATAAGTTATAAGTCTAAAGATTCTACGCCCCCTAGGAATATCGTGTCAAGTATTGATATGGTCGGTAGGGATGTTACCTACCAGAAATATCATGTCTCGTCGGGAAGTGCCCAAACCTTGCGGCGAGAATGTGATATATGGATCCCAAGCCAAAAATATAAATTATAGGTTTATAATATATTTTAGAGAATGTTTATTGATGATTACTAATTAAACTGGGTTTGATTTGTACATGGCAGCATCAACCACAACGATAAAATACAACAAACTCTCGCGACGTTTCTTTCTAGGAAAGAAATAAAAGACTGGGTCAAATTTCCTCAAATGGAGACGTGATTTTAAGATCATGATCGGACAAGAGAGGGATAGGATTGACCGAGAAAGAAATGTGTTGAAATCCCCTGCCAAGGATGAAGAGAACGAACCAATACAAGCATTTTACGCTGTAAATCGTTTGCTTCTTGCAAGATGGCTAAGGGAACATCAGTGAGTGAACACGTCATAAAAATGAAAGTGCACGTTGATCAACTTGCTAGACTTGGAACGTCATGCCATTGCAGTTAGCAATTGACACTATACTCAACTCATTGTCCGATGACTACAAATTCTTTGTAGCCAACTACAGCAAACACGATATGGATAAATCCATTTCCGGGATACAATCCATGCTCGAGGCTGTTGAGTTGAATATTGGGACCAATTCTAAAAGGGATCGCACAACTGATGGTGGCAAGAAGAGAAAAGGGCATGGTGGTAAAGGAAAGGGTAAACCCAATCCTAACCAAGGTTTGCCAAGTGGTAAAGGTGTCAAACAAAAGGTCAAGAACGTGAAGCCTAACACAGCGAGGACCGAGAATCGGTGCTTCAAATGTGGGGAGGCTAGGCATTGGAAAAGAAATTGTCCAAAGGGTTCAAGTGGTGGAGGAATTGCATGTTCCCCAGATAACACAACCACACTTCTTAATCACTTTTAGATACTTGTAAAGTACATTACGAGTAATCTAACTTTTGCAGTCGTTTATTGCAGGAGGAGATGGAAAGTGATGATGACCGGCATGGGATGGTGATGATCCCACGAGCACCAATATTTTATAATTCAGTTTTTTATGGATTCAGTAAAAAATGATTTTATTTTATTGTTGAATAATCATTTTATTTTATGTTAAAACTAGTTTTTTAGTTTTAATCAATTCGAATCCATGGTTGAACTATATTGTGTTATGTGTGCATGTGTGACAATTACACTAGTAAAGGTTTATGACTAGATTGTAAGTCAAGTTTTTGGTTTACTTAATATTTCATGTTTTATACTTGTTTGATTGTTGTATGAATGAATAAAGTCTTAGAAGCTCAAGGTACTTAGATACTAGAAATTAGAAGTTTTTCTAATACAAGTATTTAAGAGTTTTATGGAAGCATAAGGTTCAAAAGTTATTGAACTTAGTTAAAACATCTTAAGTAATAGTCATTACTTATGATAGTACGTTTTAAAGTATTAGCATTGATATAGCATGATTATATTGGATATAATCAAGGTGGACTTTAAGAGTATTATTACAAGTGTTTCATACTTGTAATAAAGGATTTAATTAAGTCATACTTCCCTAACAAGGAATGCTGGATATTCGCAAAATCCAAGAAATGACTTAGAGATTTGATAAAATCTTAAAAGGGTAAAACTATATTAAAGTATTTAAGAACTAAAGGTATTAAACGCAAATTATTTATACTTATAACTAATAAATGATTTAATCAAGTCATAATTCCCTGATAGGAATAATGAATATTTAAGAAATCCAAGAAATGACTTTGACATTAAATGAAGTTCTTAATGAATACTAAAGTGTTTAAGAATTGAAAGTATCATCTCAAGTGTTTTATACTTGTTAGATACATTAATAAATAGAAGTCATATTCCCTAAACAGGAATATTGGATATTCGTAAATCCAAAGGATGATCTTAATTATTGATAGAATTCTTAAAAGATTAAACTACAAGTTATTGACTTGGTCAAAATGGTTGTTAGGTCACAACCCCTGGTTTAGATAGTTAATTGATTGGATAATTATATCTTAAGACAAATATTGTATAAGAACAAGATATGAGTCAAATGTATAATTCCACTATGTGTGGCTTGTTGCGGAATAACAAGACCACTGATCAATTACAAAAGGTATGAAAGTGTAAAGTAAATTCGTGTTTTTCTCCTTTGCAAGATGATCTCTATTTATAATGATATATAGATCTTACATAATGGGCAAAGGAGTAACCGAAGGACTAAACTAAGAAAATGACTAAGATCAAGGGATTTGATCTTAGTCCGTTACATAACAAGTGTAACTCAGTCCTTCTACTCAGTATTACTATCTGATACTGAGTACTGATACTGAGTTCCAATACTGGTCACTCAGTATCAGTCCTAAACTTAGCTATTTTATTCTACATATTACTCAAAGCTAGTCTAGGTTGTTTTGTTATCTTAAGATCCAAAGGGGTAAGGCTTTTTGCCTTAACAATCTCCCCCTATCTAATGATAACAAAACAATTACAAAGAGAAAAAAAATACAACAACATAGGTAGCAAACTCTTCTTCTTCATCTGCTGTTGATGGCTTCATTCTCATAGAAGACTTCTTGTTTGATGTGGACAAACTCTTCTCTGCTCTTGAGTTCATCCTTTCTACAATTTAGAACTGCAACAATCTTCTTTCTGAACCAAGAGTCTTCTTTCTTGGTGATCATCCATTTCAGTCCAACAAGGTGACTGATTTGAGCTCTTGGAAGATCTTCTTCAGAAATGAAGCACTCTCTATCCTCTGAGTCAGTATACATATATCCAGAAGTTGGATATATGACACTCTTTTGATCCTGAAAAACAAGATTAGGAGGAAGAGGGTACTTAGTAAGGTACTTGTATGTATGAAGGCATTCTGGTCTGTTGTTTGAGTAAGCTTCAGTCATCACACTGAGTGTTCTATACTCTATTTCATGAAGCAAGTCCTTCTCATAACATACTGCAGCTACTGCACAGATCTCATCCAAGACTATTTGATCATAAGTTGATTTCTTTGGAAGCTCTTTGATCAGTCTTGTGATCCTCACCCAGTCTTGAAGACCAATTCTTTGAATATCCTGAATAAACATCTTCATGGGAGGACTGGTTAAGCCAGTACAAGTGATAGTGATTCTTCCTTCTTTGAGCTTCACTTTTACTTTATTGACATCCAGATTCAACCAATGTATCCCCCTTATGTTTGGAAATGTTTTGGTCCTCAAGAACTCCTTCCTTTCCTCCTTATACTGAGTCCTAGCAGCAACCATATTCCAATAATGTTGAATATGGTCTGGACCCTTTCTTGAGATTCTATGTGAAGGACCAGGAGTATCAATATCTGGGTCAGATTCTGGTTCAGCTTTGATTCCCAACTCTTGCTCATATAAAAATCATTCTTGTTCTGCACAGAGTTGTTGAAAAGTCAGTCTTGGACCCTGCTCGGTATCACTGTCCAATGTGTGAACAAGTCTTCTTTGTCTTGTTACCAAAGGAGCAGATTCCTCACTTGATTCAGAAGAAGTGAGAACTGCATTGATGGGTCTTCTTGATAATGAACTCCTTCTAATCACCATATTTTCTAATTCTTCATCATCCGAGGATGATGATGAAGAACTTTCTTGTTCTACCAAATTTAGTGCATAGTTCACTAAATCTGGTTCTTCATCTTCATCATCAGCAATAGGCCAGATGAAAGGCCTATATACCACAATTTGCAAGTTATTTTCTTCTAGAACAGGTGGCTCAGTATAAGCTTGCTGTGGTTGGTCAGTGTGAGTCTCCCCCTGAGCAGATGGCTCAAGTGGATTTTGAACTTGTGATGCTGACCTAGTTCTTTGTCTTCTTCTTTCATACTGAATACGAATTGGCTCAGTATGAGGACTTTGCTGATGTTGTTGTTGTTGTTGTTCTTGTTGTGGAGGTTGGTCTTCATTCAATCTTCGTCTTTTCTCCCCCTGAGCAGATGGCTCAGGTTGATCAACCTCAGTATCTCTTTGTCTCTTCTCCCCCTTATTGTTATCATTGGATGGGGAGGGAAGAGGATCAGTATCACCACCCATGTCCCCTTGTTGTTCTTCAATGGTAGGGGATGGCATGGGCTCAGTCGCAGCTTCAGTATCACCCTCAATATTGGCATGGGAGGGTGATTGCTCAGGATCATCATCTCCTTCTTCATTATGTCCACCATGTGAAGATGGTGAAGGGGATGGAGGCTTATGTTGTTGTTGTAGTAGTGAGACTGACTGTTTGATGGAGTCACTATCCCTACTCATAGTGTCCATTCTGACCAAGATTGTATTCTGAGTGTGTTGAATGGCCAGAATATTTTGCATGATTGCTTGCAGAGTCACTTGTTCTCATGCAGCCTGTGATGCTGGAATACCCTGCACAGATGGTGCTAAAGAAACAAAAAATATAAAACTGGTTAGAGAGAAAGGTTTATCAAATAGAATTGTGTTGTTGTTTAACTCTATAATCATATAAACAGAATTTGTGAAGTCTGTATTTTATCTAGTTTATGATGAAATATTGTGGACTTGTGCATAGCATGTGTAAGAAGATTTTAGTAAAAGTGTGTGTGTAAATTTAAGTAGCTCAGTATAGGATAAGTCACATTTACTAAAAGGTTTGGGTTTGGGAATTCGAAGCCTGGGATGTGCTTCTTGTTATGTTCAATGTTTACCACTCGGTATTAGAGTGATAACAGAAATGTGGCTAAACCCCATGGAAATATTTTGGCTTTTGTGGCTTAAGGGTTTTTGATCATTTCTTGAATTATGCTACCCAACTCAAAAATAAGTTGGACATAATTCAAGCAGCACTAGTGGGTGTCAGTGTGACATCAACCACCATTGTCTCTTTAAATGTTGAGACAACTGTAGACTGGCAATGATCAAGTGGAAGTGCTCAGTATATGAATTTTGCATAGCAGCAGTGGGCGAGCTATGTTGGCCATAAAAGGATATATATTTGAAAGATCGTTTGAGACTTTGGTCAGTATTGAGTTGGTACTGGCCAATACTTAGTCTCTATTTGGGAATGAAATATATATATATATATAGAAGTTTAAAGGCTTTTTAGAAATTCATACCTGAGACTCTGTCAGATTCCCTTCTAGCATCGGCAGAGGTCGGTGCAGGATCATGTGATTGTTGATGTGCAGTACCAACATCTTCAATACCGACCCTCTGTTCATGTTGGGCACCTTCCAGTGTAGTTTGCTCA
Source organism: Calendula officinalis (assembly GCA_963853835.1). NCBI lineage: Eukaryota > Viridiplantae > Streptophyta > Magnoliopsida > Asterales > Asteraceae > Calendula > Calendula officinalis. The sequence goes on from OY970825.1 coordinate 51,400,733, forward strand.
TGTAGAATTTCCACATCAAGAGGAACATGAGGTTCCTCATATGGTTGAGCAGTTTGAGTTGGTTCTTGGCCTGGAAGGTCAGCGGTAGCTGCAACAAGATTTTGTTCTTGAAGAGATGCAGTTAATGATGGAACATTTGCAGGCTGCACCTCCTCAGATGATAACACTCCCATGACGACTGGAGAGAGTTGTCTTCTTCTTCTGAGTACAAGTTGGGTGGCTTCGGTCGACTCAGTATGAGACACATGTTGTTGTGTCGGTTCTTGAACCTGTGGAACATCCTGCACATCCTGCATCTCAACATCTTGACCAGCATGTTCTCCATTACCACTATTATCATCATCATCATCATCATCATCATTGTCTGATTCAGTATCAGACATATCTGCTTCCTCATTGATGTGTTCTTGAGCAATGGCCCACATATAAGGACTCAGTAGAGGCTCTCCTTGTCTTGGCCTGTAAAAGAAGATCTTCTCACTAAGAGGAGGAAGATCAACCTTGGACTGTGAAACTCATCATGAGAATGTGTGGGCATTGAGTGTTGAAAGATGAGTGATAAAAATCTGCAGAAAGGAACATTACATTCTCTTGTGTTAGCCCGAACCAAAGTAGCTAATTCATTGAAAATGAGCCGAGCATAGTCAATGTTTCTTCCATAGTACAGAGCATGTACTATTTGCATCCCAAATTCATTTATTTGGTCCAAAGCACCCATCTTGTGGGTCATGCACCGAATTATTGTTGTAATGAGAATACCCCACATAGGACCAAATTCGTTTCTTTTGATGATTCCCGTTGTTCCTCTTCGACCCAAAAATGGCAATACTGAGCGTGCCTCTGATCGATCAATGAATGGGTCATACTGAGCTTGTGCTGGAAGCCTCAGTGTTTCACGAATGATGACAGTAGAAACAAATGCTCTTCTTTGATCCCTAATTACCCACCCAGCAATCATATCTGGAGAATCGAGTGTGGCAGAGTACCAAAACTCGCATAACATTTCTGGGTAAATTGCTCAAGGAGACAAGGTCAGTGCACGAGCAATTGGGCAATGCTTCATAAAAGTTACAATGTTTGTGAATTCTTGGCATACCCAGGCTTGAGGAATAGTGAAATTTGCTGTGATGTTGTTCCTCGCAAACCTGGGTACTATATCATTTCGGAATTTGATTTCCGATTCAACTTCTGGAGCAACGAAAGTGTAATTCGCCATCTGTGATTTTGATTTGAAAGTGTTTGCTTGCTAATAGAAAGTGAAATCGTTAATCGCAGAGAGAATTGAAAAATGAAAGAAAGAAATAACAGTTAAAAAATTTGAAGTAAAAAAAACGGTTATTTATAAGTGATTGAAAGATAATTAAGGTATTGGGAAGTTAAACCGGCTGATTTGACTGTCTTATCCTGTGCAAACGGTAACTTTCCTATTAAGAAAGGTTAGCGTTGGGCAGTATGAGGGTTAAGCTTAGTGTAAACGCCGTCATACTCCAATACCGAGTTTAAAAAAAATTAATTTAAATTTTTTTTAAAAATATAAAAACAATTAATTTACTCTTGAAATTAATAAAAAAAATAAAAATTTTAAATTTTGATGATAACAGACTAGTGATACTGAGTGGTCAGTATCAACAGGAGTAATACTGAGCTCTCAGTTATAAAGAAAATTAAGAAAGATCAAGGATTCAGCATACCTAATTGTCCTAGTAAATACATAAACCTTTCCTCGGGAAGAGGTTTAGTAAATACATCGGCCAATTGTTCATCTGTTGGTACAAAATCTACCTCAACTTTACCTTTTTCCACATTATCTCTAATAAAGTGATGTCTGATATCAATGTGCTTAGTTTTGGAGTGATAGACTGGGTTCTCTGTGATAGCAATAGCACTCTTGTTATCACAATGAATTGGAGTCTTTGTAAAGTTGAACCCATAGTCCAATAGTTGATACTGCATCCATAGTAATTGAGCACAACAACTTCCTGCAGCAACATACTCTGCTTCTGCTGTGGAAGTGGCTACCGAATTTTGCTTCTTGGATGACCAACCTACTAGTCTTCCACCTAGGAATTGACATCCTCCACTTGTGCTTTTTCTATCCAATCTACAACCTGCAAAATCTGCATCCGTGTACCCTTCAAGGGCAAAGTTTGAATCTTTGGGATACCAAAGACCCAGGTTAGGAGTACCTGTAAGATACCTAAAGATGCGCTTAACTGCTTTCATGTGTGATTCTTTAGGATCAGCCTGATACCGAGCACACAAACATGTTGCAAACATGATATCAGGCCTGCTAGCAGTTAAGTAATGTAAGGAACCAATCATACCTCGGTATGTGGATTGACAAACTGGTTTACCAGTTTCATCCTTACTTATTTTATCCTGAGTACCCATAGGAGTATGTATGGAAGACAAGTTTTCAAATTTGTATTTCTTTAACATGTCATGCACATACTTACTTTGATTTATAAAAGTGCCATCAGGCTTTTGTTCAACTTGTAATCCCAGAAAATAAGTAAGTTCTCCCATCATACTCATCTGATACTGAGTTGACATTATCTTAGCAAACCAGTCACACATTGACTTGTCAGTGGAGCCAAAGATAATATCATCTACATATATCTGAATGAGTAAGATGTCAGTACCTTTCCTTTTTGAAAATAATGTTTTATCAATTTTACCTCTTGTAAATTTATTTTCAATAAGGTACTCAGACATGGTATCATACCAGGCTCTTGGAGCTTGTTTGAGCCCATATAGAGCTTTATCAAGCTTGAAAACATAATTAGGAAATTTAGGATCAACAAAACCTGGTGGTTGTTTAACATAAACTTCTTCTTGTAGTTTTCCATTTAGAAAACCACTCTTGACACCCATCTGATAAACTTTGAAGTTCTTAAAAGCTGCATATGCAAGATACAACCTAATAGCTTCAATTCTTGCAACTGGTGCAAAAGTTTCATCATAGTCAATGCCTTCTTCTTGCCTGTAACATTGAGCAACCAACGTTGCTTTGTTTCTGATGAGAACACCATCCTTGTCCATCTGGTTTCTGAAAACCCACTTAGTACCAATAATAGTTTTGTCAGTAGGAGGTGGTACTAAGTTCCAAACTTTGTTTCTCTCAAACTCTATGAGCTCTTCTTGCATAGCTTCTACCCAATCTTCATCTAATAAAGCTTCATCAGCTTTCTTTGGTTCAATGGTAGATAGAAAGCTTGAGAAGAAACAGAAATTTGCAGTTGCTTGGGGTGGAAACTCTAATTTTCTTCTTGTTTGGACACCTTCTTCAATAGGACCAATAATGTTTGAGTGTGGATGGTCTCTGTGTTCCCCTAAATTGTTCCCTAAGGGAGCATTTGAAGTAGGATCAACACTATCTTGTTGATCGGGTGTGTTGTGTGTCTGATACTGAGTGGAATTCTGGTCAGTATTAGACACCGGAGGTTGCTGTTCAGCTTCATTTTGCAGAGATGAGGTGGATTCTTGTGAAGTGTTGGATGTTTCACCTTCTTCATATGTAGAGTGGTTCAGATCATTAGTTGGAAACTCAGTGTGAAGATTCTCTGTTATGGGAGCCTCAGTATTAGTCACAGTAGAGTAAGACTGAGTTCGAACTTGATCAGTTTCATTAAACTTATTAGGAATAAAATGTGGATGAAACTTGGGCTCTTCAGCAATGGAGTTTTCTGGATTGCATAGGATATCTATGCCACTTATGTCTTCACTTGCCGAGGTAGAATGCTCATTCTGATCTTCATCAAATGTGACATGAATGGATTCTACAATCATCTTAGTTGAGATGATATACACTCTGAAGGCTTTAGAGTGTGGAGAGTAGCCCATGAACACACCTTCATTTGCTTTGGGAGCAAATTTGTTGAGATTTTGTTTTGTACTGAGTACAAAGCATTTACTCCCAAAAATGTGGAAGTATTCCACATTAGGAATCTTGCCATTATATAACTCATATGGAGTCTTTAGATGTCTCTGGACTATAGTGGCTCTATTCTGAGTGAAGTTGGCACAATTTACAGCTTCAGCCCAGAAACTCAGTGCCAGTCCAGCATGGCATAATAAAGTTCTTGCAGCTTCAATTAGTGTTCTATTCTTTCTTTCTACAACACCATTTTTTTGTGGTGTGTAGGCTGCAGAGAAGTTTTGAATGATTCCTTTTTCTTCACAGAAATCGGCTAATACTGAGTTCTTAAACTCAGTACCATGGTCACTTCTAAGTTGCTTGACCTTGTTGCCTTTTTGAAGTTCCTCTCTTTTTATGAAGACAATGATTTCTGTTGTTGCATCTGACTTAGTCTTGAGGAAGATGACCCAAGTATATCTTGAGAATTCATCAACTAAGACTAGGGTATAGATCTTTTTGGCCAAAGATGGTGTGCTGATGGGGCCAAAGAGATCCATATGTATCATTGTAAGAGGTTCATTAATGGAATGATTGACCTTTAACTTGAATGAACTCTTCTTCTGCTTGCCCATTTCACATGGTGAGCATAACTTATCTTTTGAATAAGTAATAGTGGGAAACCCTCTCACCAGTTTCTTCATACTGAGCTCGTTAATATTTCTAAAGTTGATGTGAGAGAGTTTCTTGTGCCATAGCCAATGCAATTCTGGCTTGACTTTAGAAAGCAGGCATACTCGGATAGTTGGGTCTATTTCAGATAAGTTGACCACATGTACATCCTTTTCTCTTCTAGCAATAAGTACATGTTGCCCTTTCTCATTGTAGATGATTCCTGCAACCTTCCTGAAACGAGCTTCATTATCATTATCACACATCTGGCTGATACTGAGCAGATTGTGTTTAAGACCCTCTACATAGGCAACTCTCTTAAAAGTTATGTTGCCTGCCTTGATCACACCATATCCTCTTGTCTTTCCCACCGAGTCATCTCCAAACTTAACAGAAGGACCCTTCTCTGGAGTATAATTGAGAAGGTACTCCATACTGCCTGTCATGTGTCTTGAGCAGCCACTATCTAAATACCATTTTCTATCACCCTTCACAAGACACAAAATAAGAATTAGTTCTTTTTAGGAACCCATTTTTGAATGGGACCTTTGGTGGGATAAACATATTTTGACTTGATCTCTGTATGTGGAGAGGTCAGTATCACTTCGGGGGAAACTTTAGAAGTTTTCTTTGGTGATACTGACTTAGTTTCTCTCCTTTTCTTTGGTACTGAGTACCTAGGACTTGAGAGATCAGTCCAACATTCATCTCCCTTATGACCAGTATGATGACACCTATAACATTTTCTAGGTCTATTTCTGAACATATTTTCATAAGGTATTTTAGAAAACTGTTGCACTTTTGGTAGATCAGTATGAGTAAGTTTTTCAAATTTTTTACTTAAAGATTTGATCTGATCACCAAGTGTTTTTAAAATGTTATTTTTTTCATTTTTAATGGGTGTTTTATCATTGTTTTTAACTGGTTTAAAGGGTGGTGGATCTGATTGTTTCTTTTTATTTGGCAGAGAGGTGTTTCTAATATTATTAGTGTAAGACCTAGTTGAAGTTGTTTTTTGTTTATCATGTTTTGAAGAAACAACTTTAACAGGTTCTTTAGATGTCTCAGTATATGATGTTCCTGTTCCTGCAACTTCTGTATTAGATGAAACATTTGAGATAGAAGTTGTCTTATTATCATTATATAATTCAAAAGTTGTTGTATTGAATAATAATTCAAAAGGTGGAACAGCAGAAGTGTCATACTGATCTATTGGGAGCTTAGTGTCAGAAATTTCCGTTATAGAAAATTCAATACTGAGTTCTTGTAGCTCAGTATAGCACTTTGAGCAGATGGAGGGACCAATAGGTTTTTCTAAAATTTGATTTTCCTCATCATCTGACTCGGTTTGACATCCAACTTCACAAAAAGTTTTAGCTTTTATAAATTTAATACGGTTCATACTAGAAAACTCTTCAAATAAATCAGCAAAATTATTCCTATTTTTAAGTTGAGGATCAACACCAAGTGCAGCCCTCACATTTTCTGGAAATTGTTGATTTAAATATTTATTTAATTTTATTGAAGCATTTCCCCAAGATTTACACTGTTTTTCAAAATTTTCTTTTTAAAGTTTGTGTAAGTGAGCTTTATCAGCTAATCTTTGGTTAATGTCCTTTAAATCTGAAAAATTTAATTCTAAATCTTTATACTTTTCTAATTTATCTAAGTTTTCATCATTTACCCTTTCAAGTTCTTGAATTGTTAATTTTAAAGCTTTTTCTTTTTGTACAGAAGTTTTAAGATCAACAATCATATACTCAAAAATCTTAGTTTTTTCATTCACTGAATAAGTTTAAAAGGAACTTACCTTGTACAACTGAGTGGAATCCCAATCAGTATGAACACTCATCCTCTCAGCCTCCTTGATATCCTTTTCAAAGGAGCTCTTCAAATCATCTTCAGTGAAAGCCATAAAGGCTTTATTCTCAATCTCTTCCTCATCATCACTTATGTCCTCATCCATCCAAGCTTCAGAGTATAGTGCTTGATGAGGTGCTCCATTCCCTTCTGCCCTCTTGCCCTTGCTCCAGTTCTTCAGTTTGACATACTTGTCTCTATACCTCTTTGCTCGGTAGGCAATCTTGTCATTCTGACCAGTCTCAGAAGACTTGGTATGACAATTTGCAGCAATATGTCCAGGTTTTCCACACCTATAGCAAAGACCTGATCTTGGGTCAGTATTAGAAGAGCTAACACCAAGCCTCTTCTTCTTCAACTGATCCAGCTTCATAGACATAAGAGCCATTTGTGTCTCAAGCTCTTCTGCCTCAGCATCAGCAAGATCAATTACTGGTTCATCAGGCTCAGTCACAGTATATGCTTGTTGTACAATGAGAGCCATTCCATTTGAAGATTGATTAGTTTTCTTCCAGTTGATCAGCCTTGAAGCAGTATTCTCTTCATGGTTCAACATTAGGCCATATAAAGTTTGAAGAGTATATGACTCAATGTTGTTAGCAGCATTGACAGAGGTTGACATGTCAAGAAATTGTTGAGGAAGACTGTCCAGGAACTTTTGAACAAGTTCCCCTTCCTCTTTTACAATGCCAACACTAATTAGACCATGAACAATAGTATTAAACCTGTTGTAAAGAGAACTGATGTCTTCATTTGGATTTGAGAAGAAGTTTTCATACTTTCTTCTCATGTTGCTCTTTCTTTGCAACTTCACTTTTGGTGTGCCTTCATAGGTGACTGAGAGACTATCCCACATAGCCTTTGCTGTTGGCAATTCCATGATTGCATTGAGAATTTCTTTGGTAACAGCATTACCAATCACCCCTTTAGCTCTGGAGTCTAAAGCATACAACTGACGGTCAGTATCAGTCCAGTTGTGCTTTTGTTTAGGTACAGTTCTTATGCCCTCAGGAGCATTATCAGTAGCAGCAACGGGTTCCACAGTTTGTGGGATGATAGGACCATCATTTAGCACAGTGAGCATTTCATGATGAATGGATTCAAGATACCACTGAGCTTTTAGCTTCCATTGATGGAAGTCTTTACCATCAAAGATGGGTACTCCCTTTCCAGACATAATTGGTGCAACAATGGTAGACATTTTTGATTTTGGAGTATGTGAGGGATAAGTATAAGGGATGACTGCCAGGGTAATAGATCGACTAAATAAGAGTTTATTTAGCCTGCTCTGATACTAGTTGTTAGGTCACAACCCCCTGGTTTAGATAGTTAATTGATTGGATAATTATATCTTAAGACAAATATTGTATAAGAACAAGATATGAGTCAAATGTATAATTCCACTAAGTGTGGCTTGTTGCGGAATAACAAGACCACTGATCAATTACAAAAGGTATGAAAGTGTGAAGTAAATTCATGTTTTTCTCCTTTGCAAGATGATCTCTATTTATAATGATATAGAGATCTTACATAATGGGCAAAGGAGTAACCAAAGGACTAAACTAAGAAAATGAATAAGATCAAGGGATTTGATCTTAGTCCGTTACATAACAAGTGTAACTCAGTCATTCTACTCAGTATCACTATCTGATACTGAGTACTGATACTGAGTTCCAATACTGGTCACTCAGTATCAGTCCTAAACTTAGCTATTTTATTTTACATATTACTCAAAGCTAGTCTAGGTTGTTTTGTTATCTTAAGATCCAAAGGGGTAAGACTTTTTGCCTTAACAATGGTAGTTTAAATTGATTCTTAAATTCAATAAAAGGTAGTGGGAGCTATGACTAACATAATTCATTAAAGACATTAATGGATTTAGTAAGTTAGTGAGACATTAACAACAAGGAATTACCAAGTCGTTAGCCAAAGAGTTAAGAGTAATAAGTGATCATTGATTAGATTATTGCAAACCTAATAGCGTGGTCACAATCCTTGTGATTAATTATTGAAAATCTAATAGGATGTTCACACTCCAGTGAATAAGTTAATCATTTAAGGAAATTTCTTTAACTAGTAAAAGTATCTACAAATTAAGTAGCTAAAAGAAATTTAGTTACAAGGCAAGTTTTATAGATTCAAGAAACTAAGGGAGAATTTTCCAATCCTCCTATGTTTACCGAATCATGTAAAAAGGGCAAGACTAGAATATGTTCTAAAGTTGCATGAATTATATCTAGCAAAGACAAAAGTAATAGTATTCTTAAAATACTCGTCGTATGTCTTTAGTTTAATACATGTGACTAAAATGTAATTAGTGATAAAAGTTACAATTAAGACTCATTGAGCAATCAACATAAACGCAAAGAATAAGTAATGATCCAGTAATAATTCAGTATCTATGTCTAGTGAGGAATAATACATGAGTTAGTATCGTTGTTATTCAGACTTTGTATGTCTTACAATATCCATGAATAAAAGTCTCTTTATTCAAAAAGATATAAATCCGTGACTACTCGTCTTGGTGGGAACCTTGATGGGACGATAACGTCATCGCGATATTTGGTGGTAGATTCGAAGTTCTTCGAAGATAGCTACACAAGTTTTGTGTAAACCAAATATCGGTGATATTCTGTTGGAGATCGACGAATATTGGATTGACCACCGTGATAATACTTCGTGGTTGAAAAGTTCAAAAGTATTATTCAGTTGGATTGTCCTTAAGCCTGAGGTATTTGGTTTAGGATACAATGACTAATGTACTTTGGTTCGTCTTAGACAAGCCATTAATATGGTTGTCATACGAGGCTCTACTGGGTACAAAGGAAATTGTATTATGAATCGAAATATAACAAGATGGTAGGAGAGATATTTATGGATCCCTTGACATGATGAAAAACTGACAAGTGCATGGCCATGCCAAAAAGCGAACTGATTCGTTCTTTGTCGTTTATCACAACAGTTTAAGTCAAGAAGTCAAGAAATGATTTCGAATACAGGAGTTGATAATTTCTACCATGCTCGTATGCGTTATCACAAATATCGTGCTGCAAGGGATGAACCTAACAACGTTACCCGAGAAGTGAAGACGGAGTGTTCTTTTCTAAGCAACACTATTAAAAGAGTTTCTGAAAAACTATACATGGGTTACATAAGCTGTTTTTATGGGGTTGGTTACCTACATGCCTATTTAGAGGGCCACTGTAGCTCGTGTCATCAAGCTAAGGTTACAAACTTGCACAAGTGGGAGTCTGTTGGAATTATGTGCACAGTTTATCAACCTATGATGATACATCCATGGCTACGAAACACTTAAGGGTCACACCGGTGAGTGCATGTAATACAAGTAAGATATGTAATGATACTTGGAAGAGGAAGGATTCGTGATAGTTATTTATGAATCAAGTTAAGTATTAAGTTAAGTTCAACTTATTACTAGATTAGTTTATCTAACTAATTATTTGTACATTTACTAGTTGAGTAAATATACAATGTGTTAATTATAGATTATCCATAATATGATTTAAAGCAATTAAATCATATGGTGTTGGATAATATTATTGTCTAAATTATATAAGGTTTATTATATAATTAATTATTAAAAGTATTAACACAAACATATATTTTGTGTATATGTATATACCGAAATATAAGTGTGTAAATACTAGAAATTTAATAATTAAGTGAGACGATAATAACTAGTTAAACTACAAGGATTTAAAGCGTAAAGGGATAAGTTTAATTAATGATTAATATTAATTAAACTAGATAGTCCCTAAGTGAAAGTCCTATTATATATAGAAGGCTTGGGGTTCCTTGTTTTGTTGCTCATTGTACACGAAAAAGAACCCTAGCCCCTCTCCCTTGTTTCGGCCGAATAGGAGCAAGAACACAAGCCTTTGTGTTCTTCGTTCGTTCTTCGTGTTCTTCGTTCGTTCTTCGTGTTCTTCAAGTCCTTTGAAGATAGAAGATCATTGCATCAACCAACTAGAAGGTTTATCGTTGTGTTCATCATCAGTGGACTTACTTAAGCAAGATTAAGGTATGATTTGGAAAACCCTTTCCCTCCTTTTTCCCTATGTACGAATTCGGCACCAAGAACCCTAGGGTTCTTGGTGATCAGTTGGTCGTATAAGTTTTTCTTTCTTGGTAATCTAATTTAGATTTCCAACATCCCAATCCTTTAGGGTTTAAGGATTAAGTTTAATCTCAGTTCCGCTTTAGGGATTAAACTAGCTAGTTGGTATAACCGAACAAGAGTCATGTTCTTGTCAATATGGTCGAACCAAGCATACTATAAGGTTGATCCAAGTGGTCAATCAGTGTTATGAAACCTTTCACATTTTTGGTAACATGACATTGAGCATGAAAAGCCTTAACTAGAGAATCATCATTGGTTGGAGCTTGTGATGCATAAGTAGCTAATCTAGGGCATGAAGATGCATAATGGCCATTAATTCGACAAAGTTGACTGTGGGGTATCCTTTTATTGTCACCACGGTAATTATTATGACCACGACCCCTATAATTGTTGCCCTTGTAATTATTTGGCTTCCTATTATTATTGTTTGAGGGTGGAGCCGATTGGTGCTGTGCATGAAAGGCCACAGTGGAGGATTGGGTGCTATGCAAAGATAATAGGAACATTTCATGACTTTCTGATTGGCTAATTAAATCCCGGAACTTAGGTGTGGGTTTTGTGGCACGAATAGCGGTCGAAAACGTTTCAAAGGACGTGTCTAATCCGCATAAAAACCAGTGTACCTTATCGATGTCATCAACGGGATGACCATTTGCTGATAGTTGATCGCAAGTGGCCCTGAATTTGCGACAAAACTCGGATATTGTGGAAGTTCCTTTGGTGAGGCCACGAAGAGCATCTCGTAAACAATGCACTCTTTCAACAGAAGAGTTGCTATAAGCCGCTTCTAGGGCCAAGCAAATCTGGTGCGATGATGTAAGCCCGAGAACCTCAACGGCGGATTCCTCGGTAAGAGATGATTGTAATAAAATGACTGCCCGCTGATCGGTTTTTGCCCAAGCGAGGGCTGTGGGATTCGGCTGAACAGTGTTGTCAACCGTTATGGTGGACGACAGTGATGGAATTGTGCCGTCAATATGACCGATTAGCTTTGATAAGTGAAAATCGGTAGGATGTTATTATTCTAGAGAAGGTAATTAGAAGAGTTTAGTTTGATCGTCATCATGTGGAGTAACGTGTTCATTAAGAAGAGGCTTTCGGTGGTTGAAGATGAGGAAGTAGAAGATGACATGATGTTGACGATCGTAAAAAAAAAATTCTGGGCGCCGTATGTGTTTTAGGGTTTTGCGGAAGTTGTGGAGGAAAAGGGTAGGGATAGATTAGAGAGAGAAGGGGTGGAGGAGAGAGGCTGATACCATGATAATTTACTATGGTCAAAACCTTGCCACTTAAGTGGACATTGTATTCCTTAAATAATATAATTACAACCGTTACATATGATAATAAAGGAAACACTATTAATACAATTAATTACATAATAAAGACTAGGGTTTTGTTAATGACGTGCTTAAAACGTTTGTACCTTCATGGATAAAGTAGTGTTCCTAAAATTCAGGGGGCGGTTTTTACATGATTTATGCCTTCTTATTGAGCCCTTAGGGTTGTCATTATCATTTTCCTAAAGACTATAATGACTATCTTGACCATGTCATCGTGTAATATTAACAACCAACTAAATTACCATGTATATACCTTGGCCTTCCGATTAGAAAAAATATGTCCAAATGTATAAGTTGGAATACAGAAATTCAAATCCACGGTGCCCTCTATTGCAATAATGACCAAGAAACTGAATTTCATCTATTTGTTAATTGGAAGTGTCGACAAATCGGTGTAATTTGACTCTTAATTCGTGTAATCTGCCACTCAAACACTTGCATAATCTCCTATCCACCATCCTATGTTGCACGGAAACGCCTGAAACACAGACGCTCCCGTTTCAGAAACAGGAGAGAAACGGATACGGCTAGGAAACGGCCAGAAACGTTTCTCACGAACAGGATACGTTTCTCACGAAGTTTCCGAAAAGTTTTTGTGGAGTTTCCGGTGAAATAATAGTCAGAATCGGACTTTTTAGGCGGTTTCCGGTCAGATAATAGTCAAAACCGGAATTTGACGGTCAAAATCGGAGTTTGACACTCAAACGGAGGTCAAAATCGTTCAAGAAGGGGACCTTACCAGGTGAAGAAGACGCAAGGTGAAGAAGATGCAACATGGTGAAGAAGCATGCGGCCATTTAGGTGATAGGGTTTTTGTGATTTTTAAGCCCACAATTTATTTTTTAAGTTAAATAGTTAACGAGCTTTTTATAAATGGGTTTACACATTAAATATATTAAATGAGTAATGGGCTAATACATATTAAATGAGTAATGGGTTCTTTTAGCATATATATATACTTTTATTTTATTTTATATATGTCGTATCTCTGCCGTATATCTGCCGTATCCGTATCTTAAATTTTTTTATTTTTGCCGTATCCCGTATCCGTTATGTATCCGTTTCCAGGTTACGTATCCGTATCCGTGCAACCTAGCCACCATCTCTTTAGCCGACTCCACGCTTGCCCGCCATAAAAATCCCTTGAAAACCTATTCTGATGATGTGATTCAAACTACTATGTGGATTCCTCGGGTCGACATCTTGTTTGATGAGGTGAAGATTCGATCATATACTTGGATTAAATAGGGATATAAAAATTGTCGTCACTTGGTTAGATTGGATGAATAATTTATTGCTATTAAAAAGTTAATGAAGATATCGCTATTTAAATAAAAATATTATATAGATATAATAGTTATTTAGAGTGTTAATATAGTTTCAACATTAACTAAATTAATGTTTGGTTAATGTTGCAGCTACTTTTACACTAAATAATTGTTAACCTTGATTTATCCGCTTTTATATCCTTCGTGGAAGGTTTTTTTTTATTTTTAACAACACATAATCTACTCTTATTTGTTCCTAATGGAACCCATGACCTACAGGTAATAACACATTACACCAATACCACTAAAGTACAAAATTAGGAGTCTTGAAATTAGAATCAAAACTCAAGTAAAACACTAAAACTCTAGATGCCATATTTTGGAGTTTTCTCCAAACCATCAACAAATAAAGTAATAGGGGAGATGATCAACTAGGCCTACAAGCATTTAAGACAAGTATTAAGAAGGGAGAGGTGGTCAGTTGGTCTCTCCCACCAAACTCACAAACACTTAAACAACCATGATGGATGTTGAGAAAGTATTTCACATGAATGGTGGAATTGGGGAAAATAGCTATGCCCAAAACTCGTATATTCAGGTAATTAGCACAATATATATTTCATTTCAAATCGGTGCGGATTGTAATACCACATAACATACTAAAAATACCATAATTATTACTTTTTCTCATTTGACAGAAGAAGACTTCAGATATGGCAAAACACATAACCTTAAAGTGTGTTGAAGAAACCTACAAAGATATGACACCAAAGAGTTTAGGCATAGCGGATCTCGGTTGCTCTTCCGGTCAAAACACATTGTCAACCATTCGCGAAATGGTCAAAGTCGTTGACCAATCCTCAAGTGAAGCCTCCAATACTCCACCTCCTGAATATCGAGTTTACCTAAATGATCTTTCAACTAATGATTTCAATTCAATCTTCAAGATTTTGCCAAATTTCTATACAGATTTGAACATCGAGAGACGTAAACATAACCACCGATTGGATTCAAACGTATACGTGGCTGCTTATCCTGGCACTTTTTATGGTAGAGTGTTTCCGGACAATTGCTTGCACTTCATTCATTCCTCTTCTAGTTTGCATTGGCTTTCCAGGGTAAGTTTCCATTAGAGTAATATACATTTTCTTGTGTCAAAAAGTGCATTACTGCCCCTACTACAATTAAGGCATTTTTGTAACACCAAAATTCATTATGTATTGTGTAAAATAGCTCTTTACGAGTAGCAAAAGCATATTTGGACCAATACATAAAAAAGGGTGCTAATTATGAATCATACCACACAATGTATAGGTTCCTCCGGGACTCTACAATGAGCAAAGAATGTCGATTAACAAGGGTAGCGTTTACATCACCAACATGAGCTCTTTACGAGTAGTTAAAGCATATTTGGACCAATTCCGAGAAGATTTTTCATTGTTTCTTCAATCAAGGTCTAAAGAACTAGTAGCCGGAGGTCAAATGGTCCTGGTATTGCTAGGAAGAAGAGATCAAACCCATGTCGATAGGGGCAACTCGTTCTTTTGGGAACTTTTGTCACGATCATTTGCAATGTTAGTCTCTGAGGTACTTCCAGTGGACTCAGAAAAAAAGTTGAGGGGTGTCACAATTGCATATTTGTTTTCCTCAGGGATGCCATCTAAACTAAAAAAAAATTAACACTATTTTAACACTCTTCCAAAAAATTTCAGGAGTTGCACGGAAAAACCCCGTGCACCATACTAGGTCATCCATGTACTTACAAAACGTATTTTGTTGATTGTAATAACATTTTATAGTTTTCAAGTGTCCTAAACTCACATTTATGTATTCTAAGTGTAGATCATAAACTTATAAAATAGTCTTGATCAAAAGAAATGTGTAAAATTACGTATACTTATTTATTACGAGATAAATGATAATGGTTGTATACAAATTTCTGAACTTTTGTTTTATCACGAATCACGCAGGGAGAAATTATGCAGGACAAATTCGACGAGTTTGATACCCACTTTTACGCACCCTCGAGAAATGAAATAGAGGAGGAAGTACAGAAAGAGGGGTCGTTTGAAATTCGCAAATTTGAAATGTTCGATGTTCAAGTCAAATTTGCGGGTTGTGAAAGCTACGGGACCACTTTGGCAAGGAGCACGCGAGTGGTCCAAGAATCAGTGATTTCCAAACACTTTGGAGAAAACATTCTTGATAATTTGTTTAATCACTATGCAAGGTTAATCGATGAAGAACTTGATAAAGAAGATATAAACCCTGTAGGTTTCATTATTGTTCTTAAGAAGATGTAGTCATATAAGTCTCTTGATAATTATTATGATCTTGTATTTGACGTTCCTGAGTTGTTTCTAATGGATAACATAATGATATAAAAATTGTGTTATGGTATTGGTGTCTGCCTACCGCTTGATCAAAGCGTGTGTCAAAAACAATGAATAATATTAAGAAAGAAAATTAGTGCATTACACAAGTCATCTTAACAAGTGGGTAGACATATAAGTAAACAAAAAGGTATGAACAATATCATTCTCATAAAAACCCATTAGATTTTGAAAATTAAATATGAAGGATCATTCAGGCGGGCTTTGAAGCTAGTATGAATGGATCATGAGTTCGTTGGCCCAGGGCCACCATCTAAATAGGCCGCTAAACCGGCTTTCTTTACGTGTTTATTGATGGATTTGATTGATTTGGCGTGGGCAGGTTTGGATTTCTAAAAAATCTACATTTTGGAAGATATCCTTATTCTATAAAACTATGGGGTATGAGTTTCACCTAACCAACTACTTTACCTGTTACATCATTTGCCACCTCGGTATTCACACAACACTACATCATTTATCTAGAAATAACACCACATCAACCACACCATTTTAATTTTCATCTCATCTCATCTCATCATATATTTTCTATTTGTTTTTTAAACATAAAGATAACTTTTCATTAAAATTAAAAATTAAAAATTACAATCCTAGAAATTAAAAATTAAAATACTTGAAAAATCAAAAAACTACACTACCTGGCTAATATCGTCATGGGCCTTCTCTTTGACTAATATTCAAGGGGCGGGTTTGAAGTAGGCGTGTTGGGTCACATTTTAGTGTATTCAATAGTCAAGGGGTGTAATGTGACATTTATTGTAATCAATAGTCTAGGGGTATTTAATGTTATTAGTCAATATTAGGCCTAGGTATAAATACCTAGTTGTAACCTAATTATCATTAAGCTTGCCGAATTATTGAAATCGTACGATCATTTTGTGTGTGTGCAAAGCTTCTTCTTGTTCTTCTAATTCATCTTTGTTATTGCTTAATCTGTTAATTAATCGTTACATACGTATTCATAATTGGTATCAGAGATAGGATGTAAAATGTGTGATCCCGGTTTACCCTATTTGATTAGGATGTAAAATGTGTTATATATTGATTCATTCAAAATATGAATATATCATTATTCAACACATTTTCATCCACAAGCTTCGGAGATTGTTCCTGTTACATGATGATTCAGATAAATCTTGTTCATCATGAGGGGGAGAATGTATTAGCCTAACTTACTCCACATCAAAAAGACACATATGCACCAGTGAAGGTAGAGTAAACAAGGATCCGAAGACTCCAAGAAGAAATAATTGTCTGTTTGAGGGGGAGCATAAACCTTATCCACAATTTTCCCGAACAACAATTATGAAGAATCATTGATCGACATAAAGCCACAAACTTCATGAAAAGACTTCCGCTGTTAATCTCTCTATCATTATGGGTCTCAGTTTTGGTCGATCAATATGTATCTTCAAAGTAAAGTCTTCAAAATACTTTTTGTGGTTGAAAAGCTACAAGAAGTATATGTTTTCACAGATTAACAAAGCTCAAGCCTGATCCTGATACATCATTATACACCGAAAAATCTACAAGGCTAGGCTTTTGCTAAAGATGAAGACTTCGAAGATATGCTTCCCAGACTATTGTTACAAAGGGGGAGATTGTTGGGTCACATTTTAGTGTATTCAATAGTCAAGGGGTGTAATGTGACATTTATTGTAATCAATAGTCTAGGGGTATTTAATGTTATTAGTCAATATTAGGCCTAGGTATAAATACCTAGTTGTAACCTAATTATCATTAAGCTTGCCGAATTATTGAAATCGTATGATCATTTTGTGTGTGTGCAAAGCTTCTTCTTGTTCTTCTAATTCATCTTTGTTATTGCTTAATCTGTTAATTAATCGTTACATACATATTCATAATTGGTATATGAGATAGGATGTAAAATGTGTGATCCCGGTTTACCCTATTTGATTAGGATGTAAAATGTGTTATATATTGATTCATTCAAAATATGAATATATCATTATTCAACACATTTTCATCCACAAGCTTCGGAGATTGTTCCTGTTACATGATGATTCAGATAAATCTTGTTCATCATGAGGGGGAGAATGTATTAGCCTAACTTACTCGACATCAAAAAGACACATATGCACCAGTGAAGGTAGAGTAAACAAGGATCCGAAGACTCCAAGAAGAAATAATTGTCTGTTTGAGGGGGAGCATAAACCTTATCCACAATTTTCCCGAACAACAATTATGAAGAATCATTGATCGACATAAAGCCACAAACTTCATGAAAAGACTTCCGCTGTTAATCTCTCTATCATTATGTGTCTCAGTTTTGGTCGATCAATATGTATCTTCAAAGTAAAGTCTTCAAAATACTTTTTGTGGTTGAAAAGCTACAAGAAGTATATGTTTTCACAGTTTAACAAAGCTCAAGCCTGATCCTGATACATCATTATACACCGAAAAATCTACAAGGCTAGGCTTTTGCTAAAGATGAAGACTTCGAAGATATGCTACCCAGACTATTGTTACAAAGGGGGAGATTGTTGGGTCACATTTTAGTGTATTCAATAGTCAAGGGGTGTAATGTGACATTTATTGTAATCAATAGTCTAGGGGTATTTTATGTTATTAGTAATATTAGGCCTAGGTATAAATACCTAGTTGTAACCTAATTATCATTAAGCTTGCCGAATTATTGAAATCGTACGATCATTTTGTGTGTGTGCAAAGCTTCTTCTTGTTCATCTAATTCATCTTTGTTATTGCTTAATCTGTTGCTTAATCGATACATACGGATTCACAAGGCGTTTGTGAGGGGTGATTGAGTTTGAATTCATTTATGTTTGATTTTGGTTGTGTGAGAGTTTTGATTTTGTAGAGACTTTTTGGTTGTTTGTGAATTTGTTTGTGTTATGTTGTTATATATATAGGAAAAAGAAAGTTTTTTTTTAATCATTAACGGGCATATGGAAGTTGAACGGTCATATTGGTCGATCCCTCCGCTCGGCCACGCCCGCCCTCGTCCGTCCCGTGGCCACGGCACACCACGAAGACCCCCCCCCCCCCCCCCCCCCCCGCATGGTGGGTGGCGATCTTCCCTCTTCGACCATGGCAGCCACGCGTGCCACATCACCACCACAGCATGGCCATGAAGGCCCATATTGTGTAGCCTAAGATTATGATGGAATGAAGCATTGAGTTACACTTTGTAGTTTGCTAAAAAAAACACTACCGAGGTGAGAATGCGAAATACATATACTCCCACCGTTTAAAAATAAGTGATACAATTTACATTTTGGGGTGTTTCAAAATAAGTTATACACTTTAAGAATTACCTTATTTGTAAAAGCTAAAAAGTAGTGTGACCTACACCACTAGTTATCTTATTTAATAAACTAAAATGATACATTTACCCTTATTTTTACTTTTAAACATCATTAATCTCACTTAAATTAAAATACGTGGGGCACATTCCCACTAAGTATCTAAATGAATCAAATCTTGCATTCATTATTATCTTTTGCCCAAAAAACTGTAAAAATCCAAAGTATATAACTTATTTTGAAATGGAGGAAGTACTTGTCATTGAACTACGTCGAGATATACAATCATATTAATATTAATTTTTACTAATTCATATATATATATATATATATATATATATATATATATATATATATATATATATATATATATATATATATATCACTTGTGCGATGACATCTTTTGTCGTTGGTGTTCACTTGATCAACATTATGCTTTAATAAATATTCGTTTTTAATGGATGCTTTCAACAAAGTGCAAGAAACAGGGGAAGTTGTATCTGTGTATGAACAATGAGGATAATTCACAGAAAAAGTTTTATTTATTGATTGCAATCGCTTAAATCTTGGTTTCAGACATACAACTTGTATTTAGATCTAAAGATGTTAACGTAATTGGAACTCCACTCTTCAATCCGGGGATGTGAGATTTATTTTCTAGACTAAGATCTTGATGATCAACTGTCCACCTGCGCCCATGGAAAAAGAAGAAAAATAAAACATGTGGGCCCGCGGACTGTTTATAAGAGTATTAAAATTTGTATATTAATCAAAAACCACCTGTTAGGACATATTTGGTTGTAAATAATAGTCTAGGGGTACTTTTGTAACATTTCATATTAGTTTAAGTTAGCTAATTAGGATTAGCTATGCAATTAGTGTTAAGGTATAAATACTCATCTTGTAAACACTAACTTTTGCCATTAATCAAATCTTAACTTCCAAGCAATTGTTCTCCTCCTTCTCTCTACTCTCTCTCTAATACCCTAACCCCCCTCTTCAAGTTTTATCACCAAAATCATCATCTAGGATCAAGTAATGGATTAGTTGCTTGTTTGATTATTCACAATTGGTATCAGAGCATAATCATTCAAGGAAATCGATCCAAATCTGTTGCTTAATGTCCAGAACAGAAGAACATTTGGGGTTTTTGAGTTTTTGAAGAAAAGGGTCAAGAAATCAAAATCCGGATTTCAGGTACTAATGTTAGCTTTTATGGGTTAAATCTGTTCATTTCTTCATTATATTAAGCTTAGAATCAAATTTCGTTCAATTCCAATCCATATTGACAATGGAATCTTGATTTTAAGAAAACTCCACTATAGCTTGAAAAACCTTGAAAATTCAAATTTTGGATTAGATCTAGGTTGTTTTTAGTCAATATTATTGGAATGAATTGAAGGAAAACGTTTTTAGGTCAGTTTGCAAAAAGAATCATCCATTTTGGTTAAGAAACGAGCAATCTAGAATCAATTTAGTGTGCTTTTTGTTTGTTGTTCGGTTTCTGCTCAAAACGACGCTACTGTTCTCGGCTCGAAGCTGAAGAACATTCTCGGCTCGAGAACAGTGAATATCTCGGCCCGAACACTTTGAACAACTCGGCTCGAGATCTTTCCACAGTTCGGCTCGAACTCTTTCACAACATCTCGGCCCGAACACTTTCAAAACATCTCGGCCCGATATCTTTCCATAGTTTGGCCCGAACACTTTCAAAACATCTCGGCCCAAGATCTTTCCACAGTTCGGCTCGAACTCCTTCATAACATCTCGGCACGAACTCTTGCAAATCTTCTCGGCCCGAGATCATATACACTTCTCGGCTCGAGATCTTCTCCAACACTTCAAATTTTTACCCCGTCATAATCTCAACTTAACCACTCAAACATGACTTCCAAAGATGCCTTGTCCATCAGATCGGATACCAAACCACATGTTCTCTACCGAGGAGAATATGGTCAATGGAAGAAACGATTTCTCCATGTTATCCTAAGCCAAACCGCATGTCCGCAAATCCTTGAATCTCTTCAAACTGGACCAACAAAATTCTACCGTTCTGTGGTAGCTACCCCAAACCCACAACCTCCAGTAACTGGAGGTGTAGTTGAAATTCCCCCGGCGGAATACACTCAAGAACAGAAAGAAAAAGCAAGGGCTGATGTTTATGCACATTCTTACATGCTGCAAGGTCTTACAAATGAAATATACAGCTGTCTTGACAGTTTCAGGACGGGAAAAGAACTCTGGGATGAAATCCGCTAGCAGATGGAGGGAACTGACCTAGGCAACAAGGCCAAAATGGTATCCACCCTTAACACGTATGGTCAGTTTAAAGCAAACTCCGGAGATGAATTGGAATAAACCTACCATAGGTTTTGCAACATGCTTAATGACCTCCGAAAGAACAACCTGAACAAAGAGAATCTCGAAATCAACATCAAATTCATTCAGTCTCTTCTCCCCGAATGGGAAATGTTTGGCAACAGTGCGATGTAGCACAAGGACTTGAGCTTGATAGATATTCATGAACTATATGAGTATCTACATCAGAATGAGCTTATGGTAAAAGGAATTGCCAAATCTACGCAAGACAATGATGACACACTTGCACTGTTGGCCATACAACACCAAGCTCTTAACAAAGGAGTTAATGAAGCACTACTAGCAGCTCAATCAAAAGAGGTTGTTAAAGATGAACTAGAGACTCTAATCCCTGAGGGAACCAATGAAGAAATTGAGTCGGTTCGACAAGCCATAGCTCTAATCTCAAGCTACAACAACAGGTACTACACCAACCCAACAAACAATAACCTTAGATCTTCATCGAACATCAAATTCAACTCTTCCCAAAACCCAAATTTCTAAATCATGTCTATGTCCTCGACAAAGCTCTATATGGTTTAAAACAGGCCCCTCGGGCATGGTATGATGTTCTTTCCGAGTTCTTGGTCGAATCTGGCTTTTCAAAGGGAAAATTCGATACCACTTTGTTCATCAAACGTCAAGGGGAAGATATCATATTAATTCTGATCTATGTTGATGATATCATCTTTGGTTCTACAAATTCAAAATATCGCAAACATTTTTCCGATCTCATGGTGAAACGTTTTGAAATGAGCATGATGGGGGAAATGAACTTCTTCCTAGGTCTTCAAGTTCGTCAACACTCAACTGAGATCTTCATCAATCAATCAAAGTATACCTCTGATCTGCTGACGAAGTATCTAATGGACGACTGTAAACCGATTGCAACACCAATGTCCCCTGGCACGAAACTCCATGCTGATCTTGATGGTAAACCGGTAGATGTCACGAACTATCGGGGTATCATTGGGTCTCTCCTTTATTTAACTGCCAGCCGTCCGGATATATGTTCTCAACATGCATATGTGCCCGATATGAAGCTGCACCTAAAGAATCTCATTTTCTGGTAGTCAAACGAATATTTCGTTATCTCAAAGGCACCAGAGACCTTGGTCTGTGGTATCCAAAGGAGACCTTGTTTGATCTTTCTGCCTTCTCGGATGCCGATCATGCCAGGTGTATGCTGGATAGGAAGAGCACATCTGGAGGTGTTCAATTTCGGGGAGATAAGCTAGTCAGCTGGTCATCACGAAATCAAACTGTGTCTCACTATCAACTGCTGAAGCAGAATATGTTGCTGCCGCTAGCTGTCTTTCTCAGGTTATTTGGATGCAATCACAATTGAAGGACTATGGCTTTTCCTATAGCCATATTCCTTATATTGTGATTCCCGAAGTGCAATTGCAATATCTTGCAATCCAGTTCAACATTTCAAAACAAAACATATCGATTTTCGATACCATTTCATTAAAGATCACGTTGAACTGGGCAATGTTGAGTTGTAATTCGTATCCACCGAATTTCAATTAGCTGATTTATTTACCAAGGCTTTAGACGAAAAACGCTTTAACTATCTGGTCTCAAAGCTTGGTATGCTAAATCTTAAAAATTAACTATTTAATAATTTCTTATTTTTGGAATTTGTTAAGTCGTTGAATTGTTCGTATAATCGTTATGGCTTTCTAGTACTTCTGTTTGAAACCCGATCCTCAACATTCGATGGCTTCTGATCAAAATAGATTCAGAACCCGATCATCATAATCAAGCACAATGCTCAATCAATCATCACCGCAAATACTCTCCTTCAACCCTCCGAAGACGTTCAAGGAACGTTCTTAAATCTCTCAACTTTTTTCATACCTTTGTTTTGTCGAGGGGGAGAAATACTAATTCTAGGGGGAGAATTATTATTTCTAGGGGGAGAAAATTCAGAAAAATCAAAACAAAAATACCCAATATGAATAAACAAACGAAAAAGCTTTTCATAAGACAATACCTTCCCATGGTTTTGTCAGATTCGGCCTTACCTTCCCATAAAAATATTTCTGTCAACTGGTAAATGTGAGGGTATACGTCTAAGGTATAGAACTAGGTGAGTGCAAGGTGATGTGAAAACTTGATAAATTTAAGAAACCACACCTTTGAGTGCATCCAAACCGTCAACAAACCGGGCAACCATACAAATAGGTGATCATTCATACATTGAATGTTTCACTAGACTTTATTGGCCCAGTAAAGCAATTGCACGCCACCACCAACCATTCAAATTCCTCTCGACGGGAATTTGTTTCAATTCATTAGGGGACGTAGCACATAATCTACTGACTGCTCATTCGGAGTTTGTCGGTATTGAATCATAATAACCTCCTGCCCTGGGTTAAGTCTCTTTGTATGCACAGTGTGTCTAGTTCTCACCCTCAAAAATCTTCCAATATAAGACACTTGCACTACAAAAATGGATCTATGTGAATCCATCGGAACACTCGTAGTGGCATCACAATCTGATGTTTCACGAGGATCGAGTGGAAATCCTGCTAGAGCTAAAATCACGCCAACTCTAAACGCAGGTCAAACAGTTGAATCAACGGCTGTGCAAACGACTACCGATTCATACCGTGTGCTAACGGATACTCTATGTGAGTCCGATGTTACCCAAAAAGAACAAGTTGTTGTGCCTTAAAATCAACAATCATTCAGGCAACAACTTATACCGGAAACACATAAAATTCCGATGAAAAATCCATGTGAACCTCCTAAAATGCAACATCTTAAAAAGCTGATTAAAATGCACATGAGCGTAATAGACCACTCTCAAATTACTCCTATGATCTGCTATATCCAGCATGATCTTCCCCGGAGCCACCGACAGTATGGGAACTAAAAAGTGAGGGTCCCTAGGCCTAGGTGAGCAGAATCAAGTATCGTGGGATCTTGATTGGGGTGCGCTGAGGTAAAAATTGAGAGGGGGGGGTATGAAGTGAAGGGTTTCACAACACTGATCCACCACTTGGGTCAACCTCCTAGTATGCTTGGTTCGAACCTTGCTGACCAAGAACATGAACTTGTTCTTGACCGGTTAAAACAAACTAGCTGATTTAATCCCTAAAAGCGGAAGTGGGATTAAGCCTAATCTTTAAAACTTAAAGGATTGGGATGTTGGAAATCTAAATTAGATTAACAAGAAAGAAACCTTGTACGAAAAAACTCGAACACACACAGATACTTGTGTGTGTTCGTCGAACACTCACCAAGAACCCTAGGGTTCTTGGTGTTCTCGTTCAATCGAACAAGAGGAGAGGAAGAAAGTGTGTTCCATGAAACATACCTTAGGTTAATGCTTAAGATAGATCCACTGATGAAGAACACGATGAGCGATCTTCTAGTTGATCACTTGCAACGATCTTTTTCTTCAATACTTGAAGAACACAAAGAACGAACGAAGAACAAAGAACACAAACTTGTGTTCCAAGTTTCGGCCGAATGGAGGAGAGTGGGGCTAGGGATTTCGTGGTTTAGGTGTAAGGAATCAATATTAGGTTTAAGCCATAAGCCTTCTATTTATAATAGAAGATCTTACACTTAAAACCCTTCTAGTTTAATTAAGATTAACTTCTTAACTAAACTTCCTTTTTACACTTCCATCCCTTATAGTTTAACTAGTTTATTATTGTTGCATTTAAATATCAAATGTCTAGTATTAATACACTAATAATTCGGTACCCATATACACGAATTATATACTCGTATTTATACTTTTAATAATTAATTATATAATAACCTTTATATAATTTATACACCAATATTATCCAATTACTGTATGATTTAATGGCTTTAAATCATATCATGGATAATCATTAATTAACACATTGTATATTTACTCAACTAGCAAATGTACAAGTACTTGTATTAATTAGTTAGTTAAACCAATCTAGTAATAAGTTAAACTTAACTTAATACTTAACTGATTCATAATGACTATTATGAATCATTCCTCTTTGTAGTATCATTGCATATCTTGCTCGTATTACATGCAGTCACCGGTGTGACCCTTAAGTGTTTCGTAGGCATGGATGTATCATCATAGGTTGACTAATTGTGCACATAAATCCTTCAGACTCCCACTTGTGCAAGTTCGTAACCTTTGTCTTAATGATACGAGCTACAATGGCCTTCTAGATGGGAATGTAGGTAACCAACCCCATAAAAATAGCTTACGTAACCCAGGTATAGTTTATGAAAAAATCTTTAATAGCGTTTCCTAGTAAAGAACACTCTGTCTCTACTTCTTGGGCAACTATGTTAGGTTCATCCCTTGCAGCACGATATTTGTGATAACGAATACAAGCATGGTAGAAATTATCAACTCCTGTATTCGAAATCATTTCATGACTTCTTGATTCAAACTGTTGTGATAAACGACAAAGAACAAATCAGTTCGTTTGGGCATGGCCATGCACTTTCCAGTTATCTCATCATGTCAAAGGACCCATAAATATCTCTCCTAAAAAGGAGGTGCAGTTACCATCTTGTTATATTTCGATTTAAAATACAACTTTCTTTGTACCCAGTATCGCCTCGTATGACAAACATTTTTCAGAATTGTCTAAGATGAACCAAAGCACATTAGTCATTGTATCCTAAACCAAATACCTCAGGCTTAAGGACAATCCTTATGAACAATACTTTTGAACTTTTCAACCACAAAGTATTGTCAAGGTGGTCAATCCAATATTCGTATAGCCTCCAACAGAATATCACCGATACTTGGTTTACACAAAGCTTGTGTAGCTATCTTCGAAGAACTTCGAATCTACCACCAAATATCGCGATGACGTTAACGTCCCATCGAGGTTCCCACCAAGACGAGTAGTCACGGATTTTGTTTCATTTTGAATAAAGAAACTTTTATTCGTGGATATTGTACAACATACAAAGTCTGAATAGAAATGATACTAACTCATGTATTATTCCTTATTGGACATAGATACTGAATTATTAATGGATCATTACTTATTCCTTTTGTTCGTGTTGATTACTTAATGATCTTTACAACCTTAATTGTAACTTTTATCACTAAACCGATCATATCTATTAAACTAAAGACACAAGACGAGTATTTAGGAATACTGCTTCTTTTGTCTTTGCTAGATATTGTTCATGCAACATTTAGAACATTTTCTAGTCTTGCCTTTTGTGTAATTCGGCAAACATAGGAGGATTGGAAATTAACTCCTTAGTTTCTTGAATTCATAAAATTCTCCTTGTAACAAAGCCTCTTTTAGTTACTTGATTTGTAGATATTCTTACTAGTTAAAGAAATTTCCTTAAATGATTATGTTATCCATTGAAGTGTGAACAACCTATTAGATATGCAATAATTAATCACAAGACTTTTGATGACGCTGTTAGGTTTGCAATAGTCTAATCAATCGGTCATTTATCATTTCTCTTAACTCTTTGGCTTACGACTTGGTAAAACCTTGTTGTTAATGTCTTACTAACTTACTAAATCCATTAATGTCTTTAATGAATTATGTTAGTCTTAGCTCCCACTATCTTTTATGGAACTTAAGCATCACTTAAACTACTACTTTCGAACTGGTCAATAACTTGTAGTTTCATCTTTTAAGAATTCTATCAATTGTTATGATCATCCTTTGGATTTGCGAATATCCAACATTCCTATTAAGGGAATTATGACCTTTATTGATTACTTTATCTAACAAGTATAAGACACTTGAAACGATACTTCCAATTCTTAAATATATTAGTATTCTTTTAAGAACTTTATTTAATGCCAAAGTCATTTCCTTGGATTTCTCAAATATCCATTATTCCTATAAGGGAATTATGACTTGATTAAATATTGTATTTATTACAAGTATAAAAGATTTGCAATAATACATTTTAATTCTTAAATACTTTTAATATAGTTTGTCCCTTTTAAGAGTTCGTTTAATGTCTAAGTCATTTTACTTGGATTATACGAATATCCAATTATTCCTATTAGGGAATTATGACTTCATTAAATTCTTTATTACAAGTATGAAAGACTTGTAATAATACTCTTTAAAGTCTATCTTGATTATATCCAATATAATCATACTATATTAATACTAATACTTTAAAACTTTCTATCATAAGTAATGACTGTTACTTAAGATGTTTTAATTAAGTTCAATAACTTTTGAACCTTATGCTTCCATAAAACTCTTAAATACTTTCATTAGAAAAACTTTCTAATTACTAGTATCTGAGTACCTTAAGCTATCAAGACATTATCTATTCATACAAGAATCAAACAAATATATAACATGAAATGTTAAGTAAATCAAAAACTTGATTTACAATCTTGTCATAAACCTTGACTAGTGTAATTATCACACATGCACACAATATAATTCAACCATGGATTCGAATTGATTAAAACCAAAAACGTTGTTTTAACATAAAATAAAAATTATTCAAACAATAAAATAAAATTGTTTTTACTGAATCCATAAAAATACTGAATTATAAAAACTTGGTGCTCATAGGATTATCACCATCTCATGTCGGTCATCATCACTTATCATTTTATGCAATAAACGATTGCTAAGGTTGAGTTACTTGTAATAAACTTTTACAAGTAGGAAGCGAGTATCTAGAAGTTGGTCAAGTCAACTAAAGAGCAAGCATTGCCTCCTACCCTTTGACCCTTGCCACAACCAAGACACCGTTTCTCGATCCTTGTTTGGCTTTACCTTCTTGACCTCTTTGTTTGACTCCATTACCCTTTAAGCACGCCGTGGCTGGGATCGGTTCTATACTTTCCCTTTCCACTGCGCCTCTTTCTCTGATCACTACCATCATCGGTTACTATGAGATCATTCTTAAACTTGGTCCCCAAATCAACTCAATAGTCATGAGCATGGAATGTAGCTAATCAATGGATTGCTCCATGTTGACTATATAATAATTATAGTCATCTGACAACGAGTTTAATATCATTACTGTTGCTAACTGTAATGGTAATGGGTATCCTATTCATTCAAGATGATCCATGTGCTCTTTCATATCCATGACGTGAACACTCACCGATGATCCTTTAACCACCTTGCGAGATTTGAACACCCTACAAGCGTAATATGCTTGTCCTGGTTCATTTCTAGCATTCGCGGTAGGAGCATTTAGTATTCCTTTTTCTAGGACATTTCCTTTTCTCTCATGCCAAAGCATAATCCGAAGATCACGCTTCCGATAGAGAAACATTGACCCAGTCAATTCGTCCTTTTCTAGAAACAAGCGTAGTGAGAGATTGTTGGTACGTGTCGTTATGGTTGTTGCTGCCATCTACAGATCAAACCCAATTTAATTAGTAATCATCAATAAAAATTCTCTAAAATATATTATAAACCCATAATTTATATTTAAGGCCTATGATCCATATATCACATTCTCGCCACAAGGTTTGGGCACTTTCTGACGAGACATGCTGTTTCTGGTAGGTAACATCCTTACCGATCGTATCAAGACTTGACACGTTTCCTAGGGGTCGTAGAATCTTTAGACTTGTAACTTATTACAACCTTGTCCAATCTAATTGTACATTTCTAAGTTAGTAATAAAGTCTAGTATGTTTATTCTACTCAAGTACTTTTTGCACCGGGAATCCCGACTATCACCAAAGTAGATCAGACCATCTGCGCCGGGACTCCCGACTATTACAGAACCTTACGCACCCTGACACTCGCAATGATTTGAATCCATATCTAAGGTTCTTTATCCTTACAATATGAATATCGTTGAACAAGTGAGGTGTTCCATTAGGTGGATAGTTCTTCGATCTAAGATTTTCTTGGGTTTGTTTAAGTCTTAAACTAAACTTAAACCTTTATTCCAATCTTAATCCTTGTTTAAAATGTGTGACTTGTGAATTTAGGAATTCTACAAGACACCCTTTTAAAACTTAAGAACAATTCTTTAAAACTTATAGTTTCAAGAATTGCGCGACTTATATGTATACCTAAAACGAGGTGTACAAAACGTATTACTAGGTTTTGTGAAAACCTTATCTATAATAAAACTTACTTTTTTTTTATCTTTCTTGAAAAACTTTAAAACTTATGTTAAACTTTTAATTCCTTTATGGTTCATAAACTTGAAACATAAATCTAGTTTAACACACACCTAGTTTTTCATATGTCTAGTAATGAAATTAAACATTTTTGTTTTTACTTATTAGATTCGACCAAAGCTTATGTCATAGCGACACACTTATAAACCTTGTGAATTTCTTGTGTAGCTCCCACTAGCTCCAACAACCATCATGGAACTTAAGCAAACACAATCATCGGTCTATATTTGGTGAACCTAATAAACTTATTATATAAAGACTATATATAATAATACTTAGTTTGTTTTAAACCTTTCTTACATTTAACTTGGACTAGTTAAATATAAGTTATAAAGCTTTCTTGTTATTTATCACTTGATCATTAATCTAGTATATTACATGACTTGTAAAATATTTATATTATACTTGTATAATTATCTAGTTATAATAACTTATAACTTTATACACCTTAATATATAACTTTGTATATATCTAGTTAATTATATAATTTCAACTTGTACAATTTCTAGTTATAATGAAATCATAACTTTGTACTTTCTAGTTTTGATTATATAATAACTTTATACAATAACTAGTTATACTATTATCCTTTAAGATCAAAATAACCTTACCTTTTTAATTGTTCCATTTTATCT
Source organism: Calendula officinalis (assembly GCA_963853835.1). Lineage (NCBI taxonomy): Eukaryota > Viridiplantae > Streptophyta > Magnoliopsida > Asterales > Asteraceae > Calendula > Calendula officinalis. The sequence continues at coordinate 51,430,659 of OY970825.1, forward strand.
TGTATTTAATATATTCGTATATATTTTATTTATCATAAACTTGTAACATTCTAATAAGAATGTTACATCTAATTTATACGTATGTATTTTAACTTAATCTAATTAAAATACGTATAAACTTATTATATCTTTTAAAATTCATTTTCCTTTAAATATTTTAAAAATTCCGAAATAATATATATAAATAAATAAATACATCTTGTTAATTTTAGAACTTAAAAATTAATACTTCTTATTAATTAGTTCAACCCTAATCTTGTTCTTGATCAATCAAAACTAGGATTTTGACTTTCTTGACAAAAGACATTATTTTATTAAAAGATTAATTTTAATTAATCCTATTTAAACAATAAACTTTGTTTAAATTCTAAGATAGATTATAACCTTAATAAGTTTATTTAAACTTTTTAATTTAAACCTTATAGACAATAAAACTTTGTCTAAATCTGTTATGTCACAACACCCCTGGTTTGTTTGATAATTGTTAGATTAATAATTTACTTAAGACAATTAAGGTGATGAACACAGTAATTTAGTCAAACGTATATTATTCCACAAAGTGTGCCTTGTAGCGGAAATACAAGACCACTGAACAATTACAATATATAAGAATGAACGTGTGAATTGGTAAGTTCTCCTTTGCAAGATGATCTCTATTTATAATGATATAGAGATCTTACATAATGGGCAAAGGAGTAATCGAAGGACTACACTATGAAAATGACTAAGATCAAGGAAGTTGATCTTAGTCCGTTACATAGCTAACTGTAAATCAGTCCTTCTACTCAGTATTGGATTTCCAATACTGAGTGCTGATACTGAGTGGCCAATACTGGCCAAACTCAGTATCACTCCTAAACTTAGCATATTTATTCTACTAATTATTCTAAGCTAGTCTAGGTTGTTTTGTTATCTTAAGATTCCAAATGGGTAAGGCTTTTTGCCTTAACAAAATTACTAGGTTTAAAGAACTAGTCTTAATAAATGTATCAAAATAATAATTAAACCTATTAAACATAAACTTGTTTAATTATCTAGGTTTTAGATTATTATCCTAATTAATTCTTTTAAACTAATTAAACTAAACTAGTTTAATTTTCTTGATCCTAGATTAGTTCTAGGGTTCGAAATTTATAAAGCCTAGGAAACTTTTCCACCAATTAAACTAGGCTAGTTTAATCATACTTTGTGTCCAAGTAACCTCCTTTGATTTCAAAATCTTTGAGGAAAAAGGAAAGAATCCTTTTTGACCAATTAAACCAAAACTTGGTTTAACACACTTGGTCCTAGATTTTGAAGATCAAATAATAAGGAAAGAATCCTCATGATCAAGAACTTTGATATTCTTGATCCTAGGGTTCTTCCTCTTTTCGAAATTTCAAGGGTTAAGAATAGAAGCCTTTTGACCAATTAAACTAAAGTAGTTCAATGTTCTTGGTCCTAGGGTTCTTTCTTGCTTTTCGAAAATTTTAGGGTTCATAGTGTTAGGTCACAACGCCCTGGTTTCAATGATTAATTGATTGGATAATTATAACTTAAGACAAATATTGTATAAGAACAAGATATGAGTCAAATGTATAATTCCACTAAGTGTGGCTTGTTGCGGAATAACAAGACCACTGATCAAATACAAAAGGTATGAAAGTGTAAAGTGAATTAGTAAGTTCTCCTTTACAAGATGATCTCTATTTATAATGATATAGAGATCTTACATAATGGGCAAAGGAGTAACCGAAGGACTAAACTAAGAAAATGACTAAGATTAAGGGATTTGAACTTAGTCTGTTACATAACAAGTGTAACTCAGTCCTTCTACTCTGTATCACTATCTGATACTGAGTACTGATACTGAGTTCCAATACTGGTCACTCAGTATCAGTCCTAAACTTAGCTATTTTATTCTACATATTAATCAAAGCTAGTCTAGGTTGTTTTGTTATCTTAAGATTCAAAGGGGTAAGGCTTTTTGCCTTAACAATCTCCCCCTATCTAATGATAACAAAACAATTACAGAGAGATAAAAAGAAATAGAAAATACAACAGCATAGGTAGCAAAATGTTCTTCTTCATCTGCTATTGATGACTTCATTCTCATAGAAGACTTCTTGTTTGATGTGGACAAACTCTTCTCTGCTCTTGAGTTCATCCTTTCTACAATTAAGAATTGCAACAATCTTCTTTCTGAACCAAGAGTCTTCTTTCTTGGTGATCATCCATTTCAGTCCAACAAGGTGACTGATTTGAGCCCTTGGTAGATCTTCTTCAGAAATGAAGCACTCTCTATCCTCTGAGTCAGTATACATATATCCAGAAGTTGGATATATGACACTCTTTTGATCCTGAAAAACAAGGTTAGGAGGAAGAGGGTACTTAGTAAGATACTTGTATGTATGAAGGCATTCTGGTCTATTGTTTGAGTAAGCTTCAGTCATCACACTGAGTGTTCTATACTCTATTTCATGAAGCAAGTCCTTCTCATAACATACTGCAGCTACTGCACAGATTTCATCCAAGACTATTTGATCATAAGTTGATTTCTTTGGAAGCTCTTTGATCAGTCTTGTGATCCTCACCCAGTCTTGAAGACCAATTCTTTTAATATCATGAATAAACATCTTCATGGGAGGACTGGTTAAGCCAGTACAAGTGATAGTGATTCTTCCTTCTTTGACCTTCACTTTTACTTTATTGATATCCAGATTCAACCAATGTATCACCCTTACATTTGGAAATATTTTGGTCCTCAAGAACTCCTTCATTTCCTCCTTATACTGAGTCCTAGCAGCAACCATATTCCAATAATGTTGAATATGGTCTTGACCCTTTCTTGAGATTCTATGTGAAGGACCAGGAGTATCAATATCTGGGTCAGATTCTGGTTCAGCTTTGATTCCTAACTCTTGCTCATATAAAAATCTTTCTTATTCTGCACAGAGTTGTTGAAAAGTTAGTCTTGGACCCTGCTCGGTATCACTGTCCAATGTGTGAACAGGTCTTCTTTGTCTTGTTACCAAAGGAGCAGATTCCTCACTTGATTCAGAAGAAGTGAGAACTACATTGATGGTTCTTCTTGATAAGGAACTCCTTCTTCTAATCACCAGATTTTCTGGTTCTTCATCATCCGAGGATGATGATGAAGAACTTTCTTGTTCTACCAGATTTAGTGCATAGTTCACTAAATCTGGTTCTTCATCTTCATCATCAGCAATAGGCCAGATGAAAGGCCTATATACCACAATTTGCAAGTTATTTTCTTCTAGAACAGGTGGCTCAGTATAAGCTTGCTGTGGTTGGTCAGTGTGAGTCTCCCCCTGAGCAGATGGCTCAAGTGGGTCTTCAAAGTGCAGTACTGACCTACTTCTTTGTCTTCTTCTCTCATACTGAAATCGAAGTGGTTAGTATGAGGACTTTGCTGATTTTGTTGTTGTTGTTCTTGTTGTGGAGGTTGGTCTTCATTCAATTTTCGTCTTTTCTCCCCCTGAGCAGATGGCTCAGGTTGATCAACCTCAGTGTCTCTTTGTCTCTTCTCCCCCTTATTGTTATCATTGGATGGGGAGGGAAGAGGATCAGTATCACCACCCATGTCCCCTTGTGGTGCTTTAATGGTAGGGGATGGCATGGGCTCAGTCGCAGCATCAGTATCACCCTCAGGATCATCATCGCCTTCTCCTACTTCATTATGTCCACCATGTGAAGATGGTGGAGGGGATGGAGGCTTATGTTTTTGTTGGAGTAGTGAGACTAACTGTTTGATGGAGTCAATGTCCCGACTCATAGTGTCCATTCTGGCCAAAATTGTATTCTGAGTGTGTTGAATGGCCAGAATATTCTGCATGATTGCTTGCAGAGTCACTTGTTCTTCTGCAGCCTGTGATGCTGGAGTACCCTGCACAGATGGTACTAAAGAAACAAAAATATAAAACTGGTTAGAAAGAAAGGTTTATCAAATAGAATTGTGGTGTTGTTTAACTCTATAATCATATAAACAGAATTTGTGAAGTCTGTATTTTATCTGGTTTATGATGAAATATTGTGGACTTGTGCATAGCATGTGTAAGAAGATTTTTAGTAAAAGTGAGTGTGTAAATTTAAGTAGCTCAGTATAGGATAAGTCACATTTACTAAAAGGTTTGGGTTTGGGAATTCGAAGCCTGGGATGTGCTTCTTGTTATTTTCAATGTTTATCACTCGGTATTAGAGTGATAACAGAAATGTAGCTAAACCCCATGGAAAATTTTTGGATTTTGTGGCTTAAGGGTTTTTGATCATTTCTTGAATTGTGCTACCCAACTCAAAAATAAGTTGGACATAATTCAAGCAGCACCAGTGGGTGTCAGTTTGACATCAACCACCATTGTCTCTTTAAATGTTGAGACAACTGTAGACTGACAATGATCAATTGAAAATGCTCAGTATATGAATTTTGCATAGCAGTAGTGGGCTAGCTATGTTGGCCATAAAAGGATATATATTTGAAAGATTGTTTGAGACTTTAGTCAGTATTGAGTTGGTACTGGCCAATACTTAGTCTCTATTTGGGAATGAAATATATATATATAGAAGTTTAAAGGCTTTTTAGAAATTCATACCTGAGACTCTGTCAGATTCCCTTCTAGCATCGGCAGAGGTCGGTGCAGGATGATGTGATTGTTGATGTGCAGCACCAACATCTTCAATACCGACTTGTCTTTCTTGCTGAGCACCTTCCAGTGTAGTTTGCTCATATTGAATCTCCACATCAAGAGGAAAATGAGGTTCCTCAATTGGTTGAGCAGTTGGAACTAGTTCTGGACCTCGAAGGTCAGCGGTGGCTGCAACTAAGCTTTGGGCTTGAAGAGAAGCAGTTAATGATGGAACATTTGCAGGCTGCACCTCCTCAGATGATAACACATCCATAAGGACTGGTGAGAGGTTTCTTCTTCTTCTTTTGAGGACAAGTTGTGTGGCTTCGGTCGACTCAGTATGAGAGGTATGTTGTTGAGGCGGTTCTTGAACTTGAGGAACATCCTGCACATCCTGCATCTCAACATCTTGACCAGCATTTCCTCCATTACCACTATTATCATCATCATCATCATTGTCTGATTCAGAATCAGACATGTCTGCTTCCTCATTTATGTGTTCTTGAACAATGGCCCACATATAAGGACTCAGTAGAGGCTCTCCTTGTCTTGGCCTGTAAAAGAAGATCTTCTCACTAAGAGGAGGAAGATCAACCCTTGGACTGTGAAACTCATCATAAAAATTTTTGAGCATTGAGTGTTGAAAGATGAGTGATAAGAATCTGTAGAAAGGGACATTACATTCCCTTGTGTTAGCCTGAACCAAAGCAGCTAATTCATTGAAAATGAGCCGTGCATAATCAATGTTTCTTCCATAGTACAGAGCATCTACTATTTGCATCCCAAATTCATTTATTTGGTCCAAAGCACCCGTCTTTTGAGTCATACACCGAATAATTGTTGTAATGAGGATACCCCACATAGGACCAAATTCGTTTCTTTTGATGGTGCATGTTCCTCTTCGACCCAAAAATGGCAATACTGCGCGTGCCTCTGTTCTATCAACGAATGGGTCATACTGAGCTTGAGCAGGAAGCCTCAGTGTTTCACGAATTATGGCAGTAGAAACAAATTCCCTTCTTTGATCTCTAATTACCCACCCAGCAATCATATCTGGAGAATCGAGTGTGGCAGAGTACCAAAACTCACACAGCATTTCTGGGTAAATAGCTCGAGGAGACAAGGTCAGTGCACGAGCAATTGGGCAATGCTTCATAAAAGTCACAATGTTTGTGAATTCTTGGCATACCCAGGCTTGAGGTATAGTGAAATTCGCTGTGATGTTGTTCCTCGCAAACCTGGGCACTTCATCATTTCGGAATTTGATTTCCGATTCAACCTCTGGAGCAACGAAAGTGTAATTCGCCATCTGTGATTTTGATTTAAGATTTTTTGCTTGCTAAATGAAAGTGAAATCGTTAATCGCAGAGAGAATTTAAAGAGAAAGAATGAAATAACTGTAAAAAAAATTTGAAGTTAAAAAAAAAACAGTTATTTATAGGTGATTGAAAGATAAATAAGGTATTGGGAAGTTAAACGGTTTTCTACCCTAACAATCTCCCCCTATCTGATGATAACAAATGAATATGTTTAACCTAATAAATAATAATGATCTTGTCTTGTATGGTCTTCTTTTTGAGATCTTTTCATATTCTTTATTCACTAAGTACTTCAAGAAAATATATATCACATTAACTTTTCTCCCCCACAATCATTGACTCCTCAAACTGTCCGGTATATTTGAGTTGAAATGAAACATATCCCAAGAATAATTCAACTAGTAGATTTCCTCAGTTTGAAACGATTCAAATGATTGTAAAATAATATGTGACATGTACCCCCCTTGAATAACTTAGCATGAACACTTTAGCTTCAAGAACTTTAGCTTCATATTAAGAGAAAATATATATCACATTGAGTTTTTCTCCCCCTGAATCATATACTTTCACCTTAAACTGTTCGGTATATTTTATCTTTCACTTGAAGCCCCTCCAAAGAATCAATCAACTTATGGATTTCCTCAGTTTAAGATGATTTTATATGATTAAAAAGAGAAAAACATGTGAAAGATACTCACTTGTAAAATTCAGCTTTCAGAATTTCGTTTCTCTAATTTTGCACCAACTTCAAAAAATCATATCTCCATGTTGAATCTTCTGATCATTATGAATTTTTAACACAATATACATATACCTGTCTTCAACATCATATCCAAAAATCATAGTGATCCATTTGTTGAAACGATCACAGCGGTCTCATACTGACCACTCGGTATGAGACAGTCAGTATCAGAAAATCATCAACTTTGAAAATATGTATCTCTCAGTATACGATTCTGAATAGTCTGAAATTTTGATACCGAATACATGTATGTGTTTTGGATATAATATCCAAAATTTATGAAAATACAACGGTAACAAAAGATACAATATCCGTTTTACCAGAGTTGCGCAGAATTAAAAACATACCATAAATATTCGTCAATAAACTTCAAAAATATATATTTCTCAATAAACGATTCCTATTGAAGATCTGAACGGTGAAAACGTTAAACACATTATGGTGAACCTTCTGTCCAAATTTCACGCTTATTAGAAGTTTGAAGAAAGAGATTTGATTTTTCTACCATGGCTGCCCAAAAAGTAAGGAATAAAAAGCATAGAATCTGACTTTTTGCGCCATACATATCTCTCTACCAGAAACTCGAATTGCAATTCTGAACAGTCAGACTGCGTTTCTGGGTGTTGAGAACCTCCTGTTCAAATTTCACACATATTCGACCATTAACGAAGGAGATCCGGCATTTCTTCTATCCGTGCGCAGAATATGACGAAAATTCTGCATTGTTCTTCTTTATGAAAAGACTTGATCTTCAACAATATATAGGGTTATATGATCATCAAAGTTGTAGATAACTTTGAACCGCTCTGATACCAGTTGTTAGGTCACAACAACCCTAATATTGATAGTAAAATCAGTAAAGACAAGATCATATACGTCATACGATTATTCTTATTAAGCACAAACGTATAAAATGTGTTCTTGGTTGCGGAATAACCAAGAACACTCCACAAAGTGTTACATTTAGAATTGGGTTACCGGTGATCCACACAAATGATCAACCGGGATCCAAAAGGATACTAAACAAGTATAGCCTAAACCTCTATTTATAAGTTATAGAGGTTTTACAATTAACCCTATTCAAATGTAACTTCCCAATTCTAATAAATACATAGCATGATTAAAGGATTTGACTAATAAAGTGAATCATGGGAAATAGCTCGGTCGGTGAACTCGGTATCACCTCATACCGACCAACTCGGTATGAGCACATACCGACCAACTCAGTATGAACCGAGTATTACTAAGATTATTTATTAGAGTTAAACTTATATATTCATTTGTTCATCAGATTCACAAAGTAATGGGTTTGACCGGGTTTTCTACCCTAACACATAGAAACCTTTTGACCAATTAAACTAGACTAGTTTAATATTCTTGGTCCTAGGGTTCTTACCCTTTTCAAAAATTAAGAAGAAGAAGGAAAAAAATTGGAACAAAAAAAAACTTGTAATTAAAGTAAACAAACAAACTTTGTTAATCTAGTTTAAATCTCTAAACCATCGCTCTGATACCACTGAAGGGTTTCACAACACTGATCAACCACTTGGGTCAACCTCCTAGTATGCATGGTTCGAACCTTGCTGACCAAGAACATGAACTTGTTCTTGACCGGTTAAAACCAACTAGCTGATTTAATCCATAAGAGCGGAAGTGGGATTAAACCTAATCCTTAAACCCTAAAGGATTGGAATGTTGGAAATCTAAATTAGATTAACAAGAAAGAAACCTTGTATGAAAAACTCGAACACACACAAATACTTGTGTGTGTTCGTCGAACACTCACCAAGAACCCTAGGGTTCTTGGTGTTCTCGTTCGATCGAACAAGAGGAGAGGAAGAAAGTGCGTTCCATGAAACATACATTAGGTTAATGCTTAAGATAGATCCACTGATTATGAACACGACGAGCGATCTTCTAGTTGATCACTTGCAACGATCTTGTTCTTCAATACTTGAAGAACACGAAGGACGAAGAACACAAACTTGTGTTCCAATTTTCAGCCGAATTGAGGAGAGTGGGGCTAGGGATTTCGTGATTTAGGTGAAAGGAATCAACATTAAGTTTAAGCCATAAGCCTTCTATTTATAATAGAAGATCTTACACTTAAAACCATTCTAGTTTAATTAAGATTAACTTCTTAATTAAACTTCCTTTTTACACTTCCATCCCTTATAGTTTAACTACTTTATTATTGTTGCATTTAACTATCAAATGTCTAGTATTAATACACTAATAATTCGGTACCCATATACACGAATTATATACTCGTATTTATACTTTTAAAAATTAATTATATAATAACCCTTATATAATTTATACAACAATATTATCCAATTACTATATGATTTAATGGCTTTAAATCATATCATGGATAATCTTTAATTAACACATTATATATTTACTCATTGCATATCTTGCTCGTATTACATGCACTCACCGGTGTGACCCTTAAGTGTTTCGTAGGCATGGATGTATCATCATAGGTTGACTAACTGTGCACATAAATCCTTCATGAAGTATGGCGTGCAAATCAGCTTATCACATGGTAACACAAAACGAGGATGTGGTTGAAAATGAAAAAGTCAGTTGAGTGAGGAGTGTGTGTGAAAGGGTTAAAGAAAACGGAAAACCTTCCCTTAAACCGAACAAAACTCCGGGTAACCACATCTATATCAGACTACATAAGTTACTTTCTGATCAAGTCATCATGGACCCAGTGGTGCAATGCACAACCCCACTGACCACTCAAGTACAAGAAGTACTTGTTTCAAAATCACGGAGATTACCACATCCACTATCGACATCTCATTTGGAGATTGTTGATTTTGAAAAAGAGGACCCACCTCGAAGTCCTCGCCTTCGTTTGTCCAGTATAGAGTCTAGAACCAAATTAAATTTCTCTAGGACACAGGCATTCCACCAAGCATATCTTAGTAAATATTTCCGGAACATTCATAGTGATACCAAAATTATTGGTATTCCACGATGATTAAATGGAAATCCTACCAGTGCTAACATCAAAGCCAACACTGAACGTAGGTCACACAACATCTGTAACTATTGTGTTAACAAGAAATCTATGTGATCCTGGGTTACCCTGATAATTTCTTGTGCGAAGATCTGACGACTGTACTCTATTTTTATCAACAAAAGTCACGATGTCAGATAAAGGATCTGATGACTGTACTCCATTCTTATCAACAAATGTCAGTACATCAGATAACGGATTCTATGACCGTACTCCAACATTATCAACAACGGTCAGGAAATCCAAATCAAATCTATATACCGCACTTCTACGACTTCATCAAATATCAGGAACCGAGGATCAGCAGCAAATCGACAAAGCCACAACTTCAAGAAAGGACGTGCGCTGCTAACCGCTCTATCTATGGGTCTACATTTCGTCGATTTGCTTGAAGTCTCCTGGAATACTTTCTATTGGTTGAAAAGCCAATTAAAAGTATGGTTATCACCGATCATCAAAAGCTGAAGCTGATTTCTCAACAAAAATGCACAACGGTTTATCACTCAGTTCCAGATTTACAAACAAAGAAGACTTCAAAGATATGCAACCTAGACTATTGTTACAAAGTGGGAGATTGTTAGGACATATTTGGTTGTAAATAATAGTCAGGGGGTACTTTTGTAACATTGCATATTAGTTTAAGTTAGCTAATTAGGATTAGTTATGCAATTAGAGTTAAGGTATAAATACTCATCTTGTAAACACTAATTGCAACTTTTGCCATTAATCAAATCTTAACTTCCAAGCAATCGTTCTCCTCCTTCTCTCTACTCTCTCTCTAAAACCCTAACCTCCCTCTTCATCAAAAGCTTAAATTAAATTAATAATGAATTAAGTAATGGATTAGTTGTTTGTTTGATTACCTACACCACCCCCTGCATTTTAGGTATTCCTTATCCATAATGAAAATACAAGTTTTAATGCAAACATTCGTCATTATCAAAAGCTTAAATTAAATTAATATATATATATATATATATATATATATATATATATATATATATATATATATATATATATAATATGCAACTCACTCATATCCGCTAGTTAGTCTGTGCAAGAACACCAACATTGTCACCTTTGCCATATTGATCCCAAAGCATGTCCTAGGACCTGATCCAAAAGGTATGTAACTGTTGGAAATAGTGTCCAACACATCAAATAAACCGGTATTACAGTTCCGGTATTTTAGAGTCCTATTCGGGTTGCCCTCGAGGACTCAACAAACACGAGAAATAACGTAGTGTTTAATTAATAGTTTAATTAAATGGACTAACGGACTAGACGGGTTAATCTAGTTAATAGGTAATTGACTAGATTATGGTATCGGGCCAAGTATTAATTATTAGATTAATTAATACTTGTGGGCTTAATTAATAGTTAACTAAAGGCGGGCTTGGACTAATTCGGGTTTGACTCTAATTGGGTTTTGGCAAGTATATATATTAAGGTTAAGGGGTTTAACCTAATTCACTAAATCACTTGATCCCCTTGCCTCCCAAAGCAATTCGACCGAACAACTCCATCGTCGACCGAACCGCCGCTGCACCGCCGTCGCACCACCCCCACCATCGCAGCTCCGCCATGCGCCGCCGTCGGTGAAACCGAAATAGTTTTCGGTTGTCTTTTTCGGTGCAAGTTTCTCAAGGTGCTTTATACTACCTAGTGGTATATCTTTCTATTCGTGATCAACATTGGGTGTGAACGGATAGAGGGATTCTTGCTTCAATCCTGGTGCAGTGTTTGATCTGGCGCGTACTAGATCACAGGGTTTGTCTACTTCACCAAATTGCAACGAGGTAAGTATTCGAATTGTTTATTTAATTAGTTCATTAAATAATCTAGTTGCGTTAGAATTATAAACCTAACGGTCCAAAACTTTTAATCGGGTCAGTGTTCTATCAAGTTACTTGTGATTTCCGTCACAAGTAAAGTGTCACTAGATGCATAGAAAACCCACCGGTGGTATCAGAGCGCCATTGGTTTACAAGTCTAATTGTGCTAGACGTAAAATTCGAAATCCATAAAAAAATTTGTTTTAATAATTTTCGGTAATTATAAAATTGTTTTTATTAATTCTGAAAAATATTTTTGGCATTTCCGAAAATTCGGAAATATTTATTTAATATTTAAAAACATTTTTTTTTATTAAATAAATTAAATAAGGGTAATTACAAAAGTTTAGAATTATCAAGAATTTAAACAAGAAGAGATTTTATCAAATCTAGATTTATTTAAAATATTTAAATTAATATTATATATATTTATATATTTTTCCGAAAGTATATAAAAGATTATATAACATATTTAATTTAATATTAAAATAAAATAATCATATTTATGGTATATATTTTTCGGAATATATATTTGCCATAAAAGATGATTTGCAAATCTAGAAAATTATTTAAAAAGGTTTAAATATAGATAAAATTTAAATGTTTAAATTTGATGTATATATGATATATCCGAAATCTTTAAAAAGTTTTAAAAAAATAAAATCTAAAAGAACCTACAGAACCCAGTTAAACAAATCATAGCCATCCATTTTGAAACTGCCACTCTACACGATCTTTTAGAGTGGAAGGGTACTTTAGGAATTTGTTTTATAATATTTTAATGGGAGAGATATTTACGGTAACTACCAACTTTGGGATTGTAAATCGTTTTATTCTCTTTCATGCAAATCCCGATCATTTTGAACGCAAAATCTTCTAAGAAATTGGGAGAGATATACACGAAAGCTAATCGTCTAAAAATTTGGGAGATTTTCTAGGGTTTCATAGGGCGACTATAAAAAGAAGATGAAATTGTTGTTTTCGACTTCTAATAAACTTCCGTAAACACGAATTTCTGAATATCGGCGACGGGCGAGGTGCAGAAGAGGAATGTCAGGTATGTATAGGTTGTAGTTAATGAGATAAGGTATATTGTACGGATTATGTTTGTATTGGTTGCTAACAATGATTAAATCGATTCGATTTTGCGTTGCATTGATGTTTAGTATCACACTAAAAAGTCTCTGTTAGGGTTTTGATACATGAACGTATTTAGGTCTCAGTTTGGGATTTATAAAAAATTAGGTTTTGTTTTACGAATTGATGATTGATTTGTCTTGAATGACCGGTTGGTTAAAACATGTATGTACTGTCAATACATGAATGTACTGGAATAAATTGTGTATTGGGTAAATGTTTGCTATACAATCAATACATGAATGTACTGTCTTCTAATATATTAAATAGTAGTCATATACATTGATGTTTTATAAGATCAGCACATAAATGGCATGTCTTAAAGTATTAGTATGGTTTTACAAAACAGTATAGATAGTAGTTTCAGTTGTGTGGACTGATTAAACATAATTTGGTTATGGTATTTTGAATTTATAGGAGTACGAAGAAGTGGAAGACGAACGGCAAAGTATGTGGATTACCGGGAGAGCACGAAGAAAAAGAATAAAGAACAAACCATTATTGGTAATTGTTAAAAATATTACCCTCGCTTATTAAAGGATGATTGTGGTGCTCAATAAATTTGTGCACCATAAATGAATCTGACCCATCAATCGCTTTAAACCCGATCATCGCCGGGCACTCAGTTACCCTAGAAGAAACTCTACGTTTTCTTTTCTTGTTAACCCCATCTGCTGGTTCATCTTGTGCATTGTCCAATAACGTATTTTTTTCTTTAGACCTTAACTTACCTGCACGACTGCATAATATATATCTATGCGTAATCTGACCGTTCTTCCATTTTATACCAGACTTACGAATGTCAAATCCTGCCTTCTGTGAATATGACTTGTACATTTCATAACATATATCAAAACTATCCCAAATGTCACCCACATTTGGTTTTCCGTCTTGCTCTACTTCTGGAACCCATATTGCAATACCATTTTGACCAGTGCCTATCACACTATTATCATCCTCACCATCAACAAAATTATAAAAAAACACTATTAAATACAACTTAACGAAGGATGTCATTTACAATAAAACATGTATGTAAACTTGTATGATATAAATAATCGTGAACTGATACCATCTACAAAATTATAAAAAAACACTATTAAAAACAACTTAACGAAGGATGTCATTTACAATAAAACATGTATGTAATATTGTATGATATAAATAATCGTGTACTGATAACATTTATTTAACAAAATAAAGTATGTATTAACGTAAATACATACATGTATACGACTCTAATAAAAAACAACTACTACATTTAAAGGAATTGCGCTTGCATCGAACAAAATAAAATGAATAAATATATCACCACTACAATATACGAATACAAATTGAATACAACCAGACAATTACACTATTAAATAAAAATGAAGAAAATGTAAAAGAAATATAAACAGAAAGAAAAAAAACCGGATTGAACTTCATAGGGTTCGCAATAATCTACTTGCTGATTTGTATTGCCTGCGTCAAAATCATTAATCTCGCTTGGCTCTATTATATCGGTGCATAAATTTGTTTCATAACCTGATTTGTCTTCTTGAATGATCGTCATTTAATCGAGAACAATACTATTTTACTTCTTCAGAACTCGACCAAAAAGATGCTTATTATGTGGAACGAAAATTATGATGAAGATGCTGAAGGAAAAATGTCGATCAAAAACGATTTTAGCGATGTTAAAAATAATAACTACCTTTGCATAAATCATGGGATTTTCTTATTTAATATATCAGTTACCAAAATACAAGAATAGACGAAATGCCAAATATACCCTCACGAATTTTTTTTGGGGGGGGGGGGGGGGGGGAATTTCAAAATTTCTAATTTCTAATTTGTTGAAATTGGTTCTTACAGTTCTAACGCTAAAAATGGTTCTGATTTTAATTCTTCACTATATATATATATATATATATATATATATATATATATATATATATATATATATATATATATATATATATATATATGGTCCGGATCCGGTGAGGACTCTAAAAATGATCCAAAACAAACTTTTTTTAAAAAATTCATTTTTTAAACATTAAAATCGCTATGTATAAGATCCAAAAAAAAACATTTCCAAAAATGATCCAAAAAAAAATATGGATCATAATAATGATCCACAAAAAAAATCTGGATCATTGTTATGATTCGCTAAAAAAGTGGATCATAATTTTTTTTTTTTAAATTTGTTTTTTGTCAAATTTAGTAATAATCATGGTGGGTTATATATATTTTTTTCGGAATTTTTTGAAATTTTTATGAGGTGTCCTCGCGAGTCCTCACCGAAAAAAGAGTCATCACAGGATCCCACTTCTATATATATATATATATATATATATATATATATATATATATATATAGTGAAGAATTTAAATCAGAACTAATTTTTGCCTTAGAATTGTAAGAACTAATTTCAACCAATCAGAAGTGAGGAAATTTGAATTTTCCCACTAAAAATGAGAAGGGTAAAATAGTCTAGTGAAAAAGAAAAGATACGGTTTATATCCTTGAAAATAGGATACTCTCTCCCCTCTTAAATGGAAAACCCTAATATTCCACAATTCCACTTCCTTCTTCCAGCCACTATCGCCGGACCCATTTCAGGCCACCATCGACTTATGAAGTCTGAAATTACTCTGATTTCTCTATTATCGGTCGCAATCTACGATTCCCCGATTTCCCCATCACCGTTTTACGTGATTATCCAGATCGAAAAATATATATATTCAATTTCGCTTTTGCGTCTCAAGAATCAATCAAGAAACCATAAACTTCTGATTCTTATAAAATTGATTATGTAAGCTTCAATTTCTTAATTCCAATGTGATAATGACGCACGCACAAAGATCCAATTTTTTCGGTTCTCTGCCAGTCGTTGCAATGGTGATTCTCGTTTGATTTGTTAATTTTATGATGATGATTTAATTGGTGTTCCTATGTTTCGTAGATCCAAGATGTGATTTGTTCCTATGTGTTGATGGTTTGAAGAAATCGAGGTCAGTTAATTGGTTATTATTTCATCTTGATGATTATGTAATTTGCTACATACATACTCCTCTAAAGCTAATTTTGTTTTCCCTTCTTTGAGCAGTTAATTTTGGTTTGATACATGTTTTATTTTTCGTTTTAATCGATTATATTATCTCCTTTTGTTGCTTGATTCTATAATATTTTGATCAATTCAACTCACAATTAAAGTTTCATGAATAAACCCATACTCAGATTTCTGATTTCTCCAACTTCATCGTCTCCATCTTTAAGGAATTATTTCTGTTTAATCGACTCGTTAATTTTATTTTTTATGTTTAGATCATTGCATGAATGCATGATGATAAATTTGGAGTTTTTTAAAGTTCTGAAGATTTGATTAATTTTAAGTGTGATGTAGGTGAACATTTACGGGTTCGTATTGCGATCAATTTAAGGATCGTGTTGCTGCTGTTGAAATAGCAACACACTTTCAAGAACAAATTAGTAATGAGGTTTTCCTTTTTATAAGATGATGGAAGAATGAACAGATTCTGCAAAAACCCAGGTAAATCAAATCGAAAGTATTTACTATTAATGATGGATTATTTGATAACATATACAAAATGATAGTGAAATATGATATTTTTATACAACTGAAACAAACTTTGATAAAAAGATTTAAACTAACCTAATTTGAGTATCATACAATTGAAAATATCTTTCAGTTCTCGAGGATTTTACATGGCTTAATTGTATGCTGCAATTTACATGGATTTTACATACCCTCATTTGATTACCTTTTCAAGCACCATAATTTAGTTGTTTGGTCCAGCATGTGGACAAATCAAAATTCAAAATTAAAATGTTCATATAGTTAGTGTTGAAATTGGTATTTTTTACCATTAAAATGTTGTTACATACATGTATTTGGCTGCAAATGTGCTAAGTGCTAGGATACATAAGTGTTTTTTATTTATTTATTATGTTATAGCTCATACTTTTGATCAAATGAAGGTTTGTACACTGATGCACAAGGGGAACGTTTAGTGTGATATCTCCTTACAGAAGTGATCGTGATACATCTATGTTTCAAGATCGTGAGAAGTGGACTACAATGAAAATACAGTTGAGATGGATGATTCGGTGTCCATATACAATATTAATTTGTATTACAGTAGTATACATGCGTGTAACAATGGCTACATAGATGTTTTTAGCTCAGATACATAGATGTTTTTTTTTGCACTTTTCTTATACATGTATGTATAACTCGCTACATAGATATTTTTATACTTAGGTGTTACTCCTTGATTGTAAGATTATTGTCTATTACAATTATAGAATAATACGTTTATAAATGTATAATCCATAGAGTGTTTAATTAACAATTAATATGACGAGTATACATACATGTTTAATTGAAATAAAATCTCCATATTAAACTGATATTAATAATTGAAACAAAATCTCCATATTTTAAGGAATCCTGATTTAATTGGCAGTTACCATATTAATTTGATTTTTTAAACTTCCCATTATACCCTCACGAATTAAAAAAAAAAGGAAAACAAAAATATATTTCCTTAAATTCTGATTGGCTTAGACGGGTTCTGCTGGTTCTGTAGCTTATTTGGTTCTGAAACTAATCCATCCCTATATATATATATATATATATACATATACATATATATATATATATATATATATATATATATATATATATATATATATATATATATATATATATATATATATATATATATATATATATATATATATATATATATTTTCGGAAATTTAAATCAATATAAAAGGGTTTGGATTTTCGAATATTTAAATTTGTTTTATCTAGTTTTAATAATTGTTTATAATTAAGATAAATATTTAAAAGTATTATGTATATAATATATATATATATATATATATATATATATATATATATATATAAGTGGGATCCTGCGAGTACTCAAAAAACGGTGAGGACTCGCGAGGCACCTCAAAAACATTCCAAAATATTCCGAAAAAAATATATATAACTGCCCATGATTATTACTACATTTGACAAAAAAAATATTTTGAAAAACAAAATTGTGATCAACTTTTTTTTGCGGATCATAACAATGATCCATATTTTTTTGTGGATCATTATTATGATCCATATATTTTTTTTTTTGGATCATTTTTTAAATTTTTTTATTTTTTTGGATCTTATTTGGTGCGATTTTAATGTTTAAAAAAGAAAGTTTTTGAAAAAAGTTTGTTTTGGATCATTTTTAGAGTTTTTTTTGGAGTCCTCGCAGTCCTCGTCGGGAAAAGAGTCCTCATGGGATCGGACCCTATATATATATATATAAAGATTTCATATTCCTCCCTTATATATATATATATATATATATATATATATATATATATATATATATATATATATATATATATATATATATATATGTATATATAATATTATGTAATAAAAGTTCATTAAATATAATATATAATATATAGTTTTAATAAATAATTAAAACGTCGCGTCCTCGCATGTTTAATAGAATTAATTAAACGATATATAGAACTTTAGTAAATGAAAATAAAATGCTTTAATTATCATAGCAAATAATTATATAATAGTTTATATATATTATAACTAAAGTTAGATACATCGTCGCCTATGTGATTAGTAGGCTCACCCATAGTCTAAGACATATAAAGGATGAAAAGGAAGAGATATAAATCTCTAAACGGGGTTGCGTTTTTAATACGCCTTGCGCTGACCTGCCCCTCCGTTTCCCTTGTCTTAGAATGGAGCTACCGAACGGGCATAATATGATGATGTCAAGATTAAAAGTATAATCATAAAATTAAACAAATCTTCCCGTTTAATATAAA
The DNA here is from genome assembly GCA_963853835.1 of Calendula officinalis. NCBI lineage: Eukaryota > Viridiplantae > Streptophyta > Magnoliopsida > Asterales > Asteraceae > Calendula > Calendula officinalis. The sequence goes on from OY970825.1 coordinate 51,449,201, forward strand.
TTTGAACATGGTGTGCTCTACATAAAATAACACGCGCTCGTATTATAGTGTGCTTAACAGAACTCGTGTGGTTAACCGGTACGTTAATTGTGAGATTATTTTATGAGTGAAACGATTCTCGCAATACTCAAGCGAACTTGAGCCGAGAGTCTACGTGGGTGTTTTATGGTTATTTTACCTTCTAATATTTGATCCACGTCATCCCTATCATATAGATTAGAAAGAGCATTGATTCGAGATTAAAATGCCATTCTTCCCCGAGAATGAATCTCAAAGAATTAGGAATTTCATAAGATTAAAACTGACAATAGTTTGCCTACGACACGAAATTATTCGGTGTGAAATACGACATCCCTCTTCACATCAAATAACTAGTGGTTGTTTCCTAGCCTTATACAATAAAGATTGGGAAAATTATTTATAAGGATTATTAATGAATACACTAACAAAGAAATTGTTTCTTTTGTAGATGGCTTCCAACAACAACATTAACAATAACAACAACAACGTCCCACTTCCTCCACCACCTCCACTTCCATAAGGACCACAAAACTTTGCTCTTATCTCAACCTTGAATCGTGAAAAGCTCACTAACTACATTGATTGGGTTCGTACGCTTAGAATCACATTATGGTACGAGGGCAAGGCAGTATGTCCTCGATAATGAAATTGCTAAGTTGACTGATGATTCGAGTGTCGTAGACAAAGCTGCCTACGAGCTCCATCATTCTGAATCGGAAAAGGTTTCTTGCCTGATGCTAGCCACTATGTCTTCTGAACTCCAAAAGAATTTTTAGAAGATGAGTGCCTATGCTATAAATCAACAGCTCAAACAAATGTTTCAAAACCGAGCTATGCAGGAACGTTTCGATGTGGTGAGTTCCCTGGTAGGATGCAAACTTCAAGAAGGACAATATGTGTGTAGCCACGTCCAAAAGATGAAGGGCTACATAGACTGGCTTGGAAATTTGGGTGTCCCCTTACCAAACGATTTGACCACTGATATGGTCTTGAACTGGCTTCCACCATCCTACTCACAATTTATAGTTAACTATAACATGGGTGATATGGATAGGACACTCATTGAACTGCACGATATGTAAAAGACTACCGAGGCTATCCTGTTAAAGGCAAAAGGTTCAACTGTTGCTGCTCCTGTCTTGGCCATTCGTTCTGAAGGTGTTAAGAAGAAACGCTGACCTCCTCCCACGACAAAGGCAAAGCCAAAGTAGGCTATGCCAAACAAGGCCAGAAGAGGAAGGTTGATTCTGATATAGCACCTACCAAAGATCCGAAAGAGGCTGTTTGCTACTACTGTCAAGGAAAGGGTCACTGGAAAAGAAGCTGTCCTAAGTACCTGGATGATTTGAAGAATCATAAGGTCCAAAATTTTGGCACCTCTGGTACGTTTATGATTGAACTCCATAATACTTCTATGTCTAATTCTTGGGTTCTAGATACAGGGTGTGGTACTCACATTTGCACTGATATGCATGGACTTAAGAATAGTAGGAAGTTGAAGCATGGAGAGCTTAATCTGATCATGGGAAACAGAGTCTCGACTACTGTCACCAGGATGGGAGATTACGAGCTCATGCCTAGTAGTGGATGTAATTTACTTTTATTAGATGTTTGTTTTTCGCCTTCTATGGCACGCAACATTATTTCATTTTATGCATTGTTTAAGGATGGTTTTAATTTCGTTTTTGATAATGAAAATGTGTCTATTTTGGTCTATAAAAATGATGTGTTTTATATTAAAGCTATTCCTTATGTTGGTATATATGAAAATGTTGGTTGCGTAAACAACAGAAATCTAATATTAAATGTTGATTCATCCAAAGGTGTATTGGATAAGTCATGTCTATGGCATTGTCGCTTAGGACATATAAACAAGAAACACATATCTAAACTCCAAAAGGTTGGGGTGTTAGGATCATTTGACCTCAATACGAATGATGTGTGTGAGTCTTGTTTACTTGGCAAGATGACAAAGGCGCCATTCACAGGGTCGTGTGAAAGAGGCAAAGACTTGTTAGACCTCATACATACTGATGTGTGTGGACCATTCAAGTGTAATAATAGACACGGTCAACGATACTTTGACACCTTTGCTGATGATTTCAGTAGATATGGTTATGCTTATCTGATTAAACATAAGTCTGACACTTTTGAAAAGTTCCAAGAATATCAGAAATAAGTAGAGAATCAACTGGGCAAGAAGATTAAGATGCTCCGCTCTGACAGGGGCGGAGAGTATCTTAGTCATGAGTTCATGGACTATCGAAAGAGTTGTGGAATAGTATCTAAACTCTCTCCTCCACGAATTCCACAACTTAATGGAGTATCGAAAAGGAGAAATCGAACCTTGCTTGACATGGTACGATCAATGATGAGTCCATCGACACTTCAAGTGAGTTTCTGGGGATATGCCTTAGAAACTGCAGCACATATCGTGAACCTTGTACCAACTAAGAAGGTTGCCAAAACTCCCTCTGAAATGTGGACAAGGAATCCTCTGTCCCTCAAACATTTGAAAATCTGGGGTTGTGAAGTTTATGTAAGACATGAATCTCACGACAAACTAGATAAAAAATCAGAGAAGTGCTACTTCATTGGCTATCCACGACAGTCTTTTGGATATCGGTCTTATAATCCGAAAGAGAACAAAGTGTTTGTATCTCGAAGAGGATTCTTCCTCGAGAGAGAGCTATTAACGAGAAAGAAGACAGTGGGAGCAAAATTGATATTGAAGAGTGTCAAGAGTCAACCAATGAAGATGTAGTGGAACCCATAGTTGGCACTAGCACTCAACCAGAGGATGAGACTCCTGTTGAGGAAGATGATGTAACTCCTACCGTTCCACGTAGATCCTCTAGAACTATTCACCCTCCTGAGCATCTTGGTGATTATTATGATTACCATATTGCTGAAGGTGATGCATCTACTAGTAATAGTTTACCAGTTGATGATGATGAGCCATCAAGTTATAAGGAAGCTACGGAAGGCCATGAGGCCGAAAAGTGGAAAAGGGCTATGGAGAGTGAGATTCAGTCCATGTATGACAATCAAGTATGGAACTTCAAGAAGAAGATAGACATGGATGGGAATGTGCACACCTACAAGGCTAGGTTGGTTGCAAACGGTTATACTCAAACTCATGTGATTGATTATGATGAAACATTTTCACCAGTAGCCAAGATAAAGTCTATCAGAATATTGCTTGCCATAGCTGCATTTCATGATTATGAAATTTGGCAGATGGATGTTAAAACTGCCTTCCTTAACGGAAGACTTACTGAGGATGTCTACGAGGCACAACCATAAGGTTTTATCAACAAGTATTATCCTGATAGAGTGTGCAAGCTTAAGAAATCCATCTATGGATTGAAACAAGCCTCTCGAAGCTGGAATCTTTGCTTCCATGAGAAAGTCAAGGAGTTTGGTTTCTCTAGGAGTGAAGATGAGTCCTATGTTTACATCAAAGCTAGTGGGAGCGTTGTAGTCTTTCTAGTACTGTATGTGGACGACATACTCCTTATTGGAAATCTTATTCCTACACTGCAAGATGTGAAGTCTTGGTTTGGAAAATGTTTCGCAATGAAGGATCTAGGAGATGCAGTGTACATACTGGGTATAAAGATATACAGAGATAGAGAAAGGCGTCTAATTGGATTGAGCCAGAGTACATACTTGGATAAAATACTGAAACGTTATAGTATGGTTGATTCCAAGAAAGGGTATCTACCCATGAACCATGGCATTACATTGTCTAAGGGTTAATGTCCCAGTACTGAGCAAGAACTTAGAGAAGATGAGTCGAGTCCCCTACGCCTCGGCGATTGGATCGATCATGTATGCCATGATATGTACTTGTCCGGATGTCTCATATGCTTTGAGTATGGTGAGTCGGTTCCAGGACAACCCTGGCAACGATCATTGGACTGCGGTGATATCGACTCTCAAGTACCTCAGGAGAACAAAAGATATGTTCTTAGTGTATGGTGGGAAAGAAGAACTTGTTGTGGAAGGTTTTTGTGACGCGAGTTTCCAAATGAAAAGTTCCAAGCAGCTGTCAGTTGCTGATTCGACTTGCGAATCTGAGTATATTGCTGCTAGTGAGGCAGCAAAAGAGGCCACATGGTTGAAGAACTTCATTGGTGATCTTGGTGTCGTAACAAGCATCAAGGAACCATTGAAGATCTTCTGCGACAATGAAGGTGCAGTCGCTTTGACTAATGAATCCAAAGATCATAGTCGAACCAGGCATATACTCAGAAAGTATCACTACGTGAGAAAGCGAGTTGATGAAGGAGACGTGATAGTGACAAGAGTATCGTCGGAAAACAACCCGGCTGATCCTTTTACAAAAGCACTAAGTCATGCCAAGCATGATTCTCATGAAAGGACGATAGGGATTAGATTTCATAGTGACTTATCATAAAGTGTTATTCATTTGAAATTTGTAGTGAAAATTAAATTGTATGAAGTGATGATTTATTTATGGAGATTAAATAATATGCAAGTGTTCTATCATTCATATAGTATTTAATTATTCCATTTCAACCTTTTGCATGTTTAGAACCTATTCCAAAGTAACCTAAGAGATTAGTTAAAACGTCCACAGTCAATCGTTCTTATGGGAATAAGACCTGAATTAAGATGTCATGGGAGAGTTAGTAGATTGTTCAAAAGGATGAACATTGCATGGAGATTGCTGTTAGTCTCATGAGCATTTAAAAGGTGTATTTAAATGTTGGACTAACCCACGCTCAGAGAATTACCCCATAGACTTCACCGTGGGTAATAGTGAGGCGATAATATCGTATGAGTCTTCAAACCAAGATGCATCGTTTCCCTAATACGATTTCATGATGCATTAGTCTAACTCCAACTCTATTCGTAACTGGTAGCTATACAGATTAGTTCCATGTATCATGTGATGACTATGAAGGAGATGGTGTAGTTAAGGTTTATTCGTGCCCTCTGATCAAAGTGAGAGAGGAGATATCTTTGGGCACCCTGTTGATTTGATGTGACACTGAAGTACCTGCGCAGGTCATGACTAAATTGAAAGTTCAATTAAGTAGTCAAATCGTCATCATAAATCTCGAATCGGAACATAATCGTAACTAGAGTGATTGACAAGTCCTTGTCACTAGTTATGTGGTATCGTGTCACGAAGGACATATGATCACTTATCATAGGACTATTTCTGATAGTTCAGAGTTCAGCAGCTGCACATGCTATGCACACTCTAAAGGATACACTTACGCATACCGTTTATAGTTGATGAGATTTCATAGTGGGAGACTGTTGGAAATAGTGTCCAACACATCAAATAAACCGGTATTACGGTTCGGGTATTTTAGAGTCGGATTCGGGTTGCCCTCGAGGAATCAACGAACACGAGAAATAACGTAGTGTTTAATTAATAGATTAATTAAATGGACTAACGGGCTTGTTAAGGCAAAAAGCCTTACCCCTTTGGGATCTTAAGATAACAAAACAACCTAGACTAGCTTAGCATAAACAGTAGAATTAAATAGCTAAGTTTAGGAGTGATACTGAGTTTGGCCAGTATTGGCCACTCAGTATCAGCACTCAGTATTGGAAATCCAATACTGAGTAGAAGGACTGAGTTACAGTCAGTATTGTAACTGACTAAGATCAAATCCCTTGATGTTAGCCATTTCCTTAGTTTAGTCCTTCGGTTACTCCTTTGCCCATTATGTAAGATCTCTATACCATTATAAATAGAGATCATTTTGCAAAGGAGTACTCACCTATTTACTTTAACACGATAACATCTTTGTAATTGATCAGTGTGTTAAGGAAAAAAGCCTTATCCCTATGTGAATCTTAGGATAACAAAACAACCTAGACTAGCTTAGATTAAAAGTAGGTTAAATTAGCTAAGTTGGGAGTGATACTGAGTTTGGACAGTATTGGCCACTCAGTATCAGCACTCAGTATCGGAAAATCAATACTGAGTAGAAGGACTGAGTTACAAGTCAGTATTGTAACGGACTAAGATCAAATCCCTTGATCTTAGTCATTACCTTAGTTTAGTCCTTCGGTTACTCCTTTGCCATTATGTAAGATCCCTATAAACATTATAAATAGAGATCATCTTGCAAAAGAGTACTCACCAATTTACGTATTCACTTCCATACATTTTGTAATTGATCAGTGGTCTTGTTATTCCGCAACAAGCCACACTTAGTGGATTTATACATTGACTATATTATTGTGTTATCACTTTAATATTTCATTAAGTATAATAACCTATCAATTAACATTACAAACCAGGGTTGTTGTGACCTAACAACTGGTATCAGAGCAGGCTAAATTAATTAATATTTAGTCGATCTATTACCCTGGCAACCATTCCATATACTTATCCCTCAAACACTCAAAAATTCAAAATGTCAACAAGCATTGCACCTGTTATGTCTGGTAAGGGAGTGCCCATCTTTGATGGAAAAGATTTTCATCAATGGAAGCTTAAAGCTCAATGGTATCTTGAATCTATTCACCATGAGATGCTCACTGTGCTGAATGATGGTCCTATCATTCCACAAGATTGCATACCGAGCTAAAAGGTATAGAGACAAGTATGTCAAGCTAAAGAACTAGAGTAAGGGGAAGAATGCAGCAGGAAATGGAGCACCTCATCAAGCACTTTACTCAGAGGCTTGGATGGATGAGGAGATAAGTGATGATGAGGACGAAATTGAGAACAAAGCCTTCATGGCTTTTACTAAAGAAGATTTGAAGAGCTCCTTTGAAAGAGATATCAAAGAAGCTGAGAGGATGAGTGTCCATACTGATTGGGATTCCACTCAGTTGTACAAGGTGAGTTCCTTTCAAACTTATTCAGTGAATGAAAAAGAAAAGATTTTTGAGTATATGATTGTTGATCTTAAAACTTTAGTACAGAGAGAAAGCTTTAAAATTAACAATTCTTGAACTTGAAAGGGTAAATAATGAACATTTAGATAAATTAGCAAAATTTAAAGATTTAGAACTAAATTTTTTAAACTTACAAGACATGAACCAAATATTAGCTGATAAAGCTCATTTACACAAATTACAAAAAGAAAAATTTGAAAACCAGTGTAAATCTTGGGGAAATGCATCTATTAAATTAAATAAATGTCTAAATCAACAATTTCCAGAAAATGTAAGGGCTGCACTTGGTGTTGATCCTCAGTTAAAAAATAGAAATAATTTTGCTGATTTATTTGAAGAATTTTCTGATATGAACCCTATTCAGTTTGTAAAAGCAAAAACTTTTTGTGAAGTTGGATGTCAAACTGAGTCAGATGATGAGGATAAAATAATTTTTGAAAAACCAATTGGTCCTTCCATCTGCTCTAAGTGCTATACTGAACTACAAGAGCTTAGTATTGAATTTCCCGAAAGAGATATTTTTTATACTGACCTCGAAGTTGTGCAGTATGACACTTCTGTTGTTCCTCCATTTGAAGTTTTATTTAACACAACTACTTTTGAGATATATAAAGAACTTGAGTCTACAGGAAAGAAAAACACTACTACTCAAAATGTTTTATCTAATACTGAATCTACAGGAACAACAAAGTCAACTACTCATGAATCTAAATAACCTGTTCAAGTTGTCATTCTAAAACATGATAAAAAGAAAACAACTTTAACAGGATCTTCAAGTGGCAAAAACAAGAAGTCAAATGATAAAAAGACTTCTCTGCCTAATAAAACTAAGACACCCGAACCATCTCCTTCAAAACCAGTCAAACATAACATTAAAACTCCAATAAAAAATGACAAAAATAACATTTTAAAATCTATTGGTGATCAGATAAAACTCTTAAGTCAAAAGTTTGCAAAACTCACTAATACTGATCAACCAAAAGTCAAACAATTTTCCAAAATTCCTTTTGAAAATATGTTTCGAAACAGACCGGGAAAATATTATAGATGTCACCATACTGGACATAAAGGAGATGAATGCTGGACTAATCTTTCATGTCCGAGGTACTCAGTACCAAAGAAAAGGAGAGAAACCAAGTCAGTATCACCAAAGAAAACCTCAAAGGTTTCTACTGAAGTGATACTGACCTCTCCAACAAAAGAGATCAAGTCAACCCCTGTTTCTCCCACCAAAGGTGCCATTCAAAAATGGGTTCCTAAAAAGAACTAACTCTTAATTTGGGTCTTGTGCAGGGTGACAGAAAATGGTACTTAGATAGTGGCTGTTCAAGACACTTGACTGACAGTACGGAGTACCTCCTCAACTATACTCCAGAGAAGGGTCCTTCTGTCAAGTTTGGAGATGATTCTATAGGGAAAACAAGAGGATATGGAGTAATCAAGGCAAGCAACATAACTTTTAAAAGAGTTGCCTATGTAGAGGGTCTTAAACACAATCTGCTCAGTATCATCCAGATGTGTGATGATGACAATGAAGCTCGTTTCAGAAAGATTGCATGAATCATCTACAATGAAAAAGGGCAACCTGTACTCATTGCTAGAAGAGAAAAAGATGTATATGCGGTCAATCTGTCTGAAATAGACTATTCGAGTTTGCCTGCTGTCTAAAGTCAAACCAGAATTACATTGGTTATGGCACAAGAAGCTCTCTCACATAAATTTCAGAAACATAAATGAGCTCAGTATTAAGAAACTGGTGAGAGGGTTGCCCACTATTACTTATTCAAAAGATAAGTTATGCTCAGCATGTGAAATGGGCAATCAGAAGAAGAGTTCATTCAAGTCAAAGGTTAATCATTCCATTAATGAACCTCTTACAGTGATACATATGGATCTTTTTGGCCCCATCAGCACACCATCTTTGGCCTAAAAGATCCATACATTAGTAGTGGTTGATAAATTCTCAAGATACACTTGGGTTATTTTTCTCAAGACTAAAGCCGATGCAACAACAGAAATCATTGCCTTCATTAAAAGAGAAGAACTTCAAAAAGGCAACAGGGTCAAACAACTAAGAAGTGACCATGGTACTGAGTTTAAGAACTCAGTATTGGCTGATTTCTGTGAATAAAAAGGAATCGTACAAAACTTCTCTGCAACCTACACACCACAACAAAATAGTGTTGTAGAACGAAAGAATAGAACCTTGATTGAAGCTGCAAGAACTTTGTTATGCCATGCTGGAATGGCACTGAGCTTCTGGGCAGAAGCTGTCAATTGTGCAAATTTTACTCAGAACAGAGCTACAATAGTCCAGAGACATCAAAAGACTCCTTATGAGTTATATAATGACAAGGTTCCTAATGTGGAATACTTCCACATCTTTGGGAGTAAATGTTTTGTACTCAGTACTAAACAAAAAATCTCAACAAATTTGCTCCCAAAGCAAATGAAGGTGTGTTCATGGGCTACTCTCCACACTCTAAAGCCTTCAGAGTGTATGTCATCTCAACTAAGATGATTGTAGAATCTATTCATGTTACATTTGATGAAAATCAGAATGAGCATTCTACCTCAGCAACAGAAGACATCAGTGGCATAGAAATTCTAGGCACTCCAGAAAACTCAATTGCTGAACAGCCCAAGTCTCACCCATACTATGTTGATCATGGTATGAGTGATACTGATCAAGAAATACCTCAGTCTAACTCCAATGTCAAATTCTGAGGTTCCCATAACTGAGAACCCTAATACTGAGTTCCCAATTCTTGATCTGAACAACTCCACCTATGAGGAAGGTGAATCTTCCAGTACTGCTCAAGAATCCACATCAAATCTGCAAAATTCAGAAGAACAGCAACCAGTATTGTCTGATACTGACTAGAATTCAACTCAGTATCAGGCAGACACTACATCAACCCAACAAGATATTGTTGACCTTGCTTCAAATGCTCCCTTAGGAAACAATCTAAGGGAACACAGAGATCATCCTCATTCTAATATTATTGGTCCAATTGAACAAGGTGTCCAAACAAGAAGAAGGTTAGAATTTGAACCACAAGCAACTGCAAACTTTTGTTTCTTCTCAAGCTTCTTATCTACCATGGAACCAAAGAAAGTTGATGAAGCTTTATTAGATGAAGACTGGGTAGAAGCTATGCAAGAAGAACTGACAGAGTTTGAAAGAAATAAAGTTTGGAACTTAGTACCACCTCCTGCTGGCAAAACTATTATTGGTACTAAGTGGGTGTTCAGAAACAAGATGGACAAGGATGGTGTTGTCATTAGAAATAAAGCAATACTGGTTGCTCAGGGTTACAGGCAAGAAGAAGGCATCGACTATGATGAAACTTTTGCACCAGTTGCAAGAATTGAAGCTATTAGGCTGTATCTTGCATATGCAGCTTTCAAGAATTTCAAAGTTTATCAGATGGATGTCAAGAGTGCTTTTCTTATTGGAAAACTACAGGAGGAAGTTTATGTTAAACAACCACCAGTTTTTGTTGATCCTAAATTTCCTAATTATGTTTTTAAGCTTGATAAAGCTCTATATGGGCTCAAACAAGCTCCCAGAGCCTGGTATGATACCCTGTCTGAGTACTTAATTGAAAATAAGTTCATAAGAGGTAAAATTGACAAAACATTATTTTCAAAAAGGAATGGTTCTGACATTCTACTCATTCAGATATATGTATATGATATTATCTTTGGCTCCACTGACAAGTCAATGTGTGACTGGTTTGCTAAGATAATGTCATCTCAGTATCAGATGAGTATGATGGGAGAACTTACTTACTTTCTTGGTTTAAAAGTTGAACAAAAGCCTGATGGCACTTTTATAAATCAAAGTAAGTATGTGCATGACATGCTTAAGAAATATAAATTTGAAAATTTATCTTCGATGCACACTCCTATGGGTACTCAGGATAAAATAAGTAAAGATGAAACTGGTAAACCAGTATGTCAATCCACATACCGAGGTATGATTGGTTCTTTACTCTACTTAACAGCTAGCAGGCCTTATATCATGTTTGCAACTTGTTTGTGTGCTCGGTATCAGGCTGATCCTAAAGAATCACATATGAAAGCTGTTAAGCGCATTTTTAGATATCTTTCAAGTACTCCAAACATGGGTCTTTGGTATCCCAAAGACTCAAACTTGGACCTTGAAGGGTATACAGATGTAGATTTTGCAGGTTGTAGGTTGGACATGAAGAGTACAAGTGGAGGATGTCAATTCCTCGGTGGCAGACCAGTTGGTTGGTCATTCAAGAAACAAAACTCAGTAGCAACTTCTACTGCAGAAGCAGAATATGTTGCTGCAGGAAGTTGTTGTGCTCAACTCTTGTGGATGCAGTATCAACTAATGGACTATGGGTTCAATTTCCAGAAGACACCAATACATTGTGATAACAAGAGTGCTATTGCTATCACTGAAAACCCAGTCCATCACTCCAGAACAGAGCACATTGATATCAAACACCACTTTATTCGAGATAATGTGGAAAAGGGTAAGGTTGAGGTAGATTTTGTTCCTACAGATGATCAACTGGCCGATGCGTTTACTAAACCTCTCTCTGAGGAAAGGTTTATGTACTTACTAGGACAATTAGGTATGCTGAATCCTTAATTTTCTTTAAAATTTTCTGATACTGACTGATCAGTACTACTTTCAATACTGACCATCTCAGTATCACTCGTCTGATTTATCAAATTTTATAAATTTTAATTTTTTTTATTAATTTATACTTTAAATTAAATGTTTTTATAATTTTTAAATTTGTTTTTATTTAATTTTTTTTTTAAACTTGGTATTGGGAGTCCTGCAGTGATAAAACTGACTTTTAATCCTTATACTCCCCAACGGTAACCTTTCTTAATAAGAAAGTTACCGTTGACACAGGATAAGGCTATCAAATCAGCCGGTTTTACTTCCCAATACCGTAATTATCACTAAATTAAGTATAAATAACCGTTTTCTCTTTCATTAAAATTTTTCAACATTTATTTCTTACTTTCTCTTTCGATTCTCTATGCGATTAACAATTTCACTATCTCTTTGCAAGCAAAATTCTTAAATCAAAATCGCAGATGGCAAATTACAGATTCTTCGCACCGGAGGCTGCACCGGCAACTCAGTTTCGAAACGACGAACTGCCCAAATTTGCGAGGAACAACATCACCGCAAACTTTAACATACCTCAGGCTTGGGCGTGCCCTGAATTCACTCACATGATCACATATCTGAAGCATTGTCCGATTACTCAAGCACTGATTCTTTCTCCTCGTGCAATCTATCTGGAAATGCTGTGTGAATTCTGGTACTCTGCTAAACTTGACTCTCCGGACATGATTACCAGTTGGGTTATTCGAGAACAAAGAAGAGCTTTTGTGTCCACAGCAATAATTCGGGAAACACTGAGGCTTCCTGCTCACGCTCAGTATGAGCCCTTTGTTGACCGAACAGAGGCTCGCTCAGTGTTACCATTCATTGGACGCAGAGGTACCACGAGCATAATTGTAACAACCCAAAAATCAGGGAAATTTAAAAAAAAAATTAAATAATAAAATAAAACAATTTCCCCAAAAGTACAAATACATGAGTGAGCTTGAGTATTCTCACCGTGTATTCAGTTATAACTATACGTGCATGACTTAGGTGGTTAATTGTTGATCTGCTTTTACTTTCTGTGTGATTGATCCATTATCTGAGTCGCTAGTTGTTGCATTTACTTACCACTGATCTGAGACGGACGTGCCGAGTATCTGAGCCGGTACAGAGTCATTATGTGTTACTATGTGTTAGGGTGATCTGAGTGGTTTATGTTATAAGTTGAAAACATAACAATAATAAAAAATCTGAGTGGTAGCCTGAGTGGCAAATCTGAGTGGTAGCCTGAGTGGCATTCTGGTGTAAGGAGGGGCGAGGTTGATCTCTCGACCCGATTTACACAAGCGCGCTATATAAATTTAAAATCTGAGAAAATAAACTTGAGCAATTGAGAATTGAGTCGAGTCTCTAGGGATCACTTATGTGGCTTGAGTTGTTTGTAATTACTTGTTTATTTTGATATTATTCACTCAGCGGTGGCTGACCCCAATCACTCCTCCCATTTTACAGGTACTAGCAAGGGCAAAGGGAAGGTCAATGGTTGATGAGATGCGTTTCTATTTTTTATATTTATGGATTTGGATTAAAACATTTATTTCGAGTCAAACATGTTTTGTTCTAAAACCTTTTATTATTCCGCATTTAAACCACGAGATGATTTTATATTTTTACTTATGAGTTGGGACCTTAGAGTTACTTGTACTTTTGGGGAAATTGTTTTATTTTATTATTTAATTTTTTTTTAAATTTCCCTGATTTTTAGGTTGTTACAAGTTGGTATCAGAGCCAGACCCGGGCCGATGTGCACAACGAGGGCGTTGTGTCCCAAGGGGGAGAATTGTAAGATTCGTCCCACATTGGTTGGAGAGGGGAACGAAACACTCCTTATAAGGGTGTGGATACCTCTCTTAGCATGAGGCCTTTTGGGTGGAAGTGGTCCATACCAAGAACAAAACCGTGCGCCGGTGGGCAAAGCGGACAATATTATGATACGGGGTTCTGGGACGTTAAAATAATTAAACGAAATGAATTTGGTCCAATGTGGGGTCTCTTAATTTCCACACTTATTAGGTGTATGACCCACAAGACAGGGGCATTGGATCAAATCAGAGAACTCAATGTTCCTTTCTGCAGATTTCTTTCTCTCATTTTTCAAAGTAGCATACCTGCTCATGTCTATGATGAGTTGAATAGTCCAAGGGTGGACCTTCCTCCACTTCATGAGAAGATTTATTTTTATAGACCAAGAGAAGGAGAACCTGTACTGAGTCACTCCATGTGGGCTATAGGCCAGACACACATCAATGATGAACAAAATTCTGATACTAAATCAGAAAATGATGATACTGATGATGACAGTGGTAATGGTGGGCATGATGATCACGATACTGAGATGGTGGAAGCTCAACCAGCAGTAGTACAAGAACCAACACACATTTCTCCACCTGCACGAGATCCTGATGCTCCGCATATTGAAACAGCTTCTGATACTGAGCCAACAGAAGATACACCACTGGTCATCCAAAGAAGAAGAAGAAATCTTTCCCCAGTTCTTATGGGAAACTTATCATCAGAAGAGATGCAACCCGGAAATGTTCCTTCATTAACTGCATCTCTTCAAGCACAAAGCTTAGTTGCAGCCAATGCTGACCTTCCAGGTCCTGAACCAGAACCAACTGCTCAACATATTGAGGAACCCCATGCTCCTCTCGATGTAGAAATTCAGTATGAGCAGCACACACTGGAAGGCTCTTGAAGGTGCTGGTGCCTCAAATCAACATACAGAAGATCCAACACCGACCTCAAATGATGCAAGAAGAGAATCCGACAAAGTCTCAGGTATGAATTTCTAAAAAGCCCTAAACTTTTATATATATATAAAATTTCCCCAAATAGAGACTATGTATTGGCCAGTACCAACTCAATACTGACCACAGTCTCAAACGAACTTTCAAATATATCCACTTATGGCCAACATAGTTAGCCCACTGCTGCTATGCAAAATTCATATACTGAGCATCTCAATGATCATTGTCAGTCTACAGTTTTCTCCACATTTAAAGAGACAATGGTGGTTGATGTCATTCTGACACCCACTGGTGCTGCTTGAATTATGTCCAACTTATTTTTGAGTTGGGTCACATGATTCAAGAAATGATCACAAACCTTTTAAGCCACATTAGCGAAAATTTTCCATGGGTTTAGCCACATTTCTGTTATCACTCTGATACCGAGTGATAAACATTGAAAATAATAAGAAGCACATCCCAGGCTTCGATTTCCCAAACCAATACCTTTTAGTAAATGTGACCTATCCTATACTGAGCTACTTAAATTATCACACTCACTTTTACTAAAAACTTTCTTACACATGCTATGCACAAGTTCACACTATTTCATCATGAACCAGATGAAATACAGACTTCAAATATGTGTTTATATGATTATAGAGTTAAACAACACCACAATTCTATTTGATGAGCCTTTCTTACTAACCAGTTTTCTATTTTTGTTTCTTTAGCACCATTTGTGCAGGGCCAAAGGGCACAAGCCACTCAGTCTCAGGAAGTACATGGGGCTTTACAGACTATTCTGAATCAAATCCTGGCTATACAGACCACTCAGAATATTATTCTGGTCAGGATGGATGCCATGAGTACTGAGATAGACTCCTTAAAGCAGTCAGTGGCACTCCTTCAGCAACAACAATAGCCTCCACCACCTCCACAATCTCCAACTGGAGGAAATAATGATGAGGAAGGCCCTGATACTGAGCCTCGAAGATCACCCTCTCCTGCACATACTAAGGGTGCACAGGATGCTGCTACTGAACCTATGCTCTCCCCAACTCCTGAAGAACCACAGGGGGACATAGGTGGTGATACTGAACCTATTCCCTCCCCATCCAATGATAACAATAAGGGGGAGAAAAGACAAAGAAACCAAGAGGTTGATCAACCTGAGCCATCTCAGGTGGAGAAAAGAAGGAAGTTAAATGAAGATCAACCTCCACAGCAACAACAACAACAACAACAACAACATCAGCAAACACCTCATACTGAACCACTTAGGTTTAGGTATGAAAGAAGCAGACAAAGGGGAAGGTCAGTTTTGGAACAACTTGAAGAACAACCATCTAAGCCATCTGCTCAGGGGGAGACTGAAACTGACCAACCATAGCAAGCTTTTACTGACGAAAATAACTTGCAGATTATAGTGTATAGGCCTTTTGTTTGGCCTATTGCTGATGATGAAGATGAAGAACATCCAGTGCCATCCGAAAATTTTCTAAACTTTGCACTGGATGAAGCAAATAAAGAAAGCTCTTCATCATCATCCTCAGATGATGAAGAGCCTCTAAGAAAACCAATATCTCCTCAAGCTGAAGGACCTTCTAGAATCCCTAGAAGACCAATAACCAGAAGAATGTCAAATGTGGTTATGTCCTCAGAATCAAGTGAAGAATCAGATCCAGCTCCACTGACTTCTAGACCTAGAAGATCTGTTCAATATACTGAGGATGAGATTGAAGCTCAAAGATATTTTCCTGTCAAGGAAGAAGATCCTGAAACTGATACTGAGGCAGATGATTCATGGAAACCTCATACTGTCAGAAGACAAGGTGATGATGTTCTCCACAATATTGGAACATTGTTGCTCAAAGATTCAGATATAGGGAGAACATGATGGGTTTGCTGAGAAATAAAGCTTTTCTGAATGTGAAGAACATATACTGGCTAAATGAGTTTGTCAATAAAATAAAAGTCAAAACTGTTGACAGATCTATTATTGCAACATGCACTGGGCCAGTCAGTCCTCCAATGAAGATTTTTCTTCATGATATTCAGAATATGGGATTTCAAGACTGGATAAAAATTGCAAGACTGATAAAGGAGATGCCATCTAGATCTTCTGAAGCCCAAGTAATGATGGATGAAATCTGGGCTGTATCTGTTATATGATATGAAAAGGGCATCCTTTATGCAGCAGATTACAGGGCACTCAGTGTGATGACTGAGGCTATAAAGAACAACAAACCTGAATGCCTTAACACCTTCAGAATTTTTCCGAAATATACTGTTCCTCCTAATCTTATCTTTCAGGATCAAAAGAGTACCATATATCCAACATCTGGATATATGTATACTGACTCAGATGATAGGGAGTGCTTCATTACTGAAGCAAATTTGCCAACAACTCCTATTAGCCATCTGGTGGGCTTGAAATGGATGATAACCAAGAAAGAAGACTCTTGGTTCAGAAAGAAGATAGTTGATGTGCTAAACAACAGGCAAGATGAACTGAAGAAGAGAGAATAGTTCATCCATGTGAAGAAAGAAGTCTTCTACGAGTTTGAGTCAATCAACAAAGGATGACGAAGAAGACTTTGCAGCCTGTATTTGTTAATTTTTGATTTCTCTTTGTAATTGTTTTGTTATCATTAGATAGGGGGAGATTGTTGAGGCAAAAAGCCTTATCCCTGTGTGAATCTTAGTATAACAAAACAACCTAGACTAGCTTAGATTAAATAGTAGATTAAATTAGCTAAGTTAGGAGTGATACTGAGTTTGGCCAGTATTGGCCACTCAGTATCAGCACTCAGTATTGGAAAATCAATGCTGAATAGAAGGACTGAGTTACAAGTCAGTATTGTAACGGACTAAGATCAAATCCCTTGATCTTAGTCATTACCTTAGTTTAGTCCTTCGGTTACTCCTTTGCTATTATGTAAGATCTCTATAAACATTATAAATAGAGATCATCTTGCAAAGGAGTACTCACCAATTTACGTATTCACTTCCATACATTTTGTAATTGATCAGTGCTCTTGTTATTCCGCAACAAGCCACACTTAGTGGATTTATACATTGACTATATTCTTGTGTTATCACTTTAATATTTCGTTAAGTATAATAACCTATCAATTAACATTACAAACCAGGGTTGTTGTGACCTAACACAGTGGTATTGCTTTTCTGCAGCATACCACACTTAGTGGAATTACACATTTGATTCTAATACTGTGTTTATCACTTTAATTGTCTTAAGTATAATTATAACATCAATTTTATATGTAAACCAGGGTTGTTGTGACCAAACAACTGGTATCAGAGCTTCCTAAATTAATCCTTATTTAGTTGATCTATTACCCTGGCAGCCATTCCCTATACTTATCCCTCCAACACTCAAATATCCAAAATGTCTACAATCATAGCACCTGTTATGTCTGGTAAGGGAGTGCCCATCTTTGATGGAAAAGATTTTCATCAATGGAAGCTTAAAGCTCAGTGGTATCTTGAATCTATTCACCATGAGATGCTCATTGTGCTGAATGATGGTCCTATCATTCCCCAAACTGTGGAACCCGTTGCTGCTACTGATGATGCTCCTGAGAGCACAAGAACATTTCCTAAACTGAAACACACCTGGACTGATACTGACCGTCAGTTATTCAGTCTAGACTCCAGAGCAAAGGGAGTGATTGGTAATGCTGTTACCAAAGAAATACTTAATGCAATTATGAAATTGCCAACAGCAAAGGCTATGTGGGTTAGCCTATCAGTCACTTATGAAGGCACACCAAAGGTGAAGTTGCAGAGGAAGAGCAACATGAGAAGGAAGTATGAAAATTTCTTCTCAAGTCCAAATGAAGACATCACTACTCTCTATAACAGGTTCAATACTATTATCCATGATTTAATAAGTGTAGGCATTGTGAAGGAGGAAGGAGAGCTTGTTCAAAAGTTCTTTGATAGTCTTCCTCAACAGTTTCTTAACATGACAAATTCTGTCAATGCTGCTAACAACATTTAGTCATACACTCTTCAAACTTTGTATGGTTTAATGTTGAATCATGAGGAGAATAATGCTGCAAGACTGATCAACTGGAAGAAAACTGACAAGTCTTCCACTGGCATGTTTCTAGTAGTGCAACAGGAATATACTGTGACTGAGCCTGAAGAACCAGAAGTTGATCTTGCTGATGCTGAGGCAGAAGAGCTCGAAACCAAATGGCTCTTATGTCTATGAAGCTGGATCAGTTGAAAAAGAAGAGGCTTGGTGTTAGCTCTTCAAATACTGACCCAAGATCAGGTCTTTGCTATAGGTGTGGAAAGCATGGGCACATTGCTGCTAATTGTTATACTAAGTCAACTGAAACTGATCAGAATGACAAGATTGCATACCGAGCTAAACGGTATAGAGACAAGTATGTCAAGCTAAAGAACTGGAGCAAGGGCAAGAATGCAGCAGGGAATGGAGCACCTCTTCAAGCACTTTACTCTGAAGCTTGGATGGATGAAGAGCTCAGTGATGATGAGGAAGAGGTTGAAAACAAAGCCTTTATGGCTTTCACTGAAGATGATTTGAAAAGCTCCTTTGAAAAGGACATCAACCAAAGATTAAATATTTAGAACTAAATTTTTTAAACTTACAAAACACGAACCAAAGATTAGCTGATAAAGCTCATTTACACAAATTAGAAAAAGAAAAATTTGAAAACTAGTGTAAATCTTGGGGAAATGCTTCTATTAAATTAAATAAGTGTCTAAATCAACAATTTCCAGAAAATGTGAGGGCTGTACTTGGTGATGATCCTCGGTTAAAAAATAGAAATAATTTTGCTGATTATTTGAAAAATTTTCTGATATGAACCCTATTCAGTTTGTAAAAGCAAAAACGTTTTGTGAAGTTGGATGTCAAACTGAAACAGATGATGAGGATAAAATCATTTTTGAAAAACCAATTGGTCATCCCATATGTTCTAAGTGCTATACTGAATTACAGGAGCTCAGTATTGAATTTCCTGAAAAAGAAATCTCTGATACTGACCTCGAAGTTGTGCAGTATGATACTTCTGTTGTTCCTCCATTTGAAGTTTTATTTAACACAACTACTTTTGAGATATATAATGAAAATAAAACCACCTCTACTCAAAATGTTCTATCTAATACTGAGGTTGCAGGAACAGACAAGAAAACAACTTCAACAGGATCTTCAAGTGGCAAAAACAAGAAGTCAAATATTAAAAAGACTTCTTTTCCAAATAAAAATAAGACCCCAGAACCATCTCCTTCAAAACAAGTCAAACATAACATTAAAACTCCATTAAAAATGACAAAAATAACATTTTAAAATCTATTGGTGATCAGATCAAAGTCTTAAGTCAAAAGTTTGCAAAACTTACTCATACTGATCAACCAAAAGTCAAACAATTTTCTAAATTCCTTATGAAAATATGTTCAGAAATAGACCTAGAAAATGTTATAGATGTCATCATACTGGACATAAAGGAGATGAATGTTGGACTGATCTCTCAAGTCCTAGGTACTCAGTACAAAAGAAAAGGAGAGAAACTAAGTCAGTATCACCCAAAAAAACCTCCAAGGTTTCCCCTGAAGTGATACTGACCTCTTCAACAAAAGAGATCAAGTCTACCCCTGTTACTCCTACCAAAGGTCCCATTCAAAAATGGGTTCCTAAAAGGAACTAATTATTATTTTGTGTCTTGTGCAGGGTGATAGAAAATGTTACTTAGATAGTGGCTGCTCAAGACACATGACTGGCAGTATGGAGTACCTTCTAAATTATACACCAGAGAAGGGTCCTTCTGTCAAGTTTGGAGATGATTCAATTGGAAAAACAAGAGCGTATGGAGTAATCAAAGCATGCAACATAACGTTTAAAAGAGTTGCATATGTAGAGGGTCTAAAACACAATCTGCTCAGTATCAGTCAGATGTGTGATGATGACAATGAAGGTCGTTTCAGAAAGGTTGCATGAATCATCTACAATGATAAAGGGCAACCTGTAATCATTGCTAGAAGAGAAAAGGATGTCTATGTGGTCAACCTATCAAAAATAGACCCTACTATTCGAGTTTGTCTGCTGTCTAAAGTCAAGCCAGAACTTCACTGGTTATGGCACAAGAAACTCTCTCACATAAACTTCAGAAATATAAATGAGCTCAGTATGAAGAAACTGGTGAGAGGGTTGCCCACTATTACTTATTCAAAAGATAAGTTATGCTCAGCATGTGAAATGGGCAAGCAGAAGAAGAGTTCATTCAAGTCAAAGGTCAATCACTCCATTAATGAACCTCTTACAATGATACATATGGATCTTTTTGGCCCCATCAGCACACCATCATTGGCCAAAAAGATCTATACTTTAGTCTTAGTAGATGAATTCTCAAGATATACTTGGGTCATCTTTCTCAAGACTAAATCAGATGCAACAACAGAAATCATTTCCTTCATCAAAAGAGAAGAACTTCAGAAAGGCAACAAGGTCAAGCAACTTAGAAGTGACCATGGTACTGAGTTTAAGAACTCAGTATTAGCAGATTTCTATGAAGAAAAAGGAATTGTACAAAACTTCTCTGCAGCCTACACACCACAACAAAATGGTGTTGTAGAAAGAAAGAATAGAACATTAATTGAAGCTGCAAGAACTTTGTTATGCCATGCTGGACTGGCACTGAATTTCTAGGCAGAAGCTGTCAACTGTGCCAATTTTACTCAGAACAGAGCTACAATCGTCCAGAGACATCTAAAGACTCCTTATGAGTTATACAATGGCAAGGTTCCTAATGTGGACTACTTCCACATCTTTGGGAGTAAGTGTTTTGTACTCAGTACTAAACAAAATCTAAACAAATTTGCTCCCAAAGCAAATGAAGGTGTACTCATGGGCTACTCTCCACACTCTAAATCTTTCAGAGTGTATATCATCTCAACTAAGATGATTGTAGAATCCATTCATGTCACGTTTGATGAAGATCAGAATGAGCTTTCTACCTCAGAAACAGAAGACATCAGTGGCATAGAAATTATATGCAATCCAGAAAACTCAATTGCTGAACAGCCCAAGTCTCACCCATACTATGTTGATCATGGTATGAGTGACACTGATCAAGAAATAACTCAGTCTAACTTTAATATATCAAATTCTGAGGTTCCCATAACTAAGAACCCCAATACTGAGTTCCCAATACTTGATATGAACAATTCCACCTATGAAGAAGGTGAATCTTCTAGTACCTTTCAAGAATCCACCTCAGATTTGAAAATCAAGAAGAACAGCAACCAGAATTGTCTGATACTGACCGGAATTCAACTCAGTATCAGACAGACAACACATCAGTACAACAAGAAATTGTTGACCTTGTTTCAAATGCTCCCTTAGGAAACAAGCTAAGGGAACACAGAGATCACCCACATTCTAATATTATTGGTCCAATTGAACAAGGTGTCCAAACAAGAAGAAAGTTAGAGTTTGAACCCCAAGCAACTGCAAATTTTTGCTTCTTCTCAAGCTTCTTATCTACCATGGAACCAAAGAAAGCTGATGAACCTTTATTAGATGAAGACTGGGTAGAAGCTATGCAAGAAGAATTGACAGAGTTTGAAAGAAACAAAGTTTAGAACTTAGTACCACCCCCTGCTGGCAAAACAATCATTGGTACTAAGTGGGTGTTCAGAAACAAAATGGACAAGGATGGTGTTGTCATTAGAAACAAAGCTAGACTGGTTGCTCAGGGTTACAGGAAAGAAGATGGCATTGACTATGATGAAACTTTTGCACCAGTTGCAAGAATTGAAGCTATTAGGCTGTATCTTGCATATGCAGCTTTTAAGAACTTCAAAGTTTACCAGATGGATGTCAAGAGTGCCTTTCTCAATGGAAAACTACAAGAGGAAGTTTATGTTAAACAACCACCAGGTTTTGTTGATCCTAAATTTCCAAATTAGGTTTTCAAGCTTGATAAAGCTTTGTATGGGCTCAAACAAGCTCCCAGAGCCTGGTATGATACCCTGTCTGAGTACTTAATTGGAAATAAATTTATAAGAGGTAAAATTGACAAAACATTATTTTCAAAAAGGAAAGGTTCTAACATCTTACTTATTAAGATATATGTAGATGATATTATCTTTGGCTCCACTGACAAGTCAATGTGTGACTGGTTTGCTAAGATAATGTCATCTCAGTATCAGATGAGTATGATGGGTGAACTTACTTACTTTCTTGGTTTACAAGTTGATCAAAAGCCCGATGGCACTTTTATAAATCAAAGTAAGTATGTGCATGACATGCTAAAGAAATACAAATTTGAAAATTTATCTTCCATGCACACTCCGATGGGTACTCAGGATAAAATAAGTAAAGATGAAACTGGTAAACCAGTATGTCAATCCACATACCAAGGTATGATTGGCTCTTTACTTTACTTAACAGCTAGCAGGCCTAATATCATGTTTGCAACTTGTTTGTGTGCTCGGTATCAGGCTGATCCTAAAGAATCACATATGAAAGTTGTTAAGCGCATTTTTAGATATCTTTCAGCTACTCCTAACATGGGTCTTTGGTATCCCAAAGATTCAAACTTTGACCTTGAAGGGTATACAAATGCAGATTTTGCAGGTTGTAGGTTGGACAGGAAAAGTACAAGTGGAGGATGTCAATTTCTTGGTGGTAGACTAGTTGGTTGGTCATCCAAGAAGCAAAACTCAGTAGCAACTTCCACTGCAGAAGCAGAATATGTTGCTGCATGAAGTTGTTGTGCTCAATTGTTGTGGATGCAGTATCAACTAATGGATTATGGGTTCAATTTCCAGAAGACACCAATTCATTGTGATAACAAGAGTGCTATTGCTATCACTGAAAACCCAGTCCATCACTCAAGAACAAAGCACATTGATATCAGACACCACTTTATTCGAGATAATGTGGAAAAGGGTAAGGTTGAGGTAGATTTCGTTCCTACAGATGATCAATTGGCCGATGTATTTACTAAACCTCTCTCTGAGGAAAGGTTTATGTACCTACTAGGACAATTGGGTATGCTGAATCCTTAATTTTCCTTAAAAAATTTCTAATACTGACCTCTCAGTATAGGTTCCAATACTGACCCGCTCAGTATCATTAGTCTGATTTATCAAATTTTAAAAAATTTTATTTTTTATAAAGTGAGGGCTTTCCGGACCGCCCCCACCGACGAATAATAGGTACCACCACTCCAGGCAGAGTTATTGAGCCGTGTAAGTTGAAACAGGATAAGGCTGTCAAATCAGCTGGTTTTACTTCCCAATACCATAATTATCTCTAATTAAGTATAAATAACCGTTTTCTTTCTTTCTTACAAATTTTCTAACAGTTATTTCATATTTACTCTCTAAATTCTCTCTGCGATTAACGAATTTACTTTCTCTTTGCAAGCAAATTTCTTAATCAAAATCGCAGATGGAAAATTACAGATTCTTCGCACCGAAGGTTGCACCTGCAACTCAGTTTCAGAACGACGAAGTGCCCAAATTTGCGAGGAACAAAATAACCGCCAATTTCAACATTAGTCAAGCTTGGGCGTGCCCTGAATTCACTCACATGATTACAAATCTAAAGCATTGTCCGATCACGCAAGCGTTGATTCTTTCTCCTCGTGCAATTTATCCAGAAATGCTCTGTGAATTCTGGTACTCTGCTAAACTTGACTCTCCGGACATGATTACCGGTTGGGTTATTCGAGAACAAAGAAGGGCTTTTGTTTCCACATCAATAATTCGGGAAACACTGAGGCTTCCCGCTCACGCTCAGTATGAGCTCTTTGTTGATCGAACATAGGCTCGCTCAGTGTTACCATTCATTGGACGCAGAGGAACCACAGGAATTATTAAAAGAAATGAATTTGGTCCAATGTGGGGTCTTTTAATTTCCACACTTATTCGGTGTATGACCCACAAGACAGGAGCTTTGGATCGAATAAATGATTTTGGGATGCAGATTGTTCATGCCATGTATCATGGTCGAGAAATTGATTATGCTAGACTGATCTTTAATGAACTACTTTCTCTAATTCGGGCTCAAACCAGAGAAATCAATGTTCATTTCTGCATATTTCTTTCTCTTATTTTTCAAAATGGCATGCCTGCTCATGTTTATGATGAATTCAATAGTCCAAGAGTAGATCTTCCTCCCTTACAAGAGAAGATTTGTTTTTACAGGCCAAGGGAAGGAGAGCCTGTACTGAGTCACTCCATGTGGGCTATTGTACATGCACACATTAATGATGAACAACATTCTGATACTGAATCAGAAAATGATGATAATGATGATGAGAGTGGTGATGGTGGAAATGATGATCAAGATATTAAGATGATGGATGCTCAACCAGAATCGGCACAAGAACCACCACATATTCCTCCACCTGCACAGGATCCTGATGCTCCTCATATTGCAACAGATTATGATACTGAGTCCTCAGAAGACACACCACTGGTAATCCGAAGAAGAAGAAGAAACATATCCCCAGTAATCATGGGTGCTTTATCATCCGAAGAGGTGCAGCCTACTCATGCTCCATCACTAACTGCATCTCTCAAGCACAAAGTCTAGTTGCAGCCAATGCTGACCTTCCAGGTCCTGAACCAGAACTTATTGCTCAACAAATTGAGGAACCTCATGTTCCTCTTGATGTGGAGATTCAATTGAGCAACATTCAATGGAAGGTTCTCGTGTTAGCAGACAAGAGGTTCCTGAAGGTGATGGTGTCTCCAATCAAAATCTAGATGATCCAGCACCGACCTCTGCCGATGCTAGAAGGGAATCCGACAAAGTCTCAGGTATGAATTTCTAAAAAGCTCTCAAACTTTAAAATATATATATCTTTCCCAAATAGAGACTATGTATTGGCCAGTACCAAGTCAATACTAACCAAAGTCTCAACCAAACTTTCAAATATATCCACTTATGGCCAACATAGTTATCCCACTGCTGCTATGCAAAATTCATACACTGAGCACCTCAATGATCATTGTCAGTCTACAGTTGTCTCAACATTTTAAGAGAAAATGGTGGTGATGTCATACTGACACTCACTGGTGTTGCTTGAATGATGTCTTACTTATTTTGAGTAAGGTCACATAATTCAAGAAATGATCACAAACCTTTTAAGCCACATAAGCCAAAATTATCCATGGGTATAAGCCACATTTATGTTATCACTCTGATACCGAGTGATAAACATTGAAAATAACCAGAAGCACATCCCAGGCTTCGATTACTGAAACCAAAACCTTTTAGTAAATGTAACCTATCCTATACTGAGCTACTCAAATATTCACACTCACTTTTACTAAACAATTTCTTACACATGATATGCACAAGTTCACAATATTTCATCATGTACCTGATGAAATACAGACTTCTAAATTCAGTTTACATGATTATAGAATTTAACAACACCACAATTCTATTTGATAAACCTTTCATTCTAACCAGTTTACACTTTTTTGTTTCTTTAGCACCATCTGTAAAGAGGCAAAGAGCATAAGCTACTCAATCTCAGGAAGTGCAGGGGGCTTTACAAACTATTCTCAACCTGTTCCTGGCCATGCAGAACACTCAGACTATTATTCTGGCCAGGATGGATGCCATGAGTAATGAGATAGACTCATTAAAACAGTCGGTGGCAGTCCTACAACAACAACAACATTCTCCACCACCTCCTCAGTCTCCACTTGGTGGACACAATGATGAAGAAGGCCCTGAAACTAAGCCCATTAGATCACCCTCCCATGCCAATACTGAGGGTGCACAAAATGCTGCTACTGAACCTATGCCCTCACCAACTCCAGATAATCAACAGGAGGACATAGGTGGTGATACTGAACCTCTTCCCTCTCCATCAAATGATAACAATAAGGGGGAGAAGAGACAAAGAGAAGAAAAGGTTGATAAACCTGAGCCATCTGCTCAGGGGGAGAAAAGAAGAAAGATAAATGAAGATCAACCTCAACAGCAACCACATCAGCAAACTCCTCATACTGAACCACTCATGTTTCAATATGAAAGAAGAAGACAAAGAGGAAGGTCAGTCCTGGAAATACTTGAAGAGTTATCTGAGCCATCTGCTCAGGGGGAGATTGATACTGACCAACCACAACAAGTTAATACTGAGCCTCCTGCTCAAGAACCAAACAACTTGTAGATAATTGTATATAGGCTTTTTGTCTGGCCTATTGCTGATGATGATGAAGAGCATCCAGTGCCATCTCAAAACTTTCTAAACTTTGCACTGGATGTGGCACATAAAGAAAGCTCTTCATCATCATCCTCAGATGATGAAGAGCCACCAAGAAGACCAATCTCTCCTCCAGCTGATGGACCTTCTATTATTCCTAGAAGACCAATAACCAGAAGAATGTCAAATGTGGTTATGTCCTCAGAATCAAGTGAAGAACCAGATCCAGCTCCTCTGATTTCTAGACCAAGAAGACCTACTCAGTATACTGAGGATAAGAGTGATGTTGAGGATGAGATTGAGGCTCAGAGATTCTTCACTGTTAAGGAAGAAGATCCTGATACTGAGTCTGATGCAGATGTTCCAAATAAATCACATACTGCAAGAAGAACAGGAGATGAACTTCTTGAACAATACTGGAACATTGTTGCTCAAAGAACAAGGTATAGGGAAACCAGAATGAGTATGCTGAGGAATAGGGTATTTCCAAACGTAAAGGAGATAAACTGGCTGAACTTGTATGTCAATAAAATAAAAGTCAAAACAGTTGGCCAGTCCATTGATGCATCTGCACTGGACCAGTCAGTCCTCCTATGAAGATCTTTCTTCATGATATTCAGAATATGGGACTCCAAGACTGGATGAAGATTGCCAGATTAATCAAAGAGTTACCATCAAGATCCTCAGAAGCCCAAGTAATGATGGATGAAATCTGGGCTGTATCTGCTGTACGCTTTGAACAAGGAATTTTATATCAAGTAGACTATAGGGCACTCAGTGCCTTAACACTTTTAGGATCTTTAATTCATACTCTGTTCCCCTTACTTAATCTTTCGGGATCAAAAGAACACCATATATCCAACCTCTGGATATATGTACACTGACTCAGAAGATAGGGAATGCTTCATTACTGAAGCAGATCTGCCAAAAGCCCCTATTAGTCATCTGGTGGTATTCAAATGGATGATAACCAAGAAGGAGGATTCTTGGTTTAGAAAGAAGAGTGTTATTGTACTGAACAACAAGCACGATGAACTGAAGAAGAGAGAAGAGTTCATCCATGTGAAGAAAGAAGTCTTCTATGAGTTTGAGTCAATCAACAAAAGATGAAGAAGAAGACTTTGCAGCCTGTATTTATTTATTTTTGAAATCTCTTTGTAATTGTTTTGTTATCATTAGATAGGGGGAGATTGTTAAGGCAAAAAGCCTTACCCCTTTGGGATCTTAAGATAACAAAACAACCTAGATTAGTTTAGTATAAACACTAGAATTAAATAGCTAAGTTTAGGAGTGATACTGAGTTTGGCCAGTATTGGCCACTCAGTATCAGCACTCAGTATTGGAAATCCAATACTGAGTAGAAGGACTGAGTTACAGTCAGTATTGTAACTGACTAAGATCAAATCCCTTAATCTTAGTCATTTCCTTAGTGTAGTCCTTCGGTTACTCCTTTGCCCATTATGTAAGATCTCTATACCATTATAAATAGAGATCATCTTGCAAAGGAGTACTCACCAATTTACTTTAACACGATAACATCTTTGTAATTGATTAGTGGTATTGCTTTTCCGCAGCATACCACACTTAGTGGAATTACACATTTGACTCTAATACTGTGTTTATCACTTTAATTGTCTTAATTATAATTATAACATCAATTAAAGGCGGGCTTGGACTAATTAGGGTTTGACTCTAATTGTTAAGGGGTTTAACCTAATACACTTAATCACTTGATCCCCTAGGCTCCCAAAGAAATTCGGCTGAACACCTCCACCGTCGACCGAAACGCCGCTGCCCCGCCGACTCGCCTCCGTCGCACCACCGCCGCTGTGGCAGCTCCGCCGTGCGCCGCCGCCGTGGCAGCTCCGCCGTGCGCCGCCGCCGGTGAAACCGAAATACTTTTCGGTTGTGTTTTTCGGTGCAAGTTTCTCAAGGTGCTTTATACTACCTAGAAGTGGGATCCTGTGAGGACTTTTTTTTCTGTGAGGACTCGCAAGGACACCTCATAAAAATTTCAAAAAATTCCGAAAAATATATATATAACCCACCATGATTATTACTACATTTGACAAAAAAAAATTTATAAAAAATTATTATGATCCACGTTTTTTAGCGAATCATAACAATGATCCAGATTTTTTTTGTGGATCATTATTATGATCCATGTTTTTTTTTCTGGATCATTTTTGGATTTTTTTTTTTTTTTTTTTTGATCTTATACATAGCGATTTTAATGTTTAAAAAAGGAATTTTTTGAAAAAAGTTTGTTTTGGATCATTTTTAAAGTTTTTTTTTGAGTCCTCACAATCCTCGCGAGGAAAAGAGTCTTCACCGGATCCGAACCCCTATATATATATATATATATATATATATATATATATATATATATATATATATATATATATATATATATATATATATATATATATATATATATATATATATATATATATATATATATTTCTGAAAGTATATAAAAGTATTTTGTCTCATGAGTACTTACCCTGAATTTTGATGTCCTGGAGTGCGACACGAGGGAACCATAGCAATACATTCGACATTCTTAATGTCTCTTTCATAACCTGAAAACATGCCATAGGTTATAAATCCTTTTCAGGTTGGTTTAAATAAGTAACACAAAACAGACAAGTTTAATGTTATGCTTAATAATAACCTTTAAACCCTAAGATATATTGTTAAGATCTTCAATACAAAGTAACGCCCCTTTTGGTCTACTTTTTAGCAATGATAACTGTTTTCCTGTAATTTTACATAACATTATTAATCCAAATTTTATGCACAAAATATCGATCGATTCTAATTAATTTGGGTAAGATCAATAACTTACTCTTAACATGTTCTGGACGTGTTTGTTCTCGTCTAAGAACTTAACGCTCCACATCATGGCAGCTGCAGTGGTGGTCTGCCCGGCTATTATCAATGTTAACATATTATCCATAATCTCAGAATAATGAAGCTTCTCATCATCAGGAAATGAATCTCTTTCTAACATCGACTGCAAGAAGTCTTCATGAGGCCGATCGGCACTATTTCGTCTACTAGTAATCATATCTTCAAAAAAATTCATTAGCCTTTCACGAGCCTGCATTTAATATAATTTCTCATTTATATTTACTTCAATAAAGTGAAGTTTGATAACATGCAATGTACTCCCTTTCGTCCAACAAAAAAGTTCTCATTTCTTCCTAAATTTTTAGCCCACAAAAAAGTTCCTATTTCACAAGTTGATGGGGTTTACTTAATAAAATAACATAATTAACAAGGACCTCACCAATAACTATTTTTCTATCTCCATACCAACTTTATATTTTAATCAAAATTATTACCAATTACCCCGAAAAAACCTTCCGATGGGCATCTGACCTAGAGTTGTTCTTTGTTTCACGATCTTACTGGCAGGAAGACCCTTTAACCTGCGTTCGGAGATTCGGGAGTCAACATTGGATTCGGGAGTCAACATTGGATTCGGGAATCAACAACTTATAAACCAAAAATGTAAGTAAGTTCCTCTATCATACTCATTTGATACCAAGATGACATTATCTTTATAAGGTATTCGGAAAGCGGTTGAGTAGAGATATTCTATTTAGTATGAAGCTATAACGTTTACTTCCTTGATGATTCATCAAAAATAACTTATATTGACTCTTCTATCACTTTTGTTTCTTTGTTGTACACTTTGAAGGCCTTTGAGTATGGTGAATAGCCCATGAATATACCTTCATTGGCTTTGGGACAAACTTGTTTAAATTTTCCCTTGTACTGAGTATAAAACAAGTACTCCCATAGATGCGAAAATATTCCAGAAATATGAATTTTGCCATGACATAACTCATACAGACTTTTAGAGTATCTTTGGACAATAGAATCTATGTATTGTGTATAGTTGGCACAATTCACAACTTCTTCCCAAAAACTTAATCTGAGTCCAGATTCGTGAAGCAGAGTTCGTGCAACCTCTATAATGGTTATGTTCTTCCATTCTACAATACCAATTTGTTGTGGTGGGTAGACTACAGAGAAATTTTGTATAATTCCCTTGTCGTCTGGTGCGCGTTTTGTTATGTTTATAATGTATGAGCAAGACGTCAATCCGCTAACATTTAGTAGTTTAAATGGTATTATCAAATTTAGATTTTACACACACTAGGGTAGTGAACTCACGTATAGTATACGCTTAATGGTAGTACCAAATTTATATTTCGAACCCAATGGAAAGCAAGAGTTTGCTTACTTCTTTCACACAAATTAAGTAAAGTAACTTTAAGGAGAATGTTAGTTTGGTTTTTAATTGAAAGGAAATAAAAATTTATAATAATATTTATTTACTTAGGTAGAATCCACTTAGAAAGGAATTCTTAGGAAATTTTCCCTAGGAATAATCCATTTTCTAGTAGTGGTTGGGCCACGACCACCATCTAACTAGGCCACTAAACGGGCTTTGTTTACATGTTTTACTGACGGGTCTAAGTGATTTGGCGTGGGTCAGTTGGGGTTTTCAGAAAATTCACAACTTGGAAGGTATCCTTAGTCTATAAGATTATAATGGAATGTAGTGTTGGTAATTTTAGTGTTACCGTTCCAATTTTAGTTTAATAGAAATAATGTGATTGTCATGGGTTTCGTACTTTCTTCCTAGTGTAGGTTAGGAGGTGCGGAGAGCACACTTGAATAAGTCCAAGATAATGGCACTATGGTCAATAAGGCGAACGCATAATAGGCGGGGGTCAAGGAGGTCGCGCCCCCTTACAGAGTCCAAGGGCAGCGCCCTAGCGAGGTCCAAGGGGCAGCGAAACAAAAACGAAATGTAGTAAATGAACGTATGGGCAAGCCTGATCAGCTGGTGAATTGACCAGCTGGTGGGTAGGCATCGTTGGGTAATAAGTTATTGTAGTGAGTTGCTCTGCAGGGACCAGCTGCTGCTGTGCAGCGACAAGTTGTTGTTTTGCAGCGAACAGCGACTCACAGTTTTCTTATTGCCGGAAACAACGTGTAATCGCTCCTATTTTCTTGGAACGATCAGAAACCTCTTTGACCTCTAAATTATAATACATCCGACTCAAATGTTCTGGAAGTGATACAAAATTGTACTCTCTTTTACCATATTGTTGAACACGAGTCCACTCAACCACCTAATACTTTGAATTAGAATATGTGCCTAATCTTTACTCTGATTCTTAGAGATTATCCCTGTCGTTAGAATTTTGGGAACCCAAACATAGGACCGGAATATCTAATATGGAAAGTTTCATTCACGATTACTTTATTGTTGGGTTTTGTATGCATCTAGCCACAATTTACTCGAGGCGGAAATTGCAAGTAACTTGATTACCTGATAAAACTTTTGGACCGTTAGGTTTACAATTCTAATGCAACTAGATTATTTAATAAACTCATTAAATTTCAATTCGAATACTTACTTGATTATTGCTCGGTGAAGATGACAAACCCTGTTATCTAGTGCGAGCCAGATTATAACCACAATGCTAGTATTCTAGGAAGAATCCCTCTATCGTATCACACCCAAGGTTGATCACGAACAGGATGATGTGCCACCAGGTAGTATAAAGCACCTTGAGAAACAAACACCTAAAAACCAAAAACCCTTTCGATTTCGGTGATGGTGGCGGCGGAACAGAGGCGGTCCGACGACGGAGGTGGGGCGGCGGTTCGGTCGACGGTGGTGGTGCTCGGCCGAAACTTTGGAGGCAAGGGAACGAGTGATTAAGTGTATTAGGTTAAATCCCTTAATCTTAATATATGTAATTGCCAAATGGCCCTTGATCAAATGGGCCTCTTCCACTTTTAGAAGTCGATTCATCAAAGTAACGGTCACATTGACCGTTCCAAAATCAAACATGTCCTATTCCTTCAAGGTCAACCCTATAGAACCTACACTTAAGGTCTCAATAGTCAATTCATAAGTATCCTATGAACCTACGGTCCTACTAGCTCGGTTTAAGTCTAGGATGGTCAACTCAACCTAGTTCACTTAAACTATAGCTCTGATACCAAGTTGTAACACCTCAATTTTTAAAACAATATTTAAATAACATTTAATCCAAAATTCATAACATTGTATCGGTGTCAAATACCGGTTTTACAAAAACAAAAATGGTTTCTTGTTCGAGATTATCAGAGTTTACAAAAATGGTGTTACAAATTATATCTTAACCATAGGATAAGGACTCTAATCATCAACACCAACCTAATCTCAACAATTCCTCTTCTAAACGGGCCTCCTAGATCTTAGATCCCGAACCTGAGTACATAGCAAAACACAAACATAGTACGTGAGACAAAATTGGCTAGTGAGATACATGGGTTTTAGACCCGATAAACAACTAGTCACATAATATCGTTTATATTAAAATAATATTATTATATTCGTTTGGGTCACTTCTTTTCATTCATCATTGGCCAATGTCAAGATAATCGGAATGCCTCCAATCCATCAAGACCATGATATCCACGGTAACCGGAATGCCTCCAATCTACCGGGACTCATAGGTATTGGGTAATCGGAATGCCTCGAATTTACCACTAACCTTAAGGCACCGTGATAACCGGAATGCCTCCAATCTATCACGGCCCTAGGGACATCATCATCATCATTACTTATCTTTTATCCTTATGAGCTTACAGCTCCATCATTTCTTAATCAATCAATCATTTCGTCATCACATAAGCAATTCATCATAAATCACATAAATAACTAAATTACTTATAGACTCGATAAAACAATTAAACATAAAACATTTCCTAACTATGTACTCAGTTTTGAAAGTTCACATGTACTCACCTTAGCCAAGCTTATCCAAAGACGTGTTCCTTGAATACCAATGTCACTTCCAAAGATTTGAATGCCTCAAATCCCTCAATTAATAACCTATTATCAAAACCAATACAATGGTTTGCATCAAACATCAATACTAACTACATAATCCATGGCTAGTTAACTACTAGCACCATTTTCCCCAAAGTTACCAAACCCTAATTCCATAAATCACCATATTTTCATAGATCCATATTATGAATACATTTTCCTTGTTAAAATACCATAGATCTAAGTTACTCTACTTCCATTTAACCATTTATGTACAAGTCCAAAACTAGGGTTTGTGATTCAAGCTTTCCCTACTTGAATCTAAGACTTACAACACAAGAGGGATGAAGTTTTACCTTTAATCTTCAATTATGAGCAAGAATCTCCAAGATCTAGTGAAGATTAAGCTCCAATCGCCACCTTACACTCAGAAATCGCACACACAAGTTGAGGGGGGAAAACTAGGTTTTGTGTGTGTAATAAATGAGATATTCCCGACTTTAACGCTGGTGTCGGACAAGTTCACGATCGTGAACTCGAGTTCGCGCCATGAAATATTTTGAACACGCACAATTCGCGATCGGGAACTGGTCGGGAACTATTCACCATCAATGACTGAAATCTCTGTCTCGTGTTCACGAACGCGAACAGAAGTTCGCGTCGTGAACTTCTCACGCAGCCAATGCTGCACTTTTTCATCCTTGATCCAACTCGGTTTCGTCCATAACTTTCTCGTACGGTGTCCAAACGACACGAAACCTATTCCTACGTGTTTGATATGATTTATCCACAATTATCATATTTTTGTACAATTTATTTATTTACAAATTCGGGTCGTGACATGATACATTCTGAGTATATGCCTGGTTCGACTATGATCTGTGAATTCTTTAGTCAAAGCGACTGCACCTTCATTGTCATAGAATATCTTCAATGGTTCCTTGATGCTTGTTACGACACCAAGATCACCAATGAAGTTCTTCAACCATTTGGCCTCTTTTGTTGTCACACGGGCAGCAATATACTCAGATTTTCAAGTTGAATCAGCAATTGTCTCCTGCTTGGAACTC
Source organism: Calendula officinalis (assembly GCA_963853835.1). Taxonomy (NCBI): domain Eukaryota; kingdom Viridiplantae; phylum Streptophyta; class Magnoliopsida; order Asterales; family Asteraceae; genus Calendula; species Calendula officinalis. The sequence goes on from OY970825.1 coordinate 51,483,661, forward strand.
TTCCAAGTGACAGCTCCTCCATTTAACAAGAACACCCACCCAGTTTGTGAGCATGAGTCATCTCTATCCATTTGGAAACTCGCGTCACAATAACCTTCCACAACAAGTTTGTCTTTCCCACCATACACAAAGAACATATCCTTTGTTCTCCTTAGGTACTTGAGAATCGTTTTCACCGCAGTCCAATGATCGTTGCCAGGGTTGCCCTGGAACAGAGTCACCATGCTTAGAGCATATGAGACATCCGGGCGAGTACATACCATGACATACATGATCGATCCAATCGCCGAGGCGTAAGGGACTCGATTCATCTTCTCCAGTTCTTGCTCAGTACTGGGACATTGCCTTTAAGACAATGTTATGCCCTGGTTCATGGGTAGATACCCTTTCTTGGAATCAACCATACTAAAACATTTCATTATTTTATCCAAGTATGTACTCTGGCTCAATCCAATTAGACGTCTTTCTCTAACTCTATATATCTTTATACCGAGTATGTACGCTGCAACTCCTAGATCCTTCATTGCGAAACATTTTCCCAACCAAGACTTCACATCTTGCAGTGTAAGAATATGATTTCCAATAAGGAGTATGTCGTCCACATACAGTACTAGAAAGACTACAACACTCCCACTAGCTTTGATGTAAACGCAGGACTCATCTTCACTCCTAGAGAAACCAAACTCCTTAACTTTCTCATGGAAGAAAAGATTCCAACTTCGAGATGCTTGTTTCAATCCATAGATGAATTTCTCAAGCTTGCACAGTCTATCAGGATACTTCTTGTTGATATAACCTTCTGGATGTGCCATATAGACATCCTCAGTAAGTCTTCCGTTAAGGAAGACGGTTTTAACATCCATCTGCCAAATTTCATAATCATGAAATGCAGCTATGGCAAGATATTGTGATATACTTTATCTTGGCTACTGGGGAAAAGGTTTCATCATAATCAATCCCATGAGTTTGAGTATAACCTTTTGCAACCAATCTAGCCTTATAGGTGTGCACATTCCCATCCATGTCGATCTTCTTCTTGAAGATCCACTTGCACCCGACGGTTTTAGTGCTGGGAGAAGTCTCAATCAAGTTCCATACTTGATTGTCATACATGGACTGAATCTCACTCTCCATAGCCTTTTTCCACTTTTCGGCCTTAGGGCCTTCCTAGCTTCCTTATAACTCGATTGCTCATCGTCATCAACTGGTAAACTATTACTAGTTGATGCATCACCTTCAGCGATATGGTAATCATAATAATCACCATAATGCTCAGGAGGGGGAATAGTTCTAGAGGATCTACGTGGAACGGTAGGAGTTACATCATCTTCCTCAACAGGAGTCTCATCCTCTGGTTGAGTGCTAGTGCCAACTATAGGTTCCACTACATCTTCATTGGTTAACTCTTGACACTCTTCAATATCAATTTTGCTCCCACTGTCTTCTTTCTCGTTAATAGCTCTCTCTCGAGGAAGAATCCTCTTCGAGATACGAACACTTTGTTCTCTTTCGGATTATAAAATCGATATCTAAAAGACTGTCGTGGATAGCCAATGAAGTACCACTTCTCTGATTTGTTATCTAGCTTGTCGTGAGATTCATGTCTTACATAAACTTCACAACCCCAGATTTTCAAATGTTTGAGGGAGGGAGGATTCCCTGTCCACATTTCAGAGGGAGTTTTGGGAACCTTCTTAGTTGGTACAAGTTTCACGATATGTGCTGCAGTTTCTAAGGCATATCCCCAGAAACTTACTGGAAGTGTCGATCGACTCATCATTGATTGTACCATGTCAAACAAGGTTCGATTTCTCCTCTCCGATACTCCATTAAGTTGTGGAGTTCGTGGAGGAGAGAGTTGAGATACTATTCCACAACTCTTTAGATAGTCGATAAACTCTTGATTAAGATACTATCCACCCCTGTCAGAGCGGAGCATCTTAATCTTGTTGCTCAGTTGATTGTCTACTTCTTTCCGATATTCTTTGAACGTTTCAAAAGTATCAGACTTATGTTTAATCAAATAAACATAACCATATCTACTGAAATCGTCAGTAAATGTCACGAAGTATCGTTCACCATGTTTAGTGTTAGACTTGAATGTTCCACACTCATCAGTATGTATGAGGTCCAACAAGTTTTTGCCTCTTTCACATGACCCTGTGAATGGCGCCTTTGTCATCTTGCCAAGTAAACAAGTCTCACACACATCATTCGATTTTGAGGTCAAATGATTTTAACACTCCATCCTTTTGGAGTTTAGCTATGCGTTTCTTGTTTATATGTCCTAAGCGACAATGCCATAGATATGACTTATCCAATACACCTTTGGATGAATCAACATTTATTATTAAATTTCTATTATTTACGCAACCAACATTTTCATATATACTAGAAGAAGGAATAGCTTTAAAATAAAACACGTCATTTTTGTAAACCAAAACAGAACCATAGTCATTATCAAAAACGAAATTAAAACCATCCTTAAACCATGCGTAAAATGAAATAATGTTGCATGCCATAGAAGGCGAAAAACAAACATCTAATAAAAGTAAAGAACATCCACTGCTAAGCATGAGCTCGTAATCTCCCATCCTGGTGACAACAGTCGAGACTCTGTTTCCCATGATCAGATTTAGCTCTCCATGCTTCAACTTCCTATTGTTCTTAAGTCCCTGCATATCAGTGCAAATGTGAGTACCACACTCTGTATCTAGAACCCAAGAATTAGACATAGAAGTATTGTGGAGTTCAATCATAAACGTACCAGAGGTGCCAGACTTTTGGACCTTATGATTTTTCAAATCATCTAGGTACTTAGGGCAGCTTCTTTTCCAGTGACCCTTCTCTTCGCAGTAGAAGTATTCAGAATCCTTCGGTGCCAACTTAGAATTTTTTTTCTCTTTAGGTTTCCAAGGGTATGCCCCATCTTAGCCTTTCCATTGTTGTTAGGAAGAGAATTATCATTCATAACTGTGTTGACAGGATTATCATGAGAAATAGAGTTGTTGTTAGCTGTCAACTTTGCCTCAACAACTTTTAGCACTTCAACCAACTCAGATCTGGATATGCTTATCTTATTCTCTTCAAAGTCATTGAGTATTGAAGAATAAGACGGTGGAAGGTTGTAGAGGATAAATGTAATCACAAACTTGTCACCGGGGCTAGGTCCAAAATCTTCAACCTTGTCTATGTAGCCTATCATCCTTGAGGCATAGCTATACACAGGTTCTCCTTCTCTAGGCATTCCACTACCAAAGAGTTGCAAGTTCAGAGAGGCCTCATTTCTCTTTCTCATGTTTTCTAGTCGTTCAACACTCAAAACCTTTTGAGGTGGAAACAAATCTAGGAGCGCTTGAGATATCGAGGCTGGTGGATCTCGTAGTGGAGGAGGAGGAAGTGGGACATTGTTGTTGTTATTGTTAATGTTGCTGTTAGAAGCCATCTACAAAAGAAACAATTTCTTTGTTAGTGTACTAATTAATTATCCTTATAATGATTTTCCCAATCTTTATTTATAATGCTAGGATACGACCATTAGTTATTTGATGTGAAGAGGGATGCCGTATTTCACACCGAATAATTTCGTGTCGTAGACAAACTATTGTCAATTTCAATCTTATTAAATCCCTAGTTCTTTGAGATTCATTCTCGTGGGAGAATGTCATGTTAATCTCGAATCAACGCTCATTCTAATCTATATGCCAGGGACACCGTGGATCATATATTAGAAGGTGAAACGACCATAAAACGCCCACGTAGACTCTCGGCTCAAGTTCGCTTGAGTATCGCGAGAATCGTTTCACTCATAAGATAATTTCACAATTAACGTACCGGTTAACCACACGAGTTCCATTAATCAGACTATAATACGAGCGCATGTTATTCTATGGAGAGCACACGATGTTCACAGTTGTATTAAACGGGGCGGATTTGTTTAATTTTATGATTATACTTTTAATCTGGACATCATCCTATTATGCCCGTTCGGTAGCTCCATTCTAAGACAAGGGAAGCGGCGGGGCAGGTCAGCGCAAGGCGTCTTAAAAACGCAACCCCGTTTAGAGATCCATATCTCTTCCTTTTCATCCTTTAGATGCCTTAGACTATGGGTGAGCCTACTACTGACATAAGCGATGATGTATTTAACTTTAGTTATAATATATATAAACTATTATATAATTATATATATGATAATTAAAACATTTTAATTTCATTTACTAAAGTTCTATATAGTATAATTAATTTTATTAAACGCGCGAAGACGCGACGTTTTAATTACTATTATAACTATATCTTATATAATATTTAATAAACTTTTATTACATAATTTTATATATATATATATATATATATATATATATATATATATATATATATATATATATATATATATATATATATATATATATATATATATATATATATATATATATATATATATATATATATATATAAGTGGGATCCTGTGAGGACTCTTTTTTGGGTGAGGACTCGCGACGACACCTCATAAAAATTTCAAAAAATTCCGAAAAATATATATGTAACCCACCATGATTATTACTACATTTGACAAAAAAAAAATTCAAAAAAAAAATTATGATCCACTGTTTTTAGCGAATCATAACAATGATCCAGATTTTTTTTGTGGATCATTATTATGATCCATATATTTTTTTTGGATCATTTTTGGAAAATTTTTTTTTTTTTAACTTATACATAGCGATTTTAATGTTTAAAAAATGAAGTTTTTGAAAAAAAATTTGTTTTGGATCATTTTTAGAGTTTTTTTTTTTTTGGAGTCCTCGCGAGGAAAAGAGTCCTCACCGGATCCGGACCCTATATATATATATATATATATATATATATAAGGGAGGAATATCAAATCATATTTGATATATAGAGGAATTTTGGAAATTAATATATATATATATATATATATATATATTCTAAATTAAAATTTTAATTAATATATAATATATATAATTAATACTTTTAATATTTATTTCATTATTCCTATTATAAACAATTTTAAGTAAATAAGATAAATAATAAAATATTCGAAAATTCATTCCCTTTTAAATATTTAAAATTTCTGAAAATATTCAAATATATATAAATATATACCGAAAATTATTTTCGGATATATCTATATCCATATTTAAAATATCTTTTAATTTTAAATCACATCCTTTTAAAATCTTTTTAAAATTTTCGGATATATCTAATATATCCCTAATTTGAACTTTCAATTTTATCCTTATTTAAAACACTTTCAAATATTTTCTAGATTTGTCAAATCAATTATTTTAGTCATATATGCATTTCGAACAATACATATATACATAAATAGGATTTTTCTTTTATTTAATTATTAAATAAATAACTATTACATCTTTTTATAAATTCTGAAAAATATATAGAATTATGTAAAATATTTATTTTAAATCTTTTAAATAAAATCTAGATTTAATAAAATCTTTTATTCAAATTCTTGATAATTCCAAACCTTTTGGAATTATCCTTAATCAATTATTTAATAAAAACGTTTTATATTCTTCAATAATATTTCCGAATTTTCGGAAATTCTAAAAAAAAAATTTAAAATCACAGAAAATAATTAAAAAATAATTTTAATGTATTTTTAACCTTTCGAAAATACCCAAAAACAATTTTTGGTATTTCCGAAAATCATAAAACTTTTTATGGATTTCGAATATAATGTCTAGCACAATTACACTTGTAAACCAATGGCGCACTGATACCACTGTTGGGTTTTCTATGCATCTAGCCACAATTTACTCGAGGCGGAAATCTCAAATAACTTGATTAGAACATTGACCCGATAAAACTTTTGGACCGTTAGGTTTAGAATTCTAGTGCAACTAGATTATTTAATAAACTGATTAAATTTCAATTCGAATACTTACTTCATTATTGCTCGGTGAAGATGACAAACCCTGTTATCTAGTGCGAGCCAGATTATAACCACAATGCTAGGATTCAAGGAAGAATCCCTCTATCGTATCACACCCAAGGTTGATCACGAACAAGACGATATACCACTATGTAGTATAAATCACCTTGAGAAACAAACACCCAAAAACCGAAAACCCTTTCGATTCTGGCGACGGTGGCGGCGGAACAGCGGCGGTCCGACGGCGGAGGTGGGGCGGCGGTTCGGTCGATGGTGGTGGTGCTCGGCCGAAACATTGGAGGCAAGGGAACAAGTGATTAAGTGTATTAGGTTAAACCCCTTAACCTTAATATATATACTTGCCAAAACACAATTATAATTGGTCCAAAGCCCGCTTTTAATTAACTATTAATTAAGCTCACAAATATTATTTAAACTATTAATTAATACTTGGCCCGATACCATAATCTAGTTAATTACCCATCAACTAGATTAGCCCGTCTAGCTCGTTAATCTATTTAATTAAACTATTAATTAAACACTACGTTATTTCTCGTGTTCGTTGATTCCTCGGGGGCAACCTAAATAGGACTCAAAAATACCCGAACCGGAATACCGGTTTATTTAATGTGTTGGACACTATTTCCAACATTTATAAAATCCAAGATTACTAAAATAATCCTATAACCCTAACATGTTGCACTTATTTACAATTTGTAGTTTGCTAAAAAAACTACTTAATTTATTATCTTATGAACTACTTCATTATGCAATCATATTAATTATGTTATTTTTGTTTACTAACGACGAGGCGAAATACATATAGTTGTCTTGGTGTTTACTTGATCAACATGATTTTGTTTCAAGAAAGATTACAGAGAGTAATTGCAGTTGGAAGATGTTCTCAGCTCGCATTATCTAAAGATTTTAACATAATTGGAACTCCACTCTTCAGTCTAGGGTTGTGAGATTTCTTTTCTAGACTTAGATCCTGATCATCAACCGTCCACCTGCAGGGGAAAACAGGAAACCAGATAACAAAGTGAACAGGAAAAGAAAGATAGCCGCCTGGTATAAATTAAATCCAAATAAAATTAATTTGGAACTCACTCACATCCGCTAGTTAGCCTGTGGAAGAACACCAACATTGTCGCGTTTGCCATATTTATCCCCATGCATGTCAAAGGCCCTGATCCAAAAGGTATGTATGTGTCTGGTTTCTGTGTTTCCCGGAGGAAAAACATAGTTTAGTCAATTTTCATTATCTTGAGTTCATTCATTCATAGTACTGCAACAAAAAACATAAAATCGATTTGGGTCTTAATACGTCAAATCTCGATGGATTGAATTGCAAAGGATCCTTGTACAATTCTGGATCATAGTGTATGTGAGTAGCATCAATAGCAACATGCCATCCTTTCATTATTTCAAAGTCTGCAGTAAAAAAAAAAAAAAAATTCAAGATTTAGCAAGCTTTCTACTTTAAAAAATCTGATGCAGACTCAAATGATAGCAGGTTGGAGAAACGGGCCTTTTGTTTCTTGAAGCCCAAAATCGTGTGAAAACATGAGTTTACTAAAATGGGCATCTTGAGGTACGAGTGTCTGTTTATGGTGTTTGACCAGTCAAATAGAAGCTAGCAACGAAAACTACGTCCTAGTAAACATCTGTAGTTGATTAACGGATCATTTGGGCGCAAAAACGATGTATTTTAAGAGTTATTTACATTTTAAAATTAATTGTGTAGTGTTTGGTCTTTGTTTTTGGGCCAACTTTCGGCCCATTTGTCTTTTAAGGCTCATTCAAAAGTCTCGGCTTATTTTAGGTCTCTTTGACACCATGGAACATTTAGTTTGATTTTGACAACAAAAAGAAAATCTCCAAAAAATTTTGTTCTTCATGAGTTGAACCGACTTTGAAGACGAAATGATCGATATTCATTGAATTAACGTGGTTTTGGAATAGATTGTCGTGAATATGTACGTCCAATATTTGTTCTTCCTTTTTCTTTTTTTATTACTCTACATCAAAATCAAATCATGAGTACTTACCCTGAATTTTGATGTCCTGGAGTGCGACACGGGGGAACCATAGCAATCCATTTGACATTCTTAATGTCTCTTTCATAACCTGAAAACATGCCATAGATCATAAATCCTTTTCAGATTGGTTTAAAGTAGTAACACAAAACAGACAAGTTTAACGTTATGCTTAATAATAACCTTTAAGCCATAAGACATATTGTTAAGATCTTCAATACAAACTAACGCCCCTTTTTGGTCTACTTTTTAGCAATGATAATTGTTCTTCCTGTAATTTTACACAACATTATTTTGTAAAAATGAAGTGTTTTGAGAGAGTATTTATATGGGTAAAAAGTATTGGAAACGTCGGTAAAAATTAATTTCAAAAAAAATCTTAAAAAAAATGATATATAACTGTTTGATTTTAAAATTAAATTAGAACTCTTATTCTACGATTGAAAGATATTGTTTAAAAAAAATGACTTTTAAATAAAGTGGGCCCTACCCGCTCCCTTTTTTGTCGCCACACCTAAGAAGAACATTGACGACGATGACTGGTGAGAGTATGCTAATAGTGTCAATAAGCAGACGATCGGTTGTTCAATTGGTACAACTTGGGGTGTTAACGATCGAGGAGTCGAATATCAGGAAATTTGAGCTCAACCCGTTTATTAATTATTCGGCTCGAGCTCCACTCAAGCTCGAATTAGTTTGCAAAGTTTTGCTCCAGCTCGACCTCGAATATCTACATAGTGTTCGAGCTCGAACTCGATACTAGTTTATGATCCCATATATTTTTGAAATGAACTAATTTACAAACTTGAAAAGCTCGTTAATTATTCGACTCGTTAACACCCTATTAATATATGTATATTTGTATACTTATTGTATCAACACTTGTACTTATTGTATAAAACACTTGTTCAGCTCGTTAGGATTAGCTCGTTAAGATCGCCTGGCTCGATACCAAATGAGCTATCAAACGAGCCGAGTCAAGTATTAAATTATTAGGCTCGACTCTTAAGATTAATCGAGTATTGTTTTTATGTTCGAGCTCGACTCGAGATCGAATTCGTATAGACTCAACTTCGAGCTCGAATAGCTCGTTTAAAGTTCACTCGTGAACACCTAGGTACAAGTAGTTGGACTTGTAAAGAAAACTGGATAATTGATAAATATTTAAAAAATTCTAAACGGTCCAAAAATAAAAATAAAATTATAGAAATTTCCGAACTCATAAACTATCCCTAATAAATACTACATATATTATCATTTATAAGAAACGTTAAAGGTAGATCATTATTTTTATAAAGTCTTCAGGGATAAATTGTAGTCATTGGATCAGTCAACCCACACACCACCGTCACCACCATCACATGCCACTCAATACATCAACACCACGACCACCTCATGTGTATTAAATCACATGTGGTTGCACACCACCGACCACCACCTCATTTGTATTAAATCACATGTGATTCAACACCGGCAACTACCACCGCCACCGCCAACATTTGTCGACCACCAATATCTCCACCACCGGGGCAACCCCTCTCCACCGTCATGTACTTTCAATCACATGTGATTGTGTTTTCAATCACATGTGATTGCAGGCCGGAGGCAGCGGTCGGGGGCGATAGGCAGCGGGCGGCACACGGTGGTCGGGGGAGGCGGGCGGAGGTCGGCGGCGAGTGGCAGTGCAGGTGGTGGTGGTGGTGGTGGCCGGCGGTGGTGGTTGTGTATTGAGTCACATGTGATTTGATGATGGTGGTGGTGGTTAAAGGATTTTTTTTATCTAATGGCTAAGGTTTGTTCCTTGGAACTATGTTTTAATTGTGAACTACCTAGAATAACACACCATCAGGGTTCAAACCAGTGAGAACACGAAAATCAGTGAGTAATGCGAGTACAATTTCCATCCACTCCTTTCGTAAATTCCTCAAGTTCATTTTTAAGAAACTCAATTTCCCTCCTTGCGCCACTTGTCAACCTTTGGTTGGATGTGAGGTTCTTCTCCTACACTTCGTTTCTCAGCTATAACTTTTTTTCCTTTGTATAAAAACAATATAAAAGTGCCAAATTTTTTAAAATTAAAGTCTCTATAAAATGAGCATAGTCGTGAAATTAAAAAACAAATTAATCTAAAATTAATAAAGATCAAAAAGTAACAAAATAATCCTAAAAATATGCTTTGCAATAGTAACAAAATGATCCAAAAATAACAAAATATCTAAAATTAAGAGAATATTCAAGATTAACAAAATGATCTAATATTGTTAAGCCTAAAATATTACGATTAAAAAATGTAACGATCTAAATCTATCATGATTAAAAATTGTTATAATTAACTATAAAAAATATTATAGTCTAAAAATGTTATGCGTCAAAAATATTATTATCTAGTATCTAAAAAATGTATCTAATATAACTTAGTATGATCTAAAATTATTATAATCAATAATCTAAAAATTAACGCTATAATTCAAAATTTAACAACTATCCAAAAATTAACAAAATGATCAAAAAATTTAACAATGATCTAAAATTAATAAAATGATCCAAACATTAACAAAGATCCTAACAAAATGATACAAATATTAACAATGATCCAAAATTATGTATGATATATATTATTTGACTAATTGTCTATTCAAAATAAACAATGATTCAAAATTAAAATATGATCCAAAATTAACAAAATAAAAATAAATTTTTTTTTCCTTAAAATTTTCATGACTATGCTCATTTTGTAGAGCAGTTAAATTTAAGAACTTTGGTTTTTTCAGAATTTTTTTTACAAAATAAAATAAAATAATATGGTCGAAAAACGAAGTGATGTGGAAAAAAATACTCAACCAATCTCAAGGTGACAATTTGCGCTGGAGAGAGAGAAAAATTGTCAAATTACCCTTTTAACCTTCTAAATTTTGTTTGACTCCATTACCTTGTTAAACATTATATAAACGCGCCCCCTACACTTTTAATATATGTTAACTTTATCACATCGGATCATAACAATTTATTTTCTTTGATCAAAGGCTAAGATTTTGTCCTCTCAATTCTCACAAGAATTTGAGTGATCACCCAATCTCACTTCATCATTTATATATACGTTTAATTATTTTCCAACAATAAAGAAAAATAAGGTCATGTAATTATGAAAAAAATAAATATGCGCGACCTTGAGAAATACGGGGTTGAGCAGATGAAACTTAATAGAATCTTTTTAGTTCACAACGAAAACTGAGCTACACCATTGGCCTAAGGGTAAGGTGTTCACCCCTAATCTTAGTGGTCGGGGGGGTTCAAGTCTCAGAGTGGGCATAGTAGTACTTAGTAGTAGATAAAGATTTGTCGTAGGGTTGTGTTCGGTTGTGGAACCGGACCGGAACCGCTAAACCCGGAAACCGGAAAAAGGATATTTCAAAGACCGAGAACCGACCGGTTAAATCGGTTCCGGGTCGGGTCTGTCTTCAAGCGGGTTCAGAACCCGTAAACCCGTTTTTTGTGTTTTCCATCCAATTATATGTAACGACCCTAATTTTATAATTTGAAATTTCGTATATTTAATGCGGGATTTATTCGAATTTCGTTATTTATATTGGATTATGTCTACCGTCAGATTATATTGAGTGTTTGACTATTTGGGACTCGAAACAATAAAAAAACGGGTCAAGACTTGGTTAGAAACAAGTTTAGAGATCAAAAGATTGGCCTAGACATGCAGCCCTCGCGATGGGAGCTCGATGGGAGCTGGGCGCGAGGAAGGAACATGGAATTCAGAAGTTCAGTGGGAGGATTTTCGTGTTGGGGTCGCGATGGGAGCCCGGTGGGAGAATGCACAGGCCGGCATATAAGTCGAGGCCGCGTAATCTCGCGACAAGAACTCGATGGGAGCTCGATGGGAGCCCTGTCAGGACTATATAAACTCGTTTGTAGACTAGGTTTTAGTCTCACTTACAACCCTACCAGCCGAAATTGGATCACTTTGGGCGATTTTTGGTGGTCTAGAGCTTGAATCTTCATCATCCTTGGAGATTTAAACACCAAAGGTAAGGATTATTGATTCTTATCATCTCCTACCTTGATTTCAGGCTTTTCTTGGGTAAAATGGTGGTTTGGACAACCTACCATGTCATCTCTGGGGAACATGACCAAACATGAGTGTAAAACACTCATTGTAAGCTTGTAATCATTGTGTACAAGTTGGATTTGGGTTTTATAGATGGAAATCTTGAACTAGGGTTTGAGATTCCACCAAGTTCGGTGAACTTGGTGGTTAAGGATGTAGTAATGGATTGATTAGTGATTAGTTATGGATAATAACTAGTTATTGTGATGGTTTTGATGTTAGGTCAAGAAGACCTAAAGATTTGAAGTATTCCTTTGATTTGGGAGTAAGCATTGTGTTGTTAAACACAATTTTGGATAAGCATTGATAAGGTGAGTACATGTGCACTTTCAAAACTGAGTACATAGCTAGTAGATGTTTAATGATTAAATGTTTTTATCGAGTCAATAAGTAATTTACTTGTTTATGTGGTTTCTATTGAATTGCTTATATGATGATGAAATGGTTTATGTGGTTTCTATTAAGAAATGATGGAACCATAGACATATAATGATAATAGACAAGTTATGATGATGATGATGTCCCTAGGACCGTGATAGATTGGAGGCCTTCCGGTTATTACGGTACCTTAAGGTTAGTGGTAGATTGGAGGCATTCCGATTACCCAACACCTATGAGTCCCAGTAGATTGGAGGCATTCTGGTTACCATGGATATGACGGTCTTGATAGATTGGAGGCATTCCAATTATCTTGACATTGGCCAATGATGAATGACATGAAGTGACCCGGACAAATTTAATGATATTATTTAATATAAATGGTATTATGTGACTAATTTTTTATAGGGTCTACAACCCATGTATCTGACGAGGCAATTTTATCTCACGTACTATGTTTGTGTTTTTTGCTATGTACTCAGGATCGGGATCGAAGATATAGGAGGCCCGTTTAAAGAGGAAGCCTTGTTGAGATTAACTTGGTGTTCATAGTTAGAGTCCTTATCCTATGGCTTAGATATATTTTGTAACACCATTTTTGTAAACTCTGATAATCTCAAACAAGAAACCTATCATTTTTCTATTATCGGTATTTGACAATGATGAGATGTTATTTATTTTGGATGGAAATGTGTTTAAATATTATTTTAAAAATTGAGGTGTTACAACTTGGTATCAGAGCTATGGTTTAAGTGAACTAGGTTGAGTTGACCATCCTAGAGTTAAACTCAGCTAGTAGGACCGTAGGTTCCATAGGATACTTATGAATTGACTATTGAGACCTTAAGTGTAGGTTCAATAGGGTTGACCTTGAAGGAATAGGTCATGTTTGGTATTGGAACAGTCAATATTACCATTACTTTGATTAATTGACTTCTAAATGATTTATGTCTGATTATAGCAAGATGGTGCAAACTAGAAGTGGAAGAGGTCTACTTGATCAAGGTCAAGATTCGAACTTTGTGGGTGAACCGGTGTTTGATCCCCCACCTCGTGATGAAGTGGAAAATTCGGGCGTGGAAAGGAATACCCACACTCTGATGACGGTGGAACACCTCCAAACTATGTTCAACCAAATGAGGGATGTCATGAATGATGATGTGAGCTGAATCCTCAAGGAACATAGGGAGCGTGTGAAGCGGGAGGAATCTCCACCCCGCACAAAAAGCAAGTCAAGTAGTGTTGCTCAAACCGAAAGATCTTCAACGGAAGAAGAGGAAAGTGACCCCAAGCCGAGGGAAAGGAAGGGGTGCACATATAAGAACTTTGTGGCTTTCAAGCCCGATAAGTACTATGGTAGCTCCGAACCGAAAGTCACAATCCGTTGGATCCGGGAAACCGAACAAGTTCTCGAAGCTAGTAAGTGTAAGGAAGGGGGTATGGTGATCTATGCCTCTCGATTGTTGAAAGATGAAGCCCTTGTGTGGTGGGATATAGTGTATGAAACGTTGGGAAAAAGAGCGGTGTACAAGATGCCTTGGGAAGAGTTTGTAAAACGGTTGAAGGCGAAGTTTTGCCCCGAAAGAAACTTAAAAAAACTTCAAAAGGAGTTTGTGCACTTGAAGAAGGAAAGTATGAGTCTCGATGAATACACTAAGAAGTTCACGGGATTGATCTCGTTTGTGATCAAGTTGTATTCGGATGAGAGATCCCGGATTGTTCGTTATGCTAATGGACTCCCGTGGGAATACGAATTGGAAGTGAAAAGGGCCGGCACACTAGATGAAGCTATTAGTGCGACGAGGAATGTTGAGGAAGTTGGTCAAAGGAAGATCAATGAAAGGCCAAAGTTTGAGAAAAGGAAGTTTGAAGGAAGCTCGGGATCGGTGAAGAAGGGAAAGTTCACCCCGACCTCTCTAAGCAATCAAGTGTGGGAACGTGTAGGAAGTGTGGAAAAGACCACAAGGGTGAGTGTTTGGTAGATTCGAAAGCTTGCTTTAAGTGTGTAAGGCCGTGACATATGGCAAGGGATTACCACGCCAAGCCGTTGGAGGAAATCGAGTGCTACTCGTGCCATGAAAAAGGGCACTATAGCAATTCTTGCCCGAAGAAGGGAAACGAGACGATGGTGTCGACCGCTCATAAGAAAGCGGAACCGACGAAGGTCAAAGGACAGTCCTTCCAACTTACCCGAGACGAAGCCAAGGAAGTCCACGATGTCGTTTCAGGTACCCTACTCGTAAATTATATTCCCGCCCGGATCTTATTTGACTCGGGTGCTACTTACTCGTTTGTGTCACATGATTTTGTTGTGAATTTGAATGTGCCCTTAGAACTTCTGGATGAGATTTATGATATAGAAATTGCGGATGGTAAAACCTCCATAGTTCAACATAAGTGTCGAGATTGTGAGCTAGAAATAGACTTGAAAAAGTTTAAGGTAAATTTATTGCGTATGGAAATTGCGGGGTTTGATATAGTTATTGGAATGGATTGGTTGGGTGATCATCAAGCAAAGATTTTGTGTGGGTAAAAGATAGTCTCGATCAAGACTCCCGATAATGAAAAAGTTTATGTGTATGGCGAGAGACGACACCACTTATCATGCCTTATTACCGCGGTTAAAGCAAGGAAATGTTTAGCAAAAGGGTGTTCGTCCTTTATAGCTTATGTGTTAGATGGAAGGAAAGAAAACAAGGCAATGGAAAATGTGAAAGTGATTCGGGATTTTCCATAAGTGTTTCCCGACGATTTACCGGGATTACCACCGGAGAGGCAAGTAGATTTCCGTATTGACCTAGTCCGGGACCGATGCCGATAGCTCGTGCTCCATAGCGTTTGGCTCCCGCCGAAATGCGGGAATTGATGTCACAATTACATGAGTTGCTCGACAAAGGACTTATCCGTCCTAGTTCATCTCCATGGGGTGCACCCGTATTGTTCGTTAAAAAGAAAGACGGTTCGATGAGGATGTGCATCGATTACCGAGAGTTGAATAAGATGACCATTAAGAACCGATACCCGTTGCCTAGAATCGACGATTTGTTTGATCAACTTCAAGGGGCCGATTATTTCTCAAAGATCGATTTGAGATCGGGTTTCCATCAAGTTCGAGTAAAAGGAGACACCGAGAAGACAGCGTTTCGTACACATTATGGGCATTACGAGTTTCTGGTAATGTCATTCGGCCAAACCCATCCTCGGTAATAGCCGTTAAGGACGAGGGCCTGCCCTCACTCCGCTCACCTCCATTTTGACCCTTTCTATTAGTAAGGTTGTTGTATCGATCAAGGCGAAACTTGAGTTTGATTGCAGAGCCACTTTTAGTTGTTACCTTTAGTAGTGTAAACAACATCCCCGAAACTAAATAATGCGATATCCCTAATGCACCGGCCATTTTTTTGGACCTTATGAATCGGTTTGCAAAGCATTTCTCGATAAGTTTCTCATCGTATTTATTGACGATATCCTCATTTATTCAAAATCCGAAGAAGAGCACAAAAGACACCTAAGGCAAACGTTTAAAAAGTACTACAACGAGAAAAATTGTATGCAAAGTTTTCTAAGCGTGAATTTTGGATTCAAGAAGTCCAATTCCTTGGTCATGTCGTGTCACGAGAAGGAATCAAGGTTGACCCGTCAAAGATTGAAGCGGTCATGAAGTGGGAGCCGCCACGAACTCCAACCGAAGTAAGAAGTTTTCTCGGGCTTGCCGGTTATTACCGCCGATTTATTCAAGACTTTTCTTGAGTGGCGACACCACTCACATTGTTAACCCGAAAGAGTAGCGAGTTCGTGTGGGGAGAAAAGCAAGAAAAGGCATTTGCCATATTGAAGGAGAAGTTGTGCAACGCTCTGGTTCTCACACTACCCGAAGGAATGGAAGACTCGGTTGTTTATAGTGATGCCTCGAATAAGGGTTTGGGTTGCGTTTTGATGCAACGAGGAAAAGTGATTGCCTACGCCTCAAGACAACTAAAGAATGCGGAAGAAAGGTACACGACTCACGATTTGGAATTGGCGGCGATAGTGTTTGCTTTGAAGTTGTGGAGACACTACTTATATGGTACTAGATGTACGTTATACACGGATCACAAAAGTCTTCAATATGTTTTCACTCAAAAAGACTAAAATATGAGGCAAAGAAGATGGATCGAATTGATAAATGATTATGATTGTGAGATTGTATACCATGCTGGGAAGGCCAACGTCGTAGCCGACGCCTTAAGCCGAAAAGTATATGAAAAACCGAATAGAGGAAAATTAACACGTATTGAAGTAATATCGAGTATAGTAGAACGAATCAAGAATGCCCAACGAGAGGTGATGGAAAAAGAAGAGTTAAGGCAAGAGCGTTTGGGTAAAAACCAACATTTTGTAGAGTACAAGCAAGGGTTGAAAACCGTTGGTGGACGAAAATGTGGGTTCCCAAGTTCGGGGGTACTCGAAAGGAATTGTTGAATGATGTTCATAAGTCTATATATTCGATCCACCCGGGGAGTACAAAAACGTATCAAGATATGAAGAAAATGTATTGGTGGCCCGGGATGAAAGCAAGAGTGGCAAAGTATATTTCTAAGTGTGCCACGTGTGCACATATGAACGCCGAGCATCAAGTACCGTATGGGGTAGATCAATCGTTACAAGTCCCGGTCGGAAAATGGGAAGATATTACAATGGATTTCATTGTTGGATTCCCAAAGACGAGCAAGAACCACGACGCCATTTGGGTCATAGTTGACCGGTTGACCAAAAGTGCACTATTCTTAGCAATTCGGGAAACCATGCCACTCGAAAAGTTGGCAAAATTGTATGTGGATGAAATGGTAAGACTTCATAGGGTCCCGCTATCGATTTTGTCTGATAGAGATGCGAGGTTTACCTCGAGATTTTGGAGATCATTGCAAAAAGAGTTGGGAACGGAATTGCGGTTGAGTACGGCTTACCACCCGCAAAAACCGATGGTCAAAGTGAAAGAATTATCCAAACGGTTGAAGATAGGTTAAGATTGCGTGTATTGGATTTTGGAGGTAAATGGGATGAACATTTACCGTTAGTCGAGTTTTCCTACAATAATAATTATCATTCAACTATTAAAATGCCGCCTTATGAGGCGTTGTATGGAAGGAAATGTAGAACTCCGTCATGTTGGCTTAAAGCGGGTAAGACAAAACTCACGGGTCCCGAAATTGTGAAGGTGACAAATGAAAAGATTGGAATAATTCAAGCCAATATGAAAACTGCACAAGACCGACAATGAAGCTACTCGGGTTTGAAAAAGA
The DNA here is from genome assembly GCA_963853835.1 of Calendula officinalis. NCBI lineage: Eukaryota > Viridiplantae > Streptophyta > Magnoliopsida > Asterales > Asteraceae > Calendula > Calendula officinalis. The sequence continues at coordinate 51,501,394 of OY970825.1, forward strand.
GACCTTATGATTTAGATGTTGGTGACATGGTAATGTTGAAAGTATCGCCTTGGAAAGGCGTGATGCGGTTTGGAAAGAAGGGCAAATTGAGCCCAATGTATGTTGGCCCGTTTAAGATTTTGAAACGGGTCGGTTTACAAGCATTTAAGTTAGAACTTCCACCCGAACTTCAAGGTGTTCACGATACGTTTCATGTAACTTATTTGAAGAAGTTCGTGGGTGAAGTTGAAAATATAATTCCATTGCAAGAATTACGGGTTGATGCCCCGAACCGTTTAATTGAGGAGCCCGAGGCCATATTGGAGGCCCAAAGGAAGAAATTGAGGAACAAGGAGATTGAGCTAGTGTTGGTCAACTGTAAGCATTCCCTTGGGCTAAATTTTACTTGGGAAGTCAAATATGAGATGAAGAAACGCTACCCGGATTTTGTAGATTATGAGGCGATTCCGAGGACGGAATCCTCTTAAGGGGTAGATAGTTGTAACGACCGTAATTTTACAATTTATAATTTCATATATTTAATTCGGGATTTTTTCGAATTTCGTTATTTATATTAGATTATGTTTTCCATCGTATTATATTGAGTGTTTGACTATTTGGGACTCGAAATAATCAAACAACGGGTCAAGACTTGGTTAGAAACAAGTTTGGAGATCAAAAGATTGGCCTAGACATGCAGCACTCGCGATGGGAGCTCGATGGGAGCTGGGCGCAAGGAAGGAACAGGGAATTCAGAAGTTCGGTGGGAGGATTTTCGTGCTGGGGTCGCGATGGGAGCTCGGTTGGAGGATTTTCGTGCTGGGGTCGCGATGAGAGCTCGGTTGGAGCTCTTTGGGAGAATGCACAGGCCTGCATATAAGTCGAGGCCGCATAACCTTGCGACGGGAGCTCGATGGGAGCCATGTCTGGACTATATAAACTCGTTTTTAGACTAGGGTTTAGTCTCACCTACAACCCTACCAGCCGAAATTGGAGCACTTTGGGCGATTTTTGGTGGTCTAGAGCTTGAAGCTTCATCATCCTTGGAGATTTAAAGATCAAAGGTAAGGATTATTGATTCTTATCATCGTCTACCTTGATTTCAAGCTTTTCTTGGGTAAAATGGTGGTTTGGACACCCTACCATGTCATCTTTAGGGAAGATGACCAAACATGAGTGTAAAACACTCATTGTAAGCTTGTAATCATTGTGTACAAGTTGGATTTGGGTTTTATTGATGGAAATCTTGAACTAGGGTTTGAGATTCCACCAAGTTAGGTGAACTTGGTGGTTAAGGATGTAGTTATGGATTGATTAGTGAATAGTTATGGATAATAACGAGCTATTGTGATGGCTTTGATGTTATGTCAAGAAGACCTTAAGATTTGAAGTATTCCTTTGATTGGGAGTAAGAATTGTGTTGTTAAACATAATTTCGGATAAGCATTGCTAAGGTGAGTACATGTGCACTTTCAAAATTGAGTACATAGCTTGTAGATGTTTAATGATTAAATGTTTTTATCGAGTCTATAAGTAATTTACTTATCTATGTGGTTTCTATTGAATTGCTTATATGATGATGAAATGGTTAATTGATTGAGAAATGATGGAACCATAGACATATAATGATAATAGACAAGTAATGATGATGATGATGATGTCCCTAGGACCGTGATAGATTGGAAGCATTCCGGTTATTACGGTACCTTAAGGTTAGTGGTAGATTGAAGGCATTCTGATTACCCAACACCTATGAGTCCCGGTAGATTGGAGGCATTCCGGTTACCATGGATATGACGGTTTTGATAGATTGGAGGCATTCCGATTATCTTGACATTGGCCAATGATGAATGAAACGAAGTGACCCGAACGAATTTAATGATATTATTTAATATAAATGATATTAGGTGACTAATTGTTTATCGGGTCTAAACCCATGTAGGCAATTTTGTCTCACGTACTATGTTTGTGTTTTTTGCTATGTGCTCAGGTTCGGGATCGAAGATATAGGAGGCCCGTTTAGAGAGGAAGCCTTGTTGAGATTAACTTGGTGTTCATAGTTAAAGTCCTTATCTTATGGCTTACATATATTTTGTAGCACCGTTTTTGTAAACTCTGATAATCTCAAACAAGAAACCTATCATTTTTGTAATATCGGTATTTAACAATGATGAGATGTTATGTATTTTGGATGGAAATGTGTTTAAATATTATTTTAAAAATTGAGGTGTTACAACTTGGTATCAGAGCTATAGTTTAAGTGAACTAGGTTGAGTTGACCATCCTAGACTTAAACTGAGCTAGTAGGATTAATAAACTGAATATTTTGTACTTCCTCCGATTCAAAATAAGTGCTACACTCTCCTTATATGGGTGATTCAAAATAAGTGCTACACTTTGAAAAATTACCTTATTTGGCAAAAAACAGTAGGACACAGACTCACTAATTATCTACTTTAACAAAGTCAAATGACTCATTTACCCTTAATTTTTACTTTTAAACATTATTAACCATACTTTATTCAAAAGGTGTGGGACCCATTACCCACTAACCATTCAATTAATCTAATTTAACTAATATTATAATAATTTACCTAAAAAACCGTGAAACTCAAAGTGTAGTACTTATTTTGAATTGGAGGAAGTATATTTTAAGACTTTAAAACCGTTCAAACATATTAAAAAGGTAAAGAATAAATAAATAAAATACAAACAATAAAATAAATAAATTTTAAAAATTAGAACAACAAAAAACTAAAAAATTTGAAAATTCTAAAAATCAAAATTAAAAGAATAAAAAAAATAAAAAATAAATAAGGTATATGTATGGACTTGAATTCAATTATAACTTTTATTCTGAATTTAATTATTGCTAATTCAATTCAATTTTTTTTGAACGGCAACCTAAACTACTCCTAAGTCTATCTATGTCCACTATGAGAAACAAACGCACTATCCGTTCATGATCAAGTTGCTGTCGGAAGTTTGTGGCCTTCATGTTGTGTCATGTTACCATTATGCCAATATCTTTACCAAAGATTTCCAACGTCTCTTTTCAATTATATTCATTATAGATTAAGTGTTCGTCAACCTCCCACTCAAACTGCGGAGGAGTATACACCGGATTTATTATTATGCATGTATATGTACTCTATATACTTCCTCTTATTCAAATAAGTGATACATTTTCTTTTTAAGGTGATTAAAAAAAAGTGTCACACTTAAAAAATTACTTTATTTGGAAAAAAATAGTAGGGTCCATACATAGACCTCATAGTCTTACTTTTACTTTTAAACATCATTAACCTCGCTTTATTCAAAAGGTGTGAGACCCATTCTCAAATAATCATCGTTTAATCTAATTTAAATATCATTATTATCTTTTACCTCAAAAACTGTAAAAGTAACAATATATCACTTATTTTGAATCAAAAGAAGTATATTTTTTACATTGTCAATTAACAAAAGCATGGGACTTTTATAAATTGTCACTTCGTATAAATTTTATAGATTGAGAAAAAGACTAATAAACATCAGTTGTTTTTAACTAATTGAATTCCCAAATCTAAGGGATAATATAAGAAAATAAAATTAGTTGATTATATATGTTATCTTATATTTCATCAGTCCCAGAAAAAAAAAATTCGTTTCTATTTAGCACAAGTTTTTTAGGAGATACTTAGTGTTTAGTTCCTTGATAATAATTTTGATAAAAATATAAGATTATTTTGAATAGACAAAGTATTTCTAGAAGATATTTAGTGGTGAAATACATGGTAATAATGAGTATTATTTATTAAGTGTGTCTTTTAAATTTGAAAAATGAAAAAAAGAAAACAAATTGTAGTATAAAATTTTAAGAAAAATGTTAAGGCAAAAAGCCTTACCCCTTTGAATCTTAAGATAACAAAACAACCTAGACTAGCTTTGATTAATATGTAGAATAAAATAGCTAAGTTTAGGACTGATACTGAGTGACAAGTATTGGAACTCAGTATCAGTACTCAGTATCAGATAGTGATACTGAGTAGAAGGACTGAGTTACACTTGTTATGTAACGGATTAAGATCAAATCCCTTGATCTTAGTCATTTTCCTTGTTTAGTCGTTCGGTTACTCTTTTGCCCATTATGTAAGATCTCTATATCATTATAAATAGAGATCATCTTGCATAGGAGAACTTACTAATTCACTTTACACTTTCATACCTTTTGTAATTGATCAGTGGTCTTGTTATTCCGCAACAAGCCACACTTAGTAGAATTATACATTTGACTCATATCTTGTTCTTATACCATATTTATCTTAAGTTATAATTATCCAATCAATTAATCATTGAAACCAGGGCGTTGTGACCTAACAAAAAATAAGAATTTTTTTTGTGTGGATGGAGGAAATAATAAGTATGAAGATTAAATAAAAAAATAGTAAGAACATATCTTTAATTAAATTCCAACGTTCTATCATTAATTTCCATACACCACTAAATTGGTGTCTTTGACCACAAAATACGTCGTCCATGTTCATATTAGAAAAAGAGCAAATTACATGGAAGGTAACTGTAGTATACTATTAGTTACAACTTCAGTCCTTAAATTTTATTTATTACACTGGATGTTTCTGGTGTATACACTTTGTAACACCCTGTTGCGCTTAAAATTTTTTAAATGACAAATAAAAAACCCTTTTAACATTTTGTTATAAAGTGAAGATAAAGAATTGTGAAAGTAATAAGTGATAAACCACAGAGACTATCAGTGAAATTTTACTTTATTAATTGATTCTTTTTCTTTGTTATTTCTCCTTTATTCATATTTTTTTCACCATATTCAGACTCAACACTCACCTATGTCTCTTTGAACTAAAACCTCAAGTTTTTTCGTCGCGCCACCGAACTCCCTGAAAAGTCGATTCATCCTCAACCTCTACCTTCGGTTGCCTTTTTAAGTTGTTCCACCACTGAGGATATTCTATCGACATGATTGTGCAAAACACTAAGTCCTCTGGTGATGTGCATTAGTTGTTTTAATCAATTCAGGTCGCTAGAACGTCACCGGCGGTGGAACAACTAGAGAAGGAAACTAGAAGTAGGGTTTGGGAATGGATTGACTTTTCAGGGCTTTGGTGGTGGTGCGACAATTGGTATTGACTGGGATTTGAAATCAAAGACATAGAGGTGAATTGTGATTCTGAATATGGTAGAAAAATATGGATAAAAGAGCGACAATTGTTATTGATTGAGGTTTGAATTTAAAGAGACAGATGTGAGTGGTGAGTCTGAACATCGTATACTGATACTGACTATGCATCGTTTAAAAATGTAACATTGTATACTGATACCCCCCACCGGTGTCACACCCCGCCAAAAAATGAGTTTTACTTCATTTAAATGTTCTGCGGAAGAATGGAGGTGTAACGTTCATGAAAACATAACAAAAATTAAGTAAACAAACAACCACGTAAATTACAAATGAAAATAGTTTTACTTTCTAAAAATGGAAAGTTTCCAAAGTTTCCTAAAATAGATATTGTTTGAAAATGAAATGATTGTTCGTAAACTTAATGTTTTATTCATGGATCACCACAAATCCACTTGCTCATATCCTCCAGTCTCACAGAGCTCCTAAATCACCTGAAAAACATAAATAGAAGGGTCAACAAATAATGTTAAGTGAATCCACATGGTTATTGTTTAGGTTGAAAATATTGTGTTTGCTACGCAAAATGATTGTTAAGAAAATACTTTTATGACTAAAAAAGTATAAGTTCAACACTGTCATGTTATGAGAAATAAGTATGAAAATAAAACGTAATCGTAGAAAATCTACAATTACTAGTTTTAGTAATGTAAAATGTGTTGAATAAGTTGTTATGTATGACATAGCATGACTGTTATCCCCAACATGTAGCTAGTCTATTGAGTTAATATACCAACCCCTAAGTCCATAATCTGTAACTCCAGTTTGTTATCGTTTTTTATGGATATACACTCCCGAAAGATGTTTTGGATAACCAGGTAATAATCAAATAATGCTGGGAGGATGAATGTCAGCCAGTAGTACTATCTGCATATCCATGGTCTAGATCCACTAGTTAATGATTGTTGCTACCTTAGTCCAGTATAATAATTGTTTGTCATGCCAACGCGATAATGAAAATGTAAACTTGTTGTACAATTATAGTAATTGTAGCATAATTTATGTTTTCCACCCGATAGTTTATAAAACAATAAAAAGTAGTAAAAGGGACTGTGGACTCCATGGGCAAAGCTTAGCACTTGGTAACTTAGAGGACTCATTCACAGACTCCTAGCTTCCTAAACTTTTTAACGTTTCTAATTAGACTAAGCTAACACACATGCGATTATATAATAAATTGTAATTCCTCTGATTCAAAATAAGTGCTACACTTTCCTTATTTGGTAAATTTTTGTATATAAAAGTACCATTTTATCCTTACTTAACTTTATTAAACATCATTAATTTGTCCTTCTCAACCATATTGTGGGAACCTTCCTCACTAATTATCCCCTTTCATCTATCATAATCTCTATTACAATGTTTTGCATCAAAAAGCGTGAAAGTAAAAGTGTAGCACTTATTTTGAACTGGAGGAAGTATATGTTATATGTTTGTGTTATGTTTTATGTTTAGTGACATCGAGTGAACTAGGGTTAACGGGCCTTAATGGGCCGAAATAAATTGCTTAATGGGCTTCAAATGAAACGGGTTTGGGTTAGGCTTAATTGGCCTAGATTGCCTTAATGGGCCGGCACTTGGGCCAAGGCCCACCAAGATGTGCTAATTGGGCTCGGCAGGAACACATGGGCCAAATGGGCCACAAGATGGGCCACTTGGGCCTCGAGTTGGGCTTAGGTCCGAATAGGTTGGGCCACGGATTGGGCTTGGGCCCAATGGGTTATGGTTTGGGCTACGGGCCTATTAGGGTTTGGCCCAACGGCTCTTGGTTTGGGTTGATCGGTTTGGCCGAGTACGAGCCTCGACCCGATTCACTTGCGGTCAAACCTATGGTTAAATATAGTCAACCAAAGTAAAATAGTCAACACATGGTCAACTAGGGTTTCACCTAGAGTTCGGCTAAGGTCAGGGTTTGACTTTAGGGTTTCGGTTTTCACACAGATACGGGTCAACGGGGGTCAAACGGTCAACTACGGTTTGACCTACTTCGATAGATTGGGTTGTGCGATTAGGGTTAGTCACAATCAAAGCCAACTTAGGGTTTATCTATGGTTTTGGTCATAATAACGACATTAGATCTAGGGTTTACAAATCACAACAATTCTAAGGTTTAGGAATCAAATAAACAAACAAACAAAACACTAAACGAACAATTAAACGATTATGAGAACAAACCGTGGACATACATGCATGCATGCATGCACGTTGACGTCGGGATCAAGGGTATCACCGAGACCATGCGGCCTTTGGCCATGGTCTGGGGATCGAATGGGTACCGAAACAATGAACAAATCGAAAAGGAATCGAAAATACCTTTCGGCTTACGAACGAACGGGGTCAAGAGGGAATGAGGGATGCTTCTGGATTGCATCGAACTCGAGATCGGTAGAGGCTAGGGTTTCTTGGCCGAAAATTGTAAAGGGAATATAAGGTTTCCAAAGTGTGGAATTTATAGGTGGATCAGGTACAAGAATTTGAGTAGGGTTCAACTTGGTTTGAATTATGATAATGATAGGAATCAATAATAGGATAATAACATAATTGGATGACCCCACCCCATGTGGGTTCGGACGAGATGGGGGTTACGAGAGGGAGAGGGGGCCGGCCACTTAGGTGGTCGGTCACCATAAGGAGATAAATTGTTGTGTTGACTAAAATAGTCAAATACTGATGTATGGTGAAAGTATAAGTGTTTTGTTATGTGGTTGGATGCCAGAAATAAAAATGTTTAAAATAGAAACTTTCTAAATAAGGAAGGTGTAGAAATAAAATGAGATTACATACCGAAAATATCGAGTTGTCACATTCTACCCTAGTTGAAGAAATTTCGTTCCGAAATTTAAGACGATGAACGAACAGGAGAGACAACAATAAATAAATGAGGATATTTCTTTCGCAGTTGATCTTCACGCTCCCACGTGAATTCAGGACCTCTTTTGGAGTTCCATCTAACTTTGACAAATTTGATTGTGCGTCTTCTTAGCTGCAGCACCGATTCTTTCAATGATTTCAAACGGTCCAACATATCGAGGACTTAGCATTACTCTCTTGCCAAAGCGTACAACACCTTTCCAAGGCACTACCTTTAGCAACACATGGTTACCAAAGACGAACTTAGGAGGCTTTCTACGATTATCAGCATAACTCTTTTGTCGATCTCTTGCAGCCTTAATACGATCTCTGATCTTGAAGATCTTGTCAGTTGTTTCTTGTAGGATTTCGGGACCAGTGATTTGGCGATCACCAACTTCGAACCAACAAAGCGGCGAACGACACTTTCTTCCATACACGGCTTCGAATGGTGCGGCTTGAATACTTGTATGATAGTTGTTGTACGAGAACTCGGCTAGAGGGAAATGAGAATCCCAACTTCCACCAAAATCAATAACGCAGGCTCTCAGCATGTCTTCTAGTGTTTGAATCGCCGTTTCACTCTGACCGTCAGTTTGAGGATGATAGGCAGTACTCATATCGTACCGAGAGTTTTTTTGCAATGATTGCCAAAAACGAGACGTAAAACGACTATCTCGATCAGATATGATCGATATTGGCACTCCATGCCGAGATACAACTTCCTTCAGACAGATTCTCGTTAACTTCTCCATTTGACCAGTTTCCTTAATTGGAATGAAGTGAGTTGATTTGGTCAATCTATCAACAATTACCCAAATTGTATCATTACCACTAGACGTTCGAGGCAACTTGGTTATGAAATCCATTAAGATTTGTTCCAATTTCCATTCAGGGATCTCTGCCTGCTGTAGAAGGTCAGACGGCTTCTGATTCTCATCTTTCACTTTTGCACACGTTAAACGTTTGCTGACGTATACTGCGATCTCCTTCTTCATGTTTGGCCACCAATGCAACTCGTTGACATATTTGTACATACCAGGATGAATAGAATAGTTGGATTTATGAGCTTCATTCAAGATGACGTTGTGAAAACTTCCATGATTAGGAACCCATAAACGATCCACGAAATAAATGGTTCCATCCACCTTTGCTTCTAATTGCTTCTTCATACCACGCTAAGCTTCACTCTTGATGTTCTCCATCTTCAAGGCTACAATTTGGAATTCATGAACTAGGGAAGATAGATTAGAACGAACAGAAATTGAAAGGGCTTGAACACGACGAGGTTTAGGTTGCTCTTTCCGACTTAAGGCATCAGGTATGACATTAGCTTTACAAGGATGATACTTGATCTCACAGTCGTAATCATTCATCAACTCTACCCTTTTGCGCTGTCTCATGTTGAGCTCTTTATGATTAAATATATGTTGCAAGCTCTTGTGGTCGGTGAATATAGTGCACTTGGTACCGTAGCAGGTAGTGTCTCCAAATCTTTAATGCGAACACTACGGTACCTAATTGCTTAATGGGCCGAAATGAATTGCCTAATGGGCTTCAAATGAAACGGGTTTGGGTTAGGCTTAATGGGCCTAGATTGCCTTAATGGGCCGGCACTTGGTCTACGGCCCACCAAGATGGGCTAATTGGGTTCGCCAGGAACACATGGGCCAAATGGGCCACTTGGGCCTCGAGTTGGGCTTAGGTCCGAATAGGTTGGGCCACGGATTGGATTTGGGCCCAATGGGTTACGGTTTGGGCTCTTGGTTTGGGTTGATCGGTTTGGGTTGATCGGTATGGCTGAGTACGAGCCTCGACCCGATTCACTTGCGGTCAAACCAATGGTCAAATATAGTCAACCAAGGTCAAATAGTCAACACATGGTCAACTAGGGTTTCACCTAGAGTTCGGTTAGGGTCAGGGTTTCATATTAGGGTTTTTGTTTTCACACAGATACGGGTCAACAGGGGTCAAACGTTCAACTAGGGTTTGACCTAGTTCGTTATAGCTAGGGTTTCGGGTAATGGGTCGGCCGAATGGCCAAGACCCGATCGGTTGGGTTGTGCGATTAGGGTTAGTCACAATCAAAGCCAACATAGGGTTTATCTATGGTTTGTGGTCATAATAACGACATTAGATCTAGGGTTTACAAATCACAACAATTTTAAGGTTTAGGGATCAAATAAACAAACAAACGAAACATTAAACGAACAATTAAATGATTATGAGAACAAATCGTGGACATGCATGCATGCACGTTGATGTCGGGATCAAGGGTATCATCGAGACCATATGGCCTTTGGCCATGGTCTCGGGTTCGAATGGGTACCGAAACAATGAACATATCGAAAAGGAATCGAAAATACATTGCGGCTTACAAATGCACGGGGTCAAGAACGAATGAGGGATGCTTGTGGATTGCTTCGAACTCGAGATCAGTAGAGGCTAGGGTTGCCTGGCCGGAAATTGTACTGGGAATTTAGAGTTTCCAATGTGTGGTATTTATAGGTGGAGAAGGTACAAGATTTTGAGTAGGGTTCAACTTGGTTTGAATTATGATAATGATAGGAATTAATAATAGGATAATAACATAATGGGATGACCACACCGCCATGTGGGTTCGGCCGTGTTGAGGGTCACGAGAGGGAGAGGTGGCCGGCCACTTAGGTGGTCGGTCAACGAGTCAAGGTGTCGAATTTGGAATCTAGTTCAATTCGAGTCACGTTTAATTATTTATGTTGGTTTATTGTGTAAATAATATATAATTAGCATATTTTGAAATGATGTTGCTCAAAAGTGTCACCATAAGGAGATAAATTGTTGTGTTGACTAAAATAATCAAATACTGATGTATGGTGAAAATATAAGTGTTTTGTTGTGTGTTTGGATGCCAGAAAAAAAATGTTTAAAATATAAACTTTCTAAATAAGGAAAGTTTAGAAATGAAATGAGATTACATACCGAAAATATCGAGTTGTCATATTCTCCCCTAGTTGAAGAAATTTCATCCTGAACTTTAAGACGAAGAACGAACAGAAGAGACAACTAGAAATAAATTAGGATATTTCTTTCGCAGTTGATCTTCACGCTCCCACGGGAATTCAGGACCTCTTTTGGAATTCCATCTAACTTTGACGATTTTGATCTTGCTTCTTCTTAGCTGCAGCACCGATTCTTTCAATGATTTCAAACGGTCCAAAATATCGAGGACTTAGCTTTCCTCTCTTGCCAAAGCGTACAACACCTTTCCAAGGCGCTACCTTTAGCAACACATGGTTACCAAAGACGAACTCTAGAGGCTTTCGACGATTATCAGCATAACTCTTTTGTCGATCTCTTGCAGCCTTAATATGATCTCTGATCTTGAAGATCTTGTCAGTTGTTTATTGTAGGATTTCGGGACTAGTGATTTGGAGATAACCAACTTCGAACCAATAAAGCGGCGAACGACACTTTCTTCCATACAGGGCTTTGAATGGTATGGCTTGAATACTTGTATAATAGTTGTTGTTGTACGAGAACTCAGCTAGAGGGAGATGAGAATCCCAACTTCCACCAAAATCAATAACGCGGGCTCTGAGCATGTCTTCTAGAGTTTGAATCGTCCTTTCACTCTGACCGTCAGTTTGAGGATGATAGGCAGTACTCATATCGAGGCGAGTACCGAGAGATTTTTGCAATGATTGCCAAAAACGAGACGTAAAATGACTATCTCGATCAGATATGATCGATAGTGGCACTCCATGCCGAGATACAACTTCCTTAAGACATATTCTCGTTAACTTCTCCATTTGACCAGTTTCCTTAATTGGAATGAGGTGAGTTGATTTGGTCAATCGATCAACAATTACCCAAATTGTATCATTACCACTTGACGTTCGAGGCAACTTGGTTATGAAATCCATTGAGATTTGTTCCCATTTCTATTCAGGGATCTCTGGTTGATGTAGAAGACCAGACGTCTTATGATTCTCAGCAACTCTTTGATCTCCTTCTTCATGTTTGGCCACAAATGCAACTCTTTGACATCTTTGTACATCTTGTCAGCACCAGGATGAATAGAATAGTTGGATTTATGAGCTTCATTCAAGATGACGTTGCGAACACTTCCATGATTAGAAACCCATAAACGATCCACGAAATAAATGGTTTCCATCCACCTTTGCTTCTAATTGCTTCTCCATACCACGCAAAGCTTCACTCTTGATGTTCTCCATCTTCAAGGCTACAATTTGGAATTCATGAACTAGGGAAGATAGATCAGAACGAACAGAAATTGAAAGGGCTCGAACACCATGAGGTTTAGGTTGCTCTTTCCGACTTAAGGCATCAGCTACGACATTAGCTTTACAAGGATGATACTTGATCTCACAGTCGTAATCATTCATCAACTCTACCCATTTGCGCTGTCTCATGTTGAGCTCTTTCTGATTAAATATATGTTGCACCTCTTGTGGTCGGTGAATATAGTGCACTTGGTACCGTAGAGGTAGTGTCTCCAAATCATTAATGCGAACACCTTGGTACCTAATTCGAGATCATGCGTTGTTTAGTTCTTCGCGTGAATCTTCAATTGTCGAGAGGCATCTGCGATCACTTTGTCATCCGGCATCAATACACAGCCTAGCCCGTAGTGCGAAGCATCAAGATAAACCACAAAATTGTCGGTTCCTACGGGAAGAGATAAAATTGGCGCGAAACATAGCTTAGATTTTAGAGTTTGGAAGGCTGATTCTTGCTTTTCGCCCCAGACAAATTTCTCATCTTTTTGTGTCAACACCGTCAAATCCTTGGCTATCTTTGAGAAATTTTCTATGAATCTTCTATAATAGCCAGCAAGACCAAGAAATTTTCTAATTTCTGTTGGGGTTTTTGGAACTTCCCAATTCTTAATAGCCTCGATCTTTGCAGGATCAACGTGGATTCCTTCTTCGTTGATAACATGGCCTAGAAATTGAACTTCAGGCAACCAGAACTCACACTTAGACAACTTGGCATACAACTTCTCTTTTTCCAACAACTCAAGAATAATTCATAAGTGCTCTTCATGCTCTTCTCTTGTTCGCGAATATATTAGAATGATTAATTACGATTACATCGTCATGTTTGGTTTTTATGTTGGAATGCAATGATTGATTAATACCTTTTGTTTGATATGTATAAATAAACGTTAGAAATATTTAAATTATATTAAAAAGACTAAAATATCCTTATAATATAAAATAGTAATCATATTTTAAGGGGCATAATTGGAATGAAAAAATACCCACGAATGGAACGAAAAAAATACATGGAGGACATATGGAATATAAAATATTGATTGTAATGTAATGTAATGGGATATTAAATTTAATTAACCATTGCATTATCAAATATGTAAAAAACAACTACTTTGTATTACACTGAGGCGATTACCACCACCGTCTGAGTTACCAACCAGAAACCATCGGCAACTAGCCACCACCAGCAAATCAAAGTACCAACCCAAACCACCAGGCACCTAATTCTAGTTCATTCGCCCTCACTGCCATCAGTTCATTGCTCCGACCATACTTCAAACTCCAGTTTGTTGCTCCGGCCATCGTTCAAAACCCTAATATCTTCCAAATTAAGACAAAAATGTTTCATATGTGTGCCTGTTACCGATTGCTTTTTGGAAATCAACACCCTCATCAGCGAGCATATCGAGTTGCGGGTGATATAAAGTTGATTTCGATTCAATTTGGTGCTTGATTCGGAATCAAAACCTCATCACCGGTCTGAAAAAGGATGAATTATGTGTTACTATTCTTTTGCCCGTGGCAATGCGCGGGTTAAAAAGATTATAATTGAACGGTTTAAACCGTTAGACTGAATAGTAATTGATATTTCTGTTCATATACTTAGGCTGGTGGGTATGGGCACCACATGTGGTGGTGCCCTTTTCTGCCACATCACCGCCACCTAAGCAACCACACCACCACCACACCACATTATCTCTAGGAAATACCCACCACACCACACCACACCATTTTATTCCATTTAATATTAAATTATAAAATAAAGAAAACCAATGCCAACCAATCAGAAGCCATCATCTACACCTCCACGCCCGTCTTCCACCGTTGCCCGTGCCATCCTCCTCCCACGCCCACCCCCCACGCCGTTGGGGGGGACGGTGTTCCAAACCCACCACCACGCCGTGCCTGCCTTGTCACACCCCCACGCCATTTGGGCGTTGGCCCATTCCGTGCCGCCTTAAGGAGATATGCCATTTTCAATTTATATTTCTATTCTCTGTTCTTGATTATTCTACGATTAAAGTTGTCATATTACAAATCAAATAAACATCAAAACTCAAGTCAAATGACATACAAAACATCACAAAATAAATTTACTCAGATATAACGCAGGGATTTCCACATAACCTTTACAAAGAATTTAAAATAGTTGCAAACCGTATTATTTGTTTTTCCAATCCCAAATGTCAACACTACAATTCATGTAAAACGGAATTAGTCAAAAACATTGTTAAACCACAAATCAGGAGCAAAATCAGGCGGGTAGTAATTGAAAAGTAATTGAAAGCGGAACAAATGAAATTCAAAGGACATGCCTTAGAAGGGGGCAGCGTCGCAGCGATTGCAGAGTCGGAATACGGTGCAGATTTTTCAGTAAAAGGAACCAACTTTTGATAGTGATTTCGAAGTATTGAGATGGTATAAATAGGAGATGTGGTGGCAGTCTCCGAGATTTTGCAAAAATATGAAAATGAGCCTCCTCATATAAGATTTGTATAAAAATTTTGACTTTTTAATTCTTTTTTTCTATTAAATTATTAAGTTGACTTAAATTTTAATGTTATATATATATATATATATATATATATATATATATATATATATATATATATATGTGTGAAATCATGTGAGGACTCTTTTTTCGATGAGGACTCGCGAGGACACCTCATAAAAATTTCAAAAAATTTCGAAAAATATATATATAACCCACAATGATTATTACTACATTTGACAAAAAAAAAAAAAAAAAAAAATTATGATCCACTTTTTTTATCGAATTATAACAATGATCCAGATTTTTTTTTGTGGATCATTATTATGATCCATATTTTTTTTTTTGGATCATTTTTGGATTTTTTTTTTGGATCTTATACATAGCGATTTTAATGTTTAAAAAAAGAATTTTTTGAAAAAAGTTTGTTTTGGATCATTTTTAGAGTTTTTTTTGGAGTCCTCACAGACCTCGCGAGGAAAAGAGTCGTCGCGAGGAAAAGAGTCCTCACCGGATCCGGACCCTATATATATATATATATATATATATATATATATATATATATATATATATATATATATATATATATATATAACATATATATAAAAATTAGGCCCTATAAAATATAAGCCCTGTGCGGCTGCACCTCCTCAAAGACACCCCGCGTGGTGGAGAAGAAGAAAGGCATGGTGGGAACCGTAAAAGGAAGAAGTGGTTTTGAGGAAGAGACACGTCGGTTGAGTTCATCTCCAAGGGATGCCAAGGAGAAAGAAGCAACTATTGCTTAAAATAATGTGTTGCCAAAAATGCCCCTATCCCTTAAATAAATTATAAAGTAGTATAGAAGATATACATATAGATTAAATTATATTTTTTCATACTTGTCTCAAATTGTAATCCGATTAAGTTTGTCTGATCTAAGAGAACATTGGGTTTTTAGGTTTACTTGTTATGTTAAGGTTTTGTTTGAGATTGTGGAGGATGGTTAGTGCCGTAATTTCTTCCTTCTTGCGGATCTTGCTATACCATCGATTCTTCTAAAAGAATTCTAAGACCACTCACAACAATGACTGAAACTGATATATCACTTTTTGCCAAATGAGTCTCACGTCAACAGATATACCAACTGACATTAAATTGACATACACATATCAATAGCACCCCATCTCTTACACTTTATTAGGCCCCACCATCTATTTTACTTTATTTTTAATTAAGGCAATATTATAACTAAAAAATAATACTTTAATTAAAAATCGTTACAATAATTTAAAACATTACAATACTTTATAAACATTACAATAATTAAAAAAAAAATAATTAACGTTGAAGAAAGTTTAGCGGGAGTTGTGAAATATGGTCCACTTCTGCATTGCAAAGTTTATTATGCATCTCTCAATCCCATAATTCTTTGTCCATTCTAGCGTGCTTGTAACTCTATCATTCCACGAGCGTTGTCGCATGTTTCCCGGATTATCCATATACGCCTCCTCAAGTGGACACATATGCGCCCATTTTCCTCGATTATCATGTTGTGTAAAATTATACAACAATACATGATTCGACGAATTTTATTGACACTATTTGGTCTTGCCGAGTTTTTTATGATTTGCCAACGACCTTGCAAAACACCGAATGCTCGTTCAATATCTTTTCCAACAGGGTCGTTACGTTGACGGAAATAAGTAAAATAATTTGGTAAAGAATTTTCAGAGTAAGAAGTTATACCGTCACATATAAAGAGGATAAACGATCGGGTCATAAGAAAACGTCACCTAAAATAATCCGCTGGGAACGTTGGATTTTCGGCAAAGTAGTCTTGATACAAATGTAATTCTCCGACAACTTCTCGATCTCGAGGTACGTACCTTTTCGGACCTCTCGCTATCAGGGCGAAATCTTCCAAATCATCGTCTATATTCGTGTCAATACCATTCACAATAACCACTATTTCCTCAGCGTTAAAAAAATTGGTTACCGCAACAATATCTTCCAAATCAGAATCATAAGATCTTCCAAATATCTTCAGCATCATCAGAACCCTGGTTACCAAATATATCTTCCAAATCAGAATCATAATCAGCATCATAAGCCATTTTATAAGTATATTAGGGTGGAAGAAGAGAGAAATTATGTTGTAAAAATATAGTGTTTATGTTGGGTATATATAGAAGTTAAAGGATTGAAAAAAATAAAATAAATAGCGGTAATATTACCGGTAAAATGGGAAATTAAAAAAAATCATTTAATTAATATGTCAGACCCACCTCCCCAACTGAATAACTGATGCCTCGCTTGTTCTCTTCCTCGGACTACCGAGTGAAACCGAATTGGCCAACCGAAGAGCCGTGCAAACAGTGCGAAGCCTAATACAAGCTTCTAATTTCGAGATTCAAAGAGAAAAGAAGATGGCTTTCAAACTTGCATCACCAAGAACTCACCAAAACACACACTTTGAAGGAAGAACATACTTCCCCCGTATCACAATATGATACACTTTCCATTTACGGGTGTTTCATAATATGTGATACACTTCAAAAGTTTCCTTATTTGGCAAAAAAGTGGGACCCGACCTCCACTAACTATCCACTTTAACAAAATGAAATTACCATTACACCTTACTTTTACTTTTAAAGCTGATTAATATCACTTTATTCAAGAAAAGTGGGACTCATCACCCACTAACTATCCACTTTAATATATTTTAACTCTTATTTTAATATTTTACCTCAAAAATCATGTTAATTCAAATGTATCACTTATTTTGATACCAGAGGAAGTATTACAAAATTGGGAGTACTTATTCAAGTTAGGTACGCATGAAAGAAAAAAGGACACATAATCCATCCTCAAACACACACGTGTACACAAGGGGAGGGTTTTATCTTCATTTAATACTGTATAAATACATGTGATCAATTAAATGACCTAAACCAAGGCAAAGATGTATTATCTGGAACCGTTGTCCAAAAGCGGATTTTATTAAACCATTAACTTATAAATATTCAAATATTTATATTTCCACTTTTAACCATATGGTTAAAATAATACTCCATTTAAACAAATAAAATTATATAAGATATTTATTTTTACCAACAAATACAAAACTACTAGGCTGAATTTGTGGTTATTACAAGAGAGAACAAAGAAAAGAGACGAGTTCGCTAGAAAATTTTCAGAGAAGATGATTAGAAAAGAAAAAAATTAAAACATATAATAAAAGTTCAAAATAAGGGTATATTGTCTTTTTAAGTTAAAAGAGACGAAAAAAATAAATTTTACAATCATAGGAACAAAAATCATGAAAAAAATGATAAGAAATAAAATCGTAGAATTTGAAATGCTCAATGACAATTTTTATAATTTACTAAGAAAACTAAATTAAAGAAAGCAAACACGATCAATTAATAAAAAAACAAAAAGATGATTTTATTATCTTAATGTGAATTCAATGAGTATGTGACACCGATTCACAGCGGGTTTGCAAAAATCTATATCAAATTTATAAACTAACGTATTTATATTTTGATAGTACTACATTAAAAGAATTATTCATGAATAATGGATAAATAATAACATTTCTCATTGGTAAATGTTATCATATATGTAACAATTCTGTACAAGCAAACTAAGCCTTGTTCTTATAGGTTTTAAAACTAATTTCTTTGACAAAGAAGCAGTTTTAGCAAATATTAATAAAGGATGGGGGTAGTTTTCAGAAAAGGAAATTATTAATTAGAGGAAGGATGAGTCAAGGACAACTGTACAAAACATAAAGAAAGACGTAGGAGTAGGAATGCTTGGCATTATTCGACTAATTTAAGGCTTTATAGATCATTGGTCAATTAACTAATGATATGGTCATATCTATCGTTTTTATTTACAATTTCCTTTTCACAGGAAAATATAATTAGAGTTCAAGTAGTCAGGATGTGGTCAGGTTTAGAATCAACCCGGATAGACCCGGATTCGTAATATTCAAGACCTGATTTAATAGGACTAGTAGATCCGAGAACTGAATACGGTTCTGGTTCGGAATCGGTAAATCAGGTACAAACTCGATTGGAACCAAAATCGTAATTGGAGCCGGTTTTGATTATTTGTATCATATTTGTTATTTTGTACATGTAATATTAGAATAGATTATAAATAGGAATTATTCAATAAACAGGAAGTGAACAATACTAATAATATTATACCAAAACAAATTTTAAGAACATAGTTAATCAAATTTTGGTTCCGGGTTTTAGAAACGATTTGTTATATAACCGATGTACCCATATGCGAAAGACCCGATGTCACGAAAAAGTTGGACGTGATACCCAACCGGTTTCCATTTCCAGTTCTATATCTCATCCCCACGTAGACTGTAAGGTCTCACAAGATATCAGGATTCAAAATTCATTGGGTGACACTTTTGAATGCTCACAAAAAAGTCTGGAAACAGCCACGAAAATACCTGCACATACACTCTGTTAGAGTAACAAAAGAATAGCCTTTCTTGTACCTACTGCCCGAATAAAAATAATGACAATGACAAAGTTATTAACAAAGATGCCAAATTAACGAAACACCATACACCACTTGAGTCCATTTTGTGTTCCTATAAATACAGTCTTCTTTCTCACTAACTTAATCATCTCTCCTAATGGAAATATCAGTAATCAATGCAATCATAGAGTTTGTAATTGGGCTGACAAATACACCCTCCCTGTTTTCATCTTCCATATTTACCATATTAGCATTGATAGGTGGTATTTTACTCTACTTTTACCAACCATTTTGGGGTGTCAGGAAAATACCAGGTCCCCCAACCATTCCTTTTGTAGGACACTTGCCTTTGCTTGCTCAACATGGCCCTGAATTGTTCTCTGTTCTTGCCAAAAAATATGGCCCAATCTACAGGTTTGACCTTTTTTTTTCTTTTCTTTCTATGTTATGTAGTTGGATTTCAGTGCTTAATTAAGAATCATTTAATTGGCAAAATGCCATTTTAGAACATGTGAGAGTCAAACACACAAAAAAATCATTGTTGTAAAAGTTTCGGGGTTCCATAATCAAACCAATTGTTTGTAAGAGGAGTAGCCCAAAACCCTTATAAACACATTACAAATTCATTATTTGTCTAATGTGGGATGTTGTTCAACAATTGAGTATAGAAGTCTGAGTCAAATCAACAAAGACTATATTTGACTAAAAGCCAAACATGTGTTTATTCAGGTTTCACATGGGGAGGCAACCACTAGTAGTTGTAGCTGATGCAGAGTTATGTAGAGAAGCTGGAATCAAGAAATTCAAAGACATTTCGAATAGAAGTATCCCTGCTCCTGTTTTAGCTTCACCACTTCACCAAAAAGGTCTCTTTTGGATAAGGTATTTTCACATTTTTTTATGCATTGATGACTTGCACCATACAATCACGTAAAACGTCGATAACGACGTTAAAACCTAGTAACGGGCCTAACTATGAATTCATATGTATATCATCAATCGTTAATGGTAATTGACCTTTGCAATTTCAGGGATTCAAGATGGTCAATTATGAGAAACACCATACTTCCAGTCTATCAACCATCACATCTAGCAAAACTAGTACCAATGATGCAATCTTTTATCGAGCCCATATCTCGAAATCTCCAAACGGATGATCAAGACGTAATCTTTAATGACCTATCGCTTAAACTGGCTACCGATATGATAGGAACAGCTGCTTTCGGGTTTGACTTTGGTTTCACAAAGTCAAACAACCATCAGGAGAATGATAAACAAAGTGACTCATTTATCAAGAAACACATTTACTCACCTACAATGCTGAAAATGGACTCATCGGGCTCGTTTTCACTCTTTATAGGCCTCTTTCTACCCATCCTTCAAGAACCCTTACGCCAAATACTTAAGAGAATTCCGTACACCGTGGACTGGAGAATTGACCGAGCAAACAACAACTGGAGTAGTCTACTTGATGAGATTGTGGCGAAGAGAATGAAAGAGAAAGAAAGAGGAACAAAAGATTTCTTGTCATTAATACTGAATGCAAGAGAATCTGACATTGTTTCAAAGAAGCTTTTCACGCCCGATTACATTACTAGCCTTACATACGAACACCTTGTGGCTGGAACAGCCACAACCTCATTTACCCTATCCTCCATTGTTTATCTAGTTTCCGGGCATCCGGAAGTTGAGAAGAAAATGCTTAAAGAGATAGATGAATTTGGTCCACACGATCAAGTTCCATCTGCCGATGATCTTCAATCAAGATTCCCGTTCCTTGATCAAGTGGTCAAAGAATCCATGAGGTTTTACCCGGTCTCTCCAATAGTAGCAAGGGAAACATCAACACAAGTAGAGATTGGAGGTTTTGTTCTCCCAAAGGTACTACTTTATCCATTTGTATATGTTTTTAGAGGTTTCTATAACTTACAAGTAACTTATTTTATTCATTTGATCCAGGGAACATGGGTTTGGTTGGCACTTGGAGTTCTAGCAAAGGATCCCAAGAATTTCCCCGAGCCGGAAAAGTTCAAGCCCGAGAGATTCGACCCACATTGTGATGAAGCAAAACGAAGGCATCAGTACGCCCACATACCCTTCGGAATTGGGCCTCGAGCCTGCGTTGGTCAAAATTTCGCCTTGCAAGAGATTAAGCTCACCTTGATTCATTTATACCAACGGTACATCTTTCGGCACTCCCCCGATATGGAAAACCCTTTGGAATTCGATTTTGGACTACTTCTTAATTTCAAATATGGTGTTAAGGTTAGAGCCATTAAACGAACGTAAAAATGTAATGCTCGGATTGTCTCTTGATTGTGAATTGTAATCTCCTTTGAACTTTCCAATAAGAAGTTGTTATAATAAAATTGCTCCAAATGATTTACATGAAATATGTAGTTGTCCACTTCTTGTATATTTAACTCAAACCAACTTTTATAAGTTTTAATACTATGATCAGCAGCAACTCCGGATAGTATGTAAGTCATCAATTACAGATTGGGGTTGGTTTTGGTAATAATGTTAATTAAAATATAAGGTTAATTTAGAGAGTGAAATATAGCTAGTGTTGGTCGACCTTGGTATAAAAATATTATATTATTGAGTAGACTCCATCAAGTTTGAGAAATGAGTACTTTATTTGGGACAAAAATTGAAAGGGAAATGAGAACTTTATTATGAGACCAATGAAGTATAATTCTAAGTAAAGTATATAGATTGTCTTGTTTATTCAAAATCGCAAGTATAGTCCTTTACTTCAAAAAAATATACTAATAGTCAATATTTTTTATATATTTTACACCAATAGTTCTTTACATCAACTAATGTTAAAATTTTCTTTGAAATCTGCTCATATGCATTTCATATGAGGGTAAAATCATCAAATAGTCTCTCTCTCTCTCTCTCTCTCTCTCTCTCTCTCTCTCTCTCTCTCTCCCTCTCTCTCTCCTTCTTCCTCCTGCACACTTAAAACACACATGCACCAAATGTACGCACGCACATATGGACCTGCACAATCTCATAGATTCTTCTCATCAGCAACTCTCTTCTTCTTCTCTAGGCATTGCACCGTCATACATCACCACCACCGCCACACTACCCAATGAATTCTTTAGTATATCAGTTGCCCCCCTCATATGCCTCGTATATGTTAACGTTAGTTAGTGTAAATCACAATCTGGTCGACTAGCTGGTGAGATACAGTGAAGAACCATCATACCTCGGTATGTGGCTTGACAAATAGTTTTTCCCTTATCATCTATATTGATTTTATTCTGAGTACTCATCGGGGTTTTCATGGATGACATATATTCAAATCTATATTTCTTTATTAAGTCAAAACATACTTACTTCCGTTAATGAAAGTGCCATCATGCTTTTGATTTACTTATGGTGAGATATATGCCATATCTTCAATACTGCCGGAAGGTCGCGACAAGGCTGAACACCGAAGGATCACGACAAAATACTTCGTAGATTCGAGTCCCAATGCTTCAAGCTACGCGAAGAGCGGGTTTTAGGGAAGAGGGCTTCGACCCACGGGGCGCATTTAATGCAAGCAAAGCCCAAGGGCGGCTCCGGCAGGGATTCGTAGTACTATCTAACGGATATAAGGCTTCGCTACAGATGAATATCAAGGGGATCTTCAGCTGAACGGTCCGAATAGGGAACTCCCCCGTTCCCACCTTTTCTTGATTCAGTTATAAATATGATGGATGTACACCCAATTAATCCATCTCAACTCAAATTTATTACACACTCAACTGCTCTCGATTTACCTTAAGTATTCGATACAATCCAACAAATTCTTTCTAACTTAGGCATTGGAGTGTCCTCCCGGAAAAACTATCCGGAGGGCATCTGACCTAGAGTTGTTATTTGTTTCAGGATATTACTCGCAGGAAGACCCTTTAACCTGCGTTCGGAGATTCGGGAATCAACATTTGTGTAACACCTCAATTTTTAAAACATCATTTAAATCATATTTTTAAATAAAAATATTACAAAGCCCAATGTCTCAAAATACGGTTTAACAAAAACCATTAAAAGTTTATCAGAGTATTAAAACCGGTGTTACAAAACAATATCATAACCATAGGATAAACGAGATCTACCTACGAGCTCCCGAGCTGATCAACACTAGGCCACGTCTAACGGGACCTTCTAATCCATCGATCCTGAACCTGAGTACATAGCCACAAAAACAAAGTAGTACGTGAGACAAAATAGTCTCGTGAGATACATGCGTTTTTCGACCCATTCTCAAAAGATTTATAGACAATAATTGAAATATTATAAACACTTATCTTTATCAACTTTATTAGCTCATTTTCTAATCATTTATTCGTATTAGCTAATAAGCTTACCATAAGCTCATTCATCACATCAACACAAATATGTAAGCTATCTCCAAGCTTACTCTTTCTTTATCACATATGCAACGGACCTCTCTGATGCCAACTCTCCCGATATGGGACGTCATAGGTAAACTATCAAGGTAATTGGGATCCCCCATCTTACCGAGATTCATAAGCTCTCCCCGTTTCCGGGTTGTCATGCTCACCCAACACTGGGTGTCGTAAACTGTGACATTCTACTCTTTGCGCAGGGAGGTACCACCCCAAGCAGACGTCTCATGCTCTCTCATTTCTGGGCGGTCTTATTCCGGATATCTTATTCATCACATATGAGCCTCCGCTCCATTCATCGCAATCATCTTTTATTAGATTACACATATTCTAATTATCTCATCATTCTCATTACTTAATCATTTTCAATATTAACTTTACCAAGTCCTTTAATGAATAAACATATTTATTACTTATCAAAAATCACTTTACTTTAACTTTACTTTGACTAAAATGCTTATCTCTTACTAGTCACTTTATACATATCCTCTTACCAATTCAATCACTACTCTTATTAGTATAATTTTACTAATAAATATTTATTACTCAAAAATCATCATCATTAGTTTTATTAATACATTTACTAAATAAAACTCTATATCCTATACTTTCAAACATTAGCTTTACTAATACTTCTTATTAATAAAAACTCATTAACAATTTATATAATCATACTTACTCATCAAAATAGTCAAGTATATAGACTATAACATAATAGCATATTAAACACATTTTCCTTATCTTTCAAATCTCTAACTTTACAAGGATATTTCTAAGGACTCCATAAACATCATTTTATTTCAAAATTCCTTTGCTATGTACCCAGTTAAAAGTCACATGTACTCACCTTAGTCAAGCTTGATACTCTTGTGCTTCTTGAACCAAATCTTCACTTCCCAAGACTTGTAAACTCCAAGTCTTTCAACAAATGTCCTAATCATGAAACCACACAAGGTTTAACATCAAACATCACCATTGACTACATATTATACCACTAGTTAACAACTAGCATCATTTTCCCCAATTTCTGCCAAACCCTAATTTCATAAATCTCAATATCATCATAAATCCATGTTATGAACATGTTTTCCTTGTCAAAATGTTGTAGATCTAAGTTATATAACTTCAATTTCATCACCCATGACAAACCCTCCAACTAGGGTTTGCATACATCACCCAAAAACACCATCTATAACAAATAGGAGTAGAGATTTACCTTTTATCTTCAACAAGGAAGCAAAATCACCAGATTTGGAGTGCAAAATCAGCTCCAAACACCCTTTTCCACTCAAAATATGTATAAGCACTTAGTGAGAGAGAGTTGGGATGAAGAATGAACACAAAATGCCCAAAATCCCGATTTTAACATGTTTCAGACATGTTTCGCGTCGCTAAAGCAGAAATAGTGTCGCTATTCTAGTCCCCGCGCTATTTCGCGACGCGAATTCGCGTCGCTAACTTGGTCGCGATCTCAAATTCGCGTACATGTTGGTCGCTATTTCGGGTCGCTGTCCGAATTCCGTAGCTGATCGCGTCGCTAACCCAGATAGCGACGCTATCTGACTTTTGTCACCCTTTTCGACACTGTTTCGTCCATAACTTTCTCATACAATGTCCAAATGACACGAAACCAATTCTCACGGTTTTTAAATGATTTATCGTTATTTATCATATTTTTTATATAATTATTTTATACAAAAATTTCGGGTCGTTACAACTATCCACCCCTTAAAAGGATTCCGTCCTCGGAATCAACTCAAGGATTTCCAATCCCCATTCCGCTTCCATTCTCTCGTATTTATTATAATCCACTTTTCCAATTATGATTCAATAACAATTATACCTTTAAAAGCCCACTTGACCCCGATATGCTCAAACGGGTCAAAATCAATTTTTAAAACCTTGACACCCAAACGGGTCAAAGTCGCATCCTTCGGCTATAACTCCTTCCTTTAATCAATTAACCATTCTCATATACAAATAAACGGTACATTATGATCTTACCATTGTCTAACCATTCTGGCAAAAGTAAAAACCCGATTTTGACCAAGGCCAACAATCCATTAGTTGACCATCCTTGACTTATGAATAAAGTCAAACTTACTTTGCAAAATTCTCATATTTTTTACTAGTGTGACATCACTTCTCAAGCTTTTCATTCCCGATTCCAATATCTATATTTTCTTTCTCAATTACTCCTCTTATCCTCGATTTCAACTCCCACAATCTATTAGCAATTTCCATTTAAAGCAATATCAATCTCTATTACTCTTTGACTTTCATCCAATTACTTATACCATTTATAATTTCCTTCAAACGTCCTTATACCATACTTGTAATTCCCGATTACCGGCTTTAGAGTCTCAGTCACATCCGATTGTGGTCTAGCCACTCATCATACGATTTTCCCCACTCGTCAATTACTATTAACTTTGCTTCTTAAAAGCATCCAATATAATCTATAAGGTGTAGGCATCACCCACACAAACCTATTCTTTAAACTCAACTCAGTTTCTCACTTACCATATAATTATAGCAAAACTTAACCATGCGGTTCTATATACACCGGATATAAACATCATAATCCTGATACAACAAACTTTCACTATCTCATCGAGATGATCGGAAAGCCTCCAATCCATCACGATCCAAACTGTCACAATGATCGGAAAGCCTCCAATCCAAAGTGACTCATCCAATCTCGTTAACCGGAAAGCCTCCTATCTAACAAGACCCATACAATACCATTCTAACTTGCATACAATTCATATATGCATCATTCACTTAGTATAATGATATCATTTTTCTTTCATAACTAATCACATTCTTTATTCAAATTTACACTTTTCCACATCTTACATATTATTACCTACTTAAAATCACATGCCGTACAAAGGCCACTATTCCCACTCATACACAATACCACACGATATACACATATTCACTTCTAGTGCTCTCCACTAATCAAATTACTTATCAACCGACTTTTATAAAAATCCTTTCTCCACATTAATATTTTCCAACTTTTCCTTTACCACCGGGGTAGCCACTAACACCTTTTTAATTATCCATACTTTACCGATTCACCCGGTCATTATGAGTCAACCCAATGACTCCGATCGATACACATACCTAAACTATCACACCTTTCTATAAACTTTTACCATTAATAAATTGTTCACCCCTGACATCGCATACGTCACCCTGACATAAAACATTTGCACTACTTATCCGAATTCTCACCGAACACTAGAGTTCCTTTTTCAAAATCATTATTTCTATAGCTTTCTACTCATACTGAAACTTAGTACTTGACTGTACTACTACCCTTTCTTTGAACACATTTACTATTCTCATGATTTACCTTCCGATAATCTATAACGACATAATCCTTTCTACCCTTACCTCCCGCGACATACCGGTCGTCAACCCATTCAAATATACACATATAATAAACCGGGGAGATATTCTCCCACACCTATTTTTCACACTTTTACTATCCATTTATAATTTATTCTCATACACAATTCATATAAACACCAATTTCTAATTATAAACCATTAATCTTTATAAATGAATTACCTGAAGCGGCTCCATGAGTTCCCTTTACCCGATTCCTGTTGGCGGTTGATGCTGATGTGTCGGTTGTCTTCCTCGGGCACGCACTACTATAGTGTCCCACCTCGTGACAAATGTAGCATTCTAATTCGTCGAGGTTCCTTACTTTACAATCTTTTGCTCGGTGCCCTACACAACCACACTTGAAGCATATAGCCGTATTTGCTTTGCATTCTCCACAATGATTCTTTCCACAACTTTGACAACATCCAATACCACTATGCTTTGACGAACTCGATCCCAATCCTTCTTTCTTTATTGATCCCAAGCTATTATCGAGCTTCTTCTTTTCCTTTCCTGATGCCGACTCTTGAGCCCTTCGACGAAACACCCTTTCAACACCTCGAGCGGTACAGATGGCCTCATCTAACGTGGCCGCTCGTTTAACTTCCAATTCAAACTCTGATGGTAACCCATTAGCATACCGAACCACTTTCGAACGTTCAGTCGGATAAGCCTTGATTACAAACGGAAGCAATCCCGTAAACTTTTTGGTGTATTCCTCCACCGACATATTACCCTTCTTGATGAACACGAACTCCTCTTGCAATTCCTCTAAATCTCTCTCGGGACAAAACTTTCCCTTTAATCTACTCGTGAACTCCTTCCACGACATCTTGTACAACACCTTCCTACCCAAAGTCTCATACATGGTATCCCACCATGTCAACGCCTCATCCTTTAACTGTCGGGATGCATAAGCAACCATATCTTTCTTCGAACACTTGCTACTCTCTAGTACTTGTTCAGTTTCCCGAATCCAACGGATCGTCACTTTCGGTTCCGAACTTCCATAATACACTCCGGGGTTGCACGACATGAATGTCTTGTAGATACATCCTTTTCTCTCTTCCGACTCGGAATCATCAGTCTCTTCGGTCAACGACTTCTCTGTACGGGTCTTGCTACCCGAAGACTTACTTCCACCGCGGGATTTAGAATCATCTCGCCTTTCCTCATTCAATCGATTATCAATAATCCGGTTCATATCCGCATTCACCTCATCCCTCATCTGATTAAACAGATTCCTGATCGATTCCATAATTACCGGAGTTTGGTTCGCATCAAAACCGAAACCCTCTCCATTATTACCGGGATGAGTCGGGATTGGATTTGAATCCGCCTCATGATCTCGTGGAACTTCTCCACTTCTTGGGTTCACCATTTGCTATATCAATACATTAAACCATTAGAACTCAAACGACTGACTCAAAAGTCAATCATAACCCAATTAGCCCAAAACATTAACTTTCCTCTTAGGGATCGACCCTAATATACTCATACTTTTACGGCCTCAAAAGATCAAACATGGACATCCTATGGAAACATACGGTCCTACTAGCATAGCTTAAGACTAGGGAGGTCAAACCTACGTAATTCACTTAAACTATAGCTCTGATACCAAGGTCTAACACCTCAATTTTTAAAACATCATTTAAATCATATTTTTAAATAAAAATATTACAAAGCCCAATGTCTCAAAATACGGTTTAACAAAAACCATTAAAAGTTTATCAGAGTATTAAAACCGGTGTTACAAAACAATATCATAACCATAGGATAAACGGGATCTACCTACGAGCTCCCGAGCTGATCAACACTAGGCCACTTCTAACGGGACCTTCTAATCCATCGATCCTGAACCTGAGTACATAGCCACAAAAACAAAGTAGTACGTGAGACAAAATAGTCTCGTGAGATACATGAGTTTTTCGACCCATTCTCAAAAGATTTATAAACAATAACAGAAATATTATAAACACTTATCTTTATCAACTTTATTAGCTCATTTTCTAATCATTTATTCGTATTAGCTAATAAGCTCCATTCATCGCAATCATCTTTTATTAGATTACACATATTCTAATTATCTCATCATTCTCATTACTTAATCATTTTCAATATTGACTTTACCAAGTCCTTTAATAAATAAACATATTTATTACTTATCAAAAATCACTTTACTTTAACTTTACTTTGACTAAAATGCTTATCTCTTACTAGTCACTTTATACATATCCTCTTACCAATTCAATCACTACTCTTATTAGTATAATTTTACTAATAAATATTTATTACTCAAAAATCATCATCATTAGTTTTATTAATACATTTACTAAATAAAACTCTATATCCTATACTTTCAAACATTAGCTTTACTAATACTTCTTATTAATAAAAACTCATTAACAATTTATATAATCATACTTACTCATCAAAATAGTCAAGTATATAGACTATAACTTAATAGCATATTAAACACATTTTCCTTATCTTTCAAATCTCTAACTTTACAAGGATATTTCTAAGGACTCCATAAACATCATTTTATTTCAAAATTCCTTTGCTATGTACCCAGTTAAAAGTCACATGTACTCACCTTAGTCAAGCTTGATACTCTTGTGCTTCTTGAACCAAATCTTCACTTCCCAAGACTTGTAAACTCCAAGTCTTTCAACCAATGTCCTAATCATGAAACCACACAAGGTTTAACATCAAACATCACCATTGACTACATATTATACCACTAGTTAACAACTAGCATCATTTTCCCCAATTTCTACCAAACCCTAATTTCATAAATCTCAATATCATCATAAATCCATGTTATGAACATGTTTTCCTTGTCAAAATGTTGTAGATCTAAGTTATATAACTTCAATTTCATCACCCATGACAAACCCTCCAACTAGGGTTTGCATACATCACCCAAAAACACCATCTATAACAAATAGGAGTAGAGATTTACCTTTTATCTTCAACAAGGAAGCAAAATCACCAGATTTGGAGTGCAAAATCAGCTCCAAACACCCTTTTCCACTCAAAATATGTATAAGCACTTAGTGAGAGAGAGTTGGGATGAAGAATGAACACAAAATGCCCAAAATCCCGATTTTAACATGTTTCAGACATGTTTCGCGTCGCTAAAGCAGAAATAGCGTCGCTATTCTAGTCCCCGCGCTATTTCGCGACGCGAATTCGCGTCGCTAACTTGGTCGCGATCTCAAATTCGCGTACATGTTGGTCGCTATTTCGGGTCGCTGTCCGAATTCCGTAGCTGATCGCGTCGCTAACCCAGATAGCGACGCTATCTGACTTTTGTCACCCTTTTCGACACTGTTTCGTCCATAACTTTCTCATACAATGTCCAAATGACACGAAACCAATTCTCACGGTTTTTAAATGATTTATCGTTATTTATCATATTTTTTATATAATTATTTAATACAAAAATTTTGGGTCGTTACAATTTGGATTCGGGAATGAACATTTGGCACCATCTGCGGGACCGTAACAAATGGTCCACGAACAGACATGTGGGGACAGAAATCCCCTCCCTGTAATACCGAAGAAATCTTTAGTAGCAACGGAGGACTCATTGGTGCTTGCTTCCACATCCACCCTCGTGAACCCATCCGCAAAGTTGACCCCTCCTGGCGGGATGGAGGTCGAACCAACAAGGGAGGAGATGGAGGAATTTGACCTATTCTGCAAATTCCGGAAGATGAGACAGAAGGAGAAAACTCGACAGAGAGTTATGGAAGAGACAGTGGGAAGAGGAAAAGCATTGTCCTTTTCCAGCGAGGAGGAGGAGTACGTGGAAGAGGTGTACCGAGATGAAACTCCGCCTAGGTTAGTTCATTTGGAACACATCGGGAGGAATGTGTGGAAAGGAAAAAAACACCAGGCGCGAAGGGAGGATCCCTTCTGAGCGTAACAAGTCTTCTATCGGACGGAACTTTCGTTCTCCATTTACGTACGGTATCAATGAAATGCCCATAACGGTAGGGTTAAAGGGACCTCGGGTCAAATCGTATGATGGAACGGGAAATCCGGATGATCACGTGGCTAGTTTCCGTTGGGCTATTAAAATGATACCGATGGACCCCAAGTTGTGGTGTCTTTATTTCGCCAGAACCTTAGAAGGGTCGGCACGGTACTGGCTGTCTAACCTCCCTCATGGAAGCATACGTAGCTTCGAAGAATTGGTCGCACAGTTCAGTCATAGCTTCATTCAGCAGAAGAAGTATCAACAACATTCCGAGTCCATTATGGCATGCATGCAATGTGACATGGAATCTAATAAATCTCATTTGAAAAGGTTCAATGAGCAGAGTTGGAAGGTGCCGGTGAGAGAAGACTCCTTAATTATCGTAGCTTTCACGGATGGCTTGAGGGAAGGAGAACTCTTCAGGGAATTGTCCAAAAGAGACTTCGATAAAGCCGACGATATGATAAGCACATTAAATAAACTCCTAAAACAAGAAGAGGAAAGTGCCAAGAAGTTGCGTTTTGAAGCTCAGGAGAAGAAAACTAGGGGTGGCTCAAGTTCATACCGACCGAGCGAACCAGGTAGGCCTTCTTACCGTTTGGCCCATGTGAACAAGGAGTTCGGCAATAAGAGATAAGCTCATCTGGTCGGGGGAAGATTCCAAAGAGATCGCCATGAACCTTACCGACAAGAAGCTTTTGTAGCAAACGACCCCAAAACTGATAGGGATGGGAGGGTGTTGAGAAAGCGTTACCCTCGAGATCCCAATGCTTACGGTGAATTTCACAAAATCATGGGGGACGCAATAGCGACCTGCGAAAGCTTCAAGAGAGAAAAGGAAACTCAAAAGAGGGGCAAAAATGAAGTTGCAATCGTTAAGCCGCGGCCAAAGGTGGGGGCCGCCGTTTACGACACCGAGATATTTTCCTTGGAAGAGGAAGATAGGCACGCTCTTTTCCAAAGTAAGAGAAGGGACGTGACAGTAGAATTCGGAAGAAGCGAGCCTGTGCCGGAAGGTTACGTAAGCACCGAGCCACTAGTAATATTCGGGGTCATAGCAAAGGCGATGGTCCTCCGTATTTACTTAGATACATGAAGTTCAGGAAACATAATGTATTACCATTGCTTTGAGAAGTTTCCTCTGGAAGTAAAAGCTCTTCTTCAACCTGCACGAACGTCCGTAATCGGTTTTTCTTGGCAGTCTGTTTTGCGCCATGAGAAAATTCATTTACCCCTCATGCTGGAAAATTGGAATACGCACTACAGTAGAACCATTCTGGCTGAATTCATTGTAATCGAAGCACCGTCAAGGTACAACGCAATACTAGGTCGGACGGGTATGTGGCAGTTTGTTAAGGAAAAAAGCCTTACCCTTTAGGATCTTAAGATAACAAGACAACCTAGACTAGCTTAGAATAGTTTGTATAATAAATTAGCTAAGTATCGGTGTAATACTGAGTGGGCAGTATTGGCCACTCAGTATTGAAATCCAATACTGAGTAGAAGGACTGAGTTAAACATTTCCATGTTTAACAGACCATATCAAATCCCTTTGATCTCGGTCACTTTCCTTTTATCAGTTCTTCTACTACTCCTTGCCACTTTTGTAAGATCTCTATAACACTATAAATAGAGATCACTTGGCATAGGAGTACTCACCAATTCACATATTCACTTTCATACTTTGTAATTGATCAATGGTCTTGTTATTCCGCAACAAGCCACACTTAGTGGATTTATACATTGACTATATTCTTGTGTTCATCACTTTAATATTTCATTAAGTATAATTAATCTATCGATTAACATCCAAACCAGGGTTGTTGTGACCTAACACAGTTGCAAGATATTCCGTCCACGGTTAATGGCTTACTCAAATTCCCTCCAGAGTATGGGATACTTACTGTTCAGAGAATGTCGATGCCCAGGCCAGAGTGCAACATCATTACCCATCAAGACAGCTGGTCCGAACAAGAGGAAGTGCGGATCGTTATAAACGCCGAGCATTATGGAAGCCACCATCCGAATCGGGACAAACTTTCCTACGGATTAAAAAAGGAGTTAAAAGCGTTGCCGAGGAAGAATAAGCAGGTATTCGCATGGGAACCTAAGGACATGACGGGATATCTACGGAAGTAGCCGAACACAAACTGAATGTCAACACTGCAGTCCGTCTGGTAAAACAATCAAAGCGAGGCATGGCTGCCGAACGGAGCAAGACGGTCATCAGAGAGGTAGACGACCTAGTGGTATCAAAGCATGCTAAATTAATCCTTATTTAGTCGATCTATTACCCTGGCAGCCATTCCATATACCTACCCTTCCCAACCTACAAAATCCCAAATGTCCCTAATCATTGCCCCAGTTATGTGAGGAAAGGGTGTGCCAATTTTTTATGGCAAAGACTTTCATCAATGGAAGTTGAAAGCCTAATGGTATCTTGAATCTATCCATTGTGAAATGCTCAAAGTACTGACTGATGGTCCCATCATTCCACAAACCGTGAAACCCATTGCAGCTACTGATAGTGCCCCTACATGAACAAGAACCATTTTAAAACTGAAGCATACATGGACTGATAGTGATCGTCAACTCTTCAGTCTTTGACTCTAGAGCTAAAGATGTGATTGGTAATACAATTACCAAGGAGATACTGACTACAATTATGCAGTTACCAACTGCTAAAGCTATGTGAGATAGCTTAACTATTAACTATGAAGGCACACCAAAGGTGAATTTGCAAAGAAAAGGCAACATGAGAATAAAGTATGAAAATTTATTTTCAAATCAAATAAAGATATCACCTATCTCTACACCAGGTTCAATACAGTTGTTCATGATTTGATCAGTGTTGGTATTGTGAAGGAAGAGGGAGAACTCTGTCAAAAATTTCTGGACAGTCTTCCTCAATAATTCCTTGATATGACAAATTCTGTCAATGCTGCAAACAACATTGAGACATACACACTTCAAACATTGTACGGCTTGATGTTGAATCATGAAGAGAACAATGCTGCTCGACTGCTCCACTTACATGGCTCTAATTGTTAAACCAGTGCAACATGCCTATATTGTCACTGAGCCAGATGAGCCGGAGGTTGAGAATGATGATGATGCTGCTAGACTTGGTGTTAGCTCTTCTAATATTGGCCACAGATCCGGTCTATGCTACAGGTGTGGAAAGCCTGGATACATTGCTGCCAACTGTCATACTAATTCTTCTGAAACTGATCAGAATGATAAGATTGCATACTATGTGAAATGGTATAGGGATAAGTATGTCAAGTTGAAGAACTAGAGCAAGGGCAAGGGTACAACAGGGAATGGAGCACCTTATCAGGAACTCTACTCAGAGGCTTGGATGGATGAAGAACTGAGTGATGATGAGGAAGAAGTTGAAAACAAAGCCTTCATGGCTTTTAATGAAGATGAATTGAAGAGTACCTTTGAGAGAGATATCCAAGAGGCTGAGAGGATGAGTGTCCATAGTGATTGGGATTCCACTCAGTTGTACAAGGTGAGTGCCTTTCAAACTTATTCTTTAAATGAAAAAGAAAAGGTTTTTGACTAAATGATTGTTGATCTTAAAATTTTAGTACCGAAAGAAAAAGCTTTAAAATTAACAATTTTAGAACTTGAAAGGGTAAATAATGAAAACCTTGATAAATTAGTAAAATTAAAAGATTTAGAATTAGATTTTTTAAATTTACAAGAAATGAACCAAAGATTAGCTGATCAAGCACACTTACATAAACTTGAAAAAGAGAAATTTGAAAAATAGTGTAAATCTTGGCGAAATGCTTTAATAAAACTTAATAAATGTCTAAATCAACAATTTCCAGAAAATATAAGGGCTGCACTTGGTGGTGATCCTCAGTTAAAAAGTAGAAATAATTTTGCTGATTTATTTAAGAGTTTTCAGACATGAATCGAATTCAATTTGTTAAATCTAAAACGTTTTGTGAAGTTGGGTGTCAAACTGAGTCAGATGATGAGAATAAAATTATTTTTGATCAACCTATTGATCCCTCAATCTGCTCAAAGTATTATAATGAACTACAAGAGCTCTGTATTGAATTTCCTGCAAAAGAAAATTTTGATACTGAACCCGATGTAGTGCAATATGACACATCCACTCTCCCACCATTTAACTTTTGAAAAATTTCCTACAAATGGAACAACTTCTGAACCAATAATAATATCTGATACTGAAGTTGTAGGAATATCTCATTCATGTACCGAACAACCCAAAGAACCTGTTAAAGTAGTTGTTTTAAAACATGATAATAAAAAACCAACTTCAACAGGATCTTCAAGTGGTAAAGATAAATAGTCTAAACAAAATAAGACTTCTTTACCAAATAAAAAGAAAAAGCCAGATTCATCTCCTAAAAAGACTGTTACAAAAAATGTAAAACCCCCATTAAAAATGATAAAAACAGTATTTTAAAATCTATCGATGATCAGATTAAGTTTTTAAGTCAGATGTGTGATGATGACAAGGAAGCTTGTTTCAGAAAGGCTGCAGGAATCATCTATAATGAGAAGGGACAAGCTGTTCTCTTTGCTCGAAGAGATAAAGATGTTTATGTTTTCAATCTTTCTGAACTTGATGCTGCCATAAGAGTATGCCTGTTGTCTAAAGCCAATCCAGAACTGAACTGGATGTGGCACAAGAAACTCTCTCACATCAACTTCAAATACATAAATGAACTCAGTACTAAGAAGTTGGTGAGAGGATTGCCCACAATTACTTATTCAAAAGATAAGTTGTGTACAACATGTGAACTGGGCAAGCAGAAGAAGAGTTCATTTAAGTCCAAAGTCAACCATTCAATCAATGAACCTCTTACTATGATACATATGGATCTTTTTGGCCCCATCAGTACACCATCTATGGCCAAAAAGATCTATACACTGGTCTTAGTTGGTGAATACTCAAGATACACTTAGGCATATTCCTAAAGGCTAAATCAGATGCTACCACAGAAATCATTGCCTTCATAAAAAGAGAAGAACTTCAGAAGGGCAACAAGGTTAAATAACTTAGAAGTGACCATGGTACTGAATTCAAGAACTCAATACTGGCAGGTTTCTGTGAAGAAAAAGGAATTGTACAAAATTTCTCTGGAGCCTACACACCACAATAAAATGGTGTTGTAGAAAGGAAGAACAGAACACTAATTGAAGCTGCAAGAACTTTATTATGCCATGTTGGACTGGCACTGAGCTTCTTGGTAGAAGCTGTAAACTGTGTAAACTTTACACAGAATAAAGCCACTGGTCTAGAGACATCACAAGACTCCTTATGAATTATATCATGGCAGAATTCCTAATGTGGAATATTTCCACATCTTTGGGAGTAAATGCTTTGTACTCAGTACCAAGCAAAACCTCAACAAATTTGCTCCCAAAGCAAATGAAGGTGTATTTATGGGCTATTCACCACACTCCAAGGCCTTCAGAGTTTATGTTACTTCAACAAAGGTGGTTGAAGAATCCATCCATGTTACTTTTGATGAAAATCCGGATGAGCATTTTCAGCAAAGGAGGACATAAGTGGAATAGAAACCTTATGTAATCCAGATAACTCCATTGTTGAACAGCCCAAGGGTCACCCATATCAGGTTTCACATGATATGAGTGATAATCATCATGATTTAACTCAGTATGGTAACTGTAGCAAATACCGAGGTTCCCAACATTGTGAACCCCAACACCGAGTTCTCAAATCTCGATCTAAATAAATCCACATATGAAGAGGGTGAAACATTTAATCAATTTCAAGAATCCACCATAAATCTGCAAGATGAAGACAACCAGCATCCAATACTGTATAATACTGAACATAAATCAAATCAGTATCATAAAAATAACTCTCATGTCCAACAAGAGGTTGTTGACCTTGCTTCAAATGCTGCCTTAGGAAACAATCTAAGGGAGCACAGAGACCATCCTCATTCAAATATTATTGGTTCACTTGAACAAGGTGTTCAAACAAGAAGAAGATTAGCCTTTGAAGCCCAAGCTACTGCTAACTTCTATTTCTTTTCAAGTTTTTTATCTACCATGGAACCAAAGAAAGCTGTT
The DNA here is from genome assembly GCA_963853835.1 of Calendula officinalis. Taxonomy (NCBI): domain Eukaryota; kingdom Viridiplantae; phylum Streptophyta; class Magnoliopsida; order Asterales; family Asteraceae; genus Calendula; species Calendula officinalis. The sequence continues at coordinate 51,538,571 of OY970825.1, forward strand.
GAACCTTTATTAGATGAAGACTGGGTAGAAGCTATGCAAGAAGAGCTTACAAAGTTTGAAAGAAACAAAGTTTGGAACTTAGTACCACCCATACTGGCAAAACTATCATTGGTAGTAAGTGGGTGTTCAGAAACAAGATGGAAAAAGATGGAGTTGTAATCAGAAACAAGCAAGGCTGGTTGCTCAGGGTTACAGGCAAGAGGAAGGAATTGGCTATGATAAAATATTTTCACCAGTTGCAAGAATTGAAGCAATTAGGTTGTATCTTGCAGATGCAGATTTCAAGAACTTCAAGGTTCACCAAATGGATGTCAAGAGTGCCTTTCTCAATGGAAAAGTGCAAGAGGAAGTTTATGTTAAACAACCCCCAGGTTTTGTTGATCCTAAATTTCCTAATTATGTTTTCAAGCTTGATAAAGCTTTATATGGGCTCATACAAGCTCCTAGAGCCTGGTATGATACCCTGTCTGAGTACTTAATTGAAAATGAATCTACAAGAGGTAAAATAGATAAAACATTATTTTCAAAAAGAAAAGGGTCTGACATCTTACTCATTCAGATATATGTAGATGACATTATTTTTTGCTCCACTGGCAAATCAATGTGTGATTGGTTTGCCAAGATAATGTTAGCTCAGTATCAGATAAGTATGATGGGAGAACTTACTTATTTTCTTGGTTTACAAGTTGATCATAAGGTTGATGACACTTTTATAAACCAAAGTAAGTGTGTGCATGATATGCTAAAGAAATATAAATTTGAAAACTTATCTTCTATGCACACCCCTATGAGTACTCAGGATAAAATAAGTAAGGATGAAACTAGTAAACCAATATGTCAATCCACATACCGAGGTATGATTGGTTCCTTACTTTACCTAACAGCTAGCAAGCCTGATATCATGTTTACAACATGTTTGTGTGCCCGGTATCAGGCTGATCCAAAAGAATCTCATCTGAAAGCTATTAAGAGGATTTTTAGATATCTTTCAGGTACTCCTAACATGGGTCTTTGGAATCCCAAATACTCAGACTTTGACCTTGAAGGGTATATAGATGTAGATTATGTAGGTTGCAGGTTGGACAGAAAAAGCACAAGTAGAGGATGTCAATTACTCGGTGGAAGATTAGTTGGTTGGTCATCCAAGAAGCAAAATTTAGTAGCTACTTCCATTGCAGAAGCAAAATATGTTGCTGCAGGAAGTTGTTGTGCTCAACTCTTATGGATGCAAGACCAACTCATGGCCTATGGGCTTGATTTTTAAAAGACACCTATTCATTGTGATAACAAGAGTGCTATTGCTATCACTGAGAACCCAGTCCATCACTCAAGGACCAAGCACATTGATATCAGACACCACTTTATCCGAGATACTGTGGAAAATGGTAAGATTCAGCTAGATTATGTCCCTACAAAGGACCAATTTGCTGATGTGTTTACTAAATCTCTCTTAGAAGAAAGGTTTATGTACCTACTAGCGCAATTGGGTATGCTAAATACTTAATTTTCTTTGAAATTTTCGGATACTGTCTGTTTAGTATTGGCTTCGATACTGACCAGCACAGTAGAGCTCGTCTGATTTATCAAATTTAAATAATTTTTATTTTTCATTAATCTATGGATTAAATTAAATGTTTTTCTATACTTTAAAAAAAATTAAATTTAACTTTTTTAACACTTATTCAGTATTGGGAGTCCTAAAGTACAAAACTGATTCTAACCATCATACTCCCCAACGGTAACTTCCTTAATAGAAAAGTTACCGTTGGAACAGGATAAGGCTGTCATTTCGCCGTTTTTACTTCCCAATACCATAATGATTGCAATTTAAAGTATAAATAACCGTTTTTACTTAAATTTTATTTAACAGTTATTTCCTTTAAATTTCTCTCAATTCTCTCTACGTATAACGATTCTACTCTACTTTTGCAAGCACATTCTCAAATCGTATTCACAAATTCATGGTTAACTACCGATTTGTCGCACCGGAGGTTGCACCGGCACAATCATTTCGCAATGATGAATTTCCCAGGTGTGCGAGGAACAACAATACTATAAATTTCAACATTCCTCGAGCTTGGGCTTGCCCGAAATCACACACATCGTAACATACATGAGGCATAGTCCGATTGCTCATGCTCTGCAACTCTCTCCTCGAGCTATCTATCCAGAAATGTTATGTGAATTTTGGTACTCTTCAAAACTTGATTCTCCCGATATGATCACAGGTTGGGTGATTCGTGATCAGAGACGAGTTTTTGTGTCATTGGGAAACACTACGTCTTCCTGATCATGCTCAGTATGATCCTTTTGTTGACAGAGCAGAAGCCATATCAGTTTTGCCCTTTATAGGCCGCCGAACTACCACTGGCACAATCAAAAGAAATGAATTTGGTGTTTGAATACGCTTCACGTACATGACATATAGTTATATGGCTAGACGCAAGTGAGACCAAAGGGTCACACACTTATACACCAAACACCATTTAATTTATATAATATAATTAGCGTAATTATATTATTTATATAAACTATAATTACTTGGCTAGTTATGTTTTAATTAATTGTTAAGTTAAAACATAATAGTTAGTAATTGTTAGGACTTATTTTATATTGTAATTAATAGTCTAGGGGGCAAGATTGCCAACTTTGTATAGTTGATAGATTAGTCTTAGGATTAGTCTTAGTTTAATCAAGCAATTAAGAACATGGTATATAAACCAAATTGTGAGCCTTAATTGCTAACTTTTTCAATTCTTCAAATCTCAGTATTCAGCAAAAGGTCTCTCCCTCTCTCTTGTTTCTCTCTCTAAAACCCTAAACATTCTTCACCAAGTTTCACCTAAAATCATAATCAAAGATCAAGTAATAAAATAAATGCTTGTTTGATTATCTACAATTGGTATCCAAATCCATTGCTTACAGTCCAGAACAAAAGATCATTTGGGTTTTTGAGTTTTTGAAGAAAAAGGGTCAAGAAATCAAAAATCAAATTTAAGGTACTAATGTTAGTTTTTATGGGTTAAATATGTTCATCTTGTGATTATATTAAGCTTATAATCAAATTTCGTTCAATTCCAATCCATATTGATGTTGAAATCGTGATTTTAAGAAAACACCATTAAAGCTTGAAAAACCTTAAAAATTCAAATTTCGGATTAGATCTAGGTTGTTTTTAGTCAATATTTTTGGGATGGATTGAAGGAAAAAGTTTTTAAGTCAGTTTGCAAAAAGAATCATCCATTTTGGCTAAGAAACGAGCAATCTAGGATCAATTTATTGTGTTTTTTGTTGGCTGTTTAGGTTCTGCACAAAAACGACGCTACTGTTCTCGTCTCGAAGCTGAAGAACATTATCGGCCCAAGAACAGTGAACATCTCGGCCCGAACACTTTGAACAACTCGGATCGAGATCTTTCCACAGTTCGGCTCGAACACTTTCACAACATTTCGTCCGGAACACTTTCAAAACTTCTCGGCCCGAGATCTTTCCACAGTTCGGCCCGAACACTTTCAAAACATCTCGGCCCGAGATCTTTCCACAGTTCGGCCCGAACTCTTTCAATCTTCTTGGCCCGAACTCTTTCATTCCAGTTCGACCCGAATTCTTGCAAATCTTCTTGACCCGAACTCTTTGACACTTCTCGGCTCGAGAACTTTCTCAATCACTTCAAATTTTTTACCCCGTCGTAATCTTAACCTTACAACTCAAACATGACTTCCAAGGATGCCTTGTCCATTGGTTCGGATACCAAACCACCTGTTCTCTACCGAGGAGAATATGGTCAATGGAAGAAACGGTTTCTCCATTTTATCCTAAGTCAACATGCAGGTCCACAAATTCTTGAATCCCTTCAAACCGGACCAACAAAATTCTATTGTGTTGTGGTAGCTACCCAAAACTCTCAACCACCAGTAACTAGAGGTGTAGTTGAAATTCCCCTGACGGAATACACTCAAGAACATAAAGAAAGAGCTAGGGCTGATGTATATGCACACTCATATATGCTACAGGGCCTTACGAATGAAATATACAGCAGCCTTGACAGTTTCTGCCGGGCAAAGAACTCTGGGATGAAATCCGCAAGCAGATGGAAGGAACTGACTTGGGTAACAAGGATAAGATGATATCCACCCTAAACACTTACGGCCAGTTCAAGGCTAACCCTGGAGAGGAATTGGAACAAACCATTCTGCAACATGCTTAATGACCTCCGAAAGAACAACCTGGACAAAGGGAATCTTGAAATCAAAATCAAATTCATTCAATCTCTTCTCCCCGAATGGGAAATGTTTTGCAATAGTGCAATGAAACACAAAGACTTAAGCGTCATAGACTTTCATGAGTTATATGAATATCTACATCAGAATGAACCTATGGTGAAAGGAATTTCCAAATCTAGGCAAGATAATGCTGACACACTTGCACTGTTGGCGAAACAAAACCAAGCTCTCAACAAAGGAGTCAATGAAGCACTGATGGTAGCTCAATAAAAAGAGGTAGTTAAAGATGAACCAGAGACTCTGATCCCTGAGGGGACAAACGAAGAAATTGAGTCGGTTCGTCAGGCCATAGCTTTAATATCAAGCTACAACAAAAAGTACTATAACAAGCCAACAAACAACAACCTCCGATCTTCGTGAAACTTCAAAGTAAACTCTTGGCAAACCCCGAACAACAAAACATCTTCTTCCACCACCGAGCCACCTAAAAAATGCTACAATTGTGGCATGACGGGGCACTTCGCAAAAGAATGCAAAAACCCGAAAGTTAAGGATCTGAATACTTCAAAAGAAAGATGCTCCTGGCTAAGCAAGTTGAAAATGGCAAAGTCCTTCTGGCTGAGGACTTGCAGTGGTTGGAAGACTCAGATGATCAAGAGGAAGAGGAATGCACTGCCAGCCTGGCTCTTATGGCTAGATCAAACGAATTAAGAGCTGAGCTGAGTATCCCTGAGAACGATGAAAATGAGGTACATTCTTCTTCTTTTGATTCTTTCCTATCTGACTCTGACACTGATGAATTAGAAAATTCCTTGTTTAATGAAAAACTTTTACTTAAAATTGATGAGAAATCTCAATTGACGAAACAAATTACTGTTTTAAAATCCGAAAAAACACAACTTTTAAATGATTTAAGTGATTTAAGTCAATGTTTTAGTCAATTAATACAAGTAAACAAGGAATTACAAAATCAGCTGTCTACGTCAAAATCTGCTTTTCAATTTCAAATTTCTGAATTACAAGATAGTTTACGAAAATAAGTAAACACAACTAATGAATCAAATGCACAAATCACCAACTTAAAAGCAGAAAATTTGACATTTCGTCGTCAACTTGAAACACTTGTTCCTCAATTCAATCAAACTCACACTTCAAATAAAAAACAGAAGAGTTACAACAACAATTGTCATCTTTTCATATTGCTCACACCAGTGAGGTCAATTGACTAAATCATATAATCAATGAAAAAATCTTGAAATATCAAACCCTAAAAAACATGAAAACGGTGTCAAGTGACAACGACGACTCCAAGAAACTGATCAATGACTTGGCGATTCCTAAGAAGATAAAATCGTGAATGAGGCTTTCAATGAACCACCTCCCGATGACAACACTGACAATGAAGCATCAGAGGATGAGGAACGAGTGGAGGAGGAACGAGTCCCATTCACTCGCGAAAACTATCACAAATTCTTCTACAATTATGAATCACAGCTTGCCTCCAGAAACAGAGAACCGGAACCACCCACTGCTTCTCCACAACATGATGTGCCGGTCTTATCAGATAGCGAAAAGAGAGCGGCGGATAGAGCTATTATACTTCGTTTAAAAAATCTCCAAAATGTTCTTATTCCAACAAATTAAATTACCATTTGTTGAAGACCGCTTCTCTGCTATCTTCCAGGAACAAGAGCTGCCTATCATATATCAAAATCTGTACAAAGAGGTGATTCTGCCGCCACGAGAAAAGAGAATGTACTATCTCACAATGTGGTACCTTAAGGGAAAAACAAATCGATACAACAAATCACCGATCAAACAGCTCCTGGAGATAACGACCAACCACTTCTCAGGCTATTACTGGTACACCATCTTCAAGATTCGCAGAGAAGACGATCAAGTGTACACGATCGATGAAGGAGACGTCTATACAATGAAGTAAGAGTTCTTCCAGACACCCCTCATCCAGTCAAAAATCATACGAGAAATTTTGCTCACGCTGCTCTGAAGCGCTTCATACTCGTCAAAACTCTTGCTGCTCGAATGGAAGATGTACAAATGGCCTTTGAGAGTGGCACATAAAAGGTTCACCTGGCTCCACCATACAGATCCCTTCCCTCCGAAAGTCAAGCTCGGAGAACAGTCGTTTTGGGTGAACCTAACTTGGGAATGACCTACACGAATAACTTCAATTAAAGAAATTTCTTCCGTGTTTCAGACATTGCCAAGTTCTGTGACGGTACATTAAAACTCCTGAAGAAAAAGTTGGAGAAGAAAGGGAGACACTTGAACAGACTTCCCAGCAACCCAGAGAACATCTCCTTACGAAACAACATTGACAAACTAATCACTGCCATTGATGAAAGCTTAAACTGGCGCGCATTGATTAGGCACTTTGAGGTTCATCTGGGGGTTCGAGATCGAAGTAAAACGCCCACCTACTCAACTGATGTTCGTAACCCACCGCAACAATTTGGCCAATATCATGGGCTTCGGTGGCCGAACGAACCAGTTATTCTTAAACAACCAAACTAGAGAGGTGACCCGCGTTAATATTCAATTGCTGGGAGGCATTCCACCTGAAAAATGGCTTCTGATCAACACAGACTCAGAACCCGATCATTAAAAGAAAGCACAATGCTCAATCAACCTTCAATGCAAATACTCTCCTTCAACCCTCCGACGATGTTTAAGGTACGCCCTCAAAACTCTAAGCTTTTTCATACTTTTGTTTTGTCGAGGGGGAGAAATACTAATTCTAGGGGGAGAATTATTATTTTTAGGGGGAGAAAATTCAGAAACATCAAAACTAAAATACCCAATATGAATAAACAAACGAAAAATCTTTTCATAAGACAATACCTTCCCATGGTTTGCCAGATCTGGCCTTACCTTCCCAGGGAAATATTTCCGCCAACTGGTGAATGTGAGGGTATACGTCTAAGGTATAGAAATAGGTGAGTGTAAGGTGATGTGAAAACATGATAAACAAAAGCTGATTAAAATGCACATGAGCGTAATAGACCACTCTCAAATTACTCCTATGATCTTCTATATCCATCATGATCTTCCCCGGAGCCACCGATAATATAGGAACTAAAAAGTGAGGGTCCTAGGTCTAGGTGAGCATAATCAAGTATCGTGGGATCTTGATTGGGGTGCGCTGAGGTAAAAATTGAGAGGGGGTATGAAATATGGGGTGCAAATCAGCTTATCACATGGTAACACAAAAAACGAGGGTGTGGTTGAAAATGAAAAAGTGAGTTGAGTGAGGAGTGTGTGAGAAAGGGTTAAAGAAAATGGGAAACCCTCCCTAAACCGAACAAAAGACCGGGTAACCACATCTATATCAGACTGCATAAGTTGCTTTCTGATTAAGACATCATGGACCCAGTGATGCATTGCACAACCCCCACTGACCACTCTAGTACAATAAGTACTTGTTTCAAAATCACGGAGATTACCACATCTACTATCGACATCTCATTTGGAGATTGTTGATATTGAAAAAGAGGACCCACCTCCAGTCCTCGTTTTCGTTTGTCCACGTATAGAGTCTAGAACCGAATTAAATTTTTCTAGGACACAGGCATTCCACCAAGCATATCTAAGTGCTATTGCCGAAACATTCATAGTAATACCAATATTATTGGTATTCCACGATGATTGAATGAAAATCCTACCAGGGCTAACATCAAAGCCAACACTGAACGTAGGTCACCGTAGAACATCTCCAAACTATGTTCAACCAAATGAGGGACATCGTGAATGAAGATGTGAACCGAATCCTCAATGAACATAAGGCTCGTGAAAGGCGGGAGGAATCTCCACCCCGCTCAAAGAGAAAGTCAAGTAGTGTTGCTCAAACCGAAAGGTCTTCGACGGAAGAAGAGGAAAGTGACCCCGAATCGAGGGAAAGGAAGGGGTGCACATTCAAGAACTTTGTGGCTTTTAAGCCCGATAACTACTATGGTAGCTCCGAACCAAAAGTCACGATCCATTGGATCCGTGAAACCGAACAAGTCTTTGAAGCTAGTAATTATAAGGAAGGGATATGGTGATCTATGCCTCTCGATTGTTGAAAGATGAAGCTCTTGTGTGGTGGGATACGATGTATGAAACATTGGGAAAAAGGGCGGTGTACAAGATGACTTGGGAAGAGTTTGTGAAACGGTTGTAGGCGAAGTTTTGGCCCGAAAGAAACTTGGAGAAACTTCAAGAAAAATTTGTCCACTTGAAGAAAGAAAGCATGAGTGTAGATGAATACACAAAGAAGGTCACGGGATTGATCCCGTTTGTGGTCAAGTTGTATCCGGACGAGAGGTCCCGGATTGTTCGTTATGCTAATGGACTCCCGTGGGAGTATGAATTGGAAGTGAAAAGGGCCACCACACTGGATGAAGCTATTGGTGCCGCGAGGAATGTTGAGGTAGTGGGGCAAAGGAAGATCAATGAAAGGCCAAAGTTCGAGAAAAGGAAGTTTGAGGGAAGCTCGGGATCGCTGAAGAAGGGAAAGTTCACCCCGACCTTCTCTAAACAATCAAGTGTGGGCACGTGTAGGAAGTGTGGCAAAGACCATAAGGGTGAGTGTTTGGCGGATTGAAAAGCTTGCTTTAAGTGTGGAAGGCCGGGGCATATGCAAGGGATTGCCGGGCGAAGCTGTTGTATGAGATTGAATGCTACTCATGCCATGAAAAAGAACACTATAGCAATTTTTGCCCGAAAAAGGGAAGCGATACGATGGTGTCGACCGCTCAAAAGAAAGCGGAACCGACAAAGGTCAAAGGAAGGTCCTTCCAACTTACCCGAGATGAAGCCAAGGAGGCCCAAGATGTCGTTTCAGTTACTCTACTCGTAAATTCTATTCCCGCCCGGATCTTGTTTGACTCGGGTGCTACTTATTTTTTGTGTCTCATGAGTTTGTTGTAAGTTTGAATGTGCCTTTAGAACTTCTTTATGAGATTTATGATATAGAAACCGCGGATGGTAAAACCACCATAGTTCAACACATGTGTCGAAACTGTGAACTAGAGATAGACGGGAAGAAGTTTAAGGTAAATTTATTACCTATGGAAATTGCAGGATTCGATTGGTTGGGTGAACATCAAGCAAAGATTTTATGTGGGAAATAGATAGTCTCGATCAAGACTCCCGATCATGAAAAAGTTTATGTGTAAGGCGAAAGACGACACCACTTACCATGCCTTATGACCGCTGTTAAAGCAAGGAAATGTTTAGCCAAAGGGTGTTCGTCCTTTTTAGCATATGTGCTAGACGGAAGGAAAGAAAAGAATACGGTGGAAAATGTGAAGGTGATTCGGGATTTTCCCGAGGTGTTTCCCGACGATTTACCGGGACTACCACAGGAGAGACAAGTAGAATTCCGTATCGATTTAGTTCCGGGAGCGATGCCGATAGCTCGTGCTCCATACCGTTTGGCTCCCACCGAAATGCGGGAATTGATGTCACAATTACAAGAATTACTCGACAAAGGATTTATCCGTCCTAGTTCGTCTCCATGGGGTGCGCCCGTATTGTTCGTAAAGAAGAAAGATGGCTCGATGAGAATGTGCATCGATTACCTAGAGTTGAATAAGATGACTATTAAGAACCGATACCCATTGCCTAGAATCGACGATTTGTTTGACCAACTTCAAGGGGCCGATTATTTCTCAAAGATCGATTTGAGATCGGGTTACCATCAAGTTCGAGTGAAAGAAGAAGACACCGAGAAGACGGCATTTCGTACACGTTATGGGCATTACGAGTTTTTGGTAATGCCATTCGGGTTGACTAATGCACCGACCATTTTTATGGATCTTATGAATCGGGTTTGCAAACCATTCCTCGACAAGTTTCTTATCGTATTTATTGACGTTATTCTTATTTATTCGAAAACCGAAGAAGAACACGAGAGTCATCTAAGACAAACATTAGAAGTATTACAACGAGAAAAATTGTATACTAAGTTTTCTAAGTGTGAATTTTGGATTCGAGAAATCCAATTTCTTGGTCATGTCGTGTCACGAGAAGGAATTAAGGTTGACCCGTCAAAGATTGAATCGGTTATGAAGTGGGAACCGCCACGAACTCCAACCGAAGTGAGAAGTTTTCTCAGCCTTGCCGCTTATTACCGTAGATTTATCCAAAACTTTTCTCGAGTGGCGACACCACTCACATTGTTGACCCAAAAGAGTAGCGAGTTCGGGTGGGGAGAAAAGCAAGAGACTGCATTCACCTATTGAAGGAAAAGTTGTGTAACGCCCCGGTTCGCACACTACCCGAAGGAATGGAAGACTTTGTTGTTTATAGTGATGCCTCGAATAAGGGCTTGGGTTGTGTTTTGATGCAACGAGTAAAGGTGATTGCCTATGCCTCGAGACAACTAAAGAATGCGGAAATAAGGTACACGACCCACGATTTAGAATTGGCGGCGATAGTGTTTGCTTTGACGTTGTGGATACACTACTTATATGGCACACGGTGCACGTTATATACGGATCACAAAAGCCTTCAATATGTCTTCACTCAAAAAGACTTAAATATGAGGCAAAGAAGATGGATCGAATTGATAAATGATTATGATTGTGAGATTGTTTATCATGCGGGGAAAGCTAACGTGGTAGCCGATGCCTTAAGTCGAAAAGTGTATGAAAAACCGAATAGGGGAAAGCTAACAAGTATTAAAGTAGTCTCGAGTATAGTAGAACGAATCAAGAATGCCCAACGAGAGGTGATGGAAAAAGAAGAGTTGAGGCAAGAACTTTTGGGAAAGAACCAACATTCTGTGGAAAACAAACAAGGGTTGAAAACCGTAGGGGGTCGAATTTGGGTTCCCAAGTTCGGAGGTACCCGAAAGGAGTTGCTAAATGATGTTCATAAGTCTAAGTATTCGATCCACCCGGGAAGTACAAAAACGTACCAAGATATGAAGAAGATGTATTGGTGGCCCAAGATGAAAGCAAGAGTGGCAAAGTATATTTCTAAGTGTGCCACGTGTGCACAAGTAAAAGCCGAGCATCAAGTACCTTATGGGGTAGCTCAATCATTACAAGTACCAGCCGGAAAAAGGGGAGATATAACAATGGATTTCATTGTTGGATTTCCAAAGATGAGCAAGAACCACGACGCCGTTTGGGCCATAGTTGACTGGTTGATCAAAAGTGCATTACTCTTAGCAATTCGGGAAACCATGCCACTCGAAAAGTTGGCAAAATTGTATGTGGATGAAGTTGTAAGATTTCATGGGGTCCCGTTATCGATTGTGTTCGATAGAGACACGAGGTTTACCTCGAGATTTTGGAGATCGTTGCAAGAGGAGTTGGGAACGAAATTGCGGTTAAGTGCGACATACGACTCGCAAACCGATGGTCAAAGTGAAAGAACTATCCAAACGGTTGAGGATATGTTAAGGTCGTGTGTATTGGATTTTGGAGGTAAATGGGATGAACATTTACCATTGGTCGAGTTCTCCTACAATAATAGTTATCATTCGACTATTAAGATGCCGCCTTATGAGGCATTGTATGGAAGGAAATGTAGGACCCCCTCGTATTGGCTTGAAGCGGGTGAGACGAAACTCACGGGTCCCGAAATTGTGAAAGTGACTAATGAAAAGATTGGGATAATTCAAGCCAATATGAAACCCGCACAAGACCGACAAAGAAGCTACTCGGGTTTGAAAAAGAGACCATATGATTTAGATGTTGGTGACATGGTGATGTTGAAAGAATCGCCTTGGAAAGGCGTGATGCGGTTTGGAAAGAAGGCCAAATTGAGCCCAAGGTATGTTGGCCCGTTTAAGATTTTGAAACGGGTCGGTTTGCAAGCAATTAAGTTGAAACTTCTACCCGAACTTCAAGGTGTTCACGATACGTTTCACGTAAGTTATTTGAAGAAATTTGTGAGTGAAGTTGAAAATATAATTCCATTGCAAGATTTGCGGGTTGATGCCCCGAACCGTCTGATTGAAGAACCCGATGCCATATTGGAGGCCCAAACGAAGAAATTGAGGAATAAAGAGATCGAGCTAGTGTTGGTCAAGCGGAAGCACTCCCTTGGGCTAAATTTGACTTGGGAAGCCAAATATGAGATGAAGAAGCGCTACCCAGATTTTGTAGATTATGAGACGATTCCGAGGACGAAATCCTCTTAAGGGGTAGATAGTTGTAACGATCGTAATTTTTACAATTTGTAATGTCGTATATTTATGTCTTAAGTTGTGCTTTATCGAGTACTTGAATGATTGAGACTTGGTATAACCAAGTATGGGTCAAACTTGGATGGAAACAAGTTGAAAGACCAAAAAGCCGGCCTGAACAGCACTCGCGGCGCGAGCCAAACGCGAGTACGAATAGAGAGTCCAGAAATGAAACGCGAGGATCTCGCGTCGACTTCGTGTCGACTTCGCGTCGATCTCACGACGCGAGTGGGGCGTGAGGACTGCCTTCGGGCGACGACCAGATGGGAAACCTGCGTCACTTCGCGGCGCAAGCGGGGCGCGAGGACGGGCTGAACTATAAAAACTAGAGTTTAAGCTAGGGCTTCATAACACCTATTAAACCTACAACCCTGGCAGCCGAAATTGGAGCATCTTGGTCGGTTTTTGGAGCAAAGGAGCTCAAATCTTCATCATCTTGAAGGATTCAAGCATCAAGGGTAAGAATTATTGCTTATCTTACTTAGTTACCTTGAGTGTGGGTAAAATTGGTGGTTTGGGTAACCAACAATATCATGTTTGGGGAAGATGAACAATCGTGGGTGTAAAACACTCCTTGTAGACTTGTAATCAATGTGTACAAGTTAGATTTGGGTTTGATGTTGGGAAATATTGATCTAGGGTTTAAGGTTCCACCAAGTTGATGAACTTGGTGGTTACGAAAGCTAATATGGATTAATTAGTGATTAGTTACGGTTGATAATTGGTTGTTATGATGGTAATGATGTTAGGTCAAGAAGACCTTGTGATTGGAGTTGCTTCCTTGATTGGGAAGTAAGCACTTGTGTGGATTAACACAATTTGGGGATAGCTTGGCTAAGGTGAGTACATGTGAACTTTCAAAACTGAGTACATACTTAGTAAATGTTTTATGTTTAAATGTTTTATCGAGTCTATAAGTAATTAGCTATTTATGTGATGAATTTCTTATATGATAAAAAGATCAATTAATTGAGAAATGATGGAGCTATAAGCTCATAACGATAATTGACAAGTAATGATGATGATGATGATGATGTCCCTAGGGCCGTGATAGATTGGAGGCATTCCGGTTATCACGGTACCTTAAGGTTAGTGGTAGATTGGAGGCATTCCGATTACCCAACACCTATGATTACCGTTAGATTGGAGGCATTCCGGTTACTGTGGAGATGACGGTCTTGATAGATTCGAGGCATTCCGATTATCTTGACATTGGCCAATGATGAATGAAAAGAAGTGACCAAAACGAATTTAATAATATTATTTTATTATAAATGATATTATGTACTCAGGTTCGGGATCGAAGATATAGGAGGCCGTTCGAGAGGACGCCTTGTTGAGATTAGCTTGGTGTTATTAGTTAGAGCCCTTACCGTTATATTTTGTAACACCGTTTTTGTAAACTCTGATAATCTCAAACAAGAAACCTACCGTTTTTGTATTTTCGGTATTCAGAAAGGATGAAATGTTTTGTATTTTGGATGGAAATGTGTTTAAATATTATTTTAAAATTTGAGGTGTTACACTTGCTAATTAAATCATCAATATGATGACTCGTGATACCAAGGTGCCACCTACTTTATCACTTTCATTGATGATATCAGTCGCTGTAGTATGTTTACTTGATTGAACATCAACATGAAAGCTTTGATGATATCAGTCGCTATTGTTATGTTTACTTGATTAAACATAAACATGAAAACTTTGAAACGTTCAAAGCTTTCTAAAGTAAAGTAGAAAATCAACTCGGCAAGACAACAAAGGCTTTCCGTCCTGATCAAGGAGGAAAGTAGATGAGCCAATGGTTTCTGGATCATCCAACACAAAGTGAGATCGTCTCACAATTTACTCCTCCATACACTCCACAATATAATGGTGTGTCTGATATGAGATATCGGAGCCTGCTTGACATGGTTCCATCTATGATGAGTCCTACTACTCTTCCACTATCCTTTTGAGGGGCATGCACTGAAGTTTGCTGCTTGAATACTTAATATGGTTCCGACCAAAAGGTTAAAAAGATACCATGTGAAATATGGCATGGGAAAGTCCCTAGTTTGTCTTACTTGAAGATATGGGGGTTGTGAGGATCTCGTGGAACGAGACATGCCGAACAAACTTGTGCCCATATATATCAACTGTATCTTCGTTACTATTTTACTACCCACCTGAGAACAAATTGTTGTTGCTCGGTGTGCTGAGTTTCTTGAGAATAGTCTCATTTCACAAAGCTAGTGGGAGCACACTAGACTTTGACAAGATTCAAAGCGAAGATCCACAACCTTCTGATAACACTAGCAAATATCATTCTGAGGCTTGACATATAGATGTTGGACCACAGGATGATGTTGTTCCCATTCGTAGGTCCGCAAGGACACCTCATGCACTTGAACGATATAGATTTATGTCGATGCTGAGGAGCAAAGTTTCGATGATCATAATGAACCGCCTAACTATCAAGTTGCATTATCGAATTTTGAATTCGAAAAATGACTTGAAGCTATAAATGCGAAAACTAAATCCATGAGAGAAAATCAAGTTTTGAACTTAGTTGATCTTTCTCAAAGCAGTAAGACTATTAACATGGACGAAAATATACACACCTATAAAACTCTTCTAGTAACAAAAGGTTACAATCAATCCTACTGGATTGACGATGATGAATCCTTCTCGCATGTTACTAAATACATTAGGATTCTTAAAGCCAAAGTTATGTATTATGACTATGAGATTTGGTTAATGATTAAATCATAATGTTTGTTTCTCCTAAAACCCAAACTGAGCATGTGTATATATGAAAGCTAGTGGGAGCATTGCCATTTTCTCAAGTCATATATGTTGATGACATGTCACTCAAGAAATAGTATACAAATGCTACAAGATAAAAATTATGGCTTGGAAAATGTTTTGACATGATGGATTGCAGAAATACGACACACATACTTTAGTTAAGAATCTATTGGAATATATCAAAGCGGTTAATTGGTTTAAGTCAAAGTGGTTACGTAGAAAAAAAATTCTAAAACGATTTAGAATGGATGCTCCCAAAAGAGGAAGTCCTCGTATGCAACACAATGTAAACTTGAGTGAGACACAAGGACCTTCCACACATGATGTGGTGAAGCGAATGAATGTAATACCCTACGAATCGACTATTCCATTCATCATGTATGCTGTAAGGAGCACTAGGACAATTGTAACGTCCTTAGGGGACCTTACTAGAAAATACCAACGAAATCAACGAGAGAGTCACTGGATTGCTGTTAAAAACACATTGAAGTATTTTTGAAATACTAGATATATGTTCCTTGGTTATGGTGGAAATACCAAATGAAACTAAGTATACTTGTTATATTATTGATGGTTTTGAAATAGGTCGTGATGATGCTAGATCCTATTTACGAAGGTTCACTACATTCAAATGATTTTTCGAGATATGTGAAATTCATAATCTTCAAGTTCAAACAGATAACTAACTAGCTGACACTTTATCGAACTCAATGTCTTGTACCAAACATATTCAATATGAATGGAACATTGGACTTCGACAAGCTAGTAGTTTCATGTAAACCTGTTTTAGTATTTGAATAATGGAACATTGAGCAGTTTTTATTTGAATAAATTGATATGTTTGATATGATCGTTTTTATATGAATATCTACTGGGTTCTATATTTGCATGTTTATATCCTTGAATATTTACTGTGTTTTATATTCTAAATTGTCCATTGTCATATTAATAGTATGAGAATATTATTAAGACAAATCTGAGGGCATTGATGACATGATCTTAGTATGACTAAGGTTATGAAAGCAAACTCACATGTTGTTCATTGTGATGCACAATTGGACCGACCCAACCTACGGGAAATCACTTCCTGGATCTATGTCACAAATGAATCTCACAAAGGCTTTACCGCTTATCCTCTAACCTGAGATGCAAGTTAGTTTGCATATGTGGAGTGTCAAACTTTGATGTGGTTAAATCTTGACCTGAATATGGCTGCTATAACAACCATCTTTAGGTTTTATATTAATCATATATCAAACACGTGTAGTCAATAAAAAATTTGTTCCTCCACATGATTTGGATTAGATACTACTAGGCCCCTCGATGATTTGAATAGATGCTTGTACGGCCGAACAAAAAGGTAATCAAGATGAATCTTGATTGGTTTGGTAATCTACTTCAATGTAAAGATCGAGAAACAAAATCGTTGAAATTTTAGATTGACATTAATCCTTGTCTAAAATTCAATATGGTATCAGTAACAAAAGGATAACTGATTGAAAAACATTGAACCTGGACTTTTCTGAAACTCACTCATGTACTTCTAGGGGCATTGGCGGGTTACTAGACTCTAACATTTGCTTGTATAACCACTTGATGTTATGACGTGCGCAAGTGGGAGCTGTTGGAATATGCTTCACGTACATTACATATAGTTATATGGCTAGACGCATGTGAGCCTAAAGGGGCACACACTTGTACACCGAACACCATTTAATATATATAATATAATTAGGGTAATTATATTATTTATATAAACTATAATTACTTGACTAGTTATGTTTTAACTAATTGTTAAGTTAAAACATAATAGTTAGTAATCATAAAGAATCAAAAGGACAAGTTGCTAAGTGTCATATCTCGTAACTTTCATTATGAATATATATATATATAGCTTAGGGAGCAAAATAGATTAACCATAATCCTCCCTCCCTAAAACATACGGCCGCATCTCATAAGAAATAAAGGGGCGTTGTTTTGGTTCTGGCATTTGATGGACGTGAACTGATAAAGAGTAAACAGAAGATTTCTTTTAGTTTTTCTTATTTTAGTTACTTGTCACTGGTTGATTTCTTGTTCAAGGGACTAGCATCCTAATTGGTGTTCTTGATATGGTGTAGTGTGGATACTATTAGAAGAATTCTACATTGAATTCTTGGAGTTCTTCTTCCACATTTATTGGTGTAATCAAAGGCTTCATGAGTATGGTTTTCATCCTAACTCTTTGATATTATTGCTTAATTACTTTGTAGATATGTAGATCCGTTATTAGTAATTTATATAATTTTGCGCAGCATTTTTACTTCGATTAACCGTAAATCACTAACATTTGGTCCGATGTGGGGAGTATTAATTTCAACAATCATTCGGTGTATTCCCACAAATCCGGAGCCCTAGACCAAATCAATGATTTTGGGATGCAGATTGTTCATGCCATGTATTATAATCGAGACATTATTTATGCTAGAATGATCTTCAATGAACTAGCATCACAGGTTCGGGCTCAAACCAGAGAAATCAATATTCGTTTCTGCATGTTTTTTTTACTCATCTTCCAGAATTCTATGGTTGCACACATATATGATGAATTCAACAGTCCAAGTGTTGATCTTCCTCCTCTAAATGAGAAGATCTATTTTAATCGACCAAGGGAAGGAGAACCCTTATTGAGTCCTTCTATGTGGGCAATTGTACATGCTCACATATATGATGATGTTGAAGACGACACTGATGATGAAGATGATACTGATGATAATAATGATGATGACAATGCTGATGAAGATGTTGAAATGGAGGATGTTCAACCCCCATAAAAACACGTAGAAGAAAATATTCCACAATACCAACAGGATCCTGATGCTCCAGATACTGCATCAGACACTGATACTGACTCACTTCAGCAACCATTGATTATAAGAAGAATGCCTAGAAGAAGTTTGAGTCCGATAATTATGGGTGCTCTGTCCACAGACACAGTATAGCACAACAATAGTCCAACAGTGACTCCATCAGTGGAAGAGCAACATCAGCTTGCAACAACTACTAACCTTCCAGAACAAGAACACATTGCTCAACCAATTGCGGAACCCCATGTTCCACTTGATGTTGAAATAGAATATGAGCAACATACTCTGGAAGGGGCTCAAGATAGAGGACTACAAGGTCCTGATGGTGCTGGAGGCTCAAATCAACATACTCATGATCCAGCACCGACATCTACAGATGGAAGAAGGGAGTCTGACAAAGTCTCAGGTATGAATTTCTAATAAAACCCTAAACTTCTCTCTCTCTCTCTCTCTCTCTCTCTCTATATATATATATATATATATATATATATATATATATATATATATATATAATATATATATATATATATTTCCAAACATAGAGACTAAGTATTGGTCTGTACCAACTCAATACTGACCAATCTCGCAAACGAATTTTCAAATATATATCCTCTTAGGGCCAACATAGTTAGCCCACTGGTTCTATGCAAAATTCATACCTTGAGCACTCAAATGATCATTTTCAGTCTATAGTTGTCTCAACATAGAATGAGACAATGGTGGTTGATGTCACACTGACACCCACTGGTGCTGGTTTTATCATGTCTGTCCTATATTAAGTTGGATCACATGATTTAGGAAATGATCACAAACCCTTAAGCCACAATAACCAAATATTTACCATGGGGTTTTAGACACATTACTATTATCACTCTAACACCAAGTGGTAGACATTGAAAATAAAAAGAAGCATATCCCAGGCTTCGATTCCCAAACCCAAACCTTTTTTCAGAAAAAGTGACTTATCCTATACTGAGCTATTCAAATATCACACTTACTTTTTATTGAAAATTTTCTTACACATGCTTTGCAAAAGTCCAAAATATTTCATCATAAACCAGATGAAATACAGACTGCACAAATTCTGTTTACATGATTTTAGAGTTAAACAACACAACAATTCTATCTGATAAATCATTCTATACTAACATATAACTATTTTTGTTTCTTTAGCATCATCTGTGTAGTGTCCTCAGGCGACAGTGGCAGATGTTGAACAAGTTACTCTGCAAAAAATCATGTAGCCAATCTTGGCTATGTAGAACACTCAGAATACAATACTGGCCATGATGGAGACTATGAGCAATGAAATTGACTTACCAAAATAGTCAGTTACATTAATCCAACAACAATAACAACCTCCACTAACTCCACCATCTCAACACAGTGGAGATAATGAAGATCACCGCAAATGAAGCTCAAGAGGGTGTTACAGATGCTGCTACTGAACCCCTGCCATCTCCAACTCATGATGATACTCCAAGAGATGCATGTGGTGATACTGAACCTCTTCACTCCCCATCAAATGATAACATTAAGGGGGAAAAGAGACAAAGAGAAGAAGATGTTGATCAACCTGAGCCATTTGCTTAGGGGGAGAAAAGAAGAAAGCTAAATGAAGATCAACCTGCACAACGACAATCACAACAAGTCAATCATACTGAACCACTTAGGTTTCAGTATGAAAGAAGAAGAGAAAGAGGAAGGTCAGTCTTGGAACAACTTGAAGAAAATCAGTTTGAGCCATCTGCTCAGGGGGAGACAGATACTGATCCTGACCAACCTCAACAGGGTCAAACTGAGCCACCTGCTTAGGATGAGAACAACCTGCAAATTGTTCTATACAAGACGTTTGCATGGCCAATTGCTGACGATGATGAATTGAAGAACCAAATCCAGTGCCCATTCAGAATTTTCTCAAGTCTGCACTGGATATGGCAGAAAAAGAAAGTTTTTCATCATCATCCTCCGATGATGAAGAGCCCCAGAAGAACCAAAACATCCTCAAGACTATATGCTTACTAGAAGAAGAAGACCTCCAACAAGAAGAATGACAAATGTGGTCCTTACTTCTTCTGAATATACTGAGGAACCTGCTCTTTTAATAACTAGACCAAGAATACCTGTTCATATTGTGGACAATGATGATGAGCAAGTTCCCTGAAAAACTAGAAGAGTTAGAAAAATTCCTCTATCTACATGAATTGGGCATTAAAGAAGAAGAACCAGAATGTGACCCTGATACTGTTATCCCATCAACTTCTCACCAAATAAAAAGGGAAGGTCCTGAACTTATTCAATATTACTGAAACATGGTTACTGAAAGGACATGGTATAAAGAGAGAAGAATGGCCATCCTAAGCAACAAAGCTCTCCCAAATGTGAGAAATATTCAATGGCTAAACCTTGATGTCAACAAGGTAAAAGTGCAACCAAAAGAAGGATCCATTAGGATCACATGCACTGGCATTATCAGTCCTCCATTGAAGATCTTCCTACATGAAATTCAGAATCTAGGCCTTCAAGAATGGGTTAAAATTGTTAGGCTGATTAAAGAATTGGCATCCAAATCATCAGAAGATCAAGTAGTTTTGGATGAAATCTGTGGAGTGTCTGCATTCTGCTTTGAGAAAGGGATCTTATTTGAAGGGGAGTATAGGGCATTATGTGTGATGACTGAAGCATATAGACACAACACACCAGAGTGCCTTCATACTTACAAGTTCTTCCAGAAGTATCCTGTTCCTCCTAACCTTGTCTTTCAAGTGTTAGGTCACAAAAACCCTGGTTTACTTGTTAATTAGATTGAATTTAATTGCTTAAGACAAATAATGTATTGAACACAAGATTATAGTCAAATGTAATATTCCACTAAGTGTGGCTTCTTGCGGAATAACAACACCATTGTACAATTACAAAGTATATGAATGAATGTGTAAATTGGTGAGTACTCCTTTGCCAAGTGATGTCTATTTATAGTGTTATAGAGATCTTACAAAAGTTGCAAGAAGTGGTAGAAGGACTATTATAAGGAAAGTGACCGAGATCAAAGGGATTTGATCTGGTCAGTTAAACATGGAAAGTTTAACTCAGTCCTTCTACTCCGTATTGAGTTGCAATACTGAGTGGCCAATACTGCCCAGTCAGTATGGCACCGAGACTTAGCTAATTTCTATAACATATTTACCTAAGCTAGTCTAGGTTGTCTTGTTATCTTAAGATCCTAATGGGGTAAGGCTTTTTGCCTTAACAATCTCCCCCTATCTAATGATAACAAGACACTATTACAAAGAGAAGGAATAAAACAATATAAATACAAAAATAATAAGAAGATTGCAGAGACGTCTTCTTCATCCAACAGCTGAATCTTCTTCTTCATTCTATGTTGATGGATTCATGCTCATAGAATACTTCTTTCTTGATGTGGATGAACTCTTCTCTCTTTCTCAGTACATCCTTTCTGTTGTTGAGCACATCAACAATCTTCTTTCTGAACCAAGAGTCTTCTTTCTTGGTTATCAACTATTTCAGTCCAACCAGATGACGGATATGGGCCTTGGGCATATCTGCTTAAGAGATAAAGCACTCCCTGTCCTCTGAGTCAGTATACATATATCCAGAAGTTGGATATATGACACTCTTTTGATCCTGAAAGATAAGGTTAGGAGGAACAGGGTACTTCTGGAAAAACCTGTAAGTATGGAGGCACTCTGGTCTGTTGTTTGAGTATGCTTCACTAATCACACAGAGTCCTCTATACTCTTCTTAATGAAGAATCCCCTTATCAAAACATACTGTAGAAATTGCACAGATCTCATCCAAGACTATCTGAGCTATAGTTGATCTGGTTGGTAGCTCTTTGATCAGTCTTGTGATCTTGACCCAGTCTTGAAGACCAATATTTTGAATATCAAGAAGAAATATCTTCATGGGAGGACTGATTATACCAGTGCATGTAAATACAATTTGGCCTTCTTTTGGCTGCAGTTTTACCTTATTGACATCAAGGTTTAGCTAGTGTATGCTCCTCACATTTTGAAACGCTTTTCTCTTTAAGAACTCCTTCCTATTCTCCTTATATTGGGTCCGTGCTGCAACTATATTCCACTAACGTTGAATATAGTCTGGACCTTTTCTTTTAATTCTGTGAGAAGGACCAGGAGTATCAGTATCTGGGTTAGTATCTGGTTCTTCTTCTTTAACCCCTAACTCTTGTTGATATAAAAATTTCTCTGCTTCTTGTACGAGTTTTTGATTAGTCTTCCTTGGAACCTGCTCATCATCACAATCCACAGTATCGACAGGTCTTCTTGGTCTGGTGATCAAAGGAGCAGATTCCTCACCACATTTGTCATTCTTCTTGTGGGTGGTCTTCTTCTTCTGGTAACCAGATAATCTTGAGGTTCTTCTAGGGGCTCTTCATCATCGGAGGATGATGATGAAGAGCTTTCTTTTTTCTGCCATATCCAGTGCATAATTGATAAGATTTTGAATGGGCACTGGATTTGGTTCTTCATCCTCATCATCAACAACGGGCCAGATAAAAGGCATGTATACCACTATCTGTAGGTTATTCACTTCCTGAGGAGGTGGCTCAGTGTGAATCTCCTGAGGTTGGTCAGGATTAGTATCAGTCTCCCCCTGAGCAGATGGCTCAGACTAATGTTCTTCAAGTTGTTCCAAGACTGACCTTCCTCTTTGTGTTCTTATTACATACTGAAACTGAAGTGGTTCAGTATGAGTGGCTTGCTGAATTTGTTGTTGTTATGGAGGTTGATCTTCATTTAATTTTCTTCTTTTCTCCCCCTGAGCAGATGGCTCAGGTTGATCAACCTCATCCTCTGGATATGCATTTGAAGGTGTTTTCCTTGGCTCATTATCATCTCCTCCTTCATCTGCATGGTCTCCACTATGGTGAGATTGTGGAGTCGGTGGAGGTTATTGTTGAAGGGTTTCATAACACTGATCGACCACTTGGATCAACCTCCTAGTATACTTGGTTCGACCATACTGACAAGAACATGATGGTGTTCTTGCCGGTTAAACCAACTAGCTAGTTTAATCCTTAAAAGCAGAACTAAGATTAAACTTAATCCTTAAACCCTAAAGGATTATAGGAACTTGGAAATCAAACTTGATTAACAAGAAAGAAACCTTGTACAAAGAACCCGAACACACACAATGCTTGTGTGTGTTCATCGAATACTGACCAAGAACCCTAGGGTTCTTTATTCGTCCGATTGCACAAGAGGGGAGAGGGGAAAAGGGTTTCCCAAAACATACCTTAATGTTTGCTTAAGAAAGTCCACTGACGATGAACACAACGAGAAACCTTCTAGTCGGTTCTTGCAACGATCCTTGAATAACTCGATCGATCTTCGAAGATCTTTCACTTAGAACCCTTCTAGTTTAATTAAGATCCACTTCTTAATTAAACTTATCCTTTTCCACATTCAACCCTTATAGTTTATCTAGTCTTTTATTATTATACATGTTAGGGTAAAAACCCGGTCAAACCTATTCCTTTGTGAATCTGATGAACAAAGAAATATACATATGTTTAATTCTAATAATATAATAAGCTTAATGAAACTCGACACATACCGAGTTAGTCGGTATAGCTCATTCTCATACCGAGTTGGTCGGTATAGCTCAGTCTCATACCGAGTTAGTCGGTATTGCTCAGTCATACTGAGTACACGGACCGTCCAGTCCGTGAATGGTACATTCCTTATTTGACTAATGAATCAAATCCCATTAATCAAGGGATGGACTTATTAGAATTGGGAGTTACATATAGAATAGGGTTAATTGTAAAACCTCAATACATTATAAATAGAGGTTTAGACTTCACTAGTTAGTATCCTTTTGGATCCCGGTTGATCATTTGTGTGGATCACCGGTAACCCAATTCTAAATGTAACACTTTGTTGAGTGTTCTTGGTTATTCCACAACCAAAAACACATGTTATTACGTTTGTGCTTAATAAGATTAATCGTATGACGTATATGATCTTGTCTTTACCGATGTTATTAACAATATTGGGGTTCGTGGGTCCTAACAACTGGTATTAGAGCGGTCAGAGTTATCTACAACTTTGATGATCCTATAATCCTAATATTGTTGAAGATCAAATCTTTTCATAAAGAAGAACAATGCAGAATTTTCGTCATATTCCGCGCAAGGGTAGAAGAAATGCCGGATCTCCTTCGTTAACGGTCGAATCTGTGTGAAATTTGAACAGTAGGTTCTCAACACCCAGACACACAATCTGAGCGTTCATAATTTTAATTCGAGTTTCTGGTAGAGAGATATGTATGGCCCAAAAAGTCAGATTCTTTGCTTTTTATTCCTTACTTTCTGGGCAGCCATGTTTGAAAGATCAAATCTCTTTCTTCAACCTTCGAATATGTGTGAAATTGGGACAGAAGGTTCACCGTAATGTGTTTCATGTTTTCACCGTTCAGATCTTCAAAATGAATCTTTAATTGAGATATATATATTTTTGAAGATTCTTGATGAATATATATGGTATGTTTTTAATTCTGCAGAACTGTGATAAAACGGCTATTGTATCTTCTTTAACCGTTGGATCTTCGTAAATTTTCGATATTATATCCATAACACATACATGTACTCGTTATCAAAATTTCAGACTCATCAGAAAGGTATACTGAGAGATACATATTTTCAAAGTTGATGCCTTTCTGATACCGACTGTCTTATACTGAGTGGTCAGTATAAGACAGTTGTGATCGTTTCAACCGTTGGATAAATATGATTTTTGGATATGATGTTGAAGACAAATATATGTATGATGTGTAACAAATTCATAATGATCAGAAGAGTCTACATGGAGATATGATTTTTTGAAGTTGCTACAAAATTAGAGAAACGAAATTCTGAAAGCTGAATTTTACAAGTGAGTATATTTCACATGTTTTTCTCCTTTAATCATATGAAATCATCTTAAACTGAGGAAATTCATAAGTTGATTGATTCTTTTGGGAGTTTCAAGTCAAAGATAAAATATACCGAACAGTTTAAGGTGAAAGTATATGATTCAGGGGGAGAAAAACTCAATGCGATATATATTTTCTATTAATGTGAAGCTAAAGTTCTTAAGCTAAAGTGTACATGCTAAGTTATTCAAGAGGGTACGTGTCACACATTATTTTACAATCATTTGAATCATTTCAAACTGAGGAAATCTACTAGTTGAATGATGCTTGGGATATGTTTCATTTCAAATCAAATATACCGGACAGTTTGAGGAGGAGTCAATGATTGTGGGAGAGAAACGTTAATGTGATATATATATTCTTGAACTACTTAGTGAATAAAGAATATGAAAAGATCTAAAAAAAGAAGACCATACAAGACAAGATCGTTATTAATTATTAGAACTAATCGCATTCATTTGTTATCATCAGATAGGGGAGATTGTTAGGGTAAAAACCCGGTCAAACCTATTATTTTTTGAATCTGATGTACAAAGGAATATACATATGTTTAATTCTAATAATATAATAAGCTTAGTGAAACTCGACACATACCGAGTTAGTCGGTATAGCTCAGTCTCATACCGAGTTGGTCGGTATAACTCAGTCTCATACCGAGTTAGTCGGTATTGCTCAGTCATATTGAGTACATGGACCGACCAGTCCATGAATAGTGCATTCCTTATTTGACTAATGAATCAAATCCCATTAATCAAGGGATTCACTTATTAGAATTGGGAGTTACATATAGAATAGGGTTAATTGTAAAACCTCTATACATTATAAATAGAGGTTTAGACTTCACTAGTTAGTATCCTTTTGGATCCCGGTTGATCATTTGTGTGGATCACCGGTAACCCAATTCTAAATGTAACACTTTGTGGAGTGTTCGTGGTTATTCCACAACCAAAAACACATGTTATTACGTTTGTGCTTAATAAGATTAATCGTATGACGATATGATCTTGTCTTTACCGATGTTATTAACAATATTGGGGTTCGTGGGTCCTAACAATACACTTATATATAATAAACCTTGTGTAATCTTAACAATAATATTATTCAAACACTATATGATTTAATAGGTTTAAATCATATTATGGATAATCTATAATTAACACATTGTATATTTACTCATTAGGAAATGTACAAATACTTGTATTAATTAGCTAGTCAAACTAATCCAGTAATAAGTTAAACTTAACTTAATACTTAACTGATTCATGATGACTATTTTGTATCATTCCTCTCCAAGTATCATTGCATAGTAACTACTCGTATTACATGCACTCACCGGTGTGACCCTTAAGTGTTTCGTAGGTTAGGATGTATCATCATAGGTTGACTAACTGTGCACATAATTCCAACAGACTCCCACTTATGCAAGTTCGTAACCTTAGCTTGATGATACGAGCTTTAGTGGCCTTCTAGATGGGCATGTAGGTAACCAACCCCATAATAACAGCTTATGTAATCCAGGTATAGTTTCGAAAAACTTTTTAATAGCGTCGTCTAGTAAAGAACACTTTGTCTCTACTTCTTTGGGCAGCGTTGTTAGGTTCATCCCTTGCAGCACGATATTTGATGATAACGAATACGAGGATGGTAGAAGATATCAACTCTTGTATACGAAATCATTTCTTGACTTATTGATTCAAACTGTTGTGATAAACGACAAAGAACAAATCAGTTCGTTTGTGCATGGCCATGCACTTACCAGTTTTCCATCATGTCAAGGGACCCATAAATATATTTCCTAAAAAGGAGGTGCAATTACCATCTTGTTATATTTCGATTCAAAATACAACTTCCTCTGTACCCAGTAAGGCCTCGTATGACAATCATATTTCAGACTTGTCTAAGACGAACCAAAGTACATTAGTCATTGTATCTGAAACCAAATACCTCAGGCTTAAGGACAATCCTAGTGAACAATAATTTTGAACTTTTCAACCACGAAGTATGTCACGGTGGTCAATCCAATATTCGTCGAGCCTCCAACAGAATATCACTGATATTTGGCCTACGACAAAACTTGTGTAGCTATCTTCGAGAAAACTCGAATCTCCAACAAATATCGCGATGACGTTAACGTCCCATCAAGGTTCCCACCAAGACGAGTAGTCACGGATTATATCTTTTGAATAAAGAGACTTTTATACATGGATATTGTAAAACATACAAAGTCTGAATAACAATGATACTAACTCATGTATTATTCCTCACTGGACATACATACAACATTATTACTGCATCATTACTTATTCCCTTTGTTTGTGTTAATAACTTAATGACTTTTACAATTTTACTTGTAACTTTATCACTAATCTAGTCATTTCTATTAAACTAAATACATAAGACAAGTATTTGAAAAACACAATTACTTTTGTTCTTGCAACATTCTAGAACATTGTCTAGTCTTTCCCTCTTATGCAATTTCGTAAACATAGAATTATTAGAAAATAACTCTTTAGTTTCTTGAATTCATAAAATTTGCCTTGTAACTAAAGCCTCTTTTAGTTACTTGATTTGTAGATATATCATTAACTAGTTAAAGAAATTTCCTTAAATGATTATGTCATCCACTGGAGTGTGAATAACCTATTAGATATGCAATAATTAATCACAAGACTTGTGATCACGCTATTAGGTTTGCAATAATCTAATTAACAATCATTTATTATTTCTTTTAACTCTTTAGCCAACGACTTGGTAAAACCTTGTTGTTAATATCCTACTAACTTAATATATTCTATAATACCTCTAATGAATATGTTAGTCATAGCTCCCACTATCTTTTATGGAATTTAAGCATCACTTAAACTATTACTTTGACCTAGTCAAAATCTTATAGTTTAACCTTTTAAGAATTTATCAATTATTAAAGTCATCCTTTGGATTTGCGAATATCCAATATTCCTGTTTAGGGAATCATGACTTTCATTAATTATCGTATCTAACAAGTATAAGATACTTGAAACGATACTTCAAATTCTTAAATGTATATTAGTATCCTTTTAAGAACTTCATTTAATGCCAAAGTCATTTCTTGGATTTCTCAAATATCCATAATTCGTATTAGGGAATTATGAATTGATTAAATATTGGATTTATTACAAGAATAAAAGACTTGCAATAATACCTTTCAATTCTTAAATACTTTAATATAGTTTGACATTTTAAGAGTTCATTTAATGTCTAAGTCATTTTCCTTGTATTATACGAATATCCAATTATTCCTATTAGGGAATTATGACCTCATTAAATTTCTTTATGACAAGTATTAAAGACTTGTAATAATACTCCTTAAAGTCTACCTTGATTATATCCAATATAATCATACTATATTAATACTAATACTTTAAACTTACTATCATAAGTAACCATCACTTAAGATGTTTTAAGTTAAGTTCAATGTACCTTTTGAACTTTATGCTTCCATAAAACTCTTAAACATTTTCATTAGAAAAATTTCTAATTACTAGTATCTAAGTAATTTGAGCTTCTAAGATATTCACACAACAATCAAACAAATATAAACAATGAGATTGTTATTAGGTCAACAATTGACTTTATAATCTAGTCATAAAAATTAACTAATATAATCAACACACATGCACAAACAATATAATTCAACCATGGATTCAACGATGATAAACTTAAAACCGAAAATTTATCATAAAATAGAAAATTGTAATTTGTTCAAAACAACTAAAACCGAAAAATTGTTTTACTGAATCCAAATGAAAAAATACTGAATTAAAACGTGGTGCTCGTGGGATCATTATCTCATGTTAGTCCATCTCACTTTCCATCATCTCATGCAATAAACAATTGCTAAAGTTGAGTTACTCGTAATAACTTTACAAGTAGGTAGCGAGTATCTAGAAGTTGGTCAAGTCAACTGAGTAGCAAGCATGTCGTCCTACCCTTTGACCCTTTCCACAACCAAGACACCGTTTCTCGGTCCTTGCGTTGTTTTGCTTTACCTTCTTGACCTTTTGTTTAACTCCATTACCCTTTAGGCACGCCGTGACTGGGATTGCTTTTATCCTTTCCCTTTCCACTACGCCTCTTTCTCTGATCACTACCATCATCGGTTACTAAGAGATCATTCTTAAACTTGGTCCCCAAATCAACTCAGTAGTGTTGAGCATGAAATGTAGCTCAACAATGGATTGCTCCATGTTATTCATGTTGTAGTTGACTACATATGGCTTATAGTCATCTGACAACGAGTTGAGTATCATTACTGTTGCTAACTACAACGGTACTGGGTGTCCTATTCATTCAAGATGATCCATGTTATATTTCATTTTCATGACGTGAGCACTCACCGATGATCCCTTAACCAGCTTGCAAGATTTGAACACTCTACAAGCGTAATATGCTTATCCTTGTTCATTTCTAGCATTTGCGGCAGGAGCATTTAGTATTGCTTTTTCTAGGACGTTTCCTTTTCTCTCATGCCTAAGCATAATCCGACTATCACGCTTCCAATTGAGAAACATTGTCCCAGTTAATTCGTCCTTTTCTAGAAACAAGCGTAATGAGAGATTGCTGGTACGTGTCATTATGGTTGTTGTTGCCATCTACAAATCAAACCCAGTTTAATTAGTAATCATCAATAAACATCTCTATAATATATTATAAACCCATAATTAATATTTTAGGTCTAGGATCCATATATCACATTCTCGCCGCAAGGTTTGGACACTTCCCGACGAGACATGCTGTTTCTGGTAGGTCATATCCTTACCGATCGTATCAAGACTTGACAAGATTCCTAGGGGTCGTAGAATCTATAGACTTATAACTTACTACAACCGTGTACAATTTAATTGTATATTTCTAAGTTACAATAAAGTCTAGTATGTTTATTCTACTTAAGTACTTTTTGGGCCGGGACTCCCGATTATCGCCAAAGTAGATCAGACCATCTAAGACAGTGTGATGCTCTGCGCCGGGTTACCCGATTATCACTGAACCTTACGCACCCTATCACTCGCAATGATTTGAATCCATATCTTAGGTTCTTTATCCTTACAATATGAATATCGTTGAACAAGTGAGGTGTTCCATTAGGTGGATAGTACTTAGATCTAAGATTTTCTTAGGTTTGTTTAAGTCTTAAACTAAACTTAAACCTTATTCCAATTTTTATCCTTAATTTTAAAACGTGCGATTCGTGTACTTAATTCCACAAGACGCCTTTCTAAAATTACTTTTAAAACTCTAAGTTTTAAAATTTGTTTAATTTTATTTGTATACCTAAAATGAGGTGTACAAAAGATATTACTAAGTTTTTTTGTGAATAACCTTATCTTAATAAAACGTACTTGTTTTATTTACTTTAAAAACTTTTAAACCTTATGTTAAACTTTAAAATAGAGATTTTAAATCTTAACGACTTACGAACACAAGTCATAACTCTAAATTAACATATCTAGTTTTTCCATGTCTAATAATGAAATTAAACATCTATTCATTAGATTCGCCGAAACATATCCTTGGGACATATTTATAAACTTTGCGACTATCCTGTGTAGCTGCCACTAATTCCAACAACCATGATGGAACTTAAGCAAACACAATCACTAGTTTATTCTTGGTGAACACTAATAAACTTATTATATATAGGCTATATATAATAATCTTAGTTTTTTTGAACCATTCTTATATTTAACTTAGACTTAGTTAAATATAGGTTCTAAATTTCCTTTGTACAATTTCTAGTTGTTTACAACTTTGTACATTTCTAGTTTGATTATAACTTAATACAAATTTCTAGTTACTTTAATATTACAACCATGATCAAAATAACATATATATTTAATGTTCCATTTAATCTTGTATTTGATATATATATTGTGACAACTCGATATTTCTAGTATGTAACTTCATTTCATTTCTAGAACATTCTTTATTTAGAAAGTTTCTATTTTTAGACATTTCTATTTCTGGCATCCATTATAATAAAACCATACATATTTCTACACAACAAGCATACATATTTTTACACCATACATTAGTGTTTGATTATTTTAGTCAACACAACATTTTTATTTACTTATGGTGGCACACTTTTAGCTAATTTCTTAAATAATAAGTTTCTCGATAAATTAATAAATGTAACAAACTTAATTTAAATGTGACACGAATGAACCAAACTTCTAAAACCCACTCAAACCTAGACCGACCACCTAAGTGGCCGGCCTCCCTCTTTTTGCTCGAGACCATCACTTGGCCGAAACACCCTTGTGGTGTTGGCCATGTGCCAATTATTTGATCTTATCCTTGTTGATTCTATCCTAAGCTTGATTTAAAAAGAAACCTACTTGCACTCAATCTCTACTTGCTAACCCTAATCCTCACACACTATAAATTGAACCTTAAACCTTCATCCTCTCTTTTGTTTCTCCCATTCGGCCGCAATACACAACCCAAATACTCCCTTCGTTCGTTCGTCCGATCCAAGCAAACCGAAGCGTTTTGCTCGTTTTCTCCAAAATCCGATCAAGGTATGATGCTTAAACCATTGTTTTACCAAGTTTTCTTCCTTGCATGAACCTTGACTCGAACCCGAGACCATGGCCCTAGGCCATATGGTCTCGGTTAGCCGTCCAAGTCGTTCGCATACATGTTTACGTCCGTAGGGATGTATGTATTGATAGTTTGATTCCTTAGCTTGTTAGATTTGTTGTTTAAACCCTTCATTTGATGCTTGAACCTTAGATCTAGAAACCTAGACATGTTAAACCCTAGATCTAGCACACTAAACCGGACCTAGACTCGATCTAGACCGAACTAGAACCAAACCCTTAGGGTTTCAGCCTAGCCGGCCAACCCTAACTGAATTACCATCAAAACCGAACCCTAGTTGACCTAGATTGACCATGGTTGACCTTGGTTGACCGAATTGTATCCTAGACTAAACCTTAGCCTAAATCTAGAGCTTTTAAGTTGACTTTGTTTACTAATTTTGACAAATATTGACCCATAAGTCAAACCGGGTCAAGGCTGGTACTTGACCCAAACCGTGGACCCAAACCCGAATACCCAATCGGGCCAAGGCCCGTACTTGGCCCATATCGATATACCATAGTCCATCGGGCCCAAACTTTAGTTGGCCCATTAGAATCCAAGCCCATTTGGACCAAAGCCCAATCCTTTGGCCCACTTATACCCAAACCAAACCCAATTGGGCCCAAGCCCAATCCATGGCCCAATCTAATTGGACCTAAGCCCAATAAGAGGCCCAAGTGGCCAAACCTAGTGGCCCATTAAGCCCATATAGGCCCATTAAGCCCATCAAAGACCCAATAGGCCCAATCTAGGCCCAATAAGCCTAACCCAAGCCCATTTCATTTCATTTCGGTCCATTAAGGCCCAATGATCCAAGTTCATTCGATGTCACAAAACATAAAACATAACATTAATTGCATGTCATTTAACTTATATCGTTTATAGAATCGCCTGTATTAGCTTAGCCTAATTAGTAGTTAAATCATTTAGGAAGCTAGGAGTCTCTGAAGGATTCCTCTGTCCTAGTTCTGTATCGCTAAGCTTTGCCAGGTGAGTCCACATACCCCTTTTACTCTTTTACTGCTTTTATAATCTTTGGGGTGGAAAACATAAACAAAACTGCTACTATTTTACTATGACTGTACAACATCGTTACCTTTTCATTATCGCGTTGGCATGACAAACAGTTATTATACCGGACTAAGGTTTTCCAGCAATCATTAACTAGTGGATCTAGACCATGGATATGCAGATAGTACTATTGGCTGACACTCATCCTCCCAACATTATTTGATCACTACTTGATATATCCAAGACATCTTTCGGGAGTGTATATCCATAAAAGAACGATAACAACTGGAGTTGAAGTGTTGATTGTGGACATAGGGGTTGGTATACTAACTCAATAGACTAGCTACCTGTTGAGGATAACAGTTCATGCGATGTCAAACATAATAATTTGTTCAACACTTTTTAATAAACATAACTAGTAGTTGTAGATATTCTACAACTACACTACATATTTCATACTTATTACTCATATCATATGAGTGCTGAACTTTATACTTTTCAGTCATAAACTGTTTTCATAACAAACATTTTGGGTAGCAAAACACTTTACTTTACTTTTAATTTAACCTTGTGGATTCTAGGTAATTAGGTGCAGTTGACTGGAGGATATGAGCAGTGGGATTGTCGTGAGCCATGATTAAAACATTAAGTTTACGAACAATCATTTCATTTCAAAACAATTTCTCTTTTAGGAAACCTAATATTTTTGGAAACTTTCTACTTTGGAAAGTGAAACATCTTTTATTTTTCGTTATTGCGTGGTTGTTTGTTTACTTAATTTTTGCTATGTTGTCATGAAAGTTACACCCTCGTTCTTCCGCAAAACATTTTAAATGAAGTAAAACTCATTTTTGGCGGGGTGTGACAGAGTGGTATCAGAGCTTAAGTTATAGTGAATTAGCAAGCCTAGTCTATTACTACAAAAGATTTTTGGGAAAAACAAAAACTTTTACAAAACAAAAATAATCATGGCACGCTCAGTCTCATATCCTGAAATACAATAAAGTGGGAGTCTGAAGGAATTATGTGCACAGTCAGTCAACCTATGATGATACATCCATGCCTACGAAACACTTAAGGGTCACACCGGTGAGTACATGTAATACGAACAAGTTATGGAACGATACTACGAAGAGGAATGATTCATAATAGTCATTATGAATCAGTTGAGTATTAAGTTAAGTTTAACTTATTACTAGATTAGTTTAACTAACTAATTAATACAAGTAGTTGTACATTTACTAGTTGAGTAAATATACAATGTGTTAATTAAAGGTTATCCATGATATGATTTAAAGCTATTAAATCATGTAGTAATTGGATAATATTATTGTGTATATTATATAAAGGTTATTATATAATTAACTATTAAAAGTATAAATTCAAGTCTATATATTTCGTGTATATGGGTACCGAAATTATAGTGTGTTAATACTAGACATTTGATAGTTAAGTGCAACAATAATAAACTAGTTAAACTATAAGGGATGAAAGTGTAAAAGGATAAGTTTAATTAAGAGATTAATCTTAACTAAACTAGAAGGGCCCTAAGTGAAAGTCCATCTATTATAAATAGAGGGCTTAGGCATCACTTATTAGGTTACACCTACACAAGCCGAAAACGCTTGCCCCTTTACCCCTTTCGGCCGAAACAAGAACACCATCACTTGGTGATCTTCATTCTTCGTGTTCTTCGTTCGTTCTTCGTGTTCTTCGAGTTTCGAAGATCCAAGATCGCAGCAAGTGATCATCTAGATGATCGTTCGTCGTGTTCATCATTAGTGGATTTATCTTAAGCATTAACCTAAGGTATGATTCATGGAACACTCTTTCTTCCTCTCCTCTTGTTCGAAGTCGAACCAAGAACCCTAGGGTTCTTGGTAGTAGTCGACGAACACACAAGTATGTGTGTGTTCGAGTTCTTCGAACAAGGTTTCTTTCTTGTTAACCTAATCTAGTTCTCCAACATCCCAATCCTTTAGGGTTTCAGGATTAGGTTTAATCCCAGTTCCGCTTTTAGAGATTGAATCAGCTAGTTGGTTTTAACCGGTCAAGAACAAGTTCATGTTCTTGGTCAGTATGGTCGAACCATGTCAACTAGGAGGTTGACCCAAGTGGTCGATCAGTGTTATGAAACCCTTCAATGGTATCAGAGCCTGGTTTAGAGATCTAGACTAGATTAACAAAGATTGTTTGTTTACTTTAATTTTAAGTTTTTTTTTTGTTTCAAGTATTTCTTCTTCTTCTTCAGATTTTCGAAAAAGAGGGAAGAAACCCTAGGACCAAGAACATTAAACTAGTCTAAGTTTAATTGGTCAAGAAGGTTTCTAGTAAACCCTAGCAATTTTCGAAAATACCTAGAAAGAACCCTAGGATCAAGTATATTAAACAAGATATGTTTAATTGATCAAAAGGATTCTTTCCTCGATCCCTTAAATTTTTGTGACCAAGGAAGAACCCTAGGATCAAGTATGTTAAACAAAATTTGTTAAATTGATCAAAAAGATTCTTTCCTAATGCCTTAGAATTTTCGAAATCTAGAGGATTACTTGGAGACCAAGTTTTTTAAACTAGCCGAGTTTAATTGGTGGAAACGTTTCTTAGCCTTAAGTTTTTGAAATCCTAAAGAACCTTAGAACATTAAACTAGTTTAAGTTTAATAGTTTAAAGGTATTAATTAGGATAATAATCTAAAACCTAGTTAATTAGACAAGTTTATGTCTAAAAGTTTAATTATTATTTTGATAGATTTATTAAAGCTAGTTCTTTAAACCTAGTAATTTATACAAAGTTTTATTGTCTATAAGGTTTAAATTAAAGAGTTTAAATAAATTTATTAAAAAATTATAATCTATCTTAGAATTTAAACCAAGTTTATTGTTTAAAAGGATTGATTAAAATTAATCTTTTAACTAAAATAATGTCTTTCATCAAGAATGTCAAAACCCTAGTTTTGATTGATCAAAAACAAGATTAGGGTTCATGTAATTAATTTAAGGAATTAATAAAGAGGATGTTAATTTTTAAGTTCTAAAATTAGCAAGGTGTATTTAATTATTTATATATATGTATTTAAATTTTTGGAATTATTAATTATTAAATAAAATTGAATTTTAAAAGATATAATAAGTTTATACACATTTTAATTAGTTCAAGTTAAAATGAATACGTATAAATTAGATGTAATATTCTTATTAGAATGTTACAAGTTTATTATAAGAAATATACATATATACGAATTTTATATATTAAATACAAGATGAATTGGAACAATTAAAAGGGGTAATGTTATTTTGATCTTTAAGATAATATTATAATTAGTTATTGCATAAGTTATAATATAATTAAAACTAGAAAGTACAAAGTTATGATTTAATTATAACTAGAAATTGTACAAGTTGAAATTATATGATTAACTAGAAATATACAAAGTTATATATATATTAAGGTGTATAAAGTTATAAGTTATTATAACTAGTTAATTATACAAGTATAATATATGTATTTTACAAGTTATGTAATATACTAGAATAATGATTAAGTGAAAATAACAAGAACCTATATTTAACTAGTTCAAGTTAAATATAAGAAAGGTTTAAACAAACTAAGAATTATTATATATAGTTTTTATATAATAAGTTTATTAGTTTTCACCAAGTATAAAACGGTGATTGTGTTAGCTTAAGTTTCATCATGGTTGTTGAAGCTAGTGGGAGCTACACAAGAAAATCACAAAGTTTGTAAGTGTGTCGTTAAGACATAAGTCTTGGTCGAATCTAATAAGTCACAAGAAATGTTTGATTTCATTATTAGACATATGGAAAACTAGATGTGTTAAACTAGGTTTATGTTTCAAGTTCATGAATCATAAAAGTTTTAAAAGTTTAACATAAGTTTATAAGTTTTTCAAGTAAGATAAAACAAGTAAGTTTTATTCTAGATGAGGTTTTTCACAAAACCTAGTAAAACGTTTTGTACACCTCGTTTTAGGTATACATATAATATCGTGCAAATTCTTGAAACTATAAGTTTTAAAGAATAGTTCTTAAGTTTTAAAAAGGTGTCTTGTAGAACTCTTCAATTCACAAGTCACACATTTTAAACAAGGATTAATATTGGAATAAAAGTTTAAGTTTAGTTTAAGACTTAAACAATCCCAAGAAGATCTTAGATCTAAGTACTATCCACCTAATGGAACACCTCACTTGTTAAACGATATTCATATTGTAAGGATAAAGAACCTTAGATATGGATTCAAATCATTGCGAGTGTTAGGGTGCGTAAGGTTCTGTGATAATCGGGAGTCCCGGCGCAGAGCATCGCACAGTCTTAGATGGTCTGATCTACTTTGGTGATAATCGGGAGTCCCGGCCCAAAAAGTACTTGAGTAGAATAACACATACTAGACTTTATTACTAACTTAGAAATGTTTAATTAGATTGTACAAAGTTGTAATAAGTTATAAGTCTAAAGATTCTACGACCCCTAGGAATCGTGTCAAGTCTTGATACGATCAGTAAGGAAGTTACCTACCAGAAATAGCATGTCTCTTCGGGAAGTGCCCAGACCTTGCGGCGAGAATGTGATATATGGATCCTAGGCCTAAAATATTAATTATGGGTCATAATATATTTTAGAGAATGTTTATTGATGATTACTAATTAAACTGGGTTTGATTTGTAGATGGCAGCAACAAACGTGATTGCGACAACAAGTACCAACAATCTCTCACTTCGCTCAATCCTCGAAAAAGACAAGTTGACTGGGTCAAACTTTCTCAACTGGGAGCGCAATCTTCGTATTGTGCTCAGGCATGAGAAAAAGTGGTATGTCTTGGAGAAAGCAGTACCAAACACCCCTGCTTTTAATGCCTGAGATGAAACGAGGCAAGCTTATGATAAGCATGTCAGTGATGCACTCGATGTGAGCTGTCTGATGCTCGCCACTATGAGTCCTGAGTTACAAGCGGGACTTATGGATGTGCCTGCATTTGAGATGATCCAGCAACTTAGGGATTCATTTCAAGAGCAAGCTCGCACTGAGAGGTTTGACATCAATCGAGCCTTCAACTCTTGCAAGATGGTCAAAGGAACGCCGGTGTGTGCCCACGTCATGAAAATGAAAGGACACATGGATCACCTCGCTAGACTTGGTCACCCCGTACCGTTGCAAATGGCAACAGATACTATACTCAACTCGTTGTCTGATGACTACAAGTCTTTTGTGGTCAACTACAACATGCATAATATGGAGAAATCCATTGCTGAGCTACATTCCATGCTCAAGACAGCTGAGTTGAGTTTGGGGACCAAGTCTAAGGACGTTCTCTTGATCGGTAATGGCGGTGGCGGTGGGAAGAAGAGAAAAGGGCATGGTGGTAAAGGAAAGGGTAAAACCTATCCTAACCAAGGAGTGCCAAATGGTAAAGGTGTCAAACAAAAGGTCAAGAAGGTTAAGCCTAACACTGCGAGGACCGAGAACCGGTGCTTCAAGTGTGGTGAGGCTGGGCATTAGAAAAGAAATTGTCCAAAGGGTGCAAGTGGTAGTGGAGGAAACGCAAGTTCCTCAGGTAACACAACCACACTTCTTAATCACTTTTAGATACCTGTAAAGTACATTACGAGTAATCTAACTTTTGCAATCTTTTATTGCAGGAGGAGATGGAAAGTGATAGTGACCAGCATGAGATGGTGATGATCCCACGAGTACCAAGTTTTTATAATTTAGTATTTTTGTGGATTCATTTTAAACAATTTTACTTTATTGTTTGGATAATTTTATTTTTGTTAAAACAAGTTTCTTTTTGGTTTTAATTAATCCCGAATAAATGATTGAATTATATTGTGTGCATGTGTGATAATTACACTAGTCAATGTTTATGACTAGATTGTAAGTCAAGTTTTGATTTACTTATGTTTCATGTTTATATTTATATATTTGTTTGATTGTTGTATTAATAATGTCTTGATAGCTCAAGGTACTTAGATGCTAGTAATTAGAAAGTTTTTCTAATGAAAGTGTTTATGAGTTTTATGGAAGCATAAGGTTCAAGAGTTATTGAACTTAGTTAAAACATCTTAAGTAATAGTCATTAATTATGATAGAAAGTTTTAAAGTATTAGTATTAATGTAGTATGATTATATTGGATATAATCAAGATAGAATTTAAAGAGTATTATTACAAGTCTTTTATACTTGTAGTAAAGGATTTAATGAAGTCATAATTCCCTAATAGGAATAATTGGATATTCGTATAATCCAAGTAAAATGACTTAGACATTAAATGACTCTTAAGAGGGACAAACTATATTAAAGCATTTAAGAATTAAAAGGTATTATACCAAGTCTCTTATACTTTTAACAACTACAATATTTAATCAAGTCATAATTCCCTTATAGGAATAAATGGATATTTAAGAAATCCAAGTAAATGACTTTGGCATTAAATAAGATTCTTAAAAGAATACTAATGTGTTTAAGAATTGATAGTATCATTTCAAGTGTTTCATACTTGTTGGATACAGTAATCAATAAAGATCATAATTCCATAAACAGGAATGTTGGATTTTCGTAAATCCAAAGGATGAGCTTAATTATTGATAGAATTCTTAAAAGATTAAACTACAAGTTATTGACTAGGTCAAAGTAGTTTAAGAGATGCTTAAAATCCATAAAAAGTAAGTGGGAGCTAAGACTAACGTAATTCATTAAAGATGTTGATGAATTCGGTAAGTTAGTAAGACATTAACAACAAGGTTTTACCAAGTCGTTAACCAAAGAGTTAAGAGAAATAATAAATGATCGTTGATTGGATTATTGCAAACCTAATAGCGTGATCACAAGTCTTGTGATTAATTATTGCATTTCTAATAGGTTGTTAACCCTTCAGTGGATAACATAGTCATTTAAGGAAATTTCTTTAGCTAGTAAGAATATCTACAATTCAAGTAACTAAAAGGGGCTTTAGTTGCAAAGATAGTTTTATGAATTCAAGAAACTAAGGAGTTAATTTGCAATCCTCCTATGTTTACCGAATTACATAAAAGGCAACACTAGAATATGTTCTAAAATTGTTGCAAGAACAATATCTAGCAAAGACAAAAGTAATAGTATTCCTAAATACTCATCTTATGTCTTTAGTTTAATAGAAATGATTAGTTTAGTGATAAAGTTACAATTAAGTTTGTAAAAATCATTAAGTAATCAACACAAACGAAAATGATCCAGTAATAATTCAGTACCTATGTCCAGTGAGGAATAGTACATGAATTAGTATCATTCTTATTCAGACTTTGTATGTTTTACATCATCCATGAATAAAAGTCTATTTATTCAAAAAGATACAAAATCCGTGACTACTCGTCTAGGTGGGAACCTTGATGGGACGTTAACGTCATCGCGGTATTTGGTGGTAGATTCGAAGTTCTCCGAAGATAGCTACACAAGTTTTGTGTAAACCAAATATCAGTGATATTCTGTTGGAGGGTCAACGAATATTGGATTGACCACCGTGACAATACTTCGTGGTTGAAAAGTTCAAAAGTATTGTTCACTAGGATTGTCCTTAATCCTGAGGTATTTGGTTTAGGATACTATGACTAATGTGCTTTGGTTCAACTCAGACATTCTGAAATACGTTTGTCATACGAGGCGATACTGGGTACAAAGGAAGTTGTATTTTTAAATCGAAATATACAAGATGGTAATTGCACCTCCTCTTTAGGAGAGATACTTAAAGGTCCTTTGACTTGATAAGAAACTGGCAAGTGCACGACCGTGCCCAAACGAACTGATCTGTTCTTTATCGATTATCACAGCAGTTTGAATAAAGAAGTCATAAAATGATTTCGAATACAGGAGTTGATAATTTCTACCATGCTCGTATTCGTTATCACAAATATCATGCTGCAAGGGATAAGCCTAACAATGTTACCCAAGAAGTAAAGACAGAGTGTTCTTTACTAGGAGACGCTATTAAGAGTTTTTCATAAAACTATACCAAGGGTTACATAAGTTGTTTTTATGGGGTTGGTTACCTACATGCCCATCTAGAAGGCGACTGTAGCTCGTATCATTAAGACAAGGGTTACAGACTTGCACAAGTGGGAGTCTGAAGGAATTATGTGCACAGTCAATCAACCTATGATGATACATCCATGCCTATGAAACACTTAAGGGTCACACCGGTGAGTACATGTAATACGAACAAGTTATGCAACGATACTACGAAGAGGAATGATTCATAATAGTCATTATGAATCAGTTAAGTATTAAGTTAAGTTTAACTCATTACTAGATTAGTTTAACTAACTAATTAATACAAGAAGTTGTACATTACTAGTTGAGTAAATATACAATGTGTTAATTAAAGGTTATCCATGATATGATTTAAAGCTATTAAATCATATAGTAATTGGATAATATTATTGTGCAAATTATATAAAGGTTATTATATAATTAACTAATAAAAGTATAAATACAACTCTATATATTCCGTGTATATGGGTACCGAAATTATAGTGTGTTAATACTAGACATTTGATAGTTAAGTGCAACAATAATAAACTAGTTAAACTATAAGGGATGAAAGTGTAAAAGGATAAGTTTAATTAAGAGATTAATCTTAATTAAACTAGAAGGGCCCTAACTGAAAGTCCATCTATTATAAATAGAGGGCTTAGGCATCACTTATTAGGTTACACCTACACAAGCCGAAAACCCTTGCCCCTTTACCCCTTTCGGTCGAAACAAGAACACCATCACTTGGTGTTCTTCGTTCTTCGTGTTCTTCGTGTTCTTCGTTCGTTCTTCGAGTTTCGAAGATCCAAGATCGAAGCAAGTGATCATCTAGAGGATCGTTCGTCGTGTTCATCATCAGTGGATTTATGTTAAGCATTAACCTAAGGTATGATTCATGGAACACTCTTTCTTCCTCTCCTCTTGTTCGAAGTCGAACCAAGAACCCTATGGTTCTTGGTAGTAGTCGACGAACACACAAGTATGTGTGTGTTCGAGTTCTTCGAACAAGGTTTCTTTCTTGTTAACCTAATCTAGTTCTCCAACATCCTAATCCTTTAGGGTTTAAGGATTAGGTTTAATCCCAGTTCCGCTTTTAGGGATTGAATCAGCTAGTTGGTTTTAACCGGTCAAGAACAAGTTCATGTTCTTGGTCAGTATGGTCAAACCAAGTCAACTAGGAGGTTGACCCAAGTGGTCGATCAGTGTTATGAAACCCTTCATTTGGCCGCAATACACAACCCAAATACTCCCTTTGTTCGTTCGTCTGATCCAAGCAAACCGAAGCCTTTTGCTCGTTTTCTCCTAAATCCGATCAAGGTATGATACTTAAACCATTGTTTTACCAAGTTTTCTTCCTTGCATGAACCTTGACTCGAACCCGAGACCATGGCGCTAGGCTATATGGTTTCGGTTAGCCGTCCAAGTCGATCGCATGCATGCTTGCGTCCGTAGGGTTGTATGTATTGATAGTTTGATTCCTTGATTTGATGCTTGAACCTTAGATCAAGAACCCTAGACATGTTAAACCCCAGATCTAGCACACTAAACCGAACCTAGACTCGATCTAGACCAAACTAGAACCAAACCCTTAGGGTTTCGGCCTAGCCGGCCAACCCTAACCGAATTACCATCAAACCGAACCCTAGTTGACCTAGATTGATCATGGTTGACCTTGGTTGACCGAATTGAATCCTAGACTAAACCCTAGCCTAAATCTAGAGCTTTTAAGTTGACTTTGTTAACTAATTTTGACCAATATTGACCCATAAGTCAAACCGGGTCAAGGTCAGTACTTGACCCAAACCGTGGACCCAAACCCGAATACCCAATCGGGCCAAGGCCCGTACTTAGCCCATATCGATCTACCATAGTCCATCGGGCCCAAACTTTAGTTGGCCCATTAGTATCCAAGCATATTTGGACCAAAGCCTAATCCTTTGGCCCACTTATACCCAAACCCAACCCAGTTGGGCCCAAGCCGAATCCATGGCACAATCTAATTGGATCTAAGCCCAATAAGAGGCCCAAGTGGCCCAACCAAGTGGCCCATTAAGCCCATCTAGACCCATTAAGCCCATTAGGCCCAATAGGCCCAATAAGCCTAACCGAAGCCCATTTCATTTCATTTCGGTCCATTAAGGCCCAATGATCCAAGTTCATTCGATGTCATAGAACATAAAACATAACATTAATTGCATATCATTTAACTTATATCGTTTATAGAATTGCCTGTATTAGCTTAGCCTAATTAGTAGTTAAATCATTTAGGAAGCTAGGAGTCTCTGAAGGATTCCTCTGTCCTTGTTTTGTATCGATAAGCTTTGCCAGGTGAGTCCACAGTCCCCTTTTACTCTTTTACTGCTTTTCTAAACTTTGGGGTGGAAAACATAAACACCACTGCTACTATTTTACTATGACTGTACAACATCGTTACCTTTTCATTATCGCGTTGGCATGACAAACAGTTTTTATACCGGACTAAGGTTTTCCAGCAATCATTAACTAGTGGATCTAGACCATGGATATGCAGATAGTACTATTGGCTGACACTCATCCTCCCAACATTATTTGATCGAACAAGAGGAGAGGAAGAAAGAGTGTTCCATGAATCATACCTTAGGTTAATGCTTAAAATAAATCCACTGATGATGAACACGACGAACGATCCTCTAGATGATCACTTGCTTCGATCTTGGATCTTCGAAACTCGAAGAACGAACGAATAACACGAAGAACGAAGAACACCAAGTGATGGTGTTCTTGTTTCGTCCGAAAGGGGTAAAGGGGCAAGGGTTTTCGGCTTGCGTAGGTGTAACCTAATAACTGATGCCTAAGCCCTCTATTTATAATAGATGGACTTTCACTAAGGGCCCTTCTAGTTTAATTAAGATTAATCTCTTAATTAAACTTATCCTTTTACACTTTCATCCCTTATAGTTTAACTAGTTTATTATTGTTGCACTTAACTATCAAATGTCTTGAAGGATATCTAAAAATTCTCTTAACAGCTTTCATATGAGATTCCTTGGGATCAGCCTGATACCGAGCACACAAGCAGGTTGCAAACATGATATCAAGCCTGCTAGCTGTTCAGTAAAGTAAGGAACCAATCATACCTCGGTATGTGGATTGACATATTGGCTTTCCAGTCCCATCCTTACTCATTTTATCCTAAGTACTCATAGGGGTGTGCATAGAAGACAAGTTTTTAAATTTATATTTTTTCAACATGTCATGCATATACTTACTTTGGGTTATGAAAGTGCCATCAGGCTTTTGATCAACTTGTAAACCAAGATGATAGGACCCACGAACCCCAATATTGTTAATATCATCTGTAAAGACAAGATCATATATGTCATACGATTAATCTTATTAAGCATAAACATAATAACATGTGTTCTTGGTTGCGGAATAACCAAGAACACTCCACAAAGTGTTTCTTTTAGAATTGGGTTACCGGTGGTCCACACAATTGATCAACCGGGATCCAAAAGTATACAAAACTAGTTTAGACTAAACCTCTATTTATAAGTGATAGAGGTTCTACAATTAACCGTATTCAAATGTAACTTCCCAATTCTAATAAATACATACCATGATTAAAGGATTTGACTAATTAAGTAAATCATGGGAAATCATGCACTGATTACTCGGTCCACGAACTCGGTATGACCACATACCGTCCAACTCGGTATGAGCCGAGTATCACTAAGATTATTTATTAGAGTTAAACTTATATATTCCTTTGTTCATCAGACTCATAAAGTAATAGGTTTTACCGAGTTTTTTACCCTAACACAAGAAAATAAGTAAGTTCTCCCGTCATACTCATTTGATACTGAGCTGACATTATCTTAGCAAACCAATCACACATGGATTTGTTAGTGGAGCCAAAGATAATATCATCTACATATATCTGAATTAGTTAAATGTCAGACCCTTTTCTTTTTGAAAATAATGTTTCATCTATTTTACCTCTTGTAAATTTATTTTCAATTAAATTTACATACCATGATTAAAGGATTTGACTAATTAAGTAAATCATGGGAAATCATGCACTGGTTACTCGGTCCACGAACTCGGTATGACCACATACCGACCAACTCGGTATGAGCCGAGTATCACTAAGATTATTTATTAGAGTTAAACTTATATATTCCTTTGTTCATCAGATTCATAAAGTAATAGGTTTTACCGGGTTTTTTTATCCTAACACAAGAAAATAAGTAAGTTCTCC
Organism: Calendula officinalis; assembly: GCA_963853835.1. NCBI lineage: Eukaryota > Viridiplantae > Streptophyta > Magnoliopsida > Asterales > Asteraceae > Calendula > Calendula officinalis. Next base: position 51,583,487 of record OY970825.1, read on the forward strand.
CATCATACTCATTTGATACTGAGCTGACATTATCTTAGCAAACCAATCACATATGGATTTGTTAGTGGAGCCAAAGATAATATCATCTACATATATCTGAATGAGTTAAATGTCAGACCCTTTTCTTTTTGAAAATAATGATTCATCTATTTTACCTCTTGTAAATTTATTTTCAATTAAATACTCAAACAAGGTATCATACTAGGCTCTAGGAGCTTGTTTGAGCCCATACAAAGCTTTATTAAGCTTGAAAACATAATTAGGAAATTTAGGATCAACAAAACTTGCGGGTTGTTTAACATAAACTTCCTCTTGCAGTTTTTCATTTAGGAAGGCATTCTTGACATCCATTTGATAAACCTTGAAGTTCTTGAAAGATGCATATGCAAGGTACAACCTAATTGCTTCAACTCTTGCAACTAGTGCAAAGGTTTCATCATAGTCAATTCCTTCCTCTTTCCTGTAACCCTGAGCAACCAGTCTTGCCTTGTTCCTGATTACAACTCCATCTTTGTCCATCTTGTTTCTGAACACCCACTTAGTACCAATAATAGTCTTGCTAGAAGGGGGTGGTACTAAGTTCCAAACTTTGTTTCTTTCAAACTTTGTAAGCTCTTCTTGCATAGCTTCTACCCAGTCTTCATCTAATAAAGCTTCATCAGCTTTCTTGGGCTCCATGGTAGAATTGTCTGTCTGATACTGATGTGTGTTCTGTTCAGTATGAGAAAATTCAGGTTACTGGTCTTCTTCATTTTGCAGATTTGGGGTAGATTCTTGAAGTGAAATTGATGGTTCACCCTCTTCATAACTGGAGTTATTGAGATCAAGATTCGAGAACTTAGTGTTGGGATTCTCTGGAATGGGAACCTCAGTATTTGTTGCAATTCTTCCATACTGAGTGAGATCTTGATCATCATAACTCATATCAGGTGGAACCTGATATGGGTGAGACTTGGGCTGTTCAGCATTGAAGTTTTCTGGATTACATAAGGTTTCAATACCACTTATGTCCTCCTTTGCCGAAGTAGAATGCTCATCTAGATTTTCATCAAAAGTAACATGGATGGATTCTGCAATCACCTTTGTTGAGATAACATACACTCTGAAGACCTTGGAGTGTGGTGAGTAGCCCATAAAAACGCCTTCATTTGCTTTGGGAGCAAACTTGTTGAGATTTTGCTTGGTATTGAGTACAAAACATTTGCTCCCAAAGATGTGGAAGTATTTCACATTAGGAATTCTGCCGTGATATAACTCATAAGGAGTCTTCTGGTGTCTCTGAACTATAGTGGCTCTATTCAGTGTGAAGTTTGCACAGTTTACAGCTTCAGCCTAGAAGCTCAGTGCCAGTCTAACATGGCATAACAAAGTTCTTACAGCTTCAATCAGTGTTCTATTCTCCCTTTCTACAATACCATTTTTGTGGTGTGTAGGCTGCAGAGAAGTTTTGTACAATTCCTTTGTGTTCACCGAAATCTGTCAGTACTGAGTTCTTGAATTCAGTACCATGGGCACTCCTAAGTTGCTTGACCTTGTTGCCCTTATGAAGTTCTTCTCTTTTTATGCAGGCAATGAGTTCTGTGGTAACATCGGATTTAGTCTTAAGAAAGATGACCCAAGTGTATCTTGAGTATTCATCAACCAAGACTAGTGTATAGATCTTTTTGGCCAGAGATGGTGTATTGATGGGGCCAAAAAGATCCATATGTATCATTGTAAGAGGTTCATTAATCGAATGGTTGACTTTTGATTTGAATGAACTCTTCTTCTGCTTACCCATTTCACATGCTATACACAACTTATCTTTTGAATAAGTAATTGTGGGCAACCCTCTCACCAACTTCTTCATACTGAGATCATTGATGTTTCTGAAGTTGATGTGAGAGAGTTTCTTGCGCCACATCCTGTTCAATTCTGGATTGACTTTAGAAAGTAGGCATACTCGGATAGTAGGATCTAGTTAAGACAAGTTGACCACATAGACATCTTTCTCTCTTCGAGTAATGAGAACAGGTTGCCCCTTCTCATTATAGATAATCCATGCAGTCTTCCTGAATCGGGCTTCCTTGTCATCATCACACATCTGGGTGATACTGAGTAGATTGTGTTTAAGACCCTCCACATAGGCAACTCTTTTGAAAGTTATGTTGCCAGCTTTGATCACTCCATATCCTTGTTTTCCCTACCGAATCATCCTCAAACCTGACAGAAGGACCCATCTCTGGTGTATAATTTAGAAGGTATTCCATACTGCCAGTCATGTGTCTTGAGCAACCACTATCAAAGTACCATTTTCTATCACCCTGCACAAGACACAAAATAAGAATTAGATCTTTTTAGGAACCCATTTTTGAATGGGACCTTTGGTAGGAGAAACAGATTTAGATTTAATCTCTTTTGGTGGAGAGGTCTGTATCACTTCAGGAGAAACCTTGGAAATTTTCTTTAGTGATGCTGACTTATTTTCTCTCCTTTTCTTTGGTACCGAGTACCTAAGATTTGAGAGATCAGTCCAACATTCATCTCCTTTATGACCAGTATGATGACATCTGTAACATTTTCTAGGCCTATTTCTGAACATGTTTTCATAAGGAATTTTAGAAAACTATTTTTCTTTTGGTTGATTAGTATGAGTTAGTTTAACAAACTTTTGACTTAAAAATTCAATCTGATCACCAATAGATTTTAAAATACTTTTCTTATTATTTTTATCAGAAGAGACATTTTTAACAGTATTTTTAGGAGATGGATCTGGCTTTTTCTTTTTATTTGGTAAAGAAGTCTTATTTTGTTTAGATTTTTTATCTTTACCAATTTAAGATCCAGTTGAAGTTGATTTTTGATTAACATGTTTTAAATTACCAAGTTTAACAGGCTCTTTTGGTTCTTCATTACATAAATCAGATGTTACTGCAACTTCATTATCAGTTATTAAAATAGGTGTAGAAGTTGTTTCATCTGCATTATATTTTTCAAAGGTAGTAGTGTTAAATAATAATTCAAATGGTGGAACAGCAGAAGTGTCATAGTACACTACATCGGGTTCAGTATTAGAATTTTCTTTTTCAGAAAATTCAATACCGAGCTCTTGTAGTGCAGTATAGCACTTTGAGCAGATGGAGGGACCAACAGGTTGATCAAAAAAGATTATCTCCTCATCATCTGACTTAGTTTGATATCCAACTTCACAAAAAGTTTTAGATTTAACAAACTGAATAGGATCCATGTCTGAAAATTCCTCAAAAAAATCAGCAAAATTGTTTCTTTTTTTTTAACTGAGGATCAACACCAAGTGCAGCCCTAACATTTTCTGGAAATTGTTGACTCAGACATTTGTTAATTTTTATTGAAGCATTTCCTCAAGATTTACTTTGATTTTCAATTTTTTTCTCTTTCAAGTTTATGTAATTGAGCTTTATCAGCTAATCATTGGTTCATTTCTTCTAAGTTTAAAAAACCTAGTTCTAAATCTTTTAATTTTGCTAATTTATCAAGATTTTCATTATTTCCCCTTTCAAGTTCTAAAATTGTTAATTTTAAAGCCTTTTCTTTATGTACTAAAGTTTTAAGATCAACAATCATGTACTCAATTTTTTTTTGTTATTCATTCAATGAATAAGACTGAAAGGCACTCACCTTGTACTAGGCATGTGTTCGGTCCCGGAACCAGATCGGACCGGACCGGAACCCGGAAACCCGGGTACCAAAAAAACTGAGAAATCCAAGACCGAAGACCGGACTGGTTAAACCGGTTCCGGTCCCGGTTCGGTCCAAGCTCGGGTCGGTCTTTAAGCGGTTCCGGAACCGGATAAACCCGGTTTTGTGCAGTTTCATGTTTTCTGCTTTTTTTCTGCGTTTTCTGCTATTCTGTGCAGTTTTACAATTTTTTTCTGTTTTCTGCATTTTTTTTCTGTTTTATCCTACTGTTTTGTGCAGTTTTTTCCTGCATTAATAGCTCAACAATCGGATATCAACAACAACATACAAATATCAACCAAACTGATTTTTAATGCATTTCAATCACCAAACATCAACAACAATACGAAAAGAATACATCAAAATTCAGATTTAAAAAGACCAACCCAAATTCAAGTTTCATAGTTTTCAAACAATTCACCAAAAAAGTATTCAACTTCAATCTTTTTCTCAAATCTTTTTCTCAATCACCAATAATCTCAAATCCTTTTCTCCTTGCGTAATACTTCTTCCAATTCTAACATAAACCGGAAACAAAATAAAGTTGGAACTTGCAAATTAGTATATATATAAAATAAAATAATTAATTAGTCACTATAATGGAAATATTACCTTTAGCAACATCATCATCTTGTAAAATATCTTCTATATTATCCACAATCGGCTTCCTTGACTTTCTTACCCAATCTTGAGTGCAAACTAAAGCCTCAACGATCGGTGTCGCCAAGTTACTTCGATAAGGATATAATATGTGTCCGCTTGTACTAAAAGCCGACTCGGATGCCACCGTTGATATTTGAATTGCCAAAAGGTCTACAATAAATATATGAAGTGTAAAGTATAATAATATCTTTATAAAGATAAATACATATATAAATATTAAAATTATACCTTTGGCCATCCGAGATACTATCGGGTAACGGGATGCATTTTGTTTCCACCATAAAAGAATATCAAAATCCTTAGTATATCTAGTTGTCGGCTCGTCCAAGTATGATTTCAACTCCGTTTGCATTGTAGAAGATGTGTTGTCCGCTTCTACTAGAATATCACCCAAAAACCCATTCTCATCATCATAAATTACTTCTTGACTACCATTATTTTGAGAAGATACATTACACCTTGGAATGTCAAATTTTTGCTTATACGTATCAAAAAAATTCTCAAATCTCACTTCAAGATCTTCTATCAGTTTTTTAACAAATTCTGGAATATCCACGTTTGGTATACGATTATTAATTGCTAACAACCTTTCAAACGCATTTCTTAGAAATATCATCTTCATTCGTGGATCCAATAAAACCGCAAAGTACATATAGTCATTGAGGTTTTCAATTTTTCCCCAATACTTGTTATATTTGCTTTGCATTTCGATGCCAATCATATAAAAATTGAGGATTTGCCGACCATTCACGTATATGTTTGTCAACATCACATATTTCAGTAAAAAATCTATGTGCTAAAGGTTTAGAAGTCGACGACACTAAGATCATTTTGGTCTTGAATTTATCAAGAAAGTCGACCATGCCTTTGCAAACAACAAAATCCTCATGGTCGGGGGCTTTAATATGTCTTGCAAATGAAAGATATATCACAAAAAATGAATAATAAATTAAATATTATTTAATGAATAATAAATTAAATAAATGAATGAATTACTAGTAAGTAGAATAAAAAATATATGGTAAATTACCTACGACACGGTACTTGAGGAAAACATCTTCCAAATCAACGACAATTTTCAATAACTCATAAGTTGAGTTCCATCGAGTGGGACAATCGTTGCACAAAAACTTCTTTGATTGCACTCCAAGTTCTTTCATACAGTCTTTAAACCGTGTAATCCTTTGTGTTGATTTTCTTATCTACCGTATGGCTTTTTAAAAACATTTAACACTTGCCTCGTTTTCTTTCAACCCATCTTTTACAATCAGATTAAGAATATGTGCCATACACCTTATGTGAAAGTGTTTGCCACCGGCATACATTGTCGGTAAAACCTTAACTAAAAATTCCATTGCTTTGTCATTTGAGGTAGCATTATCTACCGTTATTGTCATTACACTTTTTATACCCCAACCTTGTATGCATTCTAAAATTTCTCTCCCGATATCCTCCCCCTATGACTATCTATAGGTCTAAAGTTAATGATTCTCTTATGCATTGTCCAGTTTTCATCAATGAAATGTGCCCTGACCACCATATAATTCACCCTCTGACATGAGCTAGTCCAAGTGTTAGTGGTCAAATGAACGGTATTTAGGGGATTACTTAAAAATGTTAACAACTTCTTCCTTTCATCAATATAATACTTTGCAACTTCTTTTGAGATGGTAGTTCGACATGGCAAACGTACCTTACAGTTTAATGCACTAGTGTACTCAATAAAAGCTTCGTTTTCGACAAACTTAAAGGGTAGTTCACCCACTATAAACAAATTTAACAAAGCTTTTCTAATTCTAACATCATCATGTTTCCAACTAGTAACACTTCCCTCCCCTTTCCCATCTTTATTTAATTGTAACATGGTTTGTTTTTTCATGTTTTACGGGTTACTTTTACAAATAGGTATATGTCTATTTAATGTAGATGTACCATTTTTATTTGGGTTGGCTTTGATAACCGAGTAACAAAATAAGCACCTCCCATGCTTGATCTTTATTCCATTCTCGTCTCTAATAAAAATTTGTTTATACTTTTTCCAACAAGGAGCTGTTTCTTTCCCTTTTTTCTTTCTTTTCTTATTATTTGGTAGTCCATCGTCAATTTCATCACTGCTAACTTCAAAAGTGTTTGGAATGAATTCATCATCATCATCCATCTGAAAATACAAAAAAAACATGTGCACTTAAATCAGTTTTTACATCAAGCCATATAAATCATCAATATATATAAATCATTGTTGTTCAATAACATGATGCATTGTTATGTTTTGACAGGGCTATTTTTGGACAAGAATTCTGTCCAGAATCCAGTGTTTGGGGATGCTGTTTTGCGCAGTGTTGTGAAGGATAAAACTGCACAGTTTGGTGGTCAAAATTGTGCAGACTCGGGCAGTTTTAAGCATGATAATTCTGCGCAGTTTGTGGCTCAAAACAGTGCAATTTCGGGCAATTTTGAGCAGAATAATTCTGCACAGATTGGTGGTCAAAATGCTGCAGTTTCGGGCAGTTTTGGGTAAAACTGTGCAGAATCATTCTGCACAGAATTGCAGTTTTGGTGTGCCAGTTTTAGCCGAAACTGTGCGGTTTACAGCTGCACAGTATAACAGTTTTTGAGATGCAGTTTCAGCTGCACAAATTTGAAGTGCGGATATGGGCCCAAACGGATAATCAGGATACCAACTTAAAAATATCGTTCATGCCTCTAATTTTTTATAACCTAAGAAGATTCCACTAATCTACAACTTGTTAAACTAATTCTCCATTGAACGAATTCTAATATTGTAGTGTCGAAATCCTAACTAAAAAATAATTCGAACGAATTCTAATATTGTAGTGTCGAAATTCTTTTAAACAGGCAATTATATTCGGTAATCAACTTTGATTTCTAAACACTTACTTGCGTTTCTTGTGTATTTTGCCAATTCTCCGTGGATTTCTCTTGATTTTGATCCTTGCTAAACTACGGGTTTGAAGAAGACGAACCGTGAAAAATTACGATCAAGAATACGGGTTTGTTACGTGGTTTAAGGAATTTTGTTATGGAAGGATAATATATTACTAGAAACCGTCCATATCCCCACCAAATTTAAAACCCTCCCATATTTAAAACCGGTTCTAAACCCTTAAAGCCCGGGATCGATCCGGCCCGGGACCGGTAAACCCGGGTATCATTTTTTGACTAAATATAGGAACCGGAAACCGGACCGCCTAAGCAGGTTCCGGGTCGGATCGGTTCCGGTCCCGGTTCGGTCCCGGTTTTTCGGTCTTGCTGCACACCCCTACCTTGTACAACTGAGTGGAATCCCAATCACTGTGGACACTCATCCTCTCAGCCTCTTTGATATCTCTCTCAAAGGTGCTCTTCAAATCATCTTCACTGAAAGCCATAAAGGCTTTGTTCTCAACTTCTTCCTCATCATCACTTAGCTCTTCATCCATCCAAGCTTCAGACAAAAGTGCCTGATGAGGTGCTCCGTTCCCTGTTGCACCCTTGCCCTTGCTCCATTTCTTCAACTTGACATACATGTCCCTATACCGTTTGGCACGGTATGCAATCTTATCATTATGATCAGTTTCAGATGACTTGGTATGACAATTGGTAGCAATGTGTCCAGGCTTTCCACACCTGTAACATAGACCTGATCTTGGGTCAGTATTACAAGACCTAACACCCAGCCTCTTATTTTTCAACTGATCCAGTTTCAGAGACATAAGAGCCATTTGAGTTTCAAGCTCCTTTGCCTCAGCATCATCAAGATCAACCTCTTGTTCTTAACCTCTAGCTCTTCAGGCTCAGTGACAGTATAGGCCTATTGCATTGGTTTATCAATCAGGGCCATGCCAGTGGAAGTCTTGTCAGTCTTCTTCCAGTTTATCAGTCTAGCAGCATTGTTCTCCTCATGATTCAACATAAATACATACAATGCTTGAAGAGTATATGTTTCGATGTTGTTAGCAGCATTGACGTTGTTAGGTCACAACACCTTGGTTTTTTAAGTAAATTGATAGATTATTATACTTTATGTAACATTAAAGTGATAACACAAGAATATAGTCAATGTATAAATCCACCAAGTATGGCTTGTTGCGGAATAATAAGTCCACTGATCAATTACAAATATATGAAAGTGAATACGTAAATTGGTGAGTTCTCCTTTGCAAGATGATCTCTATTTATAATGATATAGAGATCTTACATAATGGGCAAAGGAGTAACCGAAGGACTAAACAAGGAAAATGACTAAGATCAAGGGATTTGATTTAGTCTGAAAATGTAACTCAGTCCTTCTACTCAGTATTAGTTTTCCAATACTGAGTACTGATACTGAGTGGCCAATACTTCCCACTCAGTATCACACCTAAACTTAGCTGTTTTATTCTACAAACTATTCTAAGCTAGTCTAGGTTGTTTTGTTATCTTAAGATCCTAAAGGGGCAAGGATTTTTGCCTTAACAATATCCCCATATCTAGTGATAACAAAACAATTACAAAGAGAATTAACAAAAATAGTACAAAGGCAGCAGAGTCTTCTTCTTTATCTTCTGTTGATAGATTCAAACTCATAGAAGACCTCTTGCTTGAAATGGATGAACTCTTCTCTTTTCTTCAGTTCATCCTGCCTCTTGTTGAGCACAACAATTTTCTTCTTCCTGAACCAAGAATCCTCCTTCTTGGTTATCACCCACTTCAGACCCACAAGATGACTGATAGGTGCTTTTGCAATTCTGCTTCAGTGATAAAGGATTCCCTATCTTCTGGGTCAGTATACATATATCCAAAGGTTGGATATATGGTGCTCTTTTGATCCTGAAAGTGTTAAGACACTCAGGCTTGTTGTTCTTGACACCCTCAGTCGTCACACTGAGTGCCCAGTAATCTGCCTGGTACAGAATGCCTTTTTCAAAGCATACAGCAGCACCAGCCCAGATTTCATCCATCATAACTTAGGCTTTAGAGGATCTTGATGGCAGTCCTTTATCAATCTGGCAATCTTCACCCAGTCTTGGAGTCCCGTGTTCTGAATGTCATGAAGAAATATCTTCATGGAAGGATTGACTGGTCCAGTGCAGACTACAACAATGGACCTGTCAATAGTTTTGACTTTGACTTTGTTGACATATATGTTTAGCCAGCATATCTCCTTCACATTGAGAAATGATCTATTTCTAAGCATACCCATTATGTTCTCCCTATACCTTGTTCTTTGAGCAACAATGTTCCAGTATTGTTGAAGAATGTCATCTCCTTTTATTCTTACATCAGTATCAGTATCAGGATCTTCTTCCTTGACAGGGAAGAATTTTTGAGCCTCAATCTCATCCTCAGTTTCATTTGCAGTCTTCTGCTCAGTATCATGTACAGATCTCCTTGGTCTAGTGATCAAAGGAGCTGGATCAGATTCCTCACTAGATTCAGATGACATGATTACTCTTGTCATTGTTCTATTGATTGTCCTTCTAGGGGCTCTAGAAGCCACTTCAGCATGAGGAGAGATTGGTTGTCTTGGAGGCTCTTCATCATCAGAGGATGATGATGAAGAGCTTTCTTTATATGCCACATCCAGTGCAAAGTTTAGGAAATTCCGAGATGGCACTGGATGTCTTCATCTTCATCATCTGCTATAGGCCAGACAAATGGCCTGTATACCACAATTTACATATTGTTCACTTCCTGAGCAGAAGGCTCAGTATCACCTTGCTGAGGTTGGTCAGTGGTAGTCTCCCCCTGAGCAGTTGGCTCAAATAGTTATTCAAGTTATTGCAAGACTGACCTCCCTCTTTGTCTTCTTGTCTCATACTGAAACCGAAGTGGTTCAGTATGAGAAGTTTGTTGATGTTGTTGTTGTTACTGTGGAGGTTGATCTTCATTTATTTTTCTTCTTTTTCCCCTGAGCAGATGGCTCAGGTTGATCAACCTCTTCTTCTCTTTGTCTCTTCTCCCCCTTATTGGTATCATTTGATGGGGAAGGAAGAGGGTCAGTATCACCACCTATGTCCCCTTCTTGATCATCATTTGTAAGGGAGGGCATACGCTCGGTTGCAGCATCAGTATCACCCTCAGGATCAGCATTAGAGGGTGATTTCCTTGGCTCAATAGCATCTCCTCCTTCATCTTCTTCAGGGATTCCACCATGTTGAGACTGTGGAGTTGGAGGAGGTTGATGTTGTTGTTGGAGTAGTGCGACTGACTGCTTTAGTAAGTCAATCTCACTACTCCTGGTGTCCATCCTGGCCAGAATGTTGTTCTGAGTGTTCTACATGGCCAGGATTTGCTGCATGATTGTCTGCAGGGTCACATGTTCCTCTTGAGCCTGTGCTGCTTGATTACCTTGCACAGATGGTGCTGAGACTTTGTCGGATTCCCTTCTAACATCTACAGAGGTCGGTGCTGGATCATTTGTATGTTGATTTGAGGCACCAGCACCTTCAGGACTGACTTCTTTGCTAGCCTGAACACCTTCCAGTGTATGTTGCTCATACTGGATCTCCACATCAAGAGGAACATGAGGTTCCTCAATCGGTTGAGCAATGTGTGCAGGTTCAGGACCTGGAAGGTCAGCGGTGGCAGCAACAAGACTCTGCTCTTGAAGAGATGCAATCAGTGATGGAACATGAGTGTGATGCACTTCTTCTGATGATAAAGTACCCATTATCACTGGAGATAAGCTTCTTCTTCTTCTTCGCCTTATAATAAGGGGTTGCACTCCTATGGACTCAGTATCAGAATCTGATGCAGTATGAGGAGCATCAGGATCCTGGCCTTGGTGTGGAATGTGTGGTTGTTCTTGATCTGGATCTGGTTGAGCATCCACCATCTCAACATCTTGAGCATCATTACCACCATCACCACTATAATCATCATTATCATCTTCTGATCCAGTATTAGAATCATCTTCATCATTTTCTTCTTCATCATTTATATGAGCCTGCACAATAGCCCACATAGAGTGACTCAGTACAGGTTCTCCTTCCCTTGGTCTGTAAAAATAAATCTTCTCATTAAGGGGAGGAAGATCAGCTCTTGGACTGTTGAACTCATCATAAATATGTGCAAGCATTGAACTTTGAAAGATGAGGGATAGGAATCTGCAAAAAGGTACATGGAATTCTCTGATTTGAGCCCTAACCAGAGAAGCTAGTTCATTGAATATTAATCTTGCATAATCAATGTCTCGACCATAATACATAGCATGTACTATCTGCATTCCAAATTCATTGTTTTGGTCCAAAGCTCCAGTCTTGTGGGTCATGCACCGAATAAGTGTTGAAATTAAAATACCCCACATTGTACCAAATTCATTTCTCTTGATTATGCACGTGGTACCTCTGCGACCAATGAAGGGCAATACTGATCTGGCCTCTGTTCGATCAACAAACGGCTCATACTGAGTGTGGGCGGAAAGTCTCAGTGTTTCCCTAATAATCACAGTTGAAACAAAAGCTCTTCTTTGGTCTCGGATCGCCCACCCAGTAATCATATCTGGAGAATCAAGTCTTGCAGAATACCAGAATTCACACAACATCTCCGGATAAATGGTTCGAGGAGATAAAGTCAGTGCTCGATTGATAGGACAGTGCTTCAAATATGTGACTAGGTGAGTGAATTCGGGACACGTCCAAGCCTGAGGAATATTGAAATTTGCAGTAATGTTGTTCCTCGCAAACTTGGGTAGTTCATCTTTTCGGAATTGAGTCACTGGTCCAACCTATGGTGCGACAAATCGATAATTTTCCAACTGTGATTAAGATTTGAAATTTGCTTGCAAAGAGAGTGTAAAATCATTAATCGCAGAGAGTAATCGAAGAAGAAAGTATGAAATAACTATTAGAAAGTTTTAAATGAAAAGAAAAAAACGGTTATTTATACTTAATAAGGTGATAATTTTGGTATTGGGAAATAAAAACGGTTGAAATGACAGCCTTGTCCTGTTCCAACGGTAACTTTCTTATTAAGAAAGGTTACCGTTGGGGAGTATGAGGGTTAGAATCAGTTTTACCACTCCAGGACTCCAATACCGAGTTAAAAAAATTAAATTAAAAAAATTATACAAAATTATAAAAACATTTAATTTAATCTATAAATTAATGAAAAATTAAAAAATATTTATTTTTAATGAACCAGACGAGTGATACTGAGCTGGTCAGTATTAGAAGTAATACTGAGCAGACAGTATCAGAAAATTTTGAGGAAAATTAAGGGTTCAGCATACCTAATTACCCTAGTAGATACATAAACCTTTCTTCGGAGAGAGGTTTAGTAAACACATCAGCCAATTGGTCATCGGTATGAACGAAATCTACCTCAACTTTGTCCTTTTCCACATTATCTCGAATAAAGTGGTGTCTGATATCAATGTGCTTCGTTCTTGAGTGATGGAATGGGTTCTCAGTGATAGCAATAGCACTCTTGTTATCACAATGAATGGGTGTCTTTTGAAATTTGAACCCATGGTCCATGAGTTGATACTGCATCCATAAGAGTTGAGCACAACAACTCCCTGCAGCAACATATTCTGCTTCTGCTGTGGAAGTTGCTACTGAGTTTTGCTTCTTGGATGACCACCCAACTAATATTCCACCAAGGAATTGACATCCTCCACTTGTGCTTTTTCTATCCAACCTGCAACCTGCAAAATCTGCATTCGTATACACTTCAATGTCAAAGTTTGAGTCTTTGGGATACCAAAGACCCATGTTAGGAGTACCTGAAAGATATCTAAAAATGCGCTTAACAGCTTTCATATGTGATTCCTTAGGATCAGCCTGATACCGAGCACACACGCATGTTGCAAACATGATATCAGGCCTGCTAGCTGTTAAGGAAAGTAAACAACCAATCATACCTAAGTATGTGGATTGACATACTGGCTTGCCAGCTTCATCTTTACTTATTTTATCCTGAGTACCCATAGGAGTGTGCATGGAAGATAAATTTTCAAATTTGTATTTCTTTAGCATGTCATGCACATACTTACTTTGGTTTATAAAAGTGCCATCAGGCTTCTGATCAACTTGTAAACAAACAAAATAATTAAGTTCTCCCATCATACTCATCTGATACTGAGTAGACATTATCTTGGCAAACCAGTCACACATTGATTTGTTAGTGAAGCCAAAAAAAATATCATCTACATATATCTGGATAAGTAAGATGTCAGAACCTTTCCTTTTTGAAAATAATATTTTATCAATTTTACCTCTTATAAATTTATTTTCAATTGGGTATTCAGACAGGATATCATACCCGGCTCTGGGAGCTTGTTTGAACCCATATAGAGCTTTATCAAGCTTGAAAACATAGTTAGGAAATATAGGATCAACAGAACCTGGTGGTTGTTTAACATAAATTCCTCTTGTAGTTTCCATTGAAAAAGGCACTCTTGACATCCATCTGATAAACTTTGAAGTTCTTGAAAGATGCATATGCAAGATACATCCTAATAGCTTCAATTCTTGCAACTGGTGCAAAAGTTTCATCATAGTCAACCCCTTCTTCTTGCCTGTAACCCTGAGCAACCAGTCTTGCTTTGTTTCTAATGACAACACCATCCTTGTCCATCTTGTTTCTGAAGACCCACTTAGTACCAATAATAATTTTGCCAGCAGGATGTGGTACTAAGTTCCAAATTTGTTCCTCTCAAACTCTGTAAGCTCTTCTTGCATAGCTTCTACTCAGTCTTCATCTAATAAAGCCTCATCAGCTTTCTTTGGTTCCATGGTAGACAAGAAACTTGAACAGAAACAGAAGTTTAAAGTAGCTTGAGGTTCAAAATCTAACATCCTTCTTGTTTGAACACCTTGTTCAATTGGACCAATGATATTAGAATGTGGATGGTCTCTGTGTTCCCTCAGATTGTTACCTAAGGGAGCATTAGAAGCAAGGTCAACAATATCTTGTTGTGCTGATGTGTAGTCTGCCTGATACTGAGCTGAAGTTTGATCAGTATTAGACAGTTCAGGTTGCCGTTCTTTTTCATTTTGCAGATTTGAGGTGGATTCTTGAGAAGTATTGGAAGCTTCACCTTCTTCATAGGTGGAGTTGTTCAGATCAATTATTGGGAACTCAATATTGGGCTTCTCAGATATGGGGATCTCAGTTTTTGATGCATTTGAGATATGTTGAGTTCTGAATTGATCAGTATCACTCATACCATGATCAATATTGTATGGGTGAGACTTGGGCTATTTAGCAATGGAGTTTTCTGGACTGCATAAAATTTCTGTGCCAGTAATGTCTTCCTTTACTGAAGTAGAATGAACATCCTGATTTTCATCAAAAGTGACATGGATGGATTCTACAATCATCTCAGTTGAAATGACATACACTCTTGTTAGGTCACAACAACCCTAGTTTATAAATTATTTAGATAGAATTTATATTACTTAAGACAAATAATGTATTAAACACAAGATTTTAGTCAAATGTAATATTCCACTAAGTGTGGCTTTAAAAACAAGACCATTGATCAATTACAAAGTATGTGAATGAATGTGTAAATTGGTAAGTTCTCCTTTGGAAGATGATCTCTATCTATAATGAAATAGAGATCTTACATAATGGGCAAAGGAGTAACCGAAGGACTAAACTAGGAAAATGACTAAGATCAAGGGATTTGATCTTAGTCGGTTACATAACAAAATGTAACTCGGTCCTTCTACTCAGTATTGGATTTGCAATACTGAGTACTGAGACTGAGTGGCCAATACTGGCCAACTTAGTATCACTCCTAAAGTTAGCATTTTTATTCTACAAATTATTCTAAGCTACTCTAGGTTGTTTTGTTATCTTACGATCTCAAAGGAGTAAGGCTTTTTGCCTTAACAATCTCCCCCTATCTAATGCTAACAAAACAAATTACAAAGAGAATTACAACATAAACAAAAAGACAGGCTGAAGTCTTCTTCTTCATTTTCTGTTGATTGATTCACACTCATAGAAGACTTCTTTCTTAATATGGATGAACTCTTCTCTGTTCTTCAGTTCATCCTGCCTGTTGTTGAGCACAGCAACAATCTTCTTTCTGAACCAAGAATCCTCCTTCTTGGTTATCATCCACTTCAGACCCACAATGTAACACCCTAAAATTTACAAGATTTTTAAAATTTTTAAATTCAAAATTATAATCAAAAAGGTCCCATAAATAATCCCCCAAAATAATTATTTAATATAAAATGTATTTAATGCGGAAATGTCTTAAATAAAATTCAGAGTTTTGAAATAATAAAAACGTTTCACATCAGCACTAAGAAGTAATACAGCAGTCAACCGTCCACCTTCTCCTTTCCTTTGCTAGTACCTGAAAAATGGGAGGGAGTTTTGGGTCAGCGGGGAAGCTGAGTGAATAAACTCAAAATGCAAACAACTACAACATACAATACATGAGGGCACACAGGTGAACTCCTAATCATTTACCACTAAGTTAATTTCTCAGTTTTTGTATCTTTTAAATTTATATAGCGCGCTTGTGTAACTCGAGTCGAGAGATCAACCTCGCCTCTCCTTACACTAAAATGCCACAAGGGCCCACACAGAATTTGCCACAAGGGCCCACACAGAATTTGCCACAAGGGCCCACACAGAATTTGGCACTCAGGCCACCACACAGAATTTCCACTGAGATTTATTAATTATTTTTATGTTTTCAACTCCTAACATAAACCACACAGATAGCCCTATCACTTAGAAGCACAAAATGACTTGGTACCGGCTCAGATACTCGGCACGTCCGTCTCAGATCAGTAGTATGCAAAAACAGTCACTCAGATAACAGATCAACACACAGAAAGTACAACAGATCAAAACAGTTAACCATATGAGTCATGCACGTATCGTTATAACTGAATACACGGTGAGAATACTCACCTCGAATAACCGTAAGCTCCTAAATATCCTCGGTACTGAAGAGCGTCTCTAACCGGTCCTAGAAGGTCCTACAATGTACAAGGAAGCTCGGGTTAGGATTAGACTCAAAGGTAGTTTCAGCAGAAACTAAACAGCATTCAGCACTTTTGCGGGAACGGCTATAACTCTCAAACCGCTCACTAGATATTATTCAAATTTTTACAGTAGTTAAATGACTTAGAGGACTACAATTTTATAGAAGACTTCGGAAGCTAGATCCAAACAGAAAAGGCTCAAAACAGGCTCACGAGACAGAATAGCTGAACCGAAAACTATCCAGCGAAGGTTTACTAAAACAGCAATAACTTTTAAACCGTGAATCAGATTAACGAGCCGTCAGCGTCGTTGGAAAGAGGGCTCAGAAACCTAGAAACCAACACGGGCCAAAAATCTAAAAACGTATTTTAAGTGTGACAAAAACGGACTCGAACTCAGGGGACAGATTCTGTAAAAAATTCAGCATTATGTTTAAAACTTTTTTTTAAATCCCGACATCAACCCGTTTATTCCCGAGACACCCGACATTCCCGAAGCTCATTTTTAATTTCAGAAACATGTTTACAACAAATCTAGGCCTTTATTTAAAATGTTTCTCGGTTTAGGAAACCAAGAACCCTACGGGTTCGGTTTCCGGTTTTCGGTTAATAAATCGTATGAATTATAACTCGTGAACTTACCCAACCCGAAAACCCGACACTATCAAATCAGCGACTCGAGAGACAACCCGAAACACAAAAACAATAACCAGCAACCCGAAACACGGACCTACAACCTAAAATAACGACTTATGACATAGAACACCTAGATCTCGAAACCGAATCACAACTCGGGTTTGATATCAAATTCACAAAAACCCGCAGCCCTACAGTTGACAAGGTTAATACTGATTCAAGGGTACAACCGAATAAAGGATTATTAAAATTCACGAATAATACGAACAAGACAAGGGATCTACCAATTAGTTCATATACCCGAACTCCACACTAGCTCGATGCTCCTGCTTGATCTCAAGACCTTTCTTCTCTGCTCGAGTCCATACAAAACGCAGCACAACCGTTTATCATTGGGGCAAAGAACAGACGAAAAGAATTAAAATGGCAGATTGGAAAGAAGAAAGAAAAGAAAAATAGAAAACACCCATGCTATAACTGCTATCCTATGCTTCCACGTTAATTAAAAGAATATTTAAAAGGGCCCCTTTAACCACCGACAAAGCAACAATTTTGACACCAAAACACCCACTGATCGACACCTCCTTGGCTGCTTTCCTCCACCAAGCGTCTGCTGCCCAACCACCGCTAATCAGAATCACAGAAACGTTACAATCGAACCAAAGCTCGGAACAATAAAAGGAGGAGTCAAGACTTACCAAGTGACAAAATATCCGGCTCACACTTGATTGCTGCTCTGGTCGATGGAATAAAGGAAAAGAAACGGGATGCAGATGCTCAAGATTGTCGGCTGTGGAAAGGAGATTACGGAATTTTAGGGTTGGTAATCACAACTTTAGGGAACAAGCAAGTATTTTATTTTCCTGATGAGGCTCTCAATCTATCGGCCTAAATCTCCATTGGGCCGGACTTCACCTCTAATGCAGCTAGGAAACAAAAACGAAAAAGAGTGCTTGGGCTTAAACTCACACGAGGCTAGCAATGCCTACTTGGGCTCGAAATCAAGTCACAACTCGGGCTAAGAAAAACAAGAAATGATTAGGGGAGGCCTTGGCCAAAAGGCCGGCCTCGGGTTTAAAATGTAAGGCTCGATAAACTCTAAACACTCAATAATATTAACTAATCCTCATAGTTAATTCACACAAGATTAATAACACTCCAGTTATAAAAATCGAAACGTCACACATTTACTTACTCGAATTAAACACACAATAATTGCTCATAACACATCATCTCAATTAAAATCACAAATTTTATTTTAAAAACATTAATTTAATTACAATAAAAACTTAAGGCGTTACAACTCAACTCCACTTAAAATAGACTTCGTCCCCGAAGTCATGGCTCGGAAGAAACTCAGGGTAGCGGTCTCATATCTCATAATCAAGCTTGCCAACGACACACATCCTCGAATAGAGACACGGAAAAGGTCATGAAATAAAAAAAAATGACTCTTCAAGGCGGCCTACACGATCATAATAAACTCCAGCTCTTGCAACTGTTCGTAAAATCTTCCGTCTCTAACGGCACAAAAAGATAAGGCTAAAAGAATAAAAATCGAAAGGCTCTCTAAGGATCTCGGTTTATCTAAAAAAAATAATAATAATAAAGGATGTCAATCGCAAGTACAAAGTAACTCGTGATACTCTGCTGAAGGCGTCTTCTTGCTCTCGTAGTTAGACACATTTGCTGCACCCAGTGGTTAACGTTGCGTTGAATCTCCGATTCAACTCCACTTGGAGATTCGTTACGGTTTGGGTTTGTGGCGACAAATGATCTCGGCGTGGTATTTGGTCACCCACTCTGTGCTCACAATCACACTCGGTCCTCTCACGACGATAAAAATAAGTTTTTATGGGAAAACTTTCCCGCACAGTGCTATAAAGGTATTATTTTTACATTCTAACAACATATAAAGTCCTATTATTGGCACTCTCTATCAATAAGCAGCATCTAAAGGTCCTCTTCCCTATAGGACATTAGTTTGTAAAAAAAAAAACAAAATGAAAGATTTAGCGGTTCCCACCACTATCAATCAATACACAACAAGTATATAATTCACATAATTGTATTTTATCACACATAAACCTCAGATAGTACGCAACTCATGCCTCTTATTCAATTTGCATATACTCAGAATGCACTCATCTCAAATTTTTACAACTTGCTATTAACTCAACGCAAGCTGTAATATCAGTTTAACTCAAATCTCGCTTAATGACTTTTTTCACCAGTCCACATAATATATACATTTACTCGTGTTTACGATTTCTCACGTGTTCCAAATTTACTAATTTATATTACTGGAACGAATCGTTCCTCACTTAATCCGCGTTATCGGTTCTCTTTTTAACTCGCATTTAAAATTCTCCAATAACTCTTTATAATATTGTTCGGTCAACTCATTTTAATGATACTCATCAACTCGTTTAACGATTTTATCGTTTAGCCCGTTCATAAAATTCTCATTTTGTTCTCATATAATTTATCTCTTGATCAACTTGACTCATTGTCCACTTATAAATCTCATTTTATTTTAAATCTTGAACGTCTCAATTTCGTAATTCCTCTTCACTTGTTTAATTAGTTAACTCGATAATTCTTATGCACTTGATTACTCAGCTATTTTCTCGTTCCCAATATAAAGTTTCCTCATTACTCTGTATTTTTAGTTCCTTCTCGCTTTAGAAATTCATAAAATTTTATTGTCTATCACACGTGTATTTTTCTCTATTGCTCATTTCAATAACTATTCTCGATTTACTAATTACTCAATAAGGTATAATGTTTGATGACATTTAATTTAAGAATTTAACTTGGTATTCCCTTAGTTTCAATTTAATACTTGATCATAATTAAAGTTTTGACATTTGGTTCATTTTAATAATTTATTCGCTTAACTTGATTTAGTAGGTTTCTTATAGCTCGATAATTTCTCAATAATAATAACTCTTCCTCATAATTTATTATGGCGATCTTCTCATGACCGACTCATTAACCAATATTCTTATTATTCTAACTTTAAAATTTCTCGATTTATGAATTTCTTACAACTTGATAATTATACCATTACATGAAATTAATTATTCTTCATTATTCTTATAAATACTCTAATCACATGCGCATATATCTATCACTCAACACAATAATTTGGCTCCACGATGTTCTCAACTGGAATTTTATAATTTTCTCATAATAGTGTTTTCCTCAATTAACTCAATTTGACTAATTCATAATAAATTCTCCTATTCTAATAACCTCTTATCATCTCATTATTTTCTCATATGAATAGTTTCTCGATTTAAAAGTTACTCGCATAAACTCTCTAGCCAATAATATGAATATATATGCTCATAACAATTTAATATATAATTCCCGATGATAATTATTATTATTTTGGAAATTGCCCTTTTTACTCCTACTCAACTCCACTTGGGGAAAACTCGTCCTCGAGTTTGGCGCTAGAATTCTCTATCATAATAATACAACAACATCCACTCACTCAAGCAAATAATATGCATATAATAAATTCACAATAGCAAGCATTGGTCCATCGTTCCCCTCAAAATCTCCCCATAACCAACCAAAAGTCATGTGTGTACTGTAATAGGGGCCCTCTATTACTTTCGACACCTACCTTTGTTTGGTCACGGGTCAATCCCAAAGTTCACAACTTCCCACACATAAATTCACCAGCAAATCACACTCAGAAAAAAAAATATAATAATAATAATAATATATTTTCCATATCAAAAAAAATACAAATTCGCACTCAGTTGTATGTACTCAAAATCTTATAAACATTACTCAGAAATGCACTCAGCAAAAGGCACTCAGCAAAAGGCACTCAGCAAAAGGCACTCAGCCAAAATATTTTATTATGTTTTCAACAGTTAAACTCAGAACATAATATAGCTCATAAACTCTTTTAATTCATTTTAAATAGATCACCACCGAATTAATGATGATAGTTTCCCTTTAGTTCACTTTTAATAAACACCGTTTAAGATTAGCTTGAATAACTTATTTTTAATTCATCTCGGAAATTCTCGATGAGTTAATATAACAAACTTATATAGTTTATTCAATATCCTTGCGTTAATTTAATAATTCTTCATTGAACTCATTAATCACATAAAGAAAATTTGAAGGATTTTCATACTCAGCTTTTTAAATCACATACTTTAAAGGTTTTCTTATTTGATCTCAATTTAATAAATCTCAGTTTATTATTTCCTAGCATAATTTTTCCTCAATACTCGTGTTTCATCTCTTTATAAAACATTTTCCTTTTTAATTGTCCCAAGATTTTATAACACCCGAAATTCTAAAAATTTCACAGATTCTAAATTTGATGAATAACTGAAAAAGTTTCACTAAATAAAATCTCAAATGATAATTTAACATTTAAAAACATGTTTAATCCAACTGAAATTTTAACACAACACAAAAAATATGTTCTCGGTATTTTCACTTTACTCCACTTGATAAACTATCATAAAAAAAAATTCTTTAAATTAGTTGATAATATAATTATAATTTATTTACTCGTTTCACAGTTTACTCGTTTCAATGACTCTTTTTATTAAGTGCTTTCCCAAAATATAAGATTTTAACATTTTCTCAATGTGACAAATTCATTATTCTTCATTTCTTATTTACCTACAACATGTTCTCATAAAATAATTTATGGGATTTATATTATAATTTCATATCCACTTATTACTCATTTTGGTTAAAATTTCTCAGAATTATAACATCTCACTAATTATATAAAATTTTATGTAATTAAAATTTTTAGCGTGTATAACGCAAACGCACTCAGGATTGCACACGGAAAATGTACTCAGAAAAGCGATCCTCAACTCGGAATACACTCAGAATTAAATCAGGATTATACTCGAAATAATAACCACCGACAAAGCAACAATTTTGACACCAAAACACCCACTGATCGACACCTCCTTGGCTGCTTTCCTCCACCAAGCGTCTGCTGCCCAACCACCGCTAATCAGAATCACAGAAACGTTACAATCGAACCAAAGCTCGGAACAATAAAAGGAGGAGTCAAGACTTACCAAGTGACAAAATATCCGGCTCACACTTGATTGCTGCTCTGGTCGATGGAATAAAGGAAAAGAAACGGGATGCAGATGCTCAAGATTGTCGGCTGTGGAAAGGAGATTACGGAATTTTAGGGTTGGTAATCACAACTTTAGGGAACATGCAAGTATTTTATTTTCCTGATGAGGCTCTCAATCTATCGGCCTAAATCTCCATTGGGCCGGACTTCACCTCTAATGCAGCTAGGAAACAAAAACGAAAAAGAGTGCTTGGGCTTAAACTCACACGAGGCTAGCAATGCCTACTTGGGCTCGAAATCAAGTCACAACTCGGGCTAAGAAAAACAAGAAATGATTAGGGGAGGCCTTGGCCAAAAGGCCGGCCTCGGGTTTAAAATGTAAGGCTCGATAAACTCTAAACACTCAATAATATTAACTAATCCTCATAGTTAATTCACACAAGATTAATAACACTCCATTTATAAAAATCGAAACGTCACACATTTACTTACTCGAATTAAACACACAATAATTGCTCATAACACATCATCTCAATTAAAATCACAAATTTTATTTTAAAAACATTAATTTAATTACAATAAAAACTTAAGGCGTTACACACAAGATGACTGATAGGGGCCTTTGGCAAATCTGCTTCAGTGACGAAGCATTCCCTATCTTCTGGGTCAGTATACATATATCCAGAGGTTGGATATATGGTGCTTTTTTGATCATGAAAAAATAAGATTTGAAGGAACAGGGTATGAGTTAAAGATCCTGAAAGTGTTAAGGCACTCAGGCTTGTTGTTCTTGACAGCCTCAGTCATTACACTGAGTGACCTATAGTCTGTTAGGTAAATAATGCCTTTTTCAAAGCATATAGCAGCAACAACCCAGATTTCATCCATCATAACTTGGGCTTCAGAGGATCTTGATAGCAACTCCTTTATCAGTCTAGCAATTTTCACCCAGTCTTGGAGTCCCCTGTTCTGAATGTCATGAAGAAAAGTCTTCATGGGAGGACTGACTGGTACAGTGCAGACTGCAACTATGGACCCATCAACAGTCTTGACTTTGACTTTGTTGACACATTGGTTTAGCCAGCATATCTCCTTCACATTTTGAAATTATCTATTTCTCAGCATACTCATCCTGTTCTCCCTATATCTAGTTCTTTGGGCAACAATGTTCCAGTATTGTTGGAGAACATCATCTCCTTTTCTTCTTACAGTGTGAGGTTTCCATGGTACATCTGCATCAGTGTCAGTATCAGGATCTTCTTCCTTAACAGGAAAGAATTTTTGAGCCGCAGTCTCATCATCAATATCCTGAGTAATCATCTCCTTAGTATCATGAACTGATCTTCTTGGACTAGTGATTAGAGGAGCTGGATCAGATTCGTCACTTGATTCAGAAGACATAACCACTCTTGTCATTCTTCTGGTGATTGGCCTTCTGGGAACTCTAGAAGGTCCTTTAGCTTAAGGAGAGATTGGTTTTTTTTGGAGGCTCTTCATCATCTGAGGATGATGATGAAGAGATTTCTTTATTAGCTACATCCAGTGCAAAGTTGAGGAACTTTTGAGATGGCACTGGATGTTCTTCATCTTCATCATCAGCTATGGGCCAGACAAATGGCATGTTTACCACTATCTGCAGGTTGTTCACTTCCTGAGCAGGTGGCTCAGTGTCAACCTGTTGAGGTTGGTCAGTATTAGACTCCCCCTGAGTAGTTGGCTCAGATTCTTCAAGTTGTAGCAGTACTGACCTCCCTCTTTGTCTTCTTCTCTGATACTGAAAACAAAGTGGTTCAGTATGAGAAGTTTGCTGATGTTGATGTTGTTGCTGGTCAGTATTAGACAGTTCAGGTTGCTTTTCTTCTTCATTATGCAGATTTGAGGAGGATTCTTGAGAAGTATTGGAAGATTCACCTTCTTCATAGGTGGAGTTGTTCAGATCAATTATTGAGAACTCAGTATTTAGGTTCTCAGATATGGGAACCTCAGTATTTGTAGCATTTGAGATATGTTGAGTTCTGACTTGATCAGTGTCACTCATACTATGATCAACATAGTATGGGTGAGACTTGGGCTGTTCAGCAATGGAGTTTTCTGGATTGCATAGAATGTCTGTTTGGTCACAACGCCTTGGTTTAGATGGTTAATTGATTGGATAATTATAACTTAAGACAAATATTGTATAAGAACAAGATATGAGTCAAATGTATAATTCCACTAAGTGTGGCTTGTTGCGGAATAACAAGACCACTGATCAATTACAAAAGGTATGAAAATGTAAAGTGAATTGGTGAGTTCTCCTTTGCAAGATGATCTCTATTTATAATGATATAGAGACCTTACATAATGGGCAAAGGAGTAACCGAAGGACTAAGCTAGGAATATGACTAAGATCAAGGGATTTGATCTTAGTCTGTTACATAACAAGTGTAACTCAGTCCTTCTACACAGTATCACTATCTGATACTGAGTTCTGATACTGAATTCCAATACTGGTCACTCAGTATCAGACCTAGACTTAGCTATTTTATTCTACATATTAATTAACTCTAGTCTAGGTTGTTTTGTTATCTTAAGATCCAAAGGGGTAAGGTTTTTTGCCTTAACAATCTCCCCCTATCTAATGATAACAAAACAATTACAAAGAGATACAAAAAAAAATAATTACAACAGCATAGGTAGCAAAATGTTCTTCTTCATCTGCTGTTGATGGCTTCATTCTCATAGAAGACTTCTTGTTTAATGTGGACAAACTCTTCTCTGCTCTTGAGTTCATCCCTTCTACTATTAAGAACTGCAACAATCTTCTTTCTGAACCAAGAATCTTCTTTCTTGGTGATCATCCATTTCAGTCCAACAAGGTGACTGATTTGAGCTCTTGCTAGATCTTCTTCAGAAATGAAGCACTCTCTATCCTCTGAGTCAGTATACATATATCCAGAAGTTGGATATATGACACTCTTTTGATCATGAAAAACAAGGTTAGGAGGAAGAGGGTACTTTTTAAGATACTTGTATGTATGAAGGCATTCTGGTCTATTTTTTGAGTAAGCCTCAGTCATCACACTGAGTGTTCTATACTCTATTTCATGAAGCAAGTCCTTCTCATAACATACTGCAGCTACTGCACAGATCTCATCCAAGACTATTTGATCATAAGTTGATTTCTTTGGAAGCTCTTTGATCAGTCTTGTGATCTTCACCCAGTCTTGAAGACCAATTCTTTGAATATCATGAATAAATATCTTCATGGGAGGACTGGTTAAGCCAGTACAAGTGATAGTGATTCTTCCTTCTTTGAGCTTCACTTTTACTTTATTGACATCCAGATTCAACCAATGTATCCCCCTTACATTTGGAAATGTTTTGGTCCTCAAGAGCTCCTTCATTTCCTCCTTATACTGAGTCCTAGCAGCAACCATATTCCAATAATGTTGAATATGGTCTGGACCCTTTCTTGAGATTCTATGTGAAGGACCAGGAGTATCAATATCTGGGTCAGATTCTGGTTCAGCTATGATTCCCAACTCTTGCTCATATAAAAATCTTTCTTGTTCTGCACAGAGTTGTTGAAAAGTCAGTCTTGGAGCCTGCTCGGTATCACTGTCCAATGTGTGAACAGGTCTTCTTTGTCTTGTTACCAAAGGAGCAGATTCCTCACTTGATTCAGAAGAAGTGAGAACTGCATTGATGGGTGTTCTTGATAAGGAAATCCTTCTTCTAATCACCAGATTTTTCTGGTTCTTCATCATCCGAGGATGATGATGAAGAACTTTCTTGTTCTACCAGATTTAGTGCATAGTTCACTAAATCTGGTTCTTCATCTTCATCATCAGTAATAGGCCAGATAAAAGGCCTATATACCACAATTTGCAAGTTATTTTCTTCTAAACAGGTGGCTCAATATAAGCTTGCTGTGGTTGGTCAGTGTGAGTCTCCCCCTGAGCAGATGGCTCAAGTGGGTCTTCAAAGTGTAGTACTGACCTACTTCTTTGTCTTCTTCTCTCATACTGAAATCGAAGTGGTTCAGTATGAGGACTTTGCTGATGTTGTTGTTGTTCTTGTTGTTCTTGTTGTGGAGGTTGGTCTTCACTGAATCTTCGTCTTTTCTCCCCCTGAGCAGATGGCTCAGGTTGATCAACCTCAGTATCTCTTTGTCTCTTCTCCCCCTTATTGTTATCATTGGATGGGGAGGGAAGAGGATCTGTATCACCACCCATGTCCCCTTGTGGATCTTCAATGGTAGGGGATGGCATGGGCTCAGTCGCAGCATCAGTATCACCCTTAGTATTGGCATGGGAGGGTGATTGCATTTGCGCAGGATCATCATCGCCTTCTCGTTCTTCATTATGTCCACCATGTGAAGATGGTGAAGGGTATGGAGGCTTATGTTGTTGTTGGAGTAGTGAGACTGACTGTTTGATGGAGTCAATGTCCCTACTCATAGTGTCCATTCTGGCCAAAATTGTATTCTGAGTGTGTTGAATGGCCAGAATATTCTGCATGAGTGCTTGCAGAGTCACTTGTTCTTCTGCAGCCTGTGATGCTGGAATACCATGCACAGATGGTGCTAAAGAAACAAAAATATAAAACTGGTTAGAAAGAAAGGTTTATCAAATAGAATTGTGGTGTTGTTTAACTCTATAATCATATAAACAGAATTTGTGAAGTCTGTATTTCATCTGGTTTATGATGAAATATTGTGGACTTGTGCATAGAATGTGTAAGAAGATTTTAGTAAAGTGTGTGTGTAAATTTAAATAGCTCAGTATAGGATAATTCACATTTACTAAAAGGTTTGGCTTTGGGAATTCGAAGCCTGGGATGTGCTTCTTGTTATTTTCAATGTTTATCACTCGGTATTAGAGTGATAACAGAAATGTGGCTAAACCCCATGGAAATTTTTTGGATTTTGTGGCTTAAGGGTTTTTTTGATCATTTCTTGAATTATGCTACCCAACTCAAAAATAAGTTGGACATAATTCAAGCAGCACCAGTGGGTGTCTGTTTGACATCAACCACCATTGTCTCTTTAAATGTTGAAACAACTGTAGACTGACAATGATCAAGTGGAAGTGCTCAGTATATGAATTTTGCATAGCAGCAGTGGGCTAGCTATGTTGGCCATAAAAGGATATATATTTGAAAGATCGTTTGAGACTTTGGTCAGTATTGAGTTGGTACTGGTCAATACTTAGTCTCTATTTGGGAATGAAATATATATATATATATATATATAAGTTTAAAGGCTTTTTAGAAATTCATACCTGAGACTCTGTCAGATTCCCTTCTAGCATCGGCAGAGGTCTGTGCAGGATCATGTGATTGTTGATGTGCAGCACCAACATCTTCAATACCGACTTGTCTTTCTTGCTGAGCACCTTCCAGTGTAGTTTGCTCATATTGAATCTCCACATCAAGAGGAACATGAGGTTCCTCAATTGGATGAGCAGTTGGAACTAGTTCTGGACCTGGAAGGTCAGCGGTGGCTGCAACTAAGCTTTGGGCTTGAAGAGAAGCAGTTAATGATGGAACATTTGCAGGCTGCACCTCCTCAGATGATAACACATCCATAAGGACTGGTGAGAGGTTTCTTCTTCCTCTTCTGAGGACAAGCTGTGTGGCTTTGGTCAACTCAGTATGAGAGGTATGTTGTTGAGTCGGTTCTTGAACTTGTGGAACATCCTGCACATCCTGCATCTCAACATCTTGACCAGCATTTCCTCCATTACCACTATTATCATCATTATCATCATCATCATCGTCATCATTGTCTGATTCAGAATCAGACATGTCTGCTTCCTCATTTATGTGTTCTTGAACAATGGCCCACATATAAGGACTCAGTAGAGGCTCTCCTTGTCTTGGCCTGTAAAAGAAGATCTTCTCACTAAGAGGAGGAAGATCAACCCTTGGACTGTGAAACTCATCATAAGAATGTGTGGGCATTGAGTGTTGAAAGATGAGTGATAAGAATCTGCAGAAAGAGACATTACATTCCCTTGGGTAAGCCCGAACCAAAGCAGCTAATTCATTGAAAATGAGCCGTGCATAATCAATGTTTCTTCCATAGTACAGAGCATGTACTATTTGCATCCCAAATTCATTTATTTGGTCCAAAGCACCCGTCTTGTGGGTCATACACCGAATAATTGTTGTAATGAGGATACCCCACATAGGACCAAATTCGTTTCTTTTGATGATGCCCGTTGTTCCTCTTCGACCCAAAAATGGCAATACTGTGTGTTCCTATGTTCTATCAACGAATGGGTCATACTGAGCTTGAGCGGGAAGCCTCAGTGTTTCACAAATTATGGCAGTAGAAACAAATGCCCTTCTTTGATCTCTAATTACCCACCCAGCAATCATATCTGGAGAATCAAGTGTGGCAGAGTACCAAAACTCGCATAGCATTTCTGGGTAAATAGCTCGAGGAGACAAGGTCAGTGCACGAGCAATTGGGCAATGCTTCATAAAAGTCACAATGTTTGTGAATTCTTGGCATACCCAGGCTTGAGGAATAGTGAAATTTGCTGTGATGTTGCTCCTCGCAAACCTGGGCAGTTCATCATTTCGGAATTTGATTTCTGATTCAACCTATGGAGCGACGAAAGTGTAATTCGCCATCTGTGATTTTGATTTAAGAGTTTTTTTCTTGCTCACTGAAAGTGAAATCGTTAATCGCATAGAGAATTTAAAGAGAAAGAATGAAATAACTGTAAAAAAAATTGAAGTAAAAAAAAAACGGTTATTTATAGGTGATTGAAAGATAATCAAGGTATTGGGAAGTTAAACCGGCTGATTTGACTGCCTTATCCTGTGCAAACGGTAACTTTCCTATTAAGAAAGGTTACCGTTGGGTAGTATGAGGGTTAAGCTCGGTGTGATCGCCGTCATACCCCAATACTGAGTTAAAAAAAATTAATTTTAAAAAAAATTTTAAAAATATAAAAACAATTAATTTACTCTTGAAATTAATAAAAAAAATAAAAATTTTAAATTTTGATGATCACAGACTAGTGATACTGAGTGGTCAGTATCAACAGGAATGATACTGAGCGTTCAGTTTTGTAGAAAATTAAGGATTCAGCATACCTAATTGCCCTAGTAAATACATAAACCTTTCCTCAGGGAGAGGTTTAGTAAATACATATGCCAATTGTTCATCTGTTGGTACATAATCTACCTCAACCTTACCTTTTTCCACATTATCTCGAATAAAATGGTGTCTGATATCAATGTGCTTAGTTTTGGAGTGATAGACTGGGTTCTCTGTGACAGCAATAGCACTCTTGTTATCACAATGAATTGGAGTCTTTGTAAAGTTGAACCCGTAGTCCAATAGTTGATACTGCATCCATAATAATTGAGCACAACAACTCCCTGCAGCAACATACTCCGCTTCTGCTGTGGAAGTTGCTACCGAATTTTGCTTCTTGGATGACCAACCTACTAGTCTTCCACCTAGGAATTGACATCCTCCACTTGTGCTTTTTATATCCAATCTACAACCTGCAAAATCTGCATCCGTGTACCCTTCAAGGGCAAAGTTTGAATCTTTGGGATACCAAAGGCCCATGTTAGGAGTACCTGTAAGATATCTAAAGATGCGCTTAACTGCTTTCATATGTGATTCTTTAGGATCAGCCTGATATCGAGCACACAAACATGTTGCAAACATGATATCAGGCCTGCTAGCAGTTAAGTAAAGTAAGGAACCAATCATACCTCGGTATGTGGATTGACAAACTGGTTTACCAGTTTCATCCTTACTTATTTTATCCTGAGTACCCATAGGAGTATGCATGGAAGATAAGTTTTCAAATTTTTATTTCTTTAACATGTCATGCACATACTTACTTTGATTTATAAAAGTGCCATCAGGATTTTGTTCAACTTGTAAACCCAGAAAATAAGTAAGTTCTCCCATCATACTCATCTGATACTGAGTTGACATTATCTTAGCAAACCAGTCACACATTGACTTGTCAGTGGAGCCAAAGATAATATCATCTACATATATCTGAATGAGTAAGATGTCAGTACCTTTCCTTCTTGAAAATAATGTTTTATCAATTTTACCTCTTGTAAATTTATTTTCAATAAGGTACTCAGACAGGGTATCATACCAGGCTCTTGGAGCTTGTTTCAGCCCATATAGAGCTTTGTCAAGCTTGAAAACATAATTAGGAAATTTAGGATCAACAAAACCTGGTGGTTGTTTAACATAAACTTCTTCTTGTAGTTTTCCATTTAGAAAAGCACTCTTGACATCCATCTGATAAACTTTGAAGTTCTTAAAAGCTGCATATGCAAGATACAACCTAATAGCTTCAATTCTTGCAACTGGTGCAAAAGTTTCATCATAGTCAATGCCTTCTTCTTGCCTGTAACCTTGAGCAACCAACCTTGCTTTGTTTCTAATGACAACACCATCCTTGTCCATCTTGTTTCTGAAAACCCACTTAATACCTATAATAGTTTTGCCAGTAGGAGGTGGTACTAAGTTCCAAACTTTGTTTCTCTCAAACTCTGTGAGCTCTTCTTGCATGGCCTCTACCCAATGTTCATCTAATAAAGCTTCATCAGCTTTCTTTGGTTCAATGGTAGATAGAAAGCTCGAGAAGAAACAAAAATTTGCAGTTGCTTGGGGTGGAAACTCTAATTTTCTTCTTGTTTGGACACCTTCTTCAATAGGACCAATAATGTTTGAGTGTGGATGGTCTCTGTGTTCCCTTAAATTGTTTCCTAAGGGAGCATTTGAAGTAGGATCAACATTATCTTGTTGATTACGTATGTTGTGTGTCTGATACTGAGTGGAATTTGGGTCAGTATTAGACAGCGGAGGTTGCTGTTCATCTTCATTTTGCAGAGTTGATGTGGATTCTTGTGAAGTGTTGGATGTTTCACCTTCTTCATAGATAGAGTGGTTCAGATCATTAGTTGGAAACTCAGTTTGAAGGTTCTCTGTTATGAGATCCTCAGTATTAGTCGTAGTTGAGTGAGACTGAGTTCGAACTTGATCAGTTTCATTAAACATAGTAGAAATAAAGTGTGGATGAAACTTGGGCTCTTCAGCAATGGAGTTTTCTGGATTGCATAGAATATCTCTGCCACTTATATCTTCACTTGCTGAGGTAGAATGCTCATTCTGATCTTCATCAAAGGTAACATGAATGGATTCTACAATCATCTTGGTTGAGATGATATACACTCTGAAGGCTTTAGAGTGTGGAGAGTAGCCCATGAACACACCTTCATTTGCTTTGGGAGCAAATTTGTTGAGATTTTGTTTTGTACTGAGTACAAAGCATTTACTCCCAAAGATGTGGAAGAATTCCACATTAAGGATCTTGCCATTGTATAACTCATATGGAGTCTTCAGATGTCTCTGGACTATTGTGGCTCTATTCTGAGTGAAGTTTGCACAGTTTACAGCTTCAGCCCAGAAACTCAGTGCCAGTCCAGCATGGCATAACAAAGTTCTTGCAGCTTCAATCAGTGTTCTATTCATTCTTTCTACAACACCATTTTGTTGTGGTGCGTAGGCTGCAGAGAAGTTTTGAATGATTCCTTTTTCTTCACAGAAATCGGCTAATACTGAGTTCTTAAACTCAGTACCATGGTCACTTATAAGTTGCTTGACCTTGTTGCCTTTTTGAAGTTTATCTCTTTTTATAAAGGAAATGATTTCTGTTGTTGCATCTGACTTAGTCTTGAGGAAGATGACCCAAGTATATCTTGAGAACTCATCAACCAAGACTAGGGTATAGATCTTTTTTGCCAAAGATGGTGTGCTGATGGGGCCAAAGAGATCCATATGTAGCATAGTAAGAGGTTCATTAATGGAATGATTGACCTTTGACTTGAATGAACTCTTCTTCTGCTTGCCCATTTCACATGCTGAGCATAACTTATCTTTTGAATAAGTAATAGTGGGCAACCCTCTCACCAGTTTCTTCATACTGAGCTCATTGATATTTCTAAAGTTGATGTGAGAGAGTTTCTTGTGCCATAGCCAATGCAATTCTGGCTTGACTTTAGAAAGCAGGCATACTCGAATAGTTGGGTCTATTTCAGATAGATTGACCACATATACATCCTTTTCTCTTCTAGCAATGAGTACAGGCTGCCCTTTATCATTGTAGATGATTCCTGCAACCTTCCTGAATCGAGCTTCATTGTCATCATCACACATCTGGCTGATACTGAGCAGATTGTGTTTAAGACCCTCTACATAGGCAACTCTTTTAAAAGTTATGTTGCCTGCCTTGATCACACCATAACCTCTTGTCTTTCCCACCGAGTCATCTCCAAACTTAACAGAAGGACCCTTCTCTAGAGTATAATTGAGAAGGTACTCCATACTGCCTGTCATGTGTCTTGAGCAGCCACTATCTAAATACCATTTACTGTCACCCTGCACAAGACACAAAATAAGAGTTAGTTCTTTTTAGGAACCCATTTTTGAATGGGACCTTTGGTGGGATAAATATATTTTGACTTGATCTCTTTATTTGGAGAGGTCAGTATCACTTTAGGGGAAACTTTAGAAGTTTTCTTTGGTGATACTGACTTAGTTTGTCTCCTTTTCTTTGGTAATGAGTACCTAGGACTTGAGAGATCAGTCCAGCATTCATCTCCCTTATGACCAGTATGATGACACCTATAACATTTTCTAGGTCTATTTCTAAACATATTTTCATAAGGTATTTAAGAAAACTGTTGCACTTTTGGTAGATCAGTATGAGTAAGTTTTGCAAATTGTTTACTCAAAGATTTGATCTGATCACCAAGTGTTTTTAAAATGTTATTTTTGTCATTTTTAATAGGTGTTTTAACATTGTTTGTAACTGGTTTAAAGGGTGGAGAATCTGGTTGTTTTTTTTTATTTTGCAGAGAAGTCTTTCTAATATTTTTAGTGTTAGACTTCTTGTCTCTGCCAACTAAGAACTTAGTTGAAGTTGTTTTCTGTTTATCATGTTTTAAGGAAACAACTTTAACAGGTTCTTTAGATGTCTCAGTATATGATGTTCCTGTTCCTGCAACTTCTGTATTAGATGAAACATTTGAGATAGAAGTAGTCTTATTATCATTATATATTTCAAAAGTTGTTGTATTAAATAATAATTCAAAAGGTGGAACAGCAGAAGTGTCATATTGAACTATTAGGAGCCCAGTATCAGAAATTTCCTTTACAGGAAATTCAATACTGAGTTCTTGTAGCTCAGTATAGCACTTTGAGCAGATGGAGGGACCAATAGGTTTTTCTAAAATTTCATTTTCCTCATCATCTGACTCGGTTTGACATCCAACTTCACAAAAAGTTTTAGCTTTTATAAATTTAATAGGGTTCATATTAGAAAACTCTTCAAATAAATCAGCAAAATTATTCCTATTTTTAAGTTGAGGATCAACACCAAGTGCATCCCTCATATTTTCTGGAAATTGTTGATTTAAACATTTATTTAATTTTATTGAAGCATTTCCCCAAGATTTACACTGTTTTTCAAATTTTTCTTTTTCAAGTTTGTGTAAGTGAGCTTTATCAGCTAATCTTTGGTTAATGTCCTTCAAATCTGAAAAATTTAATTCTAAATCTTTATACTTTGCTAATTTATCTAAGTTTTCATTATTTACCCTTTCAAGTTCTTTAATTGTTAATTTTAAAGCTTTTTCTTTTTGTACAGAAGTTTTAAGATCAACAATCATATACTCAAAAATATTGGTTTTTCCATTCACTGAATAAGTTTGAAAGGAACTCACCTTGTACAACTGAGTGGAATCCCAATCAGCATGAACACTCATCCTCTCAGCCTCTTTGATATCCTTTTCAAAGGAGCTCTTCAAATCATCTTCAGTGAAAGCCATAAAGGCTTTATTCTCAACCTCTTCCTCATCATCACTTAAGTCCTCATCCATCCAGGCTTCTGAGTAGAGTGCTTGATGAGGTGCTACATTTCCTTCTGCCCTCTTGCCCTTGCTCCAATTCTTCAGCTTGACATACTTGTCTCTATACCTCTTTGCTCGGTATGCAATCTTGTCATTCTGGTCAGTCTCAGAAGACTTGATATGACAATTTGCAGCAATATGTCCTGGTTTTCCACACCTATAGCAAAGATCTGATCTTGGGTCAGTGTTAGAAGAGCTAACACCAAGCCTCTTCTTTTTCAACTGATCCAGCTTCATAGAAATAAGAGCCATTTGAGTCTCAAGCTCTTCTGTCTCAGCATCAGTAAGATCAACTACTGGTTCATCAGGCTCAGTCACAGTATATGCTTGTTGCACAATGAGAGCCATGCCATTTGAAGATTGGTCAGTTTTCTTCCAGTTGATCAGTCTTGCAGCATTATTCTCTTCATGGTTCAACATTAGGCCATACAGAGTTTGAAGAGTGTAATGGTGATTTTCGGTTATTACAAGTAACAAAACGCAGCGGAAAGATTTAATCACCATGAACGGATCTTGATATCAATCATACAATTAAACTATAAGAAAATCAAAGAGATTGGATGAACATTTCATACCCTTGAAGCCTTTGATCTTGTTGTGGATTCGGATGGATTTGATGATGGATTGAAACCAAGTATTCAATTAGAATACCTCTAAAAGAAATCCACACAACACAAGCAAGAACACCAATGGAGGATGCTAGTCCTTGAATCTTGAGAGCAAAAAGAAACAAAAACACATACAAGTGTGTGTTGGGGATGGCCAAAATGGGTGGTCAAGGGTGAGTTTATGGAGCCATTCAACACTCTTAATGGTGCCATAAAGACCCATCAATGATTTCCATAAACCATTGTTCCATTTTCACTTTAGTCCCTAGTCATTTGTTTCTTCCATTTTGCTCACAATAAAGTTTCAATATTAACAATTAATATTAAACTTATTATACACAAGCTTATAGCTTATATATTAATAATTAATGTAATTATACTAATTACACTAATTATATAATGGTGTTTAGTGTTTAAGTGTGTGACCCTTTAGGCTCACAAACAACTAGCCATATAACTATATGTTATACGCGTGAAGCATATTCCAACAGCTCCCACTTGCGCACGTGATAACATCAAGTAGTTATACAAGAAAAGGTTAGAGTCTAGCAACCCGCCAATGCCCCTAGGAGTATATGAGGAGTTTCATAAAATCTTTGTTCAAAGTTTTTCAAGCAGTTATCCTTTTGTTACTGATACTATGTTGAATTTTAGACAAGGATTAATGTCAATCTAAAACTTCAACGATTCTGTTTCTCGATCTATATAATGAAATAGATTACCAAAACCAATCAAGATTCATCTTGATTACCTTTTGGGTGTGGCCACACATACATCTATTCAAAATCATCGAGGGGCCCAGTAGTATCTAATCCACATACGTGGAGGAACAAATTCTATATTGACTGCACGTGTCTGTCATATGCTTAATGATAAACCCGATAATGGTTGTTATAGCAGCCTTATTCAGGTCAGCGTTTAACCACATCAAAGTTTGCCCCTCTACATACACAAACCAACTTGCATCTCAAGTCAGAGGATAAGTGACAAAGCCTTTGTGAGATTCACTTGTGACATAAATCCAAGAAGTGATTTCTCATAGTTTGGGTCAGTCCAATCGTGCATCGTTATGAGCGACATGTGAGTTTGATTTCATCATCCTTAGTCATACTAAGATAATGTCATCAATGCCCTCAGATTTGTCTTAATAATATTCCCATATTATCAATATGACAATGGACAATTTAGAATATAAAACACAGTAAATATTCAAGGATATAAACATGCAAATATAGAACACAGTAGATATTCATATAAAAACGATCATATCAAATATATCAATTTATTCCAATATAAACTGCTCACAGTTCCATTATCCAAATACTAAAACAGATTTACATGAAACTACTAGCTTGTCGAAGTCCAATGTTCCATTCATATTCAAGATGTTTGGTACAAGACATTGAGTTCGATAAAGCGTCAGCTAGTTAGTTATCTGTTTGAACTTTAAGTGTACGAATTTCACATATCTCGATAAATCATTCGAATGTAATGAACCTTCGTAAATAGGATCTAGCGTCATCACGCCCTATTTCGAAACCAACATAAGTATAGCAAGTATACTTAGTTTCAGTTCAGTATCTCCACCATGACCAAGAAACATATCTCCAGTACTTTAAAATACTTCAGTGTGTTCTTAACAGCAATCCAGTGACCTCTAATGAATTCTGTTGGTATTTTCTAGTAAGGTCCCCTAAGGACGTTACATTTGGCCTAGTGCTCCTTACAGCGTACATGATGAATGCAATAGGGGATTACATTCATCCGCTTCACCACATCAGGTGTGGAAGGTCCTTGAGTCTCACTCAAGTTTACATTGTGTGGCATACGAGGACTTCCTCGTTTGGGAGTACCACTCTAAACCATTTAGAATTTTGTCAATGTAAGCACTTTGACTTAAACCAATTAACCGCTTTGATCTATCATTATAGATCTTTACTTCAAGTATGTATGTCGTGTCCCTACAATCCATCATGTCGAAACATTTTCCAAGCCAGGATTTTCATCTTGTAGCATGGTATATTGTTTCACATGAGTGACATGTCATCAACATGTATGACTTGAGAAACAACAACGCTCCCACTAGCTTTCATATATACACATACTCAGTTTGGGTTTTAGGTGAAACAAACGATTTGATTTCATCATCAACCAAATTTCATAGTCATAGTACACTACTTTGGCTATAATAATCCTAATGTCTTTAGTAACAGGCGAGAAGGTTTCATCATTGTCAATCCAGTAGGATTGAGTGTAACCTTTTGCTACTATGAGAGATTTATAGGTGTGTATATTTTCATCCATGTCAACAGTCTTACTGTTTTGAGAAAGATCAACTAAGTTCAAAACTTGATTGTCTCTCATGGATTTTATTTTCGCATTCATAGCTTCAAGTCATTTTTCGAATTCAAAATTCGATAATGCAACTTGATAGTTAGGGGGTTCATAATGATCCTCGAAACTTGCTCCTCAGCATCGTCATAAATCTATATCGTTCAGGTGCATGAAGTGTCCTTGCGGATCTATGAATGGGAACAACATCATCCTGTGGTCCAACATCTATATGTCCAGCCTCAGAATGATATTTGCTAGTGTTACCAGAAGGTTGTGTATCTTCACTTTGAATCTTGTCAAAGTCTATAGTGCTCCCACTTGCTTTGTGAAATGAGAATGTTCTCAAGAAACTCAGCATACCGAGTAACAAACATTTGTTCTCAGTTGGGAAGTAAAATAGTAATCGAAGATATACTTGATAGATATGGGCTCAAGTTTGTTCGGCATGTCTCGTTCCACGAGATCCTCACAACCCCAGATCCTCAAGTAAGACAAATTGGGACTTTCCCACGCCATCTCTCATATGGTGTCTTTTTAACCTTTTGGTCGGAACCATATCAAGTATTCGAGCAGCAGACTTCAGTGCATGCCCCTCAAAAGGATAGTGTAAGAGTAGTAGGACTCATCATAGATCGCACCATGTCATACAGGGTCCGATATCTCTTTCCAGACGCACCATTATCTTGTGGAGTGTATGAAAGAGTGAATTGTGAGACAATCTCACGATGTGAGGGATGATCCAGAAACTCTTGACTCATGTACTTTCATCCTTAATCAGGACTGAAAGCCTTTGTTGTCTTGCTAAGTTGATTTT
Source organism: Calendula officinalis (assembly GCA_963853835.1). NCBI lineage: Eukaryota > Viridiplantae > Streptophyta > Magnoliopsida > Asterales > Asteraceae > Calendula > Calendula officinalis. Next base: position 51,621,209 of record OY970825.1, read on the forward strand.
CTACTTTTACTTTAGAAAGCTTTGAACGTTTCAAAGATTTCATGTTTATGTCTAATCAAGTAAACATAACCATAGCGACTGATATCATTAAAGCTTCCATGTTGATGTTTAATCAAGTAAACATAACCACATCGAATGATATCATCAGTGAAAGTAGGTGGCACCTTCCCTAGTCTTAGTTCTAAAAGGGCCACATACATCAGTATGTATGAGTCCAAGTATATTTTTAGCTCTTTCGCCAACATGGGAGAAAAGCTTTCTTGTTATCTTTCCATAATATACAAGAGAGGCATTTTAAATGATTCATAATCATTTGTAAAGAAGCCCGTCGAGTTGTTTATGTGGAAAAGATGACGATGCTCTAGGTAAGTAGAATCCAAACCAATTTGGATTCTTGAGTGCTACATTTGTATATAGAACTATCGTTTGAATTAGGATCATGCATATTAATTTCAAACATACTATTATAAGGAATAGTAATAAAAAATGTTATTTTTCATAAAACAAGATATCATAATCCCTTATTCAACAAACGATAAAGCTAAACAATGCATAATTGACAATTATTCAAAACAATAATTAACGCATTAGGAAGGATAAGATCACAGCTTCCATTCATTTAGCTTTCTACTTCACATTCAATCTTGCACATTTGTGTAAATGTGAGTTCCACAACTAGTGTCATACACTCAAGATTTATCACGAAAAGTATGGAGTTCTATAATGAAGATACCTAATGTGCTAACTAGAACACATTTGTCCTTCATCAACTCTGCCACGTAGGCAGGATAATTCCTCCTTCAATGGTCAGTTTCATCGCAATGATGGCAAGAAATATCCTTTGCAGGGTGCTCTTTTTTAGCAGGTGGGGGAATCGTAGGTTTGGAAAAGTAAACTAGCTTACCCTTACCTAGACTCTTGCCTTGTGCTTGCGGTTTACCTTCCCTGATTGCAAGAAAAGTATTGGGTAACCCTTGCTCAACCAGTTTTACCATAGCATGTTCAACGATTGTCTTCCCCATGCTATGTACTTTTAAAACACTTTTCAAACTGGTCATAGTCCTTGGATAGTGAGGTAAGAATCAAGCTCATTCCAAGAACTTGTGGTAAGGGGTAACCAAGACGTTCCATTGGATCAAGATAGCATTGCATATTCAAGATGTAAGTGCTAACTGATTGGCCGTCCTCCTGATTGCAAGCATGGAATGCTTTAACTGTTTTGAACAGTTCAAGTTCTGCCTTTTGTTGAAATATTATTTTCAACTCGCTTATCATGTCATATGTTGTGAGTTCCTCGAAGTACTTTCGAATCTCGGGGTTCATGCTCACAAGCATATGAGTAGCAACTTCTTGGTGTTCGTTAAACGTTTCGGTAAAGGCTTGACGAACAGCAGCAGAATCACTGACAGGAGGTGCCTCAGGTAAGGCCTCTTATAGGTATATCAACTTTCTCATCTCTAAGGACAATCCTTAGAATTCGATATCAGAAGATAAAGTTGATATTAGTCAATTTCAGTTTTCAAGAACTGATTTTTGAGTGGAGATACTTAGGTTTTGATGTTGTTGTTATCTGTATAACAACCAAAGTTCAAAAAATAGTATTTTCAATAATAATTTCTTTTAATCAATTAACTACCCAATTAATTTTAATTAAAAGCTAAGATCCCATTGAGCTTCTATCACCGCATCAGTTGATCTGCTAGAGGTGATAGATCCAATAGGTAGGTGACGATCAACAATTGCATTACAAGTGCAACTCTTAGAGGTATGGGACTTCATGGCACCTAGTGAACAAGCATCTAGGGTCAAGTGGCATGTTTGTCGCATCGTCGCCTCGAGTCAAGGTCTCACCGTTAACTCAATTAAGTCATCCAATGTGAAATCATGTCAAAATAGCTCTAGGTCTCACGCGTAGAGAATAATGACCTCGGATCTAGATTCAAACCACGTCTCACGTGAATTCAAAAATAGAAGCAAGTGATTTACAACCGATTGGACGGCGTGACTTAAATTTTAGGTATGTTAAATTTTAATTAATAAAATTTTATTAAGATATGAATGAATCATGTACTTCATTCATATCACTTCATAAGTCGTTTAACAAACGGTAAAAACATTTAACGATTATTAAGGTTTAAGTTTCAAATCGTATTTAAACTTAGTTTAATCTCAAAACAATTTTAGATTAAAGGTTTAATCATCAATGATTAACTATTATTTTAAGTTTCAAATCATATTTAAACTTAGTTTAATCTCAAAACAATTTTAGATTAAAGGTTTAATCATCAATGATTAACTAGTAATTATCGATGATTAAATGTTTGGATGTTTTAATGTTTGTGTCAAAAAACCGTTTTTAATTGTTTTATTTACTTGTATCTAATAGGAAAAGAAAACAACCACAAACATAAATAAAACATGCAACAAATTTTGTGCAAACCTCGACCGATGAAATCTTAGGTTCGGTCACGTGAGTCATCACGACGGACCGAAGGGTCAAACTAGGGGACGGGCCAACATGAACCCAAACGGGCCTACATAAACCCAATGGGCTCCCACTTGCTCCAAGACATTCTTGAGCAAGTAGAACCCAAAATTGTGAAAAAGTGTAATCTGCCAGAAAATTCCAGCAGATTTTGAAGCCCGAAAAGTCACTGAAGGAGTCGTCGTTGGTCTTCCTGGCCTTCTGGAAAGTTGTAGCCCACGACTTTGCAAGCATTTTAGGCTTTTGAATCGCCCAAAACGGAGTCCGTATGCCTCTGGAAAACCTGTTTTCGTACAGCCCTCGCTTTTGTGACGGAAATTTGTTGTTTTCTTCATTAGTCTTCAATATTTTTTGTCAACAATTTACAATAAAAAGATAAAATAAGTACAATCTATTCTATTACTTTTACATTACAAATTGCCCCAAAAATGGCACCAAAAATAAAAGAAAAAAAATGAAACAAATTACAACAATTAAGCCAAAAAACAAGGCTTTTCCCAAAACATCCAAACAACCAAACATCAACCACATTCATTCACAAACAGTCTAGGCTTTCATCGGTTTGCACAAACAAGCAACAATTGACAAGACTTTGGCTTGGGATATGGCAAAAATACATGTTTTGCCATATCAACAAAATGGAATTAAAAATTAAATTCCAAGCCAAATAATCAAAAAAACAATAACAAGATTAATTTTTTGATATGATTTTGTAACAAGTGACAATAGGGTTCCAAAAATACCATATTTTAACCCATATTTTTATAAAAATCCGAAAATTAAATTAAAAAACCCGTAGGGTTTTTGTGTTTGGTCCGATTGGAATTTTAAAAAACACAAAAAAGATTGGTTTTTGCCACTTTTCACAAAATCTAGCTAATTATATGATTAATATAATGACTCGTGATACCACTAATGGTGATTTTCGGTTATTACAAGTAACAAAACGCAGCGGAAAGATTTAATCACCATGAACGGATCTTGATATCAATCATACAATTAAACTATAAGAAAATCAAAGAGATTGGATGAACATTTCATACCCTTGAAGCCTTTGATCTTGTTGTGGATTCGGATGGATTTGATGATGGATTGAAACCAAGTATTCAATTAGAATACCTCTAAAAGAAATCCACACAACACAAGCAAGAACACCAATGGAGGATGCTAGTCCTTGAATCTTGAGAGCAAAAAGAAACAAAAACACATACAAGTGTGTGTTGGGGATGGCCAAAATGGGTGGTCAAGGGTGAGTTTATGGAGCCATTCAACACTCTTAATGGTGCCATAAAGACCCATCAATGATTTCCATAAACCATTGTTCCATTTTCACTTTAGTCCCTAGTCATTTGTTTCTTCCATTTTGCTCACAATAAAGTTTCAATATTAACAATTAATATTAAACTTATTATACACAAGCTTATAGCTTATATATTAATAATTAATGTAATTATACTAATTACACTAATTATATAATGGTGTTTAGTGTTTAAGTGTGTGACCCTTTAGGCTCACAAACAACTAGCCATATAACTATATGTTATACGCGTGAAGCATATTCCAACAGAGTGTATGACTCAATGTTGTTAGCAGCATTGACAGAGTTTGACATGTCAAGAAATTGTTGAGGAAGACTGTCCAGGAACTTTTGAACAAGTTCCCCTTCCTCTTTTACAATGCCAACACTAATTAAACCATGAACAACAGTGTTAAACCTGTTGTAAAGAGAGGTGATGTCTTCATTTGGATTTGAGAAGAAGTTTTCATACTTTCATCTCATATTGCTCTTTCTTTGCAACTTCACCTTTGGTGTGCCTTTAGCCCTTGAGTCTAAAGCATATAACTGACGGTCAGTATCAGTCCAGTTATGCCTTAGTTTAGGTACTGTTCTTGTGCTTTCAGGAGCATTGTCAGTAGCAGCAACGGGTTCCACAGTTTGTGGAATGATAGGACCATCAGTTAGCACAGTGAGCATCTCATGATGAATAGATTCAAGATACCACTGAGCTTTTAGCTTCCATTGATGGAAGTCTTTACCATCAAAGATGGGTACTCCCTTTCCAGACATAATTGGTGCAACGATGGTAGACATTTTTGATTATAGAGTATGTGAGGGATAAGTATAAGGAATGGCTACCAGGGTTATAGATCGACTAAATAAGAGTTTATTTAGCCTGCTCTGATACCAGTTGTTAGGTCACAACGCCCTGGTTTAGATGGTTAATTTATTGGATAATTATAACTTAAGACAAATATTGTATAAGAACAAGATATGAGTCAAATGTATAATTCCACTAAGTGTGGCTTGTTGCGGAATAACAAGACCACTGATCAATTACAAAAGGTATGAAAATGTAAAGTGAATTGGTGAGTTCTCCTTTGCAAGATGATCTCTATTTATAATGATATAGAGACCTTACATAATGGGCAAAGGAGTAACCGAAGGACTAAGCTAGGAAAATGACTAAGATCAAGGGATTTGATCTTAGTCTGTTACATAACAAGTGTAACTCAGTCCTTCTACTCAGTATCACTATCTGATACTGAGTTCTGATACTGAATTCCAATACTGGTCACTCAGTATCAGACCTAGACTTAGCTATTTTATTCTACATATTAATCAACTCTAGTCTAGGTTGTTTTGTTATCTTAAGATCCAAAGGGGTAAGGCTTTTTGCCTTAACAATGTCTATGCCACTAATGTCTTCCTTTGCTGAGGTAGAATGAACAACATGATCTTCATCAAAAGTGACATGAATGGATTCTACAATCATCTTAGTTGAGATGACATACGCTCTGAAGGCTTTGGAGTATGGAGAGTAGCCCATGAACACACCTTCATTTGCTTTGGGAGCAAATTTATTGAGATTTTGTTTAGTACTGAGTACAAAACATTTGCTCCCAAGATGTGGAAGTATTCCACATTAGGAACCCTGCCCTTGTATAACTCATAAGGAGTCTTTTGATGTCTCTAGACTATTGTATCTCTGTTCTGAGTAAAATTTGCACAGTTTACAGCTTCTTCCCATAAGCTCAGTGCCAGTCCAGCATGGCATAACAAAGTTCTTGCAGCTTCTATTCGTGTTTTATTCTTCCTTTCTACAACACCATTTTGTTGTGGTGTGTAGGCTGCAGAGAAGTTTTGCACGATTCCTTTTTCTTCATAGAAATCTGCTAATACTGAGTTCTTAAACTCAATACCATGTTCACTTCTTAGTTGCTTGACCTTGTTACCTTTCTGAAGTTCTTCTCTTTTGATAAAGGAAATGATTTCTGTGGTTTCATCTGATTTTGTCTTGAGAAAGATGACCCAAGTATACCATGAGTATTCATCAACCAAGACTAAAGTAGAGATCTTTTTGGCCAATGATGGTGTACTGATGGGCCAAAGAGATCCATATGTATCATTGTACGAGGTTCATTAATAGAATGCTTGACTTTGGACTTGAATGAACTCTTCTTCTGCTTGCCCATTTCACATGTTGAGCATAACTTATCTTTTGAATGAACTCTTCTTCTGCTAGCCCATTTCACATGACGAGCATAACTTATCTTTAGAATAAGTAATAGTGGGCAACCCTCTCACCAGCTTCTTCGACTGAGCTCATTAATGTTTCTGAAGTTAATGTGAGAAAGTTTCTTGTGCCACAACCAGTTCAGTTATGGCTTGATTTTAGAAAGCAGGAAAACTCGAATAGTAGGGTCTAGTTCAGACAGGTTGACCACATAGACATCCTTTTCTCTTCTAGCAATGAGTACAAGTTGCCCTTTATCAATGTAGATGATTCCTGCAGTCTTCCTGAAGCGAGCTTCATTGTCATCATCACACATCTGGCTGATACTGAGCAGATTGTGTTTAAGACCCTCTACATAGGCAACTCTTTTAAAAGTTATGTTGCTTGCCTTGATTACTCCATACCCTCTTGTTTTTCTAACTGAATCATCTCCAAACTTGACAGAAGGACCCTTCTCCGGTGTATAGTTTAGAAGGTACTCCATACTGCCAGTCATGTGTCTTGAGCAGCCACTATCTAAGTATCATTTTCGGTCACCCTGCATAAGACACAAAATAATGATTAGTTCTTTTTAGGAACCCATTTTTGAATGGGACCTTTGGTAGGAGAAACAGGTTTAGACTTGATCTCTTTTGTTGGAGAGGTCAGTATCATTTCAAGGAAAACCTTGGAGGTTTTCTTTGGTGATATTGACTTAGTTTCTCTCCTTTTCTTTGGTACTGAGTACCTAGGACTTGAGAGATCAGTCCAGCATTTATCTCCTTTATGTCCAGTATGATGACATCTATAACATTTTCTATGTCTATTTCTGAACATATTTTCATAAGGTATTTTTGAAAATCGTTTGACTTTTGGTTGATCAGTATGAGTAAGTTTTGCAAACTTTTGACTTAACACTTTGATCTGATCACCAATAGATCTTAAAATGTTATTTTTGTCATTTTTTACTTGTGTTTTAATGTTGTTTTTGACTGGTTTAGAAGGAGATGGATCTGGTTTCTTCTTTTTATTTGGCAAAGAAGTATTTTTGTTATTAGACTTCTTGTTTTTGCCACTAGAAGATCCTGTTGAAGTTGATTTTTGATTATCATGTTTAAAATTACAACTTTAACAGGTTCTTTAGATTCTTGAGTATTTGACTTTTCTGTTCCTGCAACTTCAGTATTAGATAAAACACTAGGAGTAGAAGTAGTTTTATTTTCATTATATATCTCAAAAGTAGTTGTATTAAATAATAATTCAAATGGAGGAACAGCAGATGTATCATACTGCACAACTTCGAGGTCAGTATCAGAAATTTCCTTTTTTAGGAAATTCAATACTGAGCTCTTGTAGTTCAGTATAACACTTTGAACAGATGGAAGGACCAATTGGTTTATCAAAAATAATTTTATCCTCATCATCTGACTCAGTTTGACACCCAACTTCACAAAAAGTTTTTGCTTCTACAAACTGAATAGGGTTCATATTAGAAAATATTTCAAATAAATCAGCAAAATTATTTCTATTTTTTAACTGAGGATCAACGCCAAGTGCAGCCCTCACGTTTTCTGGAAAATTGTTGATTTAGACACTTATTTAAATTAATAGATGCATTTCTCTAAGATTTACACTGGTTTTCAAATTTTTCCTTTTCTAATTTGTGTAAATGAGCTTTATCAGCTAATCTTTGGTTAATGTCTTGTAAGTTTAAAAATTTAATTCTAAATCTTTAAATTTTGCTAATTTATCTAAATGTTCATTAGTTACCCTTTCAAGTTCAAAAATTGTTAATTTTATAGCTTTTTCTTTCTATACAAATGTTTTAAGATCAACAATCATGTACTCAAAAATCTTTTCTTTTTCATTCACTGAATAAGTTTGAAAGGAACTCACCTTGTACAACTGAGTGGAATCCCAATCAGAATGAACACTCATCCTCTCGGCTTCTTTGATGTCCTTTTCAAAGGAGCTCTTCAAATCATCTTCAGTGAAAGCCATAAAGGCTTTTTTTTCAACTTCTTCCTCATCATCACTAAGCTCTTCATCCATCCAAGCTTCAGAGTAAAGTGCTTGATGAGGTGCTCCATTCCCTGCTGCACCCTTGCCCTTGCTCAAATTCTTCAACTTGACATACTTGTCTCTATACCGTTTAGCTCGGTATGCAATCTTGTCATTCTGATCAGTTTCAGTTGACTTAGTATGATCGTTAGCAGCAATGTGTCCAGGCTTTCCACACCTATAGCAAAGACCTGATCTTGGGTCAGTATTGGAAGAGCTAACACCAAGCCTCTTCTTCTTCAACTGATACAGCTTCATAGACATTAGAGCCATTTGAGTTTCAAGCTCGTCTGCCTCTGCATCAGCGAGATCAACCTCTGGCTCTTCAGGCTCAGGAACAGTATAGGCATGTTGCACAACTAGGGCCATGCAGTGGAAGCCTTGTCAGTTTTCTTCCAGTTGATCAGTCTTGAAGCATTGTTCCTCTCATGATTCAACATTAGACCATACAAATTTTGAAGAGTGTATGATTCTGATGAAGTTAGTTGCCGGATTCTAACTCCAATTACAGATTTCACTAATCGATTGGGAGAAAACAGCTAATTTTATTGATTATCCACATCAGAGAGGTGGAACTCTCGTTTACAAATGTGTGTTTACAAAAATGACAGAATGCATCCCTCTAGTCTATGACTTGCTATTTATCTATTACAATTCTGTTAACAACTAATAACAACTTGTAAACTAATAACAACTTGTAACTACTTACCTGGTAAAAGACAGAAATGCCCGTACTTCTTCCTTCGCGAGTAAGTCAGCCGATAGCCTCCTTGCCCACGTGCATCAATACCCCCCCTTGCAACATTCACCTTGTCCTCAAGGTGTAATAACGCAAAAGCAGTCGATCACAATTGATAATCTTCCCACGTGGCATCAAATTCTGGTAATTCCTTCCATTTCACCAATACCTGTTGATCACCTTTATCATTCAATCGGCTTTGCAAGATGCTTTCTAGTTCCACCACAAACTCACAAGTAGGTAACAATTGTTGTGGTAACAAAGGTGAAACTTGACACGGTCCCACAGCCCGCCGGAGTTGAGACACATGAAACACCGGATGCACCCGAGCCGAATCTGGCAATGCTAATTTGTAAGCGACAGTGCCAAACTTAGCCACCACTTCAAATGGCCCGTAAAATCTGGGTGACAATTTCTGATTTCCCACTGTACGAAGGGATTTTAACCGATACGGACGAAGTTTTAAAAAAACCTTATCCCCAATGACAAAACTTTCGTCACGTCTGTTGCGATCCGCCTGCACTTTCATACGTTGTCGGGCTTTCAAAAAATTAACCTTTAGCTCTTCCAACAACAAATCCCGATCCAGTAATGATTCTACTACATTCTGGACTAAAGCCGACCCAATCGTATGTCGCAACAATTTAGGAGGATCTCTACAATACAATGCTTTAAAAGGGGAACACTTTAATGACCGATGATAAGTAGTATTGTACCAATACTCGGCCCACCCTAAATATTTTCGCCACTTTACTCGAAACAAAGCACCGTAAGTACTATTCAATACACCGGTTTACTACCTCTGTTTGGCCATCCGATTGAGGGTGATAAGTTGTGGAGTAACACAACTTGGTGCCCATCTTCTTAAAGATCTCTTTCCAAAAATTACTAAGGAAAATCTTATCTCTATCCGATATAATTGTCAATGGAATGCCATGCAGCCGAACAATTTCATTAATAAACACTTCAGCTACTTGTGGTGCGGTAAAAGGATGCTTAAGCCCCACAAAATGGGCAAACTTACTCAACCGGTCTACCACCACAAGGATTGTATCAACTCCATTAGAAGTGGGCAATCCTTCCACAAAATCCATTGTGATGGCATCCCACACCAAAACAGGTAATTCAATGGGGTGCAGTAAGCCACGAGGACACCCACCCAACACTTTGTTTTGTTGACACACCACACACCTGTTAACATATTCTTTCACATCTTTCCGCATTCCCACCCAAAAGAGTTCACTAATAAGTCGTTGAAGTGTACGTTCTTCACCCGAGTGGCCACCAACTACTGACCCATGGAACTCTTCCAGAATAAAAGGTATAAGTTTGGACTCTTGAGAAATCACCAAACGTCCATTATACCACAAAACGCCACCTTTCTCTACAAACCCATTAAAACTATCAATGCCACTCTTTAGTTCCTTCAAAATATTAGATAAAAATGGGTCAACAGTGTACTCATTTTTCACAACAGCCCAATCTCGCCACTGTGGCCCACCCATAGTACCTAATTCAAGGTCTTTCCGGGATAACCCGTCGGCTGCTTTATTAGCTACTCCCGGTTTGTAAACAATATCAAAGTCATACCCAAGTAACTTAATCACCCATTTCTGATAAGGTGGTTCAATAACCCGTTGATCTAAAAGGTATTTTAAACTTTTTTGATTGGTTCTTACCACAAAACGGGTACCCAACAAATATGGTCTCCACTTACTAATAGCAAATACAATTGCCATTAATTCTTTTTCATATATAGGCTTTTGTCTAGCTCGAAGACCCAAGACTTGGCTATAAAAAGCAATAGGGCGATCATCTTGCATCAACACCGCCCCTAATCCAACCCCGGAAGCATCGGTTTCAATAATAAAGGATTTATTGAAATCGGGCAAGGCTAACACCGGAGCCATAGTCATTGCCATTTTAAGTGTTTCAAAAGACTCATTGGCCTCAATATTCCATAAAAATCCATTCTTTTTGAGTAAATCCGTGAGAGGTCTACTATAGTTCCATAACCCCGGATGAATTTCCGGTAATACCCGGTGAGACCTAGGAACCCTCTTAAATGTGTAATAGTAGTAGGTTTCGGCCACTTCAACATGGAATTAATTTTATCTTGATCCATTTCCACCCCTCCTTTGGATATCAAATGACCAAGATACCCAATTTTTTCTTTAGCAAATTCACACTTTTTTTTATTAGCAAACAACACATTGTGTTGAAGAATCTCTAAAACTTGTCTTAAGTGTATAGCATGTGAATCGGCATCGAGACTATACACTTTATTTAAAGCCCGATAGTCAATGCAAAAACGCCAACTTCCATCTTTTTTATTCACAAGTAAAACCGGACTTGAAAACGCACTTTTACTATTTTGTATAATTCCCGATTGAAGCATCTCTTTAACCAATCTTTTAATCTCGTTTTTTTGGAATTGTGGATACCGATAAGGGCGAATATTAATTGGTCCTTCTCCCTCTTTGTAACGCCCTAAAAATATTGTAATTAATTTAATTACCTTTTATTTAAAATAAATTACGTAATAATTATTTAAGTAAGATTTTGTGCCTATCTGAGTAATTACGTATTTAATTGTGACAATTAAATGTATGGCACTTCGTATTATATTATGTGGCGTTGTTTCATGACGTTTTAAGTTTCTGAGAGTCTAAGTGTCGGGTTGGGGGTCGGCCGGAGGCCAAGGCCAATAAGATAGATAAGGGGCTGAATTAATCCTATTTCATTCTTTTCATTGTTTTGTTCGGCCATGGGGAGTATTAGAGAGCCCAAATGGTTGTGATCCAAGCCGAGATTAAGAGCAAGCCCAAGTGTAAGTGGACCTTAAACCCATCTTGGTATGTCACGTAATAAGAAGATTAGCCTAATCCCCTAAACCCTTTTCAGCCGCTAGCCTCATTCCTTCCACCGTTATTTTCTTTCTTCTCCAATTGCAGCCGTAGAGAACATCTCATTGGAAATCCTCTTCTGTGTTCTTACGTGAGCAAAGGCCAAGAGAAAACCCAAGCAAGCAAACAAGCTGGTCCATTTATTCTTTGATCTCGTGGGAACCCAAGCAAGCAAACAAGCTGGTCCATTTATTCTTTGATCTCATGTGAATGCAAGCAAGCACCCTAGCTCGTCAATTTATTTCTTTGATCTCGTGAGAGCGGAAGCAAGCAAACAAGCTCGTACCATTTTATTTCTTTGTGGTGTTTTGGTTCGATAATTTCGGTAGTCCTACTTTACTTTTGTTTCGTTTTCTTCTAGTCATTGTGATTCTCGAGCCTAATCTATTGTTGCAGGTTTGTTGTGTAATGTCGGGATTGAGACCGAGCCCCTCGGATTTTTGTTAATCGTATATCGTTTTGTATCTTCGTTTTGTTCGTCTTGTTAATTTCTTGGTTTGTGCTGCCAGCTTTCTGAAATAAGCCCTTGAGTAGAATTTTAATTCAGGGTTTCGTTTTTGGTTTTAGGACCGTCTAGGAGATAACGTGCTGTACCCTTGACTGTCGGGAATCCTTTGGAGCTTACGTTTCTCGAGGTGAGTATTCTCACCGTGTATTCAGTTTTAACGTTGTACATGCATGACTTATGTGTTACATTTCTTGCACCATAATTGTTATCTGAGCTTGAGCTGTTATCTGAGTTTGATCCGCTATCTGAGTTTGATTTGCTATCTGAGTTTGACATGCTATCTGAGTATCTGAGCAGCTGTTGATTTATTTTAATCTGAGACATTGTGCCTGGGTAACCGAGCTCGGCACAGGGTCATTCTGTGCTACTACTTGCTAGGGCATCTGAGATAATTATGTTAAAGAGATAACAAAACATAATAACACACATCTGAGTTTTTGGCTATATGCCTGGGATCACCTCCCGTCTGAGTTTTGGGATTATTCCCGTCTGATTTTTGGGATTATTCCCGTCTGAGTTTTGGGATTATTCCCGTCTGAGTTTTGGGATCACTCCCGTCTGAGTTTTTGGCTTATGCCTATCTGAGGTGTGAGGAGGGGCGAGGTTGATCTCTCGTCCCAAATCACACAAGCGCGCTATATAAATTAAAATCTGAGTAATAAAATCTGAGAAATAAATCTGAGTAATTAATCGAGTAGTTTCTGACTAGGAGTACACCGATGTGCCCTCATGTGTTGTATGTTAGGATTGTTTGCATTTTGAGATATTCACTCAGCTTCTCCAGCTGACCCCTATTTTCCCCCACATTGTTTCAGGTACTAGCAGAGGAAAGGAGAAGGTGGACGGTTGACCGCTGTATCTTTCATTACCGATGTGGACGGCATTTAATATTTTAAAGACACTTAATTTTAACTATTTCCGCATTAAATATATTTTAAATGAAAATACTATTATTTGGATTTAATTATTCAAGTTATTGGGACCTTTTGATTATAATTTTGTTTTCAAAAATTTTAAAAATCTTGTAAATTTTAGGGTGTTACACTCTTTAAGGTTTATCATGTGTTCGGCATTCCTTAAAGGTGGTAAACCAATTGGGGCGCTAAACACATCACCAAATTCTGCCAAAACAGTGGTAATACCATGCGAAATATTAGCTTCCACAAGACTTGATTCCTCCATATTCCCCAACTCAATCAATACTCCTTGTCCCTCTTTTTGTATAGTTTTAATCATTGATTTCAATGATACTAAAGATCTGCCCAAGGATTTATCACCTTGTAACTTTACTTTTTCACCTTTCCACATAAACTTCATCATTTGGGCTTGCCAATCCACCTCCATTGGGCCAAGAGTACATAACCATTGCATGCCCAAAATAATATCCGAATTTCCCAACTTAATGGGTAGAAAATCGTCTACTATCTCAATCCCTTGTATCCACAATTCGACTCCTTTACATAACCCCTGTCCACCCGCCTTACTTCCGGTGCCCAATTTAATTTTGTATTGTTTAGTAGCTTGTACTGATAACACCAGTTTTTCCACCAATTCAGTTGAGATGAAATTATGCGTTGCTCCACAATCTATCATTACCACAACTCGTTGATTATTCACTAATCCTTCCAATTTCATGGTTTTTGGATTTGATATACCCATCATAGAGTTCAAAGAAAGTTCAATTTCACTCTCTTTGATCACTGTGGCTAATTCAGCCCCATCATCATGACATTGTTCCCAACTATCATCACCTGAATCAATATCATGTACTATCACCACATTCATTTCTTTCTTCTTACATTGGTGACCGGGTAGATACTTTTCATCACACCTATAACACAAACCTTGTAACCGTTTTAACTGTAATTCTTTATCGGTCAACCGTCTATATTAACCAGTCAACTTATGTTCCTTAGTGTCGCCCTTACCACTGATATCTACTTCTTTTTTCTCATCAGTTTGGTAATCAAACGATTTCTTATAATTGTTTCTATATATTTTGGATTTATTGATGACTTTATTCTTCTCTTCAACCATAGCCGCCATATCCATACAATCATCCAGAGTTATTGGCTTAGTAATACGTACCTCAGCTCGAATATCCGATTTCAATCCATTCATGAATTGACTAGTGAGAATCTCCTCTGACATATTGTCAAGTGGAGCCGATAATGAGATAAACTGCTTAACATATTCAGTTACAGTTGTCTCTTGTTTGATTGCCAGAAACTGTTCACACAGAGTGCCCTCCGTATGTGATCGGAACTTCAGCAACAGGAGTTCCTGCAATTGAGACCATCGCCTTATCCGTTTTCGTTTGTTCTCCCAATGGAACCACTTCAACGCTTCAGTCTCAAACGCAATCACTGCAATTTCTAATTTCTCTTCTTCCGACAACCGATTCAATGCGAAGTAACGTTCTGCTCTCATAATCCAGGAATCTAGATCGTTTCCGTCAAACAACGGCATCTCTAATTTGCGTCCTTTAATCGCGAGAAACGATCCTCCATTGTTGTCGTGAACACGAGCTCCATTACGAACTCGTTCTTCTTCTGAATTCGATCCGACATCGGTGGATCTCGTCGGTCTAGCCTCGGCCTGATTTCGACTCATTGCTGCTAATTGCTGCATAATCGTTTGCAGTGCTTCGGAATTCGATTGAGTCGCCTGAATCACCGAATCGAGTCTTGCTTGTGATTGTTGGAATGTTGCCTCTAATCTCACTTGCGATTGCTGTACGTTCGCCAGTGAGCTTTCAACGTCATCAAGTCTCAAAGAATTAGATCGCGTCGCCATGGATTCAACCTCGCTCTGATACCAATTGATGAAGTTAGTTGCCGGATTCTAACTCCAATTACAGATTTCACTGATCGATTGGGAGAAAATAGCCAATTTTATTGATTATCCACATCAGAGAGGTGGAACGCTCGTTTACAAATGTGTGTTTACAAAAATGACAGAATGCATCCCTCTAGTCTATGACTTGCTATTTATCTATTACAATTCTGTTAACAACTAATAACAACTTGTAAACTAATAACAACTTGTAACTACTTACCTGGTAAAAGATAGAAATGCCCTTACTTCTTCCTTCGTGAGTAAGTCAGCCGATAGCCTCCTTGCCCACGTGCATCATATTCAATGTTGTTAGCAGCGTTGACAGAGTTTGTCATATCAAGAAATTGTTGGGGAAGACTGTCCATAAATTTTTGAACAAGTTCTACTTTTTCCTTCACAATTCCTCACTGATGAGATCATGAATAACAATATTAAACCTGTTATAGAGAGTGGTGATGTCTTCGTTAGGACTTGAGAAGAAATTGTCATACTTTCTTCTCATGTTGCTTTTTCTTTGCAACTTCACCTTGGGTGTGCCTTCATAGGTGACTGATAGGCTATCCCACATAGCCTTTGCTGTTGGCAATATTATAATTGCATTCAGTATTTCTTTGGTAACAGCATTACCAATCACCCCCTTTTCTCTGGAGTCTAAACTGTACAACTGACGGTCAGTATCTGTCCATGTATGCTTCAGTTTAGGAACTGTTCTTGTGCTCTCAGCAGCATCATCAGTAGCTGCAACGGGTTCCGCAGTTTGTGGAATGATGGGACCATCATTTAGCACAGTGAGCATCTCATGATGAATAGATTCGAGATACCATTGAGCTCTTAGCTTCCATTGATGGAAATCTTTGCCATCAAAGATAGGCACTACCTTTCCAGACATGACTGGTGCAACTATAGTAGACATTTTGGATTTTTGAGTTTCGGAGGGATAAATATAGGGAATGGATGCGAGGGTAATAGATCGACTAAATAAGGATTTATTTAGACCGCTCTGATACTAGTTGTTAGGTCACAACAACCCTGGTTTGTAAATTATTTAGATAGAATTTAGATTACTTAAGACAATCAATGTATTGAACACAAGATTTTAGTCAAGTGTAATATTCCACAAAGTGTGGCTTGTTGCGGAAAAACAAGACCACTGATCAATTACAAAGTATGTGAATGAATGTGTAAATTGGTAAGTTCTCCTTTGCAAGATGATCTCTATTTATAATGATATAGAGATCTTACATAATGGGCAAAGGAGTAACCGAAGGACTAAACTAGGAAAATGACAAAGATCAAGGGATTTGATCTTAGTCGGTTACATAACAAAATATAACTCAGTCCTTTTACTCAGTATTGGATTTCCAATACTGAGTACTGATACTAAGTGGCCAATACTGGCCAACTCGGTATCACTCCTAAACTTAGCATTTTTATTCTACAAATTATTCTAAGCTAGTCTAGGTTGTTTTGTTATCTTAAGATCCCAAAGTAGTAAGGCTTTTTGCCTTAACAACTCTGAAGGCTTTAGAGTGTGGAGAGTAGCCCATGAACGCACCTTTATTTGCTTTGGGAGCAAATTTGTTGAGATTTGTTGAGTACAAAGCATTTACTCCCAAAGATGTGGAAGTATTCCACATTAGAAACCCTGCCATTGTATAACTCATAAGGAGTCTTTTGATGTCTCTGGACTATGGTAGCTCTGTTCTGAGTAAAATATGCAAAGTTTACAGCTTCTGCCCAGAAGGTCAGTGCCAGTCCAACATGGCATAACATAGTTCGTGCAGCTTCAATTAGTGTTCTATTATTCCTTTCTACAACACCATTTTGTTGTGGTGTGTTGGCTGCAGAGAAGTTTTGTACGATTCCTTTTTCTTCACAGAAATCTGCTAATACTGAGTTCTTGAACTCAGTGCCATGGTCACTTCTTAGTTGCTTGACCTTGTTGCCTTTCTGAAGTTCATCTCTCTTGATAAAGGCAATACTTTCTGTGGTTGCATCTGATTTGGTCTTTAGAAAGATGACCCAAGTGTCTCTTGAGTATTCATCAATCAAAGAGATCCATATGTATCATGGTAAGAGGTTCATTAATAGAATGGTTGACTTTAGATTTGAATGAACTCTTCTTCTGCCTGCCCATTTCGCATGCTGAGCATAACTTATCTTTGGAGTAAGTAACTGTGGGCAACCCTCTCACCAACATCTTCATACTGAGCTCATTAATGTTCCTGAAGTTGATGTGAGAGAGTTTCTTGTGCCACATCCAGTTCAGTTCTGGATTGACTTTAGAAAGCTTGCAAACTCGAATAGTAGGGACTAGTTCAGACAAGTTGACCACATTGACATTTTTTTCTCTTCTTGCAATGAGTACAGGTTGCCCTTTGTCATTGTAGATAATACCTGCAATCTTTCTAAAGCGAGCTTCCTTTTCATCATCACACATCTGGCTGATAATGAGCAGATTGTGTTTAAGACCCTCTACATAGGAAACTCTTTTAAAAGTTATGTTGCCTGCCTTGATTACTCCATACCCTCATGTTTTTCCAACTGAATCATCTCCAAACTTGATAGAAGGACCCTTCTCTGGTGTATAGTTTAGAAGGTACTCCATACTGCCAGTCATGTGTCTTGAGCAGCCACTATCCAGGTACCATTTTCTATCACCCTGCACAAGACACAAAATAATGATTAGTTCTTTTTAGGAACCCATTTTTGAATGGGACCTTTGGTAGGAGAAACAGGTATAGACTTGATCTCTTTAGTTGAAGAGGTCAGTATCACTTCAGGAGAAACCTTGAAGGTTTTCTTTGGTGATATTGACTTAGTTTCTTTCCTTTTATTTGGTACTGAGTACCTAGGACTTGAGAGATCAGTCCAGCATTCATCTCCTTTATGTCCAGTATGATGACATCTATAACATTTTCTAGGTCTATTTCTTAACATATTTTCATAAGGTTTTTTGGAAAATTGTTTTACTTTTGGTTGTCCAGTATGGGTAAGTTTTGCAAACTTTTGACTTAAAACTTTGATCTGATCACCAATTGATTTTAAAATGTTATTTTTTCATTTTTTATTTGTGTTTTAATATTGTTTTTGACTTGTTTAGAAGAAGATGGACCTGGTTTCTTTTTATTTGGCAAAGAAGTATTTTTATTATTAGACTTCTTGTTTTTCCCACTAGAAGATCCTGTTGAAGTTGATTTTTGATTATCATGTTTTAAAATGACAACTTTAACGGGTTCTTTAGAATCTTGAGTATTTGACTTTTCTGTTCCTGCAAATTCAGTATTAGATAAAACACTAGGAGTAGAAGTAGTTTCATTTTCATTATATATTTCAAAAGTAGTTGTATTAAATAATAATTCAAATGGAGGAACAACAGATGTATCATACTGCACAACTTCGACGTCAATATCAGAAATTTCTTTTTCAGTAAATTCAATAATGAGCTCTTGTAGTTCAGTATAGCACTTTTAACAGATGGAAGGACCAATTGGTTTATCAAAAGTAATTTTATCCTCATCATCTGACTCAGTTAGACGTCCAACTTCACAAAAAGTTTTTGCTTTTACAAACTAAATAGGATTCATATCAGAAAATTCTTCAAATAAATCAGCAAATTGTTTCTATTTTTTAACTGTGGATCAACACCAAGTGCAGCCCTCACACTTTCTGGAAATTGTTGATTTAGACATTTATTTAATTTAATATATGCATTTCCCCAAGATTTACACTGGTTTTCAAATTTTTCTTTTTTTAATTTGTGTAAATGAGCTTTATCAGCTAATCTTTGGTTAATCTCTTGTAAGTTTAAAATATTTAATCCTAAATCTTTAAATTTTGCTAATTTATCTAAATGTTCATTATTTACCCTTTCAAGTTCAAGAATAATTAATTTTAAAGCTTTTTCTTTCTGTACTAAAGTTTTAAGATCAACAATCATGTACTCAAAAATCTTTTCTTTTTCATTCACTAAATAAGTTTGAAAGGAACTCACCTTGTACAACTGAGTGGAATCCCAATCAGTATGAACACTCATCCTCTCAGCTTCTTTGATATCCTTTTCAAAGGAGCTCTTCAAATCTTCTTCAGTGAAAGCCATAAAGGCTTTATTTTCAACTTCTTCCTCATCAACACTAAGCTCTTCATCCATCCAAGCTTTAGAGTAAAGTGCTTGAGGAGGTGCTCCATTCCCTGCTGCACCCTTGCCCTTGCTCCGGTTCTTCAACTTGACATACTTATCTCTATATCGTTTAGCTCGATATGCAATCTTGTCATTCTGATAAGTTTCAGTTGACTTAGTCTGAAGTTGGCAGCAATGTGTCCAGTCTTACCACACCTATAGCAAAGACCTGATCTTGGGTCAGTATTGGAAGAGCAAACACCAAGCCTTTTCTTCTTCAACTGATCCAGCTTCATAGACATTAGAGCCATTTGAGTTTCAAGCTCCTCTGCCTCTGCATCAACGAGATCAACCTCTGGCTCTTCAGGCTCAGTAACAGTATAGGTCTGTTGCACAACTAGGGCCATGCGAGTGGAAGCCTTGTCAGTTTTCTTCCAGTTGATCAGTCTTGCAGCATTGTTCTCCTCATGATTCAACATTAGACAATACAAAGTTTGAAGAGTGTATGATTCAATGTTGTTAGAAGCGTTGACAGAGTTTGTCATATCAAGAAATTGTTGAGGAAGACTGTCCATAAAATTTTGAACAAGTTCTCCTTCTTCCTTCACAATACCTACACTGATGAGATCATGAATAATAGTATTAATCCTGTTATAGAGAGTGGTGATGTCTTCATTAGGACTTGAGAAGAAATTCTCATACTTTCTTCTCATGTTGCTTTTTCTTTGCAACTTCACCTTGGGTGTGCCTTCATTGGGGACTGATAGGCTATCCCACATAGCCTTTGCTGTTAGCAATTTCATAATTGCATTCAGTATTTCTTTGGTAACAACGTTACCAATCACCCCCTTTTCTCTGGAGTCTAAACTGTAGAACTGAATGTCAGTATCAGTCCATGTATGCTTTAGTTTAGGAACTATTCTTGTGCTCTCAGGAGCATCATCAGTAGCTGCAACGGGTTCCACAGTTTGTGGAATGATGGGACCAACATTTAGCACAGTAAGCATCATTTAGCCCAGTGGAAGTCTTGTCAGTCTTCTTCCAGTTTATCACTCTAGCAGCATTGTTCTCCTCATGATTCAACATAAATACATACAATGCTTGAAGAGTATATGTTTCGATGTTGTTAACAGCATTGACGTTGTTAGGTCACAACACCCTGGTTTTATAAGTAAATTGATAGATTATTATACTTTATGTAACATTAAAGTGATAACGCAAGAATATAGTCAATGTATAAATCCTCCAAGTATGGCTTGTTGCGGAATAACAAGGCCACTAATCAATTACAAATATATGAAAGTGAATACGTAAATTGGTGAGTTCTCCTTTGCAAGGTGATCTCTATTTATAATGATATAGAGATCTTACATAATGGGCAAAGGAGTAAGCGAAGGACTGAACAAAGAAAATGACTAAGATCAAGGGATTTGATCTTAGTCAGTTACATGTGAAAATTTAACTCAGTCCTTCTACTCAGTATTGGTTTTCCAATACTGAGTACTGATACTGAGTGGCCAATACTGCCCACTCAGTATCACACCTAAACTTAGCTGTTTCATTCTACAAACTATTCTAAGCTAGTCTTGGTTGTTTTGTTATCTTAAGATCCTAATGGGGCGTGGCTTTTTGCCTTAACAGACAGAGTTTGTCATGTCAAGGAATTGTTGAGGAACACTGTCCAGAAATTTTTGACAGAGTTCTCCTTCTTCCTTCACAATTCCAACACTGATAAGATCTTGGATAACAGTGTTGAATCTGTTATATAGAGAGGTGATGTCTTCATTTGGATTTGAGAAGAAGTTTTCATATTTCCTTCTCATGTTGCTCTTTCTTTGCAACTTCACCTTTGTTGTGCCTTCATAGGTGATGGTTAAGCTATCCGACATAGCTTTTGCAGTTGGTAGCTGCATGATTGCAATCAGTATTTCTTTGGTAACTGCATTACCAATGACACCTTTGGCTCTAGAGTCAAGACTGAACAACTGACGATCAGTAGCAGCCCATGTGTGCTTCAGTTTTGGTATGGTTCTTGTGGCTGCAGGAGTATCATTAGTGGCTGCAATGGGTTCCATTGTTTGTGGAATGATGGGACCGTCAGTCAGCACTGTGAGCGTTTCACAATGGATAGATTCAAGATACCATAGAGCTTTCAACTTCCACTGATGGAAGTCTTTGCCATCAAAGATAGGCACACCCTTTCCGGACATAATTGGGGCAGTGATTGAAGACATTTTTGTTTTTGCAGGTTGGGAAGGGTAAGTATATGGAATGGCCTGGTTAATAGATCGACAAAATAAGAGTTTATTTAGCCTGCTCTGATACCAGTTGTTAAGTCACAACAACCCTGGTTTACTTGTTAATTAGATAGAATGTAATTACTTAAGACAAATATTGTATTGAACATAAGATTATAGTCAAATGTAATATTCCACTAAGTGTGGCTTGATGCGGAAAAACAAGACCAATGTACAATTACAAAGTATATGAATGAACGTGTAAATTGGTGAGTACTCCTTTGCCTAGTGATCTCTATTTATAGTGTTATAGAGATCTTACAAAAGTCGCAAGGAGTGGTAGAAGGACTGATATAAGGAAAGTGACCGAGATTAAAGGGATTTGATCGCGTCAGTTAAACATGGAAAGTTTAACTCAGTCCTTCTACTCGGTATTGAGTTTCAATACTGAGTTCCAATACTGAGTGGCCAATACTGCCCACTCAGTATTGCACCGAGACTTAGCTAATTTCTATTACATATTTATCTAAGCTAGTCTATAGTGTCATGTTATGTAAAGATCCTAATGGGGTAAGAATTTTTTCCTTTACATCAAGATCAAAAGAGTGTCATATATCCAACATCTGGATATATGTATACTGACTCAGAAGATAGGGAGTGCTTCATCACTGAAGCAGATCTGCCCAAGGCCGATATAAGTGATCTCGTTGGACTGAAATGGATGATAACCAAGAAGGAGTATGCTCGGTTCAGAAAGAAGATTGTTGTTGTTCTAAACCACAAAAAGGATGAACTAAGGAAGAAAGAAGAGTTCATCCACATAAAGAAAGAAGTCTTCTATTAGAATGAATCCATCAACAGAGAATGAAGAAGAAGATTCAGCTGTTCGATGAAGAAGAAGATTCTGCAATCTTCTTATTTATTCTGCTTTATTCATTCTCTTTGTAATATTGTCTTGTTATCATTAGATAGGGAGATTGTTAAGGCAAAAAGCATTACCCTTTAGGATCTTAAGATAGCAAGTCTTGGTGTAATACTGAGTGGGTATAGGGTTTAGGCCACTTAGTATTGGAACTCAGTATTGAAATCCATAACTGAGTAGAAGGACTGAGTTAAACATTTCCATGTTTAACATACCTGATCAAATCCCTTTGATCTCGGTCACTTTCTTTTTATCAGTCCTTCTACTACTCCTTGCCACTTTTGTAAGATCTCTATAACATTATGAATATATATCACTTGGCATAGGAGTACTCACCAATTCACATATTCACTTTCATACTTTGTAATTGATCAGTGGTCTTGTTATTCCGCAACAAGCCACACTTAGTGGATTTATACATTGAATATATTTTTGTGTTCATCACTTTAATATTTGCAAGATATTCCGTCCACGGTTAATGGCTTTCTCAAATTCCCTTCAGAGTACGGGATACTTATTGTTCAGAGCATGTCGATGCCCAGGCCAGAGTCCAACATCATTACCCATCAAGGCAACTAGTCCGAACAAGAGGAAGTGCGGATCGTTATAAACGCCGAGCATTATGGAAGCCACCATCCGGTTTGGGAAAAACTTGCCTACCGGATTAAAAAAAGAGTTAAAAGTGTTGCCGAGGAAGAATAAGCAGATATTCGCATGGGAACCAAAGGACATGACGGGGGTATATACGGAAGTAGCCGAACACAAACTGAACGTCAACCCTGCATTCCCTCTGGTAAAATCGTAAGAATGTGAGAATTAGTGTAATCATCGATGATTAAACAGGGCATATGTGCCCCCTCGCGCCGCGCGGCAAATTTTGCCGGGCCGTGAGCCCCAAATCCACCCAAATCAATGGCTGAGATTTATTCTCACATTCTCACCCAATATATTAATTCCCAAAGGAACTCATAAAAATTATTGTAATAAAGACTCCCTTCTTGTAACGCCATAAAAATTATTGTAATAAAGAATTCACTTTTTATTAAATAAATATGTGATAATTATTTATTTAAGATTTATACGTGTGTTGTGCCTTTATGTGTATTTAATTCGAGTAAAATAAATACACATTTATTCATTTAATGATGAGGGAGTCATTTAATCAGTGTTTAATTAATCATGTGGATTAATTATTTAATAACTACGGTGTTATTAAATTCTTGTGAAAGTATCTATGAGTTAATTAAATGTGTTGTGACATTTAATCCCGGGTTAATAGTTTAAACGTTTAATAATTCTCGAAGCAGGCCGCTAGGCCAAGGCCTAGCGTATACTACTTTGTTCCGCTATTCCACAATTGAGCCATAACTAGCCCAAGTTGACATCTAACATTCTTTGTCCAATCCATGTTCGGCCAAGCACAACTCTTTAGATACGTCCTCTGAGCATGTGGTTTTAATATTGGATTGTTAGTCCACGTTTCCTTCTGCACATGTCCATAATCGAGTGAAATCCAGCCCATTAATCTTTGTGATGTCGGTTGATAGCCTAAGAGTTTTCTTGTCCCTTAAGCTTAGGCAAATAAGGAATTAATTTCCCTAGTTATTTCCGATACCTTCATAAACCCTAAATCCCTATATTCATTTATCCCCTTAATCTCTTGAGCACTCAGTCGTATCCTCTATGTTTTCCCTTTTCGTTTGTCAGCAAAGAAGCTTAGGGGGAATCAAATTGCTGGGGATGGAGAAAATCAAGTATGACGTGGTGTATAACAATTGATATTGACGAGGGAAAGAAATGGTGGTCGGTGGCTTTACTAGAAACAACTTTGTGACAATGGAAATATTAGATGAGTGTTAGTCATCCGAAATTTTGGAGAAACGGATGCTGGTCACGTGGCTTAGGTGGGGTAGTCACAAACGCAAGAAATATTGGTGATGGCAAATTTAATTGAAGGCAGTGGTGCAAATCTAATATGTAGCGTGTATTCGGAATCGGGCAGAAGAGGAAACTCGTTGAGGCTGCTAAGTGTTGATCGAACCAATTGAGTCCAAATACAGGAGTTTTCGGACCTTATACGAACTGATTAGAGAAGATCTTTGGTGCTAAGGATATCTAGAAGCATACGTCTATTCGAAGTGGGTAATCTCACTATAAACTTGTACTTACTTTCGATTCATGATTATGTGCGATGTGTTGTGAATTGTCTTGTTGATTGAGCTTGAGTATTGTTTGCATGTGTGATTTATTTGAGTTATCTGTGATCTGAGTTATCTGGAGACTGAGTTATCTGAGTTCTTGAGTTAAAACATTAGACATAATATACTTGACTTGACACCGAAGAGCACTGGTGTCAGATGTTTGTCTTGGCACCGAAGAGTACTGGTGCCAGACATTTTGACACAACACCGAAGAGTACAAGTGTTGAGCCTTGAGGTGGTGTGAGGCGGGTCGAGGCTGATCTCTCGGCCCAAGTCACACTAGCGCGCTATATAAATTAAAATCTGACAAATAAATTCGAGTAATTGAGAATTGAGTAGAGTCTCTAGGGATCACTTATGTGACTTGAGTTGTTTGTATTTATTTGTTTATATTGAGAGTATTCACTCAGCGGTGGCTGACCCCAAACACTCCCCTCCATTCTGCAGGTACTAGCAAGGGCAAAGAGAAGGTCAATGGTTGATGGACTGCATCTTGATTTAATGTTTTGGATTTGGATTTAAAATACTTTTGAGTCAAACGTATTTTTGAACACATTTATTATTCCGCATTAAAAGACCATGAGTTGGTTTATTATTATTTCATAAGTTGGGACCGTTTTTGTTTACTTGTACTTGGGGAAATTGTCTTATTTTATTATTTAAATTTTTTTAAATTTCCTCTGATTTTTGGGTTGTTACACTTCTTCCATCTGTAGAGGTCGGTGCTGGATCGTGAGTATGTTGATTTGATCATCTAGCACCTCCAGGTCCTTGATTTCCTCTATTCTGAGCTCCTTCCAGTGCATGTTGCGCATATTCTATTTCAACATGTAGTGGAACATATGGTTCCACAATTTGTTGAGCAATGTGTTCTTGTGCTCATTCAAGAAGGTTGGCAGTTGCTGCAAACTGGTGTTGCTCTTCCACTGATGGAGTCAGTTGTGGAGCATTTATATGCAGTACTGTGTCTGATGACAGTGCTCCCATGATTACTGGACTCAAGCTGCATCAGGATCGGGTTGATTTTGTTGAATGTTTTCTGCTTCTTGGGCTGGTGGAGGTTAAACATACACCATTTCAACATCTTCATCAGCGTTGTCATCATCATTATCATCATCTGTATCATCTTCATCTTCATTATCATCATCATCATCTTCTTCATCATTATTATCATCCATGTGAGCATCAACAATGGCTAACATTATTGCACTGAGTGGTGGTTCCTCCTCCCTTGGTGGATTGAAGAAAATCTTCTCATCAATTGGAGGAAAATCAACTCTCACGCCATCAAAATCATCATACATAGCAGGTGGCATTGAGGGCTAGAAGATGAGTGATAAGAGCCTGCAAAAAGGAACATTTGGGCCTCAGAGTCTAGCTTGAACTAGCGATGCCAACTCATTGAAGATCAATCTGGCATAATCAATCTGCCTATTGTGGTACATGACATGTAACAGTTGCATCCCAAAGTCATTGATCTGATCAAGGGCCCCTGTTTTGTGGGTCATACACCGAATTATGGTTGAGATCATAATTCCCCACATTGGGCCGAATTCATGCCTTTGGTGTGCCGCCTTCCTAGGAGAGGCAAGACTGAACGTGCAGTATCACGATCAACGAACTCATCATACTTAGGGGTGTTCGTTTGGACGGTTTGGTTTTATCCGAACCAAATAGGTGAAACCAAATAAAGTCCGGTTTTCGAAAGTTCAAACCGAACCGTCCAAACTAATTCGAAAACCAAACCGATCCGAACCAAATAACAATTTGGTTGGTTTGGTTTTATCCGTTTGGTTTTTCCTTAAAATTTTCAAAATAATACAAAATTATATAACATAAATAATATTAAGTTCGATATGTAAAATTCCAAAATGATAAACTACTTTGTACATAAAAACAATTCTAATTCATAACTTGTGACATTTACAATCCATATATGAAAAAATCTTGACATCAACTTTATCAAAAACTACAAAAAGATTGGTAAATCGCCAACTTGTACAATACAAAATGGAACAAGTGATAGTATATAAATTAATTTACTATAGGAAATGTAAAGAAAAATAGTATCATAATTGCTTACAATAGAAACCAACAAGTGTTAGTATATAACTCAATTTACTATATATTACTATTTAGTTTTTTGGACAATTTGGTTTTCACAACGGAAACCAAATCCTATCCAAAATCCAAACTATTAATTTGGTTCAAGTCCAAACCGATCCAAAAAACCAAATAACCAATCCAAATAGTCCGATCCAAAATGTCTAATTGGACAATTCGGTTATATCCGAATAATGAACACCCCTAATCATACTGAGCATGTGCAGGAAATCTAAGAGTTTCTCGGATGATTGCTGTCGATAAAAACGCCCTTCGTTGATCTCTAATAATCCATCCTGCAATCATGTCTGGTGAATCCATTTGTGCAGTGTACCAAAATTCACACAGCATTGCAGGGTATATTGCTCTCGACGAGGATCTTAGAGCATGTGAGATTGGGCAATGCCTCAGAAATGTAATAATTTGTCGAAATTGAGGGCATACCCAACCTTGAGGAATATCGAAATTTGCGCTGATGTTGTTCCTCGAGAACATAGGAAGGTCATCTTTTTGAAAATCCGTTGCTGGTGTAGCATTTGGTGCAACGAATTGAATATTTGCTATCGATTTGTGAGTATGAATTGAAAAAGAAATTTGCTTGCAAAGAGAGAGTAAATTCGTTAATCGCAAACAGAATTGAGAGAAAGAAAGAATGAATAACTGTTAAATAAAATTTGAATTAAAAAAACGGTTGTTTATACTTTAAATGGAAATGATTACGGTATTGGGAAATAAAAACGGCGAAATGACAGCCTTATCCTATTCCAACGGTAACTTTTCTATTAAGGAAAGTTACCGTTCGGGAGTATGAGGATTAGAATCAGTTTTGTACTCCATGACTCCCAATACTGAGTAAGAGTTAAAAAAAAATTAAAAATTTTAAAACATTATAAACACATTTAATTTAACCTATAAATTAATTAAAAATAAAAATTATTTAATTTTGATAAATCAGACGAGCTATACTGTGATGGTCAGTATTGAAGCCAATACTGAGCAAACAGTATCAGAAAATTTTAAAAGGAATTAAGGATTCACCATACCCAATTGCCCTAGTAAGTACATAAACCTTTCTTCTAAGAGAGGTTTAGTAAACACATCAGCCAATTGGTCCTCTGTAGGGACATAATCCACCTGAACCTTACCCTTTTCCACATTATCTCGGATAAAGTGGTGTCTGATATCAATGTGCTTGGTCCTTGAATGATGGACTGGGTTCTCGGTGATAGCAATAACACTCTTGTTATCACAATGAATAGGTGTCTTTTGAAAATCAAATCCATAGTCCATGAGTTAGTACTGCATCCATAAACGTTGAGCACAACAACTTCCCGAAGCAACATATTATGCTTCTGCAGTGGAAGTGGCTACGGAGTTTTGCTTCTTTGATAACCAACCAACTAATCTTCCACCGAGGAATTGACATCCTCCACTTGTGCTTTTTTTTATCCAACCTGCATCATCTGCATCTGTATACCATTCAAGGTCAAAGTCTGAGTCTGAAATATATCTAAAAATTCTCTTAACAGCTTTCAAATGAGATTCTTTGGGATTGGCCTGATACCGAGCACACAAACATGTTGCAAACATGATATCAGACATGCTAGTTGTTAAGTAAAGTAACGAACCAATCATTCCTCGGTATGTGGATTGACATACTGGTTTACCAGTTTTATCCTTACTTATCTTATCCCGAGTACTCATAGGGGTGTGCATAGAAGATAAGTTTTCAAATTTATATTTCTTCAGCATGTCATGCACATACTTACTTTGGTTTATAAAAGTGCCATCAGGCTTTTGATCAACTTGTAAACAAAGAAAATAAGTAAGTCTTCCCATCATACTCATCTGATATTGAGATGACATTATCTTGGCAAACCAGTCACACATAGATTTGTCAGTGGAGCCAACAATAATGTCATCTACATATATCTAAATGAGTAGGATGTCGGACCCATTTTTTTTTAAAATAATGTTTTATCTATTTTACCTCTTGTAAATTTATTTTCAATTAAATACTCAGACAGGGTATCATACCAGGCTCTGCGAATTTGTTTGAGTCCATACAAAGCCTTATCAAGCTTGAAAACATAATTAGGAAATTTAGGATCAACAAAACCTAGGGCTGTTTAACACAAACTTCGTCTTGCAGTTTCCATTTAGGAAGGCACTCTTGACATCCATCTGATATACCTTGAAGTTCTTGAAAGCTGCATATGCAAGATACAACCTAATTGCTTCATTTCTTGCAACTGGTGCAAATGTTTCATCATAGTCAATTCCTTCCTCTTGCCTGTAACCCTGAGCAACCAGTCTTGCTTTGTTCCTGACTACAATTCCATCTTGGTCCATGTTGTTCCTGAATACCCACTTAGTACCAATGATAGTTTTGCCAGTAGGGGTGGTACTAATTTCCAAACTTTATTTCTTTCAAACTATGTAAGCTCTTCTTGCATAGCTTCTACCCAGTCTTCATCTAATATATCTTCATTAGCTATCTTTGGTTCCATGGTAGATAAGAAGCTTGTAAAGAAACAAAAATTAGCAGTTTCTTGGGGTTCAAAAGCTAATCTTCTTCTGGTTTGAACACCTTGTTCAAGAGGACCAATAATATTGGAATGAGGATGGTCTCTATGCTCCCTTAGATTTTTCCCTAAGGCAGCATTTGAAGCAAGGTCAACAACTTCTTGTTGGACTGGAGAGTTGTCTGTCTGATACTGATTTGAGGTCTGTTCAGTATTAGACATTGAAGATTTCTGGTTTTCTTCCTCTTGCAGATATATGGTTGATTCTTGAAATGAGTTAGATGTTTCACCCTCTTCATATGTGGAGTTATTTAGATTATGATTTGAGAACTCATTATTGGGGTTCTCAGTGTTGGGAACCGCAGTATTTGTTGTGGTTTTACCATACTGAGTTAAATCTTGATCATCATCACTCATATCATGTGAAACCTAATATTGGTGATCCTTGGGCTGTTCAGCATTGGAGTTGTCTGGCTTACATAATGTTTAAATACCACTTATGTCCTCCTTTGATGAAGTAGAATGTTCATCCGGATTTTCATCAAAAGTAAAATGGATGGATTCTTCAATCACCTTTGTTGAGATTACATACACTCTGAAGGCCTTGGAGTGTGGTGAGTAGCCAATAAAAACCCCTTCATTTGCTTTGAGAGCAAATTTATTTAGATTTTGCTTAGTACTGGGTACAAAGCATTTACTCCCAAAGATGTCGAAATATTCCCCACTTGGAATTCTGCCATGGTATAACTCATAAGGAGTCTTGTGATGTCTCTGGACTACGGTGGCTCTATTCTGTGTAAAATTTGCATAGTTTACAGCTTCTGCCCAAAAGCTCAGTGCCAGTCCAGCATGGCATAACAAAGTTCTTGCAGCTTTAATCAGTGTTCTATTCTTCCTTTCTACAACATCATTTAGTTGGGGTTTGTAGGCTGCAGAGAAATTTTGTAAAATTCCTTTGTCATCACGGAAACCTGCCAGTACTGAGTTCTTGAATTCAGTACCATGGTCACTTCTAAGTTGCTTGACCTTGTTGCCCTTCTGAAGTTCTTCTCTTTTTATGAAGGCAATGATTTCTGTGGTGGTATCTGATTTAGCCTTAAGAAAAATGACCCTAGTGTATCTTGAGTATCCATCCATGAAGACCAGTGTATAGATCTTTAATTTGCCCAAAGATGGAGTACTGATGGGGCCAAAAAGATCCATATTTATCATAGTAAGAGGTTCATTGATAGAATGTGTTAGGTCACAACAACGCTGGATTTCTTGTTAATTGTTAGTTTATAATTTACTTAAGACAATTAAGGTGTAAAACACAGTAATTAAGTCAAACATATATTATTCCACAAAGTGTGGCTTGTAGCGGAAATACAAGACCACTGAACAATTATAAAGGTTATAAATGAACGTGTAAATTGGTGAGTACTCCTTTGCCAAGTGATCTTTATTTATAGTGTTATGGATATCTTACAAAAGTGGCAATGAGGAGTGGAAGGACTGATATAAGGAAAGTGACCGAGATTAAAGGGATTTGATCTGGTCAGTTAAACATGGAAAGTTTAACTAATTTCTTCTACTCAGTATTGAATTTCAATACTGAGTTCCAATACTAAGTGACCAAAACTGCCCACTCTGTATTGCACCGAGACTTATCTAATTTCTATTAGTTATTTACCTAATCTAGTCTAGGTTATCTTGTTATCTTAAGATCCTAATGGGGTAAGGCTTTTTGCCTTAACAATCTCCCCCTATCTAATGATAACAAGACACTATTACAAATATAGACGATATGTAGATGACTAATCATCTTCCTCTGGCTCAGTGTCTTCCATAGGCTCTGACTCTTCTTCTGGTTCTTCCTCTGGTTCTGATTCTTCTTCAGGCTCAGAGTCTTCTTCAGGCTCTGATTCTGATATCACTTCTGGCTCTGGTTCTCGACGTCGTGGAGTTCTTAGAGCAACATCACTCTTGGGTTTAGCAGGCGAACATAGGAAGATCATACCTCCTTCACGAATACGATAAAGGATAGGACGCTGACCACGAGCTGGAGTAGGAGGACCATTAGGAATAATAGGAATATGACGTGTTCTTGGGCGACGATGCCATGGAACAACAGGAGGTTGTACCACTTCTGGCACTGGAGCAACAGGCACTGAGACTACTGGGGCAGCAGCACCACGATCACTATCGGAATCAGACGAAATATCGAGAACACTAGCAGGCGACATTCTACTAAACACGACGCATAAAAATTTTATTAGATTATGAGAACTTAAGGCTCACTGACGAATACTAACTATAACACTAAGGCAATACTAACTAAGGCAAATGTTCTAAACTAAGAACAATGGAACTTCTGGATATGAGACTGAGCGTGCCATGATTATTTTGATCTTGTAAAAGTGTGTGTTTTTCCCAAAAATCTTTTCTAGTTATAGACTAGGCTTGCTAATTCACTATAACTTAAGCTTGATACCACTCTGTCACACCCTGCCAAAAATGAGTTTTAGTTCATTTAAAATGTTTTGCGGAAGAACGAGGGTGTAACGTTCATGACAACATAGAACAAATTAAGTAAACAAACAACCACGCAATAACGAAAAATAAAGGATTGTTTCACTTTCCAAAAGTAGAAAGTTTCCAAAAATAGTAAGTTTCCAAAAATAGAAATTGTTTTGAAATGAAATGATTGTTCGTAAACTTAATGTTTTAATCATGGCTCACGACAATACCAATGCTCATATCCTCCAAACTCCACTGCACCTAATTACCTGGAAAAACATAAATAGTAAAAGGGTCAACAATAATGTTGAGTGAATCCACAGGGTTAAAGTAAAGAGTAAAGTAAAGTAAAGTGTTTTGCTACTCAAAATGTTTGTTATGAAAATGGTTTCTGACTGAAAATGTATAAGGTTCAACACTCATATGATATGAGAAGTAAATATGAAAAGTGAAGTGTAATTGTAGAATATCTACAATTACTAGTTATGTTTATGAAAATGTGTTGAACAAGTTGTTATGTTTGACATCGCATGAACTTTTATCCCCAACAGGTAGCTAGTCTATTGAGTTAATATACCAACCCTTGAGTCCACAATCAACACTTCATCTCCAGTATGTTATGTTATTTTATGGATATACACTCCCGGAGATGTCTTGGATAAACCAAGTAAAGATCTAACGTTTATTGGGAGGATGAGTGTCAGCCAATAGTACTATCTGCATATCCATGGTCTAGATCCACTAGTTAATGATTGCTGGCAACCTTAGTCCGGTATAATAATTGTTTGTCATGCCAATGCCATAATGAAAATGTATAGATGTTGTTGTACAATCATAGTAAAACAGTAGCAGTTGTGTTTATGTTTTCCACCCCAAAGTTTATAAAAACAGTAAAAGAGTAAAGGGGTCTGTGGACTCACCTGGCAAAGCTTAGCGACAAGTACTTAAGGCAGAGGAATCCTTTGGAGACTCCTAGCTTCCTAACTAATTTAACTAATGATTAGACTAAGCTAACACAGGCGATTCTATATACGATATGCATTTCATGTTATGTTTTATGTTTTGTGACATCGAATGAATTTGGATTATTGGACCATAACAGGTCGAAATGAAATGAAATGAAATGAAATGAAATGGGCTTCGAAATGAAATGAAATGGGCTTGGGTTAGGCTTATTGGGCCTAGATTGGGCCTATTGGGCCTAATGGGCTTAATGGGCCGTTAGGTTGGACCACTTGGGCCTCTTCTTGGGCTTAGGTCCACTTAGATTGGGCCATAGATTGGGCTTGGCCCAATTGGGTTCGGTTTGGGTATGAATGGGCCAAAGGTTTGGGCTTTGCTCCAAATGGGCTTGGATACTAATGGGCCAACTAAGGGTTGGGCCCGATGGACTAAAGTAGATCGATATGGGCCAAGTACGGGCCTTGGCCCGATTGGGTATTCGGGTTTGGGTTGATCGGTTGGGTCAAGATCCGGCCTTGACCCAGTTTGACTTATTGGTCAATATTGGTCAAAATTAGTCAACAAAAGTCAACTACAGTTTCTAGATTTCGGTTACGGTTTAGGGTATAATATAATTCGGTCAACCAAAGTAAACTATGGTCAATCTAGCTATTGTATGGTCAATTAGTCAACAAAGTCAGCTAGAGTTAGGGTTCGGTCTAGGGTTCGGTCTAGGGTTCGGTCTAGGGTTTTGTGTTCTAGGTCGAGTCTGGATCGGCTTGGTTCAAGGTTGAGGGGTCTAGATCGGGTCTAAAGTTCTAGATCTAAGGTGTTTCGGTCATAACTAGCAAGATCTAGGGTTCGAGTATGAGATGTAGGGTTTTAGCATAAACATGTCGAGATCTAGGGTTCTAGGTAACAGATCTAGCAACAAATCAACGATTTCGATTAAGGGACAATGCATTGCTACGGTTTTATGGGTCAAGGATGCATGCCGAGACCATATGGCCTTGGCCATGGTCTCGGTTTCGAACTTGGGACCGGATTAAACAAGAAAACTAATGAAATCAAAGAGAAATCAGTATACCTTGGGATCTAGATCGAGCAAAGGCAAGAAACCGAGTGGAGATGCTTGCTTGATCGGACGAACACGAAGGAGGAATGATGGTGATGGTGATGGTCGACGGCTTCCAAGAGGGTAAAAGGGATTAGGGTTTTACTAATAGATGATATATATAATGAGGTAGTCTAGAGGAGCTTGGGCAGTATTCAACTAGGTTTAAAAACAAGAAAGGGATAATGATCAAGTTTGAAAAGAGGATAAAACCTCACCCATGAGGGTTCGGCCGAAATGGGGTTTGATCGAGCAAGGGGAGGCCGGCCACAATGGTGGTCGGTCTAGGTTCGAGTCGGTTTTAGATGGTTTGTTTCATTCGTGTCACGTTTAAGTTAATTGTTAACGTTTATTGCTTTAACCGGTAACTTATTGTTTTTAGAAATGTTTTAGCTCAAAGTGTGTCACCATAAGTAAATAAAATGTTGTGTTGACTAAAATAATCAAACACTAATGTATGGTGTAAAAATATGTATGTTTGTTGTGTATAAGGAATGCCAAATATAGAAATGTCTAAAAATAGAAACTTTCTAAATAAGGAAAGTTCTAGAAATGATATGAAGTTACATACCAGAAATATCGAGTTGTCACACTCAGTATCACTCCTCATTCATGTACATGGTCTCCACTATGGTGAGATTGTCGAGTTTGGGGAGGTTGATTTTGTTTTTGGAGTAGTGGAACTGACTGTTTTAATGTGTCAATCTCACTACTCATTGTCTCTATCCTGTCCAGAATGTATTTTGAGCGTTTTGCATGGCCAGGATTTGCTGCATGATTGTCTGTAGAGAGACATCTTCACCATCAGCCTGTACTGCTAGATTACCCTGCATAGATGGTGCTAAAGAAACAGAAATAGAAAACTGCTTAGTAATGAATGGTTTATCAAATAGAATTCTGAAGTCTGTATTTCATCTGGTTTATGATGAAATATTGTGGACTTGTGCAAAGCATGTGTAAGATGTTTTCAGTAAAATGTGAGTGTGAAGTTTTTAGTAGCTCAGTATAGGATAGGTCACATTATCTGAAAAGGTTTTTGGGTTTGGTAATTGAAGCCTGGGATATGCTTCTTTTATTTTCAATGTTTATCACTCGGTATTAGAGTGATAACAGAAATGTGATTAAGACCCCATAGTAAATTTTTGGCTATTGTGGCTTAAGGGTTTGTGATCACTTCCTAAATCATGTGATCCAACTCAAATAAGTTGGACAT
Source organism: Calendula officinalis (assembly GCA_963853835.1). Taxonomy (NCBI): domain Eukaryota; kingdom Viridiplantae; phylum Streptophyta; class Magnoliopsida; order Asterales; family Asteraceae; genus Calendula; species Calendula officinalis. The sequence goes on from OY970825.1 coordinate 51,656,116, forward strand.
GATAAAGGTAGCACCAGTGGGTGTCAGTGTGACATCAACCACCATTGTCTCTTTAAATGTTGAGAAAACTATAGACTGACAGTGATCAATTGAGTGCTCAGTGTATAAATGTTGCATAGTAGCAGTGGGCTAACTATGTTGGCCATAAAAGGATATATATTTTAAAGTTCAATTTAGACGTTTGTCAGTATTGACTTGGTACAGGCCAATACTTAGTCTCTATTTGGGAAAATATATATATATATATACATATATATATATATATATATATATATATATATATATATATATATATATATATATATATATATATATATATATATATATATATATATATATATATATATAGAAGTTTTAGAGTTTTTATAGAAATTCATACCTGAGCCTCCCTTCTTCCATCTGCAGAGCTCGATGCTGGTTAATTTCTATGTTGATTTGAGCCTTCAGCACCTTCTTCTCTTCTGTCCTGAGTACCTTCCAGAGTATGTTTCTCATATTGGATCTCCACATCAAGGGGAACATGAGGTTCCTCATTTGGTTGAGCAATTGGTTCTTGTTCTGGATTTGGAAGGTCTATAGTTGCAGCAATCAAATTTTGCTCCTCAAGAGATGGAGTCAGTGTTGGAGCATGTATGTACTGCACTGAGTATGAATATAGAGCTCCCATAATTACTAGAGTAAAACTTCGTCTTCTTCTTATAATCAGTGGTTGCTGAAGTGACTCAGTATCAGTATCTGATGCAGTATGAGGAGCATCAGGATCCTGTGAAGGTTGAGGAATGTTTGCTTGTACTGGTTCTGGATTTGGTTGAACATCCACCATTTCAACATCAGGACCAGCATTATAATCATCATCATCATCACCACCACTGTCTTCATTTGATTCAGTATTAGAATCATCTTCATCATCATCATCATCATCTATGTGAGCTTGAGCAATGGCTAACATAGTTGCACTCAGTGGTGGTTCTTCCTCTCTAGGTTGATGAAAGAATATATTCTCATGAATAGGAGGAAGATATGCCCGAATTCCTTCAAAATCATCATACATATCTGCAGGCATAGAATTTTGGGACATGATGGAGAGAAACCTGCAAAATGGAAAATTTGGTACACGAAGTCTAGCTTGAACCGGTGAAGCTAACTCATTGAATAACAATCTGGCATAGTCAATCTGCCGATTGTGGTACATGGCATGTACCAGTTACATCCCAAAGTCATTTATTTGGTCAAGGGCCCCTGTTTTGTGGGTCATACACCGAATTATGGTTGAAATCATAATTCCCCACATGGGATCAAATTCATGCCTCATGATTGTCCCCGTGGTGCTTTGTCGGCCAAGTAGAGGCAATACTGACCTTGCAGTTTCTTGATCAACAGACTCATCATACTGAACATGTGCAGGAAGATGAAGTTCTCTGCGGATGATAGATGTTGATATGAATGCTTTTCGTTATTCCCTGATCACCCATCCAACAATCGTATTTGGTGAGTCCATTTCTGCAGTGTACCAGAATTCACAGAGCATAGCAGGATATATTGCTCGAGGATAGGCTTGAAGAGAATGAGAGATTGGGCTATGTCGCAGATATGTAACCATCTGTCGAAATTGATGACATACCTAACCACCAGGAATCTCGAAATTCACCGTGATGTTGTTCCTTGAGGACTTTGGAAGTTCATCACGTTGAAAATCCTTCGCCGGTGCAGCATTCTGCGCTACGAACTTGAAATTTGCTTGCAAATAAAGAGTAGAATCGTTAATCGCATAGAGAATTTGTAAAAGAAAGGAAATAACTGTTAAAAAAAATTGATTAAGAAAAAACGGTTTTTTATACTTAAGATGACAATGATTATGGTATTGGGAAGTAAAAACGGCTGAAATGACAGCCCTATCATGTTCCAACGGTAACTTTTCTATTAAGGAAAGTTACCGTTGGGGAGTATGAGATTTAGAATTAGTGTTAACAGTCCAGGACTCCAAATACCGACTGAGTATTAAAAAAAATTATATTAAAAAAAATTTCAAAAATTATAAAAACATTTAGTTTAACCTATAAATTAATGAAAAATAGAAATTATTAAAATTTGATAAATCAAACGAGCTATACTGTGCTGGTTAGTATTGAATCCAACACTGAGCAGACAATATCAGAAAAATTTCAAAAGAATTAGGGATTCAACATACCCAATTGCCCTAGTAAATACATAAACCTTTCTTCTGAGAGAGGTTTAGTAAACACATCAGCCAATTGATCCTCTGTAGGGACATAATCTACCTGAACCTTACCCTTTACCACATTATCTCAGATAAAGTGGTGTTTGATATCAATGTGATGTGTTCTTGAATGATGGACTGGGTTTTCAGTGATAGCAATAGCACTCTTCTTATCACAATGAATAGGTGTCTTCTGAAAATCGAACCCATAATCCATGAGTTGGTATCGCATCCATAAGAATTGAGCACAACAACTTCCTTCAGCAACATGTTCTGCTTCTGCTGTGGAAGTTGCTACTGAATTTTGCTTCTTGGATGACCAACCAAACAATCTTCCACCAAGGAATTGGCATCCTCCACTTGTGCTTTTCCTAATCGTTGCAACCTGCATACTCTGCATATGTATACCCTTCAAGGTCAAAGTCTGAGTCTTTGGGAGTACCTGAAAGATATCTAAAAATTCTCTTAACAACTTTCATATGTGATTCATTGGGATCAGCCTGATACCGAGCACACAAGCATGTTACAAACATGATATCAGGCTTTCTAGCTGTTAAGTAAAGTAAGGAACCAATCATACCTCGGTATGTGGATTGACATACTGACTTACCAGTCTCATCCTTACTTATTTTATCCTGAGTACTCATAGGGGTGTGCATAGAAGATAAGTTTTCAAATTTATATTTTTCTTCAGCATGTCATGCACATACTTACTTTGGTTTATAAATGTAACGCCCCGAGATTTCTGATAATTAATTATCACCTTTATTGAAATTAATATTTTAATTTAGGGATAATTGTTTACGTCATGAAATTAGCTTAACTCTAATAATACTTCCGTGTTTAACTAAAAGTTTTCTATTACGATGTTATAATTAAGATACTTGTGTAGGCAAACTCCTCTCTAATTTATGTAAATATTATCACTTCCTGGGTCAATAATTAGAGGGCTGAAATAAGGAATGGATTTGTGGAGTGGGTTATTGATTGTGGGCTTGTGAAAGGAGCCCAACCAGTGAATGGGGATCTGGCCCATGTCTCGACGAGGCCATCACCTTAGGAATTGACATTAAAAATGCACCCTTAAATTCCACCCTAGCCGACAACCGTTTCCCGTTTTTGCGGCGTCACCTTCCTTCCCAAGAAAACCTCCACTGGTGGCCATGAGCCCCTTCACCGTCATTTTGATCTCACAACCGTAACCTTTATCTTCTGTTCTGCTCCGCCGTGAGCAACGCCAAGATCTCCGTGAGCACCCAGTGTTCCATTTCCGACTTTGTTTCCGGCAACCACTTCCATTTCTGTTTACCACCACCACCTTGTTCCGTCCAGCGACCGATGATGTTCTGAGATTCCACCACCTCCGCCGTATCCTTCATTTTTATATTTCCGATCACCACCTTCGTCCCGTTCTTGCCTGTTTAGCGTACGCTATACCGTCCGGACTATTGAACTCCGGCGAAGTTGCAACCTCACTTTGACTCACTGTTTTCCGACGAACGAACCCCGTTCCTTCTCCGGTGAGATATCCCGCTCAGCTCCGGTGAACTTCGTCGTTCCAGTGATCTCTCCCGGTAAGCTTTGCACCCTCTCCACCGTATCTTGATTAGTCGACTTTGACTCCAATCTAACCATTTATGTTTCCACGTCTTGTGTCACGGTCCCGAGCAGTTTCGTGTAGTGGCGTTTGTGGGTTGTTGTTTACGGTAAACCACCGTCCTTGTTCGTATGATGTTCCCTGAGCAGCGTAGAGATCGAGTGGTGACTCACTCAACCAAAGGTGGCAATAGGAAAGAAACCAAGCTTGACAAGAAGGATTGGTATAATTTCTTTTCCATTTCTGTTCGATAAGATTCCAAGTACCACTGTTTTATTTGGCTCAGGTTTTAATAAATGATTTTTTTTGGTTTATCCATATAAGCTTTCTATCGTACAATATTAATGTTGTGAAGGAAAAATGTGGGTGTTTAGAGTGCTTCTTTTAGCAGGCAAGTTATGACAATAAACTTTTGGGTCTATATGATTTAATAAACTTTTATGATTATTTAAATGAGGGAAATATTTTATTAGTATTTAATCACGGGAAAACGTCTCTATTACTATTGATCTAGTATGATTAATTAAGTCGAAAATGTGGGCGTCCTAATCAGGAAACTTTTACACTTTTAAAACGAGTTTTGGGTTAGGTCTAATCAGGTTTATGTTTCGTGCTTTAGGACCGTCTAGACGATATCTGGGCAATACGGTAGGGTGCTGAGAAATCATCGGAGCTTACGTTTTTCGAGGTGAGTATTCTCACCATGTTTCCAGTTATAGCAATATACATGTCTGACTTATGTGTTTTGAAATGCTTGAACTGTTTCTGTGATTGAACTGCTATCTTGGAATCTGAGTATCTGTGGTTATTTATTATTGTTCTGAGATATTAGTGTCTGGGTATCTGATCTCAGCATAGGGTTATTATGTGTTGCTGTGAACTGAATTATCTGAGTTATCTGTGATCTGAGTTATATGAGTTAAATATGTTAAAGAGATACAAATATAAATAATATGACATCTAAGTTATAGCCTGGGTGGCAATCTGAGTTCTAGCCTGGGTGGCAATCTGAGTTCTAGCCTGGGTGGCAATCTGAGTTTTAGCCTGGGTGGCAATTTCACACAAGCGCTCTATATAAATTTAAAATCTGAAAATAAATAATCCGCGTGATTAACTGAGTAGAATAAGTACACCTATGTGCCCTCATGTGTTGTATGTTATATCTGTTTGCATTTTGGGAATATTTACTCCCCCCCCCCCAACAAAGGAATAAAGTAGGTGGACGTTGACAGCTGTATGCGTTTTTGAGTGCTGATGTGGAACGTCGTTATTTATTAAACTTAATTTTTATTTAAAATATTTTCCGTACTAATTACATTTTAAATGTTAAACAGTTATTTTTGGGAGTTATATTGAGAACTTTTTATTTAAATCTTGTACTTAAAAGTATTAAATTTTTGTGAAAAATGTGGGTGTTACAAGTTGGTATCAGAGCACTACTTGAGAGATTTGGATTTACATGGGGTGAATTCAAACTCAAGCTTGAGTTTCGAGTTTTTAAAATGAAATATGAGTTAAAATATTTTCTAAGTAAAGATTCCAAATCAAGTATACATCATGTCATGTCGACCTCTCGCTTTCCTGTTGTCAGTAATATTTAAGCGTTTTATTAATATGAGACTTGTAAGATTTTGTGAATACTATGATCCAAGAGATAATTTATAAAGGAGTTTTGGCGATAATATTCTGTGTGTATTTTGCGTCGTGGACGCTAAGAGTTACAATTATATATTTATATAACCCATTTGAAAATTTATTATTCTGAGAATAACCCTGAGTGTATTTCGTGACGTGAATCGCTTTTCTGAGTATTTTTAGTGTAATTCTGAGTGCATGTCCAATATGCACGCTAAAATTTATAATTACATAAAAAATTTATAATCTGCGATATTTTATAATTCTGACAAATTTTACCCAAAAGGGGTAATAAATGGATATGAATTTATAATATAAATTTCATAAGTTATTTAATGAGAACATGTTTTGGGTAAATAAGTAATGAGGGGTAGTAAGTTTTTCATATTGAGAAAATATTAAAATCTTTCGTTTTGGAAAAACACTTAATAAAAAGAGTTATTGAAACGAGTAAACTGTTAAACGAGTAAATGAAAGATATTTTTATTATCAACTGATTTAAAGAATATATATTTTATGGCTTATCAAGTTGAGTAAAGCGAAAATATTGAGAACATATTTAAAAATAAATAAATAAATATATATTTAAAATTGATAATTATTTGAAATTAATTACATTTAAGTTAGACGAGAAATCTTAACTAGAACGACTAATATTTTTCTAGATTATTTCAGAGTCATTTTAGTTTTTAGTTTTAAAACTTCAGTTGGATTAAACATGTTTTTAAATGTTGAATTATCATTTGATATTTTATTTAGTGGAACCTTTTCACTTATTTAACAAATTTAAAACTTTTAAATTTTCGAGAATTTCGGGTGTTATAACATCTTTGGACAATTAAAAAAGAAATTGCTTTTATAAGGAGATGAAACACGATGTATTGAGAAAATCTTTTTGCCGAGAAAATAATAAACCGAGATTTATTAAATTGAAATCAAACGAGAAAACTTTTAAAAGTATGGGATTTAAATAGCTGAGTGCGAAAATCCATAAAGTTTTTTATTTAAATAATAAGTTTAATGAGAGATTATTAAATCAACCCAGAGATATTGAATAAACTATATAAGTTTGTTATACTAACTAATCGAGAATTGCCTAGTCGAATTAAATAGAAATTATTCTAGTTTATTCTAAAAGGAGACTATCATCATAAATTCGGTGATGATATACTTAAAAATGAATTCGAAGAGCTTATGAGTTATATTATTTTCCGAATTAAGGAGTTAAAAACATAATAAAATATTTTGACTGAGTGCTTTTTGCTAAGTGCGTTTCTGAGTAATGTTTATAAGATTTCGAGTACACACAGTTGAGTGCATACTTGTATTTATCAGATATGGAAAATAAATTATTCTTTCTTCCAAGTGTGATTTGCTGGTAGAAATTTTTGTGTGGGAAGTTGTGAACTCTGGGATTGACTCATGACCAAACAAAAGTAGGTGTCGAAGGTAATAGAAGGGCCCCTATTACCGTCCACACATGACGTTTGGTTGGTTATAGGGAGATTTTGAGGGGAACGATGGACCAGTGCTTGTTATGGGAAATTTACTATGTGTATTCTAATTGCTTGAGTGATTATATGTTTGTTTGTTTTATTTTGGTAGAGAATGCCAGTTCTATACTCGAGGACGAGTTTTTCTCTAAGTGGGGTTGAGTAGGGTAAAAAGGGAAATTGCCAAGAAATAATTATCATTAACTATTATTTATAAATATTATGGGCATGATGCTTATGCATGGAGGTTTTATTTTTCCAAGATACATATACATGGTTATAGAATTTATAAAAATAATTAGTGAACTGAGTAAAATAAGAGTAATTAAATTCATTTTATAAAGTAAGTATTAAATCGAATAGTTGTGAATAATTAAATTTATTCTATGGGGTAATTATAGAGTTTACAACAAATGGATAAATCGGGATTAATTGAGATATTAATAAATTGAGTTTATTGAGCTGAGCGAAATTGTGCAAATGAGAAGTAACAAATATTATAATTATATAATTTATTAGATAAGTAGGCATATTCCATTGTGTTTATAAATGAGATAATGAGAAATTATAAAGTAATGAGAATTTATTAATGTGTCGTATATGAGGAAATGAGTTAAAATAAAGTCAATAATTGGAGCTGGTAATGATTTATTAAAACGAGATCAAATGAAAAAAAATGCATGCAGATTGATTATTGAGTATATTGAGTTATAAAAAAAATAATTATAAATCGAGTAAATGAACAAGTTACTAAAATGTGTTGAAAGAGAAAAGTTTTAAATTAACTGGAAGTTTTAATTAAATGTTTTTAGGTGTTATAGAGTTTTTATGAGGGAATTTTATTTGTGGATAATGTATTCTTATTTAAGGTTATCGAATAATATATTTTATTACTAATTATTGAAAATTTAAAAAATTTAAGGTGTCATAAAATTTTTATGAGAAAATCTTATTATGAGTAATTATTAAATTTGAGCTAAGGAGAATTTCTAAAAGATAGAGAAAGAATTAAATTAATGAACAATGAGAAAATCTTAAAATTGAAAATAAAGGGGGAAGTTGCGTATTGAGTAAATGAGAACTAATGAATTAATTTGTAAATTGAGTAATGAGAATTCGTTAAATATAAGTGTATGAAATTTACTTAAATATTTTTATATTTGTAAAAAAGTGGGTAATATGAGTTTAATGAGTAAATATGTGGGCGAAATAATCAAAAGAAGTTAAGAGTTGACTCGTGGGAAGTCCTAAAGCGACGTTTGAAACAAGTTGGTAGTATAGACTGGGATAAGTTAAAAGTTGAATTATAGAAATTTTAATAGAGTGTATGTGGAGTATATGCAAAATGCGAAAATTTGGAGAGATATATTTAATATTAAAATAATTCGTTATGATTATTGGTTCATATATCTTAGTTATTAATCAAAGGTGACCTAAAATATATAATTGAGTAAATGGAAGATGAATTAGATGTGTGTATTTATGCCTTACATGATTATATATGAGACTTACGTGCGGTAAGTAACGTGGTCGCTGGTAAATATTACTACCTTCTGAGTTACAATTTTGGGTTATTTATGAGTTTAAATTTTCGTGTTAGATTTACGGGTTTTACTTCTAAGATACATTCTAGGTTAGATTTCTGAGTCACATTCCTGATTGACATTCTGAGTAAATTGCATAAGTACTACTGGGTGATTTTGAATTCTATATGTATTATTAGTGATTTCTGTGTGATAGGTACATTCCCTGTGAACAACGTGACTGCTTTTATGTTATTTGATTGCGGGAGACCCACACATTCGTTTCTTATGCTTTAGCAAGATGATATCCCATAGAGTAGTGGACCTTTTCTGAGCCATTATTGATATAGATGGGCCATAATAAAATTTTATTTATTGATAAAGTGTATAATGTTGTTAAATAGAGTTGTATGGGAAGAAATTCTCCCATAAAACTTGTTGTTATCGTCATGAGAGCGCCGTGTGTGGTTGTGAGTATAGATTAGATAGCCGAGTACTACGTCGAGATCATCTGGCATCATCGACGAATCGGTAGCAATTTTCCAAGTGGAGTTGAATCAGAGATTCAACGTGACGTTAATCGCTGGATGCAGGGACCGTGTCCGGCTGTGAGAGCAAGAAGACATCTTCAGCATGGTGTCGTGGATTATTTCGCGTAAGTAACGACACCATTCTCGACGATAAACCAAGATCCTTAGATGGCGTTCCAATTTTGAGCCTTTATCGTCTTGCACCGCTAGAGATAGAAGATTTGTATGAGCAGTTGCCGGAGCCGGAGTTTCATCTGGCCGAGTAGTCCACCATGTAGAGTTGATTTTTATTTATAATCTTTTCCGTGTCTCCCCATTTGAAGATGTATGTCATTGGCAAGCTGAGATGCGATATCGCTATCCTGAGCTGTACCCGAGTGCTGACTTCGGGGACGAAGTCTGATTCAAGTGGAGTGGAGTTGTAACGCCCCGAGATTTCTGAAAATTAATTATCACCTTTATTGAAATTAACATTTTAATTTAGGGATAATTGTTTACGTCATGTAATTAGCTAAAGTCTAATAATACTTCTGTGTTTAACTAGAGTTTTCTTTTACGATGTTATAATTAAGATACTTGTGTTAGCAACCTCCTCTCTAATTTATGTAAATATTTATCACTTCTTGGGTCATTATTAGAGGGCTGAAATAAGGAAATGGATTTGTCGAGTGGGTTATTGATTGTGGGCTTATGAAAGGAGCCCCACCAGTGAATGGGGATCTGGCCCATGTCTCGACGAGGCCATCACTGTACGAATTGACATGAGCCCCTTCACTGTGGTTTTGAGCTCACCACCGTAACCTTTATCTTATGTTCTGCTCCGCCGTGAGCAACGCCGCCATCTCCATGAGCCTGTTTATTCCACCACCGTCTCATCACCTTTTGTTGGCCGCTGAGAGCACCACCGGTGTTCCATTTCCGACTTTGTTTCCGGGAACCACTACCGTTTCTGTTTACCGCCACCACCTTGTTCCGTCCAGCGACCAATGATGTTCTGAGATTCCACCACCTCCGCCGTATCCTTCATTTTTCTGTTTCCGATCACCACCTTCGTCCCGTTCTTGCCTGTTTACTGACGCTATACCGTCCGCACTATTGATCTCCGGCGAAGTTGCAACCTCACTTTGACCCACTGTTTTCCGACGAACGAACCCCGTTCCTTCTCCGGTGAGATATCCCGCTCTGCTCTGGTGAACTCCGTCGTTCCAGTGATCTCTCCCCGTAAGCTTTGCACCCTCTCCACCGTACGCTATACCGTCCGCACTATTGATCTCCGGCGAAGTTGCAACCTCATTTTGACAGTGTAGGCCTGTTGAACAATCAGAGCCAGTGGAATTCTTGTCAGTCTTCTTCCAGTTGACCAGTCTAGCAGCATTGTTCTCCTCATGATTCAACATCAAACCATACAATGTTTGAAGAGTGTATGTTTCAATGTTGTTAGAAGGATTGACAGAGTTTGTCATGTCAAGGAATTGTTGAGGAAGACTGTCCAGAAATTTTTGACAGAGTTCTCCTTCTCCCATCACAATCCCAACACTGATAAGATCATGGATAATAGTATTGAACCTGTTATAAAGAGAGGTGATGTCATCATTTGGATTAAAGAAGAAGTTTTCGTATTTCGTTCTCATGTTGCTTTTTCTTTGCAACTTCACCTTTGTTGTGCCTTCATATGTGATGGTTAGGCTATCCCACATAGCATTTCCAGTTGGTAGCTACATGATTGCAGTCAGTATTTCTTTGGTAACTTCATTACCAATGACACCTTTGGCTCTAGACTCAAGACTGAACAACTTGAAGGATTTATGTGCACAGCTAAGTACACGTGTCACCATGTCCAATGTTATAAGACACTAAAGGGTCACACCACTACACACCCAATAATGGACATCCGAATAAAGTAAGCTGTGTGGAATAATTAACTAGTTAAGTTAATTATTAAGAAGAGAATAAATAATAATAAGTTAATTATTATTGAGGATGGTTAAATATTAGGTTAAGTATTTAACGGACAGTTAATTAATAGTTAATTAATTAACTAGTAAAAGTCCAAGGGTTTAAAGTGTTAATAGGAAGTTTAATTATGAGATTAATCATAATTAAACTCCAAGGACTTAATTCTAACTTAAGTCATTATAAATAGAGGCTTAAGGTTAAGGTTTTAGGTTACACTTTTCATAACACCACAAAACCCTAGCCTCTCTCCCTCTTTCTCTCCTTTCGGCCGAAACCAAGAAACCCCAAGGGTTTCGGTTTGTGTTCGAGTTCGACGCAAGGCACACACACACACAAGTTCTTGTGTGATACTTTGTTGGTACAACGCGGTCTTTCAGCGTGTCCAGGTGGTACAGTAGAGGTGGATCAGTTCTTTAGCAATCTAAAGGTAATGTTCATCTTCTTCTCCTTTTCGTGATCTCATTGATTAGTAGAGATCCAGTAATGTGGTATTCAAGTTCCGCCATGTGAATACTACAAGGTTTTCCCACAGAACTGACGACCAGTATCAGTCCATGTGTGCTTCAGTTTTGGTATGGTTCTTGTGCATGCACGAGCATCATCAGTGGCTGCAATGGGTTCCACGGTTTGTAGAATGATGAGACCATCAGTCAGCACTGTGACCATTTCACAATGGATAGATTCAAGATACCATTGGGCTTTCAACTTCCACTGATGAAAGTCTTTGCCATCAAAGATAGGCACACCCTTTCCGAACATAACTAGGCAGTGATTCAAGACATTTTGGTTTTTGTAGGTTGGGAAGGGTAAGAATATGGAATGGCTGCCAGGGTAGTAAATCGACTAAATAAGAGTTTATTTATCTTGCTCTGCTCTGATACCAGTTGTTAGGTCACAACAACCCTAGATTTCTTGTTAATTGTTAGTTTATAATTTACTTGACAATTAAGGTGTAAAGCAAACTAATTAAGTCAAACGTATATTTTTCCACAAAGTGTGGCTTGTAGGGGAAATACAAGACCACTGAACAATTACAAAGGTTATGAATGAATGTGTAAATTGGTGAGTACTCCTTTGCCAAGTGATCTCTATTTATAGTATTATAGAGATCTTACAAAAGTGGCAAGGAGTAGTGGAAGGACTGATATAAGAAAAGTGACTGTGATCAAAGGGATTCGATCTTGTCAGTTAAAACATGGAAAGTTTAACTCAATCCTTCTACTCAGTATTGAGATTCAATACTGAGTTCCAATATTGAGTGGCCCATACTGCCCACTCAGTATTGCACCGAGACTTAGCTAATTTCTGTTACTTATTTATCTAAGCTAGTCTAGGCTCTCTTGTTATCTTAAGATCCTAATGGGGTAAGGCTTTTTGCCTTAACAGAATGATAGACTTTGGACTTGAATGAACTCTTCTTCTGCTTGCCCATTTCACATGTACACAACTTATCTTTTGAATAAGTAATTGTGGGCCACCTCTCACGAACTTCTTCATACTGAGTTCATTGATGTTTCTAAAGTTGATGTGAGAAAGTTTCTTGTGCCACATCCAGTTCAGTTCTGGATTGACTTCTTGAACCGTGCTTCCTTGTCATCATCACACATCTGGCTGATACTGAGCAGATTGCGTTTAAGACCCTCCACATAGGCAACTCTTTTGAAAGTTATGTCGCCAGCTTTAATCTCTCCATATCCGCTTGTCCTCCCTATGGAATCATCCCCAAATCTGATAGAAGGTCCCTTCACTGGTGTATAATGTTGAAGGTACTCCATACTGCCAGTCATGTGTCTTGAGCAGCCACTATCAAGGTACCATTTTCTATCACCCTGCACAAGACACAAAATAAGGATTAGTTCTTTTTGGGAACCGATTTTTGAATGGGACCTTTGGTAGGGGTAACAGTTTTAGATTTAATCTCTTGAGCTGGTGAGGTCAGTATCATATCAGGGGAAACCTTGGAGGTTTTCTTTTGTAGCACTGACTCATTTGCTCTCTTTTTCTTTGGTACTGAATACCTAGGGGTTGAGAGATTAGTCCAGCATTCATCTTCTTTATGGCCAGTATGATGACATCTCTAACATTTTCTAGGCCTATTTTTAAACATATTTTTGTAAGGAATTTTGGAAAACTGTTATTCTTTTGGTTGATTAGTATGAGTTAGTTTAGCAAACTTTACGCTTAAAAATTTAATCTGATTACCAATAGATTTTAAAATGTTGTTTTTATCATTCTTACTAGAGGATTTTACATCTTTTATAACAACTGGTGCAGTGATTGAAGACATTTTTTGATTTAGTAGGTTGGGAAGGGTAGGTATATGGCATGAATACCAGGGTAATAGATCGACTAAATAAGAATTATATTAGCCTGCTCTGATACCAGTTGTTAAGTCTTAACAACCCTGGTTTGAATGTTAATTGATATACTAATTGTTAGTGATTTACGATTTAATCAAAGAAAACGCAGCGGAAAATTATATAAATCACTAATAACGTATCTACATATTGGCAATATAATTAAGCATGAAAATCAAAGAGTTATGATGAAGATCATACCCTTGAAGCCTTTGATTACACCAATAAATGTGGAATAAGAACTCCAAGAATTTAATGTAGAATTCCTCTAATGATATTCACACTACACCATATCAAAAACACCAATTAGGATGCTAGTCCCTCGCTCAAGAATCAATACCTCAAACCCCCAATTAATTGATTTGGTTTTACGTGAGTTTTGCCAAACCAGAAAGGAAAAAAGAATCTTCTTTTAACCCACCTACCACGCACACCTCAACGCAATCATTCTTTTTCTTATTTTGTTTTGTGCGGCCGTGAGCTAGGAGAGGCGGTGATTAGAGTTAATCTTTTCTTGCTTCCTAATCTAAGTATATATATCTATAATACAAGTTATGATATATGACAGTAGGCTCTTATCCTTTTGATTCTTTATTATTACACACTAATATGTTTTAACTTAACAATTAATTAAAACATAACTAGTCAAGTAATTATAGTTTATATAAATAATATAATTACCCTAATTATATTATATATATATATATATATATATATATATATATATATATATATATATATATATATATATATATATATATATATATATATATATTAAATGGTGTTTGGTGTATATGTGTGCCCCTTTAGGCTCACATGCGTCTAGCCATATAACTATATGTCATGTACGTGAAACATATTTCAACAGCTCCCACTTGCGAACGTCATAACATTAAGTAGTTACACAAGCAAAGGTTAGAGTTTAGCAACCCACCAATGCCCCTAGAAGTATATGAGTGAGTTTCAGAAAAGTCCAGGCTCAAAGTTTTTCAATCAGGTATCCTTTTGTTAGTAATATCATGTTAAATTTTATACAAGGATTAATGTCAATCTAAAATTTCAACAATATCGTTTCTCGATCTTTACATTGAAGTAGATTACCAAACCAATCAAGATTCATCTTGATTACCTTTGGGTACGGTCGTACAAGCATGTATTCAAATCATCTAGGGGCCGAATGGTATCTAATCCAAAATGTGGAGGAACAAATTCTTTATTGACTACACGTGTTTGATATATGCTTAATGTCAAACCTGAAGATGGTTGTTATAGCAGCCTTATTCAGGTCAGCGTTTGTGAGATTCACTTTTGACATAAATCCAGTAAGTGATTTCTCATAGGTTGGGTCAGTCCAATTGTGCATCACAATGAACAACATGTGAGTTTGATACCATCATCCTTAGTATTCATGTTAAGATCATGTCATCAATGCCCTCAGATTTGTCTTAATAATATTCTCATATTATTAATATGACAATGGTCAATTTAGAATATAAAACACAGTAAATATTCAAGGATATAAACATGCAAATATAGAACACAGTAGATATTCATATAAAAACGATCATATCAAATATATCAATTTTGTTCCAATTAAAACTGCTCAATGTTCCATTATTCAAATACTAATACAGATTTACATGCTTGTCGAAGTCCAATGTTCCATTCATATTCAATATGTTTGGTACAAGACATTGAGTTCGATAAAGTGTCAGCTAGTTAGTTATCTGTTTGAACTTTAAGAGTAAGAATTTCACATATCTCGATAAATCATTCGAATGTAGTGAACCTTTGTAAATAGGATCTAGACGGCCTCGAACTTTGATTTCTATGATTGATGATCATAGACGGCCTCTTTACCATTCTGTATAAATAGGCTATTCTATTTGTACAGATATGGTAGAGGGGGGCATTCAATCCTTGCTTGTCTATTAGTTTTCACTTCTTCTCTGCGGCCCGGGGTAGAGCAGTTTGGTAGCTCGCAAGGCTCATAACCTTGAGGTCACGGGTTCAAATCCTGTCTGCGCAATACTTTTTGTTAAAAAAAATTTATGTTTTACTCCGGTAACTAGTAATTAGTTAACACTTTTTATTTTGGGGTATAAAGCAAAGAGGTGAAGAATAGAATCATTACACTATGACGGCTAACTATAATAAATCCTTTATCGTTTTACATTTTATTAGATATGAATAGATATGAAATAAATGACTTCATTTTGGGCGGATAATGGGAATCGAACCCGCGTCTTCTCCTTGGCAAAGAGAAATTTTACCATTCGACTATATCCGCTTTTTGTTTCGTTCTTGGTACACAATATGTCTATAATACACAATATGTCCACACATATATTATATATATGTCTGGAGCATATTTGTGCAGTGCTGGGCCGGAGACTCTCTTCAGATTGAGCCCAAATTTTTTTATTAATTTGAATTTCATATTCATTTTTTTCAAGAACAAGAAGTTTGACCCCCTTCTAAGTTTTCATTTTTTTTTCTTATATTTATTTGGATTTTGGGGACTTATATTGAATGTGAATGTGTCTCACGACCAAGAAGAATTCATAGGCTCTTTTCGATTTTGGATCTAGGACAATAGGTTCAAGAGATGAGAGAATTAAGGATACCCACCAGAAAGACTAATCCAAGCCATAATGATGTACCTGAAAATACAACATTTTTGTTACTTGACCAACCATCAGGAGAAGCAAATACACCGGGTACGCTAATCAATAAGATTGATGAAGTAGCAATTAATGCAAAAACAGCCAATTAGAAAGCAAGAGTCGTGCTTTTAATCCTCTAAGCTACCAACAAATGAACTATATCATTTGATCCCTATATCAGCCAGAAATTGTACTAAAATACATCATACAGGGATTTTACCACGAATCCATTTATTCTATATGATTTATTATATTACTACCCCTTATACCACTTTATTCGTACATGGAGTCGGGGGAGAATGGAATTTGATTTTTTTACAAATGGGCATGTTGGATCATATATCTATCCATATATCGGGATAGATAGATTGATCATCACACCCGAGATCTTTGATAGTGGCGGTATCTACTCATATGGCCATGTTCTATTCGGAGGAATAAAATAAAATTGTCCACGACCTATTTCAAAACCAGCGTAAGTATAGAAAGTATACTTAGTTTCAGTTTGGTATCTCCACCATAACCAAGGAACATGTATACAGTATTTAAAAAAAATACTTCAATGTGTTCTTAACAGCAATCCAGTGACTCTCTCGTAGATTCTGTTGGTATTTTCCGGTAAGGTCCCCTAAGGACGTTACATTTGGCCTAGTGCTTCTTGCAGCGTACATCATGAATGGAATAGCCGATTCATAGGGGATTACATTCATTTGCTTCACCATATCAGGCGTGTAAGGTCCTTGAGTCTCACTCAAGTTTACATTGTGTTGCATACGAGGATTTCCTTGTTTGGGAGCATCCATTCTAAAGTGTTTTAGAATTTTGTCAATGTAAGCACTTTGACTTAAACCAATTATTTGCTTTGATCTATCCCACTAGATTCTTAACTTCAAGTATGTATGTCGTATTTCTATCCTTCATGTCAAAATATTTTCCAAGCCAGGATTTGCATCTTGTAGCTTTGATATATTGTTTCACATGGGTGACATGTCATCAAGATGTATGATTGGAGAAATGACAATGCTCCCACTAGCTTTCATGTATACACATGCTCAGTTTGGGTTTTAGGTGAAACAAACGGTTTTATTTCATCATTAACTAAATCTCTTAGTCATAGTACACTAGTTTGGCTATAAGAATCCTAACGTCTTTAGTAACAGGCGAGAAGGTTTCATCCTTGTCAATCCCGTAGGATCGAGTGTAACTTTTTGCTACTATAAGAGCTTTATAGGTGTGTATATTTTCATCCATGTCAACAGTCTTACTGTTTTGAGAAAGACCAACTAAGTTCAAAACTTGATTGTCTCTCATGGATTTCATTTTTGCATTCATATCTTCAAGTCATTTTTCAAATTCAAATTTCGATAATGCAACTTGATAGTTAGAGGGTTCATTATGATCCTGAGCATCAACATAAATCTATATCGTTCAAGTGCATGAGGTGTCCTTGCGCACCTACGAATGGGTACAACATCATTCTGTGGTCCAACATCTATATGTCCAGCCTCAGTATGATATTTTCTAGTGTTACCAGAAGGTTGTGCATCTTTGCTTTGACTCTTGTCAAAGTCTATAGTGCTCCCACTTGCTTTGTGAAATGAGACTGTTCTCAAGAAACTCAGCATACCGAGCAACAACAATTTGTTCTCAGGTGGGTAGTAAAATAGTAACGAAGATACACTTCATAGATATGGGATCAAGTTTGTTCGGCATGTCTCGTTCCACGAGATCCTCACAACCCCAGATCTTCAAGTAAGACAAATTAGGGACTTTCCTATGCCAAATTTCATATGGTGTCTTTTTACCCTTTTGGTCGGAACCACATTACGTATTCGAGCAGCAGACTTCAGTGCATGCCCCTCAAAAGGATAGTGTAAGAGTAGTAGGAGTCATCATAGATCGAACCATTTCACGCAGGGTTTCAGGCACATCATTATCTTGTGGAGTGTATGGAGGAGTGAAAAGTGAGACAATCCCATATTTCGATTGATGATCCAGAAATTCTTGACTCATGTACTCTCCTCCTTGATCAGGATGGAAAACATTTATAGTCTTGCCGAGTTGATTTTCTACTTCACTTTTGAAAGCTTTGAACGTTTTAAAGATTTTATGTTTATGTTTAATCAAGTAAACATAATCATAACTACTGAAATCATCAGTGGAAGTGATAAAGTAGGTAACACCTTCCCTAGTCTTAGTTCTAAAAGGGCCACATACATAAGTATGTTTGAGTCCAAGTTGATTTTTAGCTCTTTCGCCAACATGGGAGAAAAGCTTTCTTGTTATCTTTCAAAATATACAAGAGAGGCATTTATCAAACGATTCATAATCATTTGTTAAGAAGGCCATCGTGTTGCAGCCTCAAAATGCGTTCTTGCTTATGTGGAAAAGATGACAATACTCTAGGTAAGTGGAATCCAAACCGTTCTGGATTCTTGAATGCTACATTTGTATATAGAACTATCGTTTGAATCAGGATCATGCATATCAGTTTCAAGTATACTATTACAAGGAATAGTTATAAAATATGTTATTTTTCATAAAACATAATATCATAATCCATAATTAACGCATTAGGAAGGATTAGAGCACAACTTCCATTCTTTTAGCTTTCCGCTTCACTTTTAATCTTGCACATTTGTGTAAATGTGAGTTTCACAACTAGTGTCATACACTTAAGATTTATTAGTAAAAGTTTAGAGTTCTATAATCTAGATACCTAATGTGCTAGCCAGAACACATTTGACCTTCATCAACTCTGCCAAGTAGGCAGGACAGTTCCTCCTTCAATGGCTGGTTTCATCGCTATGATGGCAAGAAATATCCTTTATAGGGTGCTCCTTTTAACAGATGGTGAAATTGTAGGTTTGGAAAAGTAAACAAGCTTACCCTTACCTAGACTCTTGCCTTGTGCTTGCGGTTTTACCTTCCCTAATTGCTAGAAAAGTATTAAGTAACCATTGCACAGCCAATTTTACCATAGCATGTAATTCACCAATTGTCTTCCCCATGCTATATACTTTTACAACTCTTTTCAAACTGGTCATATTCCTTGGATAGTGAGGTAACAATCTAGCTCATTCCAAGAACTTGTGGTAATGGGTAACCAAGACGCTCTATTTGATCAAGATATCATTTCATATACAAGATGTATGTGATAACTGATTGGCCGTCCTCCTGCTTGTAAGAGTGGAAAGCTTTAACTGTTTCGAACAATTCATGGTTTGCTTGTTGTTGAAATATCGTTTTCAACTCGCTTATCGTGTCATATGCTGTGAGTTTCATCGAAGTTTTTAGGATCTCGGGGTTCATGCTCACAAGCATAGGAGTACCGACTTCTTAGTGTTCGTTAAACGTTTTGGTAAAGGCTTGACGAACAGCAGCAGAAGCATTGGGAGGAGGTTCCTCAGGTAAGGCCTCTTCTAGGTGTCAGTCGATGAGGCTGATATTAGTCAGTTTCAGTTTTCAAGAACTGATCTTTTAGAGGAGATACTTATGTTTGGATTTGTTGTTTTTATCTGTATAACACACAAAGTTCAAAAAAATAGTATTTTCAATAATAAATTCTTTAAAAAATTAACTACCCAATTAATTTAATTAAAACCTAAGATCCTATTGAGCTTCTATCACCGCATCAGTTGATCTGCTAGTGATGATAGATCCAATAGGTAGGTGACGATCCATAATTGCATTACAAGTGCAACTCTTAGAGTTATGGGGCTTCATGACTCCTAGTGAACAAGCATCTAGGGTCAAGTGGCATGTTTGTCGCATCTTCGGCTCGTGTCAAGGTCTCACCGGTAACTCGATTAAGTCATCCAATGTGAAATCGTGTCAAAATAAATCTAGGTCTCACGCGAATGACCTCGGATCTAAATTCAAACCACGTCTAACGCGAATTTAAAAGTAGAAGCAAGTGATCTCAACCAATTGCAGGGCGTGACTTAAATTTTAGGTATGGAATTTTAAGAAAAATTTATTAAGATATGAATGAATCATGTACTTCATTCATACCACTTCATAAATAAGCGGTAAAAACGTTTAGCGACTATTAATTTTGAAGTTTTAAATCGTATTTAAACTTATTGTATTAATCTCAAAAACAAGTTTATATGATTAAACAATAATCATTGATGATTAACAAGTTATCATTGATGATTACAAATTTAGATGTAATCATGTTTGTGTTTCAAAAATCTTATTTTAGTCGTTATGTTTTGTATCGAATAGAAAATAAATAACAACCACAAACATACAAGTAAAACATGCAACACAATTTGTGCAAAACCTCGACCAATGATTACCTAATTTCGGTCACGTGAGTCATCACGACGGACCGAAAGGTGAAGCTAGGGGATGGGCCAACATGAACCCGAGAGGGCCTGTAACATCCTAAAACTGGCCTAGTTGTTTTAGGTATATTTTGATATTGGAAAATATCTATTTGACCATATGTGGAATAATTTGATTAAGTGTTAAATGAATTGTTTGACCTTTTGTCCTTTTGTGATATTTTAATCAAGGGATTAAAATATCTGTTTTCTGAAATGTTTAAATAAAAATGTGATTTTTATATCTTTGGATTCTCCTTTTAATATCGTCTCCAGAAATGCTTTCGTTTTTAAAATTGGAGCCCGTATGGTATTTTAAATAAATTGACTACGAAAGGGACTTTTGTATTGTATTTGTTTAAAAGATGAAAAAAATTCTCAAGTGGGCCCCACCCCCTCTTGGACGGTTTTAGTGATGGGGAAATGCCCATCTTTTGTCATTCACCAATCTTCCTCTCTCTCTCTATCGTCTCCATCTCTCTCTCTCTAATCTCTCTCCCAAAACTCCATTAAAACCCCTTTTTGTGTTCTTCAAGTTCTTGAGCTCCAAGAGAGATTACTAGCTCGTTTCTTGGCCAATCTTTAATCCGAACACGTTTTTGGAAAGCTCTTGAGGTAAGCTTCAACCTATATGTGTTTAATTTTGATTCCATGATAGTTGATAAATTAGGGTTTATGTGTTCTTGAGATTTGGTTGGTGATTATTGTGTTAGATGGTGTGTTAAGTGTTTACTCTAAGTTTGGCATGTATTGTTGCTTGAGTACAATTAATTTAGCACAAGGTACAACTATTTTAGCAAGGTGTACAAGTTAGGGTGTTTATGCTAGAAGTAGGTTATGTGGGTTTTGTCAACCCTTGGATTTCTTGTGGGTTGAATGCTTGGAATTGTTCATTATGTTAAGAAAACATGTTTGGTAAGTTATGTATGTTTAAAACCAAGTATTGGTGGATTTTGATAAGTAAACTAGCTAGTGTTTGGCTAATTGGGTGAAAAGATGAACTAGGAATTTTAGAAGTAAAATACTTGGGTTGTTGGTTGTCATGACTTGATGAATTGTTTAATTGATTATGACTTGTTAGTTATGATGAATGTGTGCTAAATGATGGAGCTTGGGTGGTGTTTGGATGGTTATTGGGAGATTTCATGAATTAGTGCAATTGGTGGTTGTTATTGATCTAGGATGGAGTTTTGATCTTGTTAAAATAACTAGTTTGTTATCAATTGTTAAATGGTATGATTATAGCAATTATAGTTGTGCTTGAAGTGTTATAGTCATGTTCGGGCTTATGACCCGTTTGGGCCATTTAGTGGTAAAATGACTTAAAATAACTTGGATTGTGAAAGTATAAGTATTTTGTTAGAGTTTTAACATGAAATGTTGTCTAATGTCATGATAAAGTTCATTGTAAGATTAAAGAGGTAATAATTGGTCATGTTGACAATTATATGATTTTGACCCGTTTGAGTGTAAAAGATGTGTGTTATTAGTTGACTTGATATGTATGTATAATATGGTCATGGCATGTTCATATGATGATTTAAAGTGTTTGGTTATCTAGTTAGTGCAAGTGTTAGTGTTAAATGTATATTTAACATTGTTTATAAATTGGAGGAATTATATACTAATTCGGTATTCCTTTGGTGTACAGGAATCGGGATCGAGACTCAGAAACATTAGACCTCTGAGTTCGACAAGTGGAAGGTTTCGGTGAGTGGATTTAACCTCCAACTTGTGTTTGGTTTCAATTGGTTTGGTATTGCATACTTGGGTGAAAATGGAGCAGAATATTTTAGAGATCTCTAATGCTGAGATTAGCATTGCGAGTTTTGGGAACCAAAATGACAGCAGATTTTAGAGATCTCTAATCTGGAAATTAGCATTGCGAGTTTTGGGAACTAAAATGGCAGCACCTTTTAAAGATCTCGAATTTAAGGATTAGCAACGCGAGTTTCCTTTTTAGCATTGCTAACTCTGAAACTAGCAATGCTAATTCTCACTTTGACGTGAACTTGCCTGTGATGCTTTTAATGCAGTTTTTCGTAACTAGCTTGCTTGTTTTGTACTTATTTGCTTGTGTTAAGTTAAATAGGTTATGTGCACATATGTGAGGAGACTTTGCTTGATTGCAAGCAACAACTCGGTGTGTGGTTATCCGAGGCTCGGTTTGACGTGGTGACCGAGGTTTGAGAAGTCAGTGCGCTGAGCAAGGGGTGTCGACTAAAGGGTATCCGACCTTACCTGTATTTGTTGCATGGTTAAGGGAGGTTGTGGCCCGGGTGTTGGACACGAAACGCTATCGGTTACCGTGGTTTGGCCGACCATGGTTTAAGGCTCCGGCAGGACCCCGATCTTCTCGAACAAACAGTGTTGTCCCCAATCGAAGATGTTCTAGAAATTCCGTGTTTTAGTGGACGGTGATTCGTAGTTACGTAGCCTTTAGACCGTAGGGATGTCTATGCTAGCTTGTTGGGCTTTACAGAAATTGTAGATTATATTCATTCACTTAGCTTTGTGCTAATCCCTCCCTCGTTGAATCTTTTCAGGTGGTCGGTGCTTTGGACGGGATGGTTGACCAAGCTCGGTTGATATGTTTTAAAAAGGAGCCATGTCGTTTAAGTGACACCGTTTAAATAATTAATGTTAGAAGTTTATTTTGGGACATTTGGTTTGTAAACCTAAATCTAAACTTATTATTATCTTTATGCTTCCGCTAAACTAACCTAGAGGATAACCTAATCGCCTTCGGGCATTTTAAAAAAAAAAAATGCTTCCTAAATTTTGCGGTGTTACAACTTGGTATCAGAGCTTCGGTTTGGCGATGGATACACGGGGTTGGTGTTCCATTCCCAAATCGTGGCTCAAGTTTGGTCAAGCATTCCGGACGAGCGGGATTAGAGCAACGGTGAATGAAGTTAGTTGTAGTTAGTGCGTAGTTAATAACGATTTAAACTAAGCTTTAGTGAGTTGTTGTGATTGTTATAGATATGACAGGTAAAGAGAAACTGACCCCCTTGGCTCTAGAAAATGTTAGCACACCAAGTAACGATGCGGGAACTACCGGAGGATCCTATATACGCACGTGGGGATATGAAGTACACTAGAGGTGGTCAATTTGGGCAAGATGGAAGTTGACCTTGGGAAAAGAAAATGGATTGTGGGTCAAGGACGGGGGCGGTCGGGGAATCTTCACCAACCGTGTACCGACAATGATAGCTCGGGTATGTTTTAATAAACTCAATACTGGTGTTTATGTAGAATTGTTAACTGATAAGGTTTCTTAACTAAGATTTGTGAAATGTTGTGATAAACTGAACTGCTTACCTTCGGTGTTATGTCACTTGAATTAGAATATTTAATTGCTAGTTGATTTGGGATACTTCTTATGTGTCAGGAGTGTTGTAGATATAAATGAGGTATGCTTACATGTTCCTTTTATTGAAACTTGGACTAAGTTTAGAGTGACATGATGTATGGATTAGTCTAGTTAATTAAAGTTATGAATAAATGTTATAGGAGATTGAATCCTTTCTTGTTTGTCGGGACACATATAGTGTCTCGGTGGTTAAATTGCTCGTTTTCATGTTGTGAAAATTGATGACATGTTGATTGTAACTGTTTGTTTGTGCCTTCACTCTAGGAGAAGCGAAGAGAATCGGTTGTATGTCGGTTTCGGTCACAACATATGTGACCATGGATCAAGTTGAGTATAGTAGTAACTATTGTAAACTGTGGGAATGTGATGCTTGTAATTAAATGGATGGAATTGTATGCGTGAATTGAATAGTCCAAGTAGGACTAGTGTTTGTATGTGAAAAAGTTGGAAATTTTATTGTGACATGTCGGGTCACATGTAGTGACTTGTATAGTGAGAATCAGAAATGTTTGTGCAACGTGAATAAATTGATGTTTGTTTTTGGTTATAGACATTAATTATGACAGTCAGACAATGTTAAATACCTAAATGACCTGAAACGCTATGATGCAAATTGTGACTTGTACCCTATGTGGAAATTGGAATCTGAAAATGACTAATGAATTGTGTGTGTAGATCTTTTGAGATGACTTGTGATAGTAATAATTGGAGATAAAAGAGACTGTTAAATGATTTGCATTGATTATGAAATTATTTGAGAAGAGTTTGAAAATGTGATTTATACTTAAATCTAGTGTTTAGATTTAAATGATTGTATAGAAATGATTTATGTTAATAAAAATTGATCATAGCTTAAATTGATGATTTTTAAAGTGCTTAAGACGATGATGATGTTTTATTGATTGTAATAAAAGCTGTTGAATTGAGATTTTGAGGTTTTATGTCTTAAGAGTTATGTTTCTAGATCAAATATCATGATAAAAGTTGTTTATGCTTAATTGCGAATTGAACTGATGAAATCACCTTACTATTTGGATGTTAATGGGTAAGAGTTAAGGACTAGTTGAATTGTGATTGATTGACTTGAAGTCTAAGTAAAAGTTGACATGTAACTGAAAATACTTATTAGTCATCACATGAGTTTGACATGTTAATGAACTGTGAACTGTATGTTTGAAATCGTTATGATAAATTTCTCAATGTTGAAACGTTTAAGGTGATTAGTGTCAAGACTGGACTGAATGCTTTTAGTTGTTAGATCTTGATCATGATTATAATCATTGATAATTGCATGAGTCGATTTGGTGAGTAGCTTGACATGTTATGGAAGTAATAAGAACAATTTTTGGATAATAAAAGTTGTTTTGATCTGTTAGGTCATAGGTATGACTAATTGGGTATAAAAGTTGTTGCTATTTGTATTGGCATGATTGTAATGAGATATGTGGGGTAGACTTGAATTGTGAAAACTGTGACTAGTTTTGTCAAAACGTGCAACTTGACTTTATGAAATTGTGTTCCCCATGTAATAGGGCCAATTAAGCATGGAATAATACATGATTGTTAGAAGTATTGTTAATTAAGGACTTGATAGTGTTATGAAGAATTGCTTGATTTGGACCTAGTATGCTAAAATTGGACTAAAGTGCATTTTGTGGTTCATGACTTGACCTTAAAGATCTTTATATGTTACTTGTGAGTTTATGTAATAGTTAACCTCGAAATAGAATATGTCCGAATTAAATTGTAAGTTTTGACCCGTTTGTCTATTATGTATCAAATTGGTGAAATACAACTATTGACTTGATACTTGTTTGACATTTTTGTAGTTCAATAAGAGGATCATATGAGAGTTGTTATATGCATCTTAACATGCTTCAAAAGCTAACTTATAGTCTTGAATTGATTATGGTATGTTGACCCGCTTGGGTCAAAATGTGCAAAATGGAGTAAGTATGCTTAAGATTTGATTTTGACTAGTATGAGTTCAAAATTGATGTGACTTTATGTTATGAAAGAGTATTTTTGAGAAAAAAAAATAATTGATTAAGACTGGGAATTTTATTGGAAATTCTTAAAATTATGGGTTGTTTAACGAGTAAAACTGTGCATGATTGTAATTTTCGTTAGAATAAAGAATGAAACGAGTAGGTATTTGAGAATTGAAGTAAGTGTGTGACCTTGTGTATGGAAATGATGTTGAAACTTATGCTAGTTGATTAACTGTTATGGCATGGAAAATGCTAATTTGTTATGAATGGTAAATGCTATATGAGTAATGTTCGTTCGGGGTAAGTCAAGGGAAGTTTTTAAGACACATAGTTTCTGCGTCTGGCATAAAACCCAATCCCTAAAAGGAGGAAAATTTGATGAAAATGAAGACACCCCGAACAATGAAAAATGTACAAAGTTTGAACGGAAAGCTTGCGGCGCTCGGACGTTTCTTAACCAAATCGGTTGAAAAGTTGATCCCGTTCTTCATAGCACTACATGGATGTACGAAGAAGGGAGAAATCGAATGGACCGCATAGGCCGACAAGGCATTTGAAGAGCTAAAACAACATCTACGAACCATCCCAACCATGGCCAGCCCATCCGGTGGGGAACTGCTTGTCATGTATCTTTCCACTAACAAGGAGGTAATTAGCTCGGTGATCATTGCCGAAAGAGAAAAGAAGCAAGTACACGTGTACTTCGTCAGTAGAGCTTTGCAGGAAGCTGAGTTGAATTATTCGACTATTGAGAAGCTGGTATTGGCACGGGCATATTCGATACAGCGTTTAAGGAGCTATTTCCAAGCCCATCCGGTAACGGTTCTATCCAACCAACCTATCAAAAATATATTGCTTCAGCCAGAAAACGCAGGAAGGACGACCAAGTGGGCAATCAAGTTAGGAGAACATGAGATTCAAACTGAGATCCAACATCAAGGGACAAGCCCTAGCGGATTTCTTGCTAGAAATGCCTAATGAAGAAAGAAATCTATCTGCAGAGGAAAGGCCCTCTCCTAACAAAGAAGAAAGGGGAATATGTGTGTCCGATCCGGATGCCATTCGTTGGAAGATATAGACGGATGGTGCAGTAGGAGCAGACGGTGTTGGAGCAGGGGTGGTCATAACAGGACCAAACGAAGAGAAGATAACATATGCACCAAGGTTAGATTTTTCAATGTTCAAAAAATGAAGCAGAATACGAAGCGTTGTTGGCGGGCTTGAATTTGGCAGGAAGTTTGTAAATCAAATAGTTGGAAGCATTTGCAGATTTAATGTTGGAAGTAAATCAGATTAATGGCTTGTAGAAAGCCAAAGAAAGTCACATGAAGCGGTTTCTTGAAAGGGTGAAGATAGGGGTGTGCCGATTCGACAGGTTTAGAATCACTCAGGTCCCCGAACCAAAAACAAAGAAGCCGACAAGCTCAACAAATTAGTGTCGATGCTATACTGTCACCATACTCAGAAGGTTTTAGTAGAAGTCCTCTCTAGGCGAAGCATTGAGGAAACATGGGAAGAGGTGGTCGAAACCAATAATGAGGAAGACTGTTGCGTGCTTCCCTTTCGACGGTACTTGCAAGACGACATCCTTCCGAAAAACAAGAGCGATGAGAGGAAGATACAGACAAACTCAGGAAAATATACCATCCGGAATGATAGGTTGTACCGGAAGGGGTATTCTACCCAATGGTTGAAATGTCTCGGAAATATGAAGCTAGGTGGGCCATAAAAGAGGTTCATGAAGGATTATGTGGGTCACACTCTGGCTCAAGAGCCATATCCTAAAAGTTGTTCCGAACGGGCTATTTTTGCCCCCAAATGTCTAAAGACGTTCAAGAGTATGTCCAGAAGTGCCAGAACTGTCAGGCATACTCCAAAGTCCTGAGTAGGGCCCCGTTTAATTTAACAAGCATACACAGTCCATGGAAATTCTCTCAATGTGGCATTGATATTGTGGGTTCTTTTCCCAGAGCGTCGGGCAAACTAAAATTCTTAGTGGTGGCAGTTGACTACTTCACTAAATGGGTGGAGGCCTATGGCCTACATATCCGGAGCCAATGTGGTGAAGTTCGTTTGGCACCAAAATTTTCTGTCGATTTGGTCTTCCACATACAATTGTAAGTGATAATGAAAAGTAGTTCGCTAACAACCCTTTCAAGAGTTGGTGTGCCAAGCTTAGCATTCGACAAAATTTTAGTTCCGTAGCGCCCCCCCTAAGCAAACGGGCAAACAGACGTAAGTGTCCTGTGGGCATACCGGACAACAGCTAGAAGTGAGACGAAAGAGACACCATATAGCCTAGTGTATGGATACAAACACGTCGTCCCGGTTGAACTCACATTACCTTCTTTTCGGGTGGAAAATTTCCGGTTATAGATGAATGAGGAAGCCCTGAGGCATAACCTACATTTGGTGGATGAAAGACGTGAAAACTCTGCGTCGCGACAAGCGGCGTACAAATTGTTGACGGAAGGATATTACAAGAGGAAGGTCGGAGGAACGGCTTGCAAGGTCGGAGACTTAGTTCTCCGGAAGAATGCGGCAAGCCTCCAACATAAACCAGGGAAGTTATTCCAAAATTGGGAAGGCCCATACAGGGTTATGGAGGCAAGAAGAAATGGATCGTATGTACTTTAGACCATAACTGGGTCACCCATCCCTCGGACTTGGAATATTAGGAATCTGCGTAAGTTTCATTATTAATTTTGTAATTTCATATTGTAAGAAAAGACTTGTCTGATTCGATAATCAAATGAGTTTGTAAGCAATGTATGCAAGAACCTAGACTTTAATATTGCCTCCCGAGTAGGGCACTTTTGATTTTGTTATGTATGCTTTAGGAATATGTTAATCTTTCTTTGGGCATTACAAGTATATGCGACGAAATGTACCCAACTTAGGCATTTGCGAAGCAAATGCCTTCGTAGCTACGAGCAGGTCCATCCCTGTCCGAAAGGAGGTTATGGTCTTGAAGCCTGGACGAATAACCAGGTTCGCGAACTCGACGAATGCTAAGTTGTTTAAATTTATAAGGTACGCTTTATTAAAACATAAAACTAAGCTCGAATAATTAAACGATTATTTCGATTAAAAAGTCATAAACACAAACACAAAAAGGGAAACGGTTCATGACAATTACATTGTTCATTAATGTGGCAACTCGATATTTCTGGTACGTAACTTCATTTCATTTCTAGAACTTTCCTTGTTTAGAAAGTTTCTATTTTTAGACATTTCTATTTATGGCATCCTAATACACAACAAATTTATATATTTTTACACGATACATTAGTGTTTGACTATTTTAGCCAACACAACATTATTATTTTCTTATGGTGACACATTTTGAGCTAAAAACATTTCTAAAACGATAATTTTATCGGTAAAACAATAACGTGCAATTTAATATAAACGTGACTCGAATGCATGAACCATCTAAACTCGACACCAAGACTAGGCCGACCACCTTGTGGCCGACCCCTATTTCCCTTGTGCGTGACCCTATTCGGCCGAACCCATCATGGGTAAGGTTTACCTTATTTTAAATTTGACCCTTATCCTTATATTATTGATTTGATCCAAAGGAGTCCTAGTACCACTCAATCTCTAATCCCTAACCCTAATCCTTCCATATAAAGACCTACCTTTAATAAACAATTAAACCCTATATGTCGTTTGTTGGGTTCGGCCAAGCAACCCCAAACACCCTTTGTTCGTCCGTTTTTCCGATCGCAAGCAATCCCAAACCCCTTTGCCGTTTTCTCATCATTCGATCCAAGGTATGAACCCTAAACCCTTGTTTTCCACTTGCTTAATCCTTGTTTATCTGCTGTTTTGAACCCGAGACCATGGCCTTAGGCCATATGGTCTCGGTTAGCCTCCAAAGTCGATCGCATGCATGCCTAATTCCGTAGGGATGTGTGTGTGTTGATAGTTTGATTCCTTAGCTTGTTAAATTTGTTGTTTAAAACCCTCGGATTGATGCTCGAACCCTAGATCTAGAACCTTGACATGTTAAACCTTAGATCTAGACTAACCTAGTCCCTAGTCTCGACCCTAGACTCGATCTGGAACCAGACCTAGCACAAACTCGAAGGGTTTCGGCCTAGCCGGCCAATCCTAGCATAACCGACCCTAGTTGACCTAGATTGACTAGATTTGACCTTGGTTGACCGAATATTGATCTAGACTAAACCCTAGCCGAAATCTAGAACTCCAATCTTGAATTTCGTTAACTATTTTGACCTATGTTGACTTTTAGGATTGACCAATGTTGACCAATAAGTCAAACCGGGTCAAGGCCGGATCTTGACCCAACCGATCAACCCACACCCGAATACCTGATCGGGCCAAGGCCCATACTTGGCCCATATCGATCTACCTTAGTCTATCGGGCCCAAACTTTACTTGGCCCATTAGTATCCAAGCCCATCTGGACCAAAGCCCAAACATTTGGCCCACTTATATCCAAACCGAACCCAATTGGGCCCAAGCCCAATCCATGGCCCAATCTAATTGGACCTAAGCCCAATAAGAGGCCCAAGTGGCCCAACCTAGTGGCCCATTAAGCCTATTTAGTCCCATTAAGCCCATTAGGCCCAATAGGCCCATTAAGCCTAACCCAAGCCCATTTCATTTCATTTCATTTCGAAGCCCATTTCATTTCATTTCATTTCATTTCGGCCCATTAAGGCCCAATGATCCATGTTCATTCGATGTCACAAAACATAAGACATAACATTAATTGTATATCATTTAACTTATATTATATCTAGAATCGCCTGTATTAGCTTAGTCTAATTAGTAAGTTATATCGTTTAGGGAGCTAGGAGTGTCTGAAGGATTCCTCTGTCCTAATTTTGTCGCTAAGCTTTGCCAGGTGAGTCCACAGACCCTTTTACTACTTTTATTGTTTTTATAAACTTTTGTGGTAGAAAACATAAACACAACTGCTACTGTTTTACTATGACTGTACAACATATACATTTTCATTATGGCGTGGGCATGACAAACAATTATTATACCGGACTCAGGTTTGCCAACAATCATTAACTAGTGGATCTAGACCATGGATATGCAGATAGTACTATTGGCTGACACTCATCCTCCCAACATTATTTGATCACTACTTGGTATATCCAAGACATCTTTCGGGAGTGTATATGCATAAAAGAACGATAACATACTGGAATTGAAGTGTTGATTGTGGACTTAGGGGTTGGTAGCTACCTTTTGGGGATAACAGTCGTGCGATGTCAAACATAACAATTTGTTCAACACGTTTTCATAAACAAAACAAGTAATTTGTAGATCTTCTACAATTACATTTTTCTTTCTATATTTACTTCTCATATCATATGAGTGTTGAACTTTATACATTTTCAGTCATAGACCATTTTCATAACAAACATTTTTGGGTAGCAAACACTTTACTTTACCTTTTACATTAACCCTGTGGATTCACTCAACATTATTGTTGACCCTTTTATTATTTATGTTTTTCCAGGTGATTAGGTGCAGTGGAACTGGAGGATATGAGCAGTGGGATTGTCGTCAGCCATGATTAAAACATTAAGTTTACGAACAATCATTTCATTTCAAAACAATTTCTATTTTAGGAAACTTGCTATTTTTGGGAACTTTCTATTTTTTGAAAGTGAAAACAACTTTTATTTCGCTATTGTGTGGTTGTTTGTTTGCTTAATTTTTGCTATGTTGTCATGCACGTTACACCTTAGTTCTTCCGCAAAACATTTTAAATGAAGTAAAACTCATTTTTGGCGGGGTGTGATAGACTGGTATCAGAGCTTCAGTTATAACTACAAAAGATTTTTGGGAAAAACAAAAAATTTTACAAAACAAAAATAATCATGGCTCGCTGGGTCTCATATCCTGAAGTTTCATTGTTCTTAGCTTAGAATATTTGCCCTACCTAATCGGGCCAAGGACCGTAGTTGGCCCATTCGGTATATCTTAGCCCATCAGGCCCAAACTTTAGTTGGCCCATTAGTATCCAAGCCCATTTGGACCAAAGCCCAAACTTTTGGCCCGTTACTACCCAAACCGAACCCAATTGGGCCCAAGCCTAATCCATGGCCCAACCTAATCGGACATAAGCCCAATATGAGGCCCAAGTATCCCACCTAGTGACCCATTAAGCCCATCTAGGACCATTAAGCCCATTAGACACATTAAGCCCAAACTAGGCCCATTAAGCCTAACCCAAGCCCATTTCATTTCATTTCATTTTGAAGCCCATTTCATTTCATTTCATTTCATTTCATTTCGGCCGATTAAGGCCCAATGACACAAGTTCATTTGATGTCAGAAAACATAAAACATAACATTAATTGCATATCATATAGCATATATCATTTACTAGATCGCATGTGTTAGCTTAGTCTAATTAGAACGTTATATCTTTTAGGAAGCTAGGAGTCTGTCAAGGAGTCCTCTGTCCTATCAGTTGCTAAGCTTTGCCCAGGTGAGTCCACAGACCCCTTTTACTCTTTTTACTATTTTACAAATTACTGGGGTGGAAAACATAAACAATACTACTTTACTATGATTGTACAACATCTATACATTTTCATTATCGCGTTGGGATGACGAACAATTATTATACCAGACTAAGGTTACCAGCAATCATTAACTAGTGGATCTAGACGATGGATATGCATATAGTACTATTGGCTGACACTCATCCTCCCAACATTATTTGATCATTACTTCGTTATCCAAGACATCTTTCGGGAGTGTATATCCATAAAAGAATGATAACATACTGGAGTTGAAGTGTTGATTGTGGACTTAGGGGTTGGTATATTAACTCTATAGACTAGCTACCTGTTGGGGATAACAGTCATGCGATGTCAAACATAACAACTTGTTCAACATTTTTTCATAAACAAAACTAGTAATTGAAGATCTTCTACAATTACACTTTTCAAACTTACTTTCTCATATCTTATGAGTGTTGAACTTATACTTTTCAGTCATAAATTTATATTCATAACAAACATTTTGGGTAGCAAACAATTTACTTTTACCATAAACATTAACCCTGTGGATTCACTCAACATTATTGTTGACCCTTTTATATTTAAGTTTTTCTAGGTGATTAGGTGCACAGTGGAACTGGAGGATATGAGCAGTTGGATTGTCGTGAGCCATGAATAAAACATTAAGTTTACGAACAATCATTTCATTTTCAAACAATTTCTATTTTAGACAAGGATTAATGTCAATCTAAAATTTCAACGATCCTGTTTCTCGATCTTTACATTGAATTAGATTACCAAACCAATCAAGATTCATCTTGATTACCTTTGGGTACAACCGTACAAGCATCTATTAAAATCATCAAGGGGCCCAGTAGTATCTAATCCAAACATGTGGAGGAACAAATTCTTTATTGACTACATGTATTTGATATATGCTTAATGTCAAACCCGAAGACGGTTGTTATAGCAGCCTTATTCAGGTCAGCGATTAACCTCATCAAAGTTTCACACTCCACATACGCAAACCAACTTGCATCTCAAGTCAGAGGATAAGCGACAAAGCCTTTGTGAGATTTACTTGTGACATAAATCCAGGAAGTGATTTCTCATAGGTTGGGTCAGTCCAATTGTGCTACACAATGAACAACATGTGAGTTTGATTTAATCATCCTTAGTCATACTAAGATCATGTCATCAATGCCCTCAGATTTGTCTTAATAATATTCCCATATTATTAATATGACAATGGATAATTGAAAATATAAAACACAGTAAATATTCAAGGATATAAACATGCAAATATAGAACACAATAGATATTCATATAAAAATGATCATATCAAATATATCAATTTATTCCAATAAAAACTACTCAATGTTCCATTATTCAAATACTAAAACACATTTGCATGAAACTACTAGCTTGTCGAAGTCCAATGTTCCATTCATATTCAATATGTTTGGTACAAGACATTTACTTCGATAAAGTCTCAGCTAGTTAGTTATCTGTTTGAACTTTAAGATTACGAATTTCACATATCTCGACAAATCATTCGAATGTAGTGCATCTTCGTAAATAGGATCTAGCGTCATCACAACCTATTTCAAAACCAACATAAGTATAGCAAGTATACTTAGTTTCTGTTTGGTATCTCCACCATAACCTAGGAACATATGTCCAGTATTTCCAAAATACTTCAATGTTCTTAACAGCAATCCAGTGACTCTCTCGTGGATTATGTTTGTATTTTCTAGTAAGGTCCCCTAAGGACGTTACATTTGGGCTAGTGCTCCTTACAGCGTACATGATGAATGGAATAGCCGATTCATAGGGGATTATATTCATTCGCTTCACCACATCAAGTGTGGAAGTTCCTTGAGTCTCACTTAAGTTTACATTGTGTTGCATACGAGGACTTCCTCGTTTGGGAGCATCCATTCTAAATCGTTTTAGAATTTTGTCAATGTAAGCACTTTGACTTAAACCAATTAACCGCTTTAATCTATCCCAATAGATTCTTAACTTCAAGTATGTGTGTCGTATTTCTACAATCCTTCATGTCAAAACATTTTCCAAGTCAGTATTTTCATCTTGTAGCATTGGTATATAGTTTCACATGAGTGACATGTCATCAACATGTATGACTTGAGAAATGACAATGCTCCCACTAGCTTTCATATATACACATGTTCAGTTTGGGTTTTAGGTGAAGCAAACGTTTTTATTTCATCATTAACCAAATCTCATAGTCATAGTACACTACTCTGGCTATAAGAATCCTAACATCTTTAGTAACAGGCGACAAGGTTTCATCATTGTCCATTTCGTAGGATTGAGTGTAACCTTTTGCTACTAGAAGAACCATATAGGTGTGTATATTTTCATCCACATCAACAGTCTTATTGTTTTGAGAAAGATCAACTAAGTTCAAAACTTGATTGTCTCTCATGGATTTCATTTTCGCATTCATAGCTTCAAGACATTTTCGAATTTAAAATTCGATAATGTAACTTGATAGTTAGGGGGTTCATTATGATCCTTGAAGCTTTTCTCCTCAACATCGACATAAATCTATATCGTTCAGGTGCATGAGGTGTCCTTGCGGACCTACGAATGGGAACAACATCATCCTGTGGTCCAACATTGTCACACCCCGCCAAAAATGAGTTTTACTTCATTTAAAAATGTTTTGTGGAAGAACGAGGGTGTAACTTTCATGAAAACATAGAAAAAATTAAGTAAACAAACAACCACGCAATAACGAAAATAAAAGATGTTTTCACTTTCCAAAAGTAGAAAGTTTCCAAAAATAGAAAGTTTCCTAAAATAGAAATTGTTTTGAATTGAAATGATTGTTCGTAAACTTAATGTTTTAATCATGGCTCACGACAATCTCAATGCTCATATCCTCCAGTTCCACTGCACCTATTCACCTGGAAAACATAAGTAGTAAAGGGGGTCAACAATAATGTTGAGTGAATCCAGCTGGTTAATTTAAAAGATAAGGTAAAGTGTTTTTGCTACCCAAAATGTTTGTTATGAAAATGTTTTGTGACTGAAAAGTATAAAGTTCAACACTCATATAATATGGGAAGTAAATATGAAAAAGTGAAGTGTAATTGTAGAATATCTACAATTACTAGTTTTGTTTATGAAAATGTGTTGAACAAGTTGTTATGTTTGACATCGCATGAACTGTTATCCCCAACATGTAGCTAGTCTATTGAGTTAATATACCAACCCCTAAGTCCATAATCAACACTTCAACTCCAGTATGTTATCGTTCTTTTATGGATATACACTCCCGGAAAGTGTCTTGGATAAACCAAGTAATGATCAAATAATGTTGGGAGGATGAGTGTCAGCCAATAGTACTATCTGCATATCCATGGTCTAGATCCACTAGTTAATGATTGCTGGCACCTTATTCTGGTATAATAATTGTTTGTCATGCCAACACGATAATGAAAATATATAGATGTTGTTGTACAGTCATAGTAAAATAGTAGCATTTGTGTTTATGTTTTCCACCCCAAAGTTTATCAAATAGTTAAAAAGAGTAAAAGGGGTCTGTGGACTCACCTGGGCAAAGCTTAGCGACAACCTTAGGACAGAGGAATCCTTCAGAGACTCCTAGCTTCCTAAATGATATGACTTACTAATTAGACTAAACTAACACAGGCGATCTAATAATAATGATATATGATATGAAATTGATGTTATGTTTTATGTTTTGTGACATCGAATGAACTTGGATCATTGGGCCTTAATGGGCCGAAATGAAATGAAATTGGCTTCGAAATGAAATGAAATGAAATGGGCTTGGGTAGGCTTATTGGGCCTAGATTAGGCCTATTGGGCCTAATGGGCTTAATGGGCCTAGATGGGCTTAATGGGTCACTAGGTTGGGCCATTTGGGCCTCTTATTGGGGTTAGGTCCAATTAGATTAGGCCATGGATTGGGCTTGGATACTAATGGGCCAACTAAAGTTTGGGCCCGATAGACTAAGGTAGATCGATATGGGCCAAGTACGTGCCTTGACCCGATTTGGTATTCGGGTTTGGGTTGATCGGTTGGGTCAAGATCCGGCCTTGACCCGGTTTGACATATGGGTCAAAATTAGTTCATTCTAGAAGTCAACATTGGTCAAAATAGTCAACAAAAGTCAACTAGGGTTTCTAGAGTTCGGTTTGGTTTAGTGTACGGTTATGGGATCCGGTTTAGCATAGGTCTTGGTCAACGAAAGTCAAATATAGCTACCCTAGGTCAACAAGTCAAACATTCAATCCAACTAGGGTTAGGGTTCGGCTAGGGTTCGGTTTAGGGTTGGCCGAAGGCCAAAACCCTTCGGGTTTGGGGTCTAGATCGGTAAGGTTTAGTCTAGATCGAGTCTAGGGTCGAGTTTAGGTGCTAGATCTAATGTTTAACATGCTTTGGGTTTAAGATCTAATGTATTCGGTCATTATAGTGTAGATCTAGGGTTCTAGATCAAGAATCAAGCAATCTAGTAACAAATCAAGAACACTACACGCACACATGTACCCGATCGGTTGAGGACATGCATATGTGTTCGGCCTTGCATGCTAACCGAGACCACATGGCTCTTGGCCATGGTCTCGGGCTCGAACCAACTAGCAAACGAGGGAAATAAACAAAATGAAAACAAAAGGGGATTGAACATACCTTGGATCGGACGGAAACAAGAGAGAAATCGAGGGGTGTTCGGGTTTTGTGGCTTGCGATCGGAACTCGGGACTTGTGAGGGTTGTTTGGCCGAAATTTGTGAATCAAAAGGGTTAAGGTTTTGATACAATGAGGCTTATATAGGGTAGGATAATAGGGTTAGATTGGAAGTGTTTGAGTAGAAGTACAACTCTTTTCAAATTCGGGATGGATAAGATCAAGCAATTCAAAAGGAAAAGATATAGGCTTCACCACACTTGGTGGTTCGGCCGTTCAAGGGTCACGAGCAAGGTCTAGGAGGCTGACCACATTTGATGGTCGGTCTAGACTTGGTGTTGGTTTATACGGTTCGTTCAATTTGAGTCACGTTTGATTAATTTGATACATTTATCGTTTAACCGATAACATTATCGTTTTAGAAATGTTTTAAGCTCGTGTGTGTCACCATAAGTAATTAAAAATGTTGTGTTGACTAAAATAATCAAACACTAATGCATGGTGTAAAAATATGTAAGTTTGTTGTGTATTAGGATGCCAGAAATAGAAATGTCTAATAATAGAAACTTTCTAATTAAGGAGAGTTGTAGAAATGAAATGAGGTTACATACCAGAAATATCGAGTTGTCACAAACATCTATATGTCCAGCCTCAGAATGATATATTCTAGTGTTACCAGAAGGTTGTGCATCTTCGCTTTGAATCTTGTCAAAGTCTGTAGTGCTCCCACTTGCTTTGTGAAATGAGACTATTCTCAAGAAACTCAGCATACCGAGCAACAACAATTTGTTCTTAGGTGGGTAGTAAAATAGTAGCGAAGATACACTTGATATATATGGGCTCAAGTTTGTTCGGCATGTCTCATTCCACGAGATCCTCACAACCACAGATCTTCAAGTAAGACAAGTTAGGGACTTTCCTATCCCATATTTCATATGGTGTCTTTTTAACCTTTTGGTCGGAACCATATTAAGTATTCTAGTAGCAGACCTCAGTGCATGCCCCTAATTTTTACTTCACTTTTAATCTTGTACATTGTGTAAATGTGAGTTTCACTACTAGTGTCATACACTCAAGATTTATTAGTAAACGTTTAGACTTCTATAATGAAGATACCCTAATGTGCTAGCCATAACACATTTGTCCTTCATCAACTCTGCCAAGTAGGCAGAACAATTCCTCCTTCAATGGCCGGTTTCATAACAATAATGGCAAGAAATATCCTTTGTAGGGTGCTCCTTTTTAGCAGGTGGGGAAATCGTAGGTTTGGAAAAGTAAACTAGCTTACCCTTACCTAGACTCTTGCCTTCTGCTTGCAGTTTTACCTTCCCTGATTGCTAAAAAAGATTTGGGTAGCCTTTGCTCAACCAATTTTACTATAGCATGTTATTCACCAATTGTCTTCCCCATGCTATGTACTTTTAAAACCCTTTTAAAATTGGTCATAGTCCTTGGATAGTGAGGCAAGAATTAAGCTCATTCCAAGAACTTGTGGCAATGGGTAACCAAGACGCTCTATTTGATCAACATAACACTTCATATTCAAGATGTAAGTGCTAACTGATTTGCCTCCCCTGCATGTAAGCATGGAATGCTTTAACTGTTTTGAACAGTTATGTTCTACTTGTTGTTGAAATATCATTTTCAAATCGCTTATCGTGTCATATGCTGTGAGTTCCTCGAAGTTCTTTCGGATCTCTGGGTTCATGCTCACAAGCTTAGGAGTAGCGACTTCTTGGTGTTCGTTAAATGTTTCGGTAAAGTCTTGACAAACAGCAGCAGAATCATTGATAGGAGGTGCCTCAGGTAAGGCCTCTTATAGGTGTATCAACTTGTTCTCATCTCTAAGGACAATCCTTGAGTTCGATATCAGTCGATAAAGTTGATTTTAGTCAGTTTCAGTTTACAAGAACTGATTTTAGAGTGGAGATACTTAGGTATTGATTTGTTGTTGTTATCTGTATAACACACAAAGTTAAAAAAATAGTATTTCAATAATAATTTCTTTTATAAAATTAACTACCCAATTAATTTAATTAAGAGCTAAGATCCTCATTGAGCTTCTATCACCGCATCAGTTAATCTGTTAGTGATGATAGATCCAATAGGTAGGTGACGATCAACAATTGTATTACAAGTGCAACTCTTAGAGTTATGGGACTTCATGGCACCTAGTGAACAAAAATCTAGGGTCAAGTGACATGTTTGTCGCATCTTCGCCTCGTGTCATGGTCTGACCATTAACTCGATTAAGTCATCCAATGTGAACTAGTGTCAAAATAAATCTAGGTATCACGCATAGACAATAATGATCTCGGATCTAAATTCAAACCAAGTCTTATGTGAATTTAAAAGTAGAAACAAGTGATTTCAACCAATTGGACGGCGTGACTTAAATTTTAGGTATGAAATTTTAAGAAAAAATTATCAAGATATGAATGAATCATGTACTTCATTCATACCACTTCACATGTCGGTTTAATAAGCGGTAAAAGTTTTAGCGATTATTAAATTATAAGTTTCAAATCATATTTAAACTTTTGTTTTAATCAAAAGGCTAGAGTGTAATAAGAGCATCCGTCGACAAAAGGATCACCCTAAGATGATCATAAGTTCCCAACCGTGGTCGAATGAAATCCGATACATAAATCTGTTAATGTTGAGATTAAAGA
The DNA here is from genome assembly GCA_963853835.1 of Calendula officinalis. NCBI lineage: Eukaryota > Viridiplantae > Streptophyta > Magnoliopsida > Asterales > Asteraceae > Calendula > Calendula officinalis. The sequence continues at coordinate 51,695,645 of OY970825.1, forward strand.
ATAATCATAGATGATTAAACTGTAATCATAGATGATTAAGTAGTAATCATTGATGATTTTACAGTAATCATAGATGATTAAACAATAATCATCGATGATTAACAAGTAATCATTGATGATTAAATTTTTTGGATGTTTTAATGTTTGTATCTCAAAAATCATATTTTAGTCGTTATGTTATGTATCAAATACAAAATAAATAACAACGACAAACATACAAGTAAAACATGCAACACAATTTGTGCAAAACCTCAACCGATGATTACCTAATTTCGGTCACGTGAGTCATCACGACGGACCGAAGGGTCAAGCTAGGGTACGGGCCAACATGAACCCGAGCGGGCATATATAAACCTAATGGGCTCAAACTTGCTCCAAGAGTAAGTAGAACCCAAAATTACCCAAAAGTGAAGAATCTATCCAAAAGTTTCTGCTTCGCTCAGAGTGAAATTGTCCGTAGAAGACACCAGTTTCAGTCTTCCCGACGTTCTTGACTCCTCTAGATCTTTGAGATACAGAAATTTTAGTGGTGGTTTAAGATCCAACGGAGTTCGGGAACTCCTACAGTTCTGTTTTTCGTGGAGCTGCACAGGAGGTGCCGAAAATGTTGTTTTTCTTTAGTCTTTTCTTCATTCTTGGTCAACAAATTACAAGTGATAAAAGTAATAAAAATACAACTATTCTAATACATATACAACTGAAATTTCCCCCAAAAATTGGCACCAAAAATAAATTAAAAATTGAAATTACAACAAGAGCCTAACACGGCTTTTCCAAAACAACAATAATCAATCACAACACATTCATTCACTACACAAAATGGGTCTAGGTTTTCATCGGTTTTGCACAATCAATCAATCAACAATTTGACAAGGTATTGGCTTGGGATATGGCAAATATATATATATATATATATATATATATATATATATATATATATATATATATATATATATATATATATATATATATATATATATATATATATATATATATAGGGTCCGGATCCGGTGAGGATTCTTTTCCCGGTGAGGACTGCGAGGACTCCAAAAAAAACTCTAAAAATGATCCAAAACAAACTTTTTTCAAATATTTTCTTTTTTAAACATTAAAATCACAGCATATAAGATCCAGAAAAAATAAGAAATTTTAAAAAATGATCCAAAAAATAATATATAGATCATAATAATATATAGTAATTTTAAAAAATCGCAGCATATGGATCATTGTTATGATCCGCAAAAAAAAGTGGATCATAATTGTTTTTTCAAAATGTTTATTTGGTCAAATGTAGTTTAATCATAAGTCATTAAAAATTACATACGTAATTAAACAACATATAGCTTAATCATAAGTGATTAAACATGAGTTCAAATAAAAAAGAAACAAACACAAATAGACTGCATAATTATGCTTCAACATAATTAAAGCATACATAATCAAAACACAAACATCTGCTGAAATTAGACTACTTCAAAATCAAAAACTTTTTCATCAAAAGCTTTGATTATAATCTTTGATAACATAAATCTCATTCTTTGAGAGTAACCCAACGACTATCAACCCAATCTTGATGAACTCTTAAGAGAGTTAAAGAGTAAGAAATCTTGTCATTAACAAAATCAACCCAATTTTTGAACCTTTTTTCTGTATTATTTTGCCAACCCACCATCCATCCCTGTCGTATGCATCAACCACATCTCCAACCGAAAATCTATTCACCGAAATCTCAGGAGGAACCGGCTGAATTTGTTGACCAGAAACTACCTCTCTCAAGAGCGATGAACCGTCTTCTGTCATAAGGGTTTTGTACTGCACAATACAGTAATCGTCAGTAAGCTTTGAGAGTATGTTTGTTGTGTAGTATGAACCCTCGAATCCTTTTTCTTGGTTCATAACTTCGACACGATCGCCTCTTTTGAACGACGTCATTGGGGATATTATTGTCTGAAATGAGATGAAACAAAAGTAAACTATTGAAATAACAATATTAAAGCATCACGAAATATATATGAATATATAGTTAATCAAAATTCTACCTTTGTCGGAATCAAAGTTCCATCTTCCAACTTCTTACTTTTAATTGTTTTTGAAGAACTTCCGACTTCCATCTTTTGTTTTTTTAGAGGAGAGATAAGTAATTGATATTGGACACGAATGATGATTTGTTTTTGAAGGGGAAGAGTGTTGCAGAGTTTTTTAGGCTGAAATGTTCAGAGAAGCAATGATGACCTCTTTTGAAAATTGCACATATACAAACTAATTGTAAAATGACCTCTTTGCCCTTATAATAAAATGCTTTGTTCACAAAATCACAAAAACAGATGTCTTTTAATTGTATTTATGAAAATGTATTGTTATTATTATTATTATTAAATTAAATGTTAATCATCTATGATTAAAAAGTATATTTTTTAATTTTTTTTGATGTCTATCTTACAATGTGTTTTAATTAAGTAGGAAGTCATCGATGGGTTATTAACCATCGATGATTAAACAAAGTTTGTGTCTTTTGAAGATATATTGTGTTTTGGGGCATTATCGCATACTGATTAATCATCGATGATTAAAAGACAATACATAAATCATTAAAAGATTAAAAGACAATACATAAAATTAAAAGACACTATATTTAAAAATAATACATCGAAAATGTAACAGTTTAATCCCAAAAGTACATATATTGTTTACAACTTATATTAACAACTCCAAGTTGTCCCCACAAAGAGAAGCAAATTCTTTGAAATGATAATCCCATCTACATATTTCACATTTTGCTAGATATTTATATTCCACTGCAAACCGATAACGCCCAGAATGATATGGGTTTGTGCATGTGTTGAAGCAGCATTTGAATTTTTTGTTGTCGCACCTCAAGAGACCGCAAGATATTGACAACTCTATTTGCGCTTTCAATAAATTTCCACTTTCCTCGAGATCTTGTATACTCTCCATTCAAAAGCTTCAAAGCTTCTTCCTTCTTGTCAAGCCCTTCTCCAGAAACAGCATTCCAATTATAAATATGGCGTCCCTATTCCCGTTTGAAGCTGCCTCTTCAAACATCTTCATGCCAACATCTTTGTCAACAAAAAAATACCTTCTCTAAAAAACATTAAGAAACTTAATTAATATATAATCTACACACAATTTTAATTAAAATAGAGTATGTACACAAGCATCCCTGAAAAACAGTCCTGGATGTCCATGTTCCCTGCATTTTACTAAAATATCACATCTATTTAATATATAAGACATTGTCATTGGTATTAAAATGATCGGATCGATGTTGAGATGCTTATACACCAATTCAGAGACAGAAGCTTCCCTAAAAGCTTTGCAACTGTAATGAACATAAAAAAATAAGGGGTTTAATGTACGCACATGCATAATCATGTTAAATATGTCTCAAAATCAAAATAGACACATTTAATAAACATTCTAAATGTTCATAACAAGCTTACACATTCTTGCATCGGAATACTGTTTTCGCCGATTTCTCCCCCACACGACTTAAGATTTCTTCGATTATACCCATTGGAAGTTCATCCACTGAAGCCTTTCGAACGTTTTTTAGTGAACCATCCATATCGTCGCCGGTTATTTTTGCAAACGGTGAGAAGAAGAAAATAACTGTGCAAAGAAGGTGATTATATGGGGGGTGACTGTAATGAAACGACATGGGAAGTTGAAACACAATGATCATTGAAAATCGAGTGCCTACAACTTCCATTTAGAAAATAACATATTTGCCCTTATATATCAAGAAGGTTCAAATATAACTACTTCATTTAATTTTGACCGCAAACATCTTTATTTCGTTTGTTTAAAAAGAATAAGCAGTGTACTAAACATTTGAAATTCTTGCTTTGAGGAAAAGGGTTTTTATCATGAACAACCGTTTAATTCACTCAATATTTTTGTAATAATTGTTTTTTTTAATCACATATGATGAATTAACCTCAATTAGTAAAAGTAAAAATGTTTTATTAGTTCTAAAATTATTGTTAAAAAATAACAATTAATCATATATAATTATTCTTGTATTGAAGAAAAAGATTATTTATTATTTAAATTTAATCTTGTTTGTCTTTTAAAATTTGTACAATAAGATCACAAATTTGTTCAAATGTTTAATCATCGATGATTAACCTTGTCTCCGTTTTTAGATTCTTAATTCTCTATAAGATGTTGTTTAATCATCGATGATTAATCTTGGCGATTTGTTTAATCATCGATTATTAAACTTGAGGTTGAGTTTAATAATCATCACTATTAAACTAGTCTGAACTTTTTATAAAATACTCTTTAATCATAGATGATTAAACCTTGTTTTGTGTTTAATTACTAATGATTAATCTTTGACATTTTTTTTAATCATCGATGAAGAAAAGGGTTTTTATCATTAACAACCATTTAATCCACTCAATATTTTTTGTAATAGTTGTTTTGTTTAATTACAATTAGTAAAAGTAAAAATGCTTTATTAATTTTAAAATTATTGTTAAAAAATTACAATAACAATATCTAATAAGCGGTGTTATTTTAATAAAACTCAACATTTATTAAGGGCGTAAATTGAAAATATGATACAATTTTAGACGCGGGTAACTTCAAAAACACATTCACTCACAAACACACACACACACACTCACACACAAAAACTGCTTATTCCCACCTCTTTCTCTCTCCAAATTTTTGATAGTCCCTTCCAAACCCTAACTTTCCGTCCTTTAGTTGCTCGTTAAATCAACAAAAAGTCTTCGGATGAACAAATCAATTTAGAAATCTGTACAGTTGATTCCACGAAAGGTAATACTTGTAACTTTATAATGATATTGCCATTATAATACTTGTTTTTTGGTTTAAAATCACTGCTGAATCTATTGATTGTTAAATCAACTCTCAAATAGACAATATATCACTTTTCCTTATATTTTAATGTATTTTAATTTTAAATTCTATGATTACAGAGTTTGTATTTTTAGAGTATGTGTTGATTAATCATATATGATGCAACGATCCGTTAAATATGAACATACGACACATTGTGATATGTTGTTTTTAATCACCGATGATTAAATGAGCTTTGATTTACAAAGGTTCAGTTGTCACTTAATATTACATGATTAAAACGTATCAAAATAACGTTATAGATGATTAATTATATGAGTTTTGATTTATAAAGGTTTATTGATTGTTTATTAAATGTTTATTAAAACCTCTAAGACTTTTTAGATAATATAATATTTCATTTTTTTGCAGATTTAGTTGAAATAGAAATAATAGAAGAAAGGAAAAGAAAAACATCAAAATCTAAAAAAAATAATACAGAAAAACGGAGAAAAACTTCAGAAGAATCAACAAAAAAAGAAAAGAAAAGAGAAAAAATACACATCGATGAAAAATAGATGTTCTCCAGAATCATTGCTTGATATTGTAAAAAGTTTTACCATGAAGCAGAAAGAAACAATAAGAGAAATGGGTTTTGGAAGTTTGTTAAAACTGAAAGTTAGTGAATTACCTCTTTCATTAGTTTTTTATCTTTTAAACAAGTTCAATAGTAAAAATATGACTATTGAGCTTAATAAGGGAAATATTGAAGTTAATTGTGACAACTAGATATTTCTGGTATGTAACTTCATTTCATTTCTAGAACTTTCCTTATTTAGAAGTTTCTATTTTTAGACATTTCTATTTCTGGCATCCTTATACACAACAAACTTATATATTTTTACACCATACATTAGTGTTTGATTTTTCTAGTCAACACAAACATTATTACTTACTTATGGTGACACTATTGACCTTAAATCATTTCTAAAACGATAACTTATTCGATTAAACAATAAACGTACTTAAATTAATATAACATGACTCGAATCGAACTAAACGTCTAAACCAACATCGAACCTATACTCGACCACTATGTGGCCGAGCACTCTCCCTCTCGTGACCTTCCCTACACGGCCAAACCCCTTGTGGGTGAGGTTGATGTTTCTTTTTGATGCTTATCCAATCACTTGAATCCTATCATTATCTAGATTCAAAATAAACCATGTTAGACTACAACTCTAACTTCAAATCTAACTATATATACCCATCATTTGTCTAACCCTAAACCTATTTTGCTCCTCTCTCTCCCTCGGCCACAGCAAGCAACATACCACCACCTTTGTCTGTTCCATTCGATCGCAAGCAATTCCAAGCACCCTTGTTCGGTTTCTCCTTGATTCATCCTTAGCAAGGTATTATTCAATCCTTTGTCTTGTTTAGATTCATGTTTTGGTCCCTAGTTCGAGTCCGAGACCATGGCCAAGGCCATATGGTCTCGACAAATGCTTGTGATGTTGATCTCGATCCGATCGTGTGCATGGTCACACCATGCATATGGATCCCGTCCCGAATCATGTTTTTGTATTGTTTTGCTTACTTGATCCGTTCCTAGAACCCTAGATCTCGAACCATGTCTTGTTAAACCCTAGATCTAGCCTCTTAGACTCGAACCCTACCCGATCTAGTACCTAAAAACCGAACCTAGACTTGATTTAGACCAAGCTAGAACCCAACCCGAAGGGTTTCGGCCTAGCCGGCCAACCCTAGCATAAACCGAGCCTAGTTTGACCTAGATTAACCAAATTTGACTTTTGTTGACCGAATTGTATCATAACCTAAACCCTAGCCAAAATCTAGAACATTTAGATTGACTTTTGTTGACTTTCATTGACCAATTTTGACCCATAAGTCAAACCGGGTCAAGACCGGATCTTGACCCAAACCGTGGACCCAAACCCGAATACCCAATCGGGCCAAGGCCCGTACTTGGCCTATATCGATCTATCTTAGTCCATCGGGCCCAAACTTTAGTTGGCCCATTAGAGTCAAACCCATTTGGAGCAAAACCCAAACCTTTGGCCCATTCATACCCAAACTGAAGCCAATTGGGCCAAGCCCAATCCATGGCCCAATCTAATTGGACCTAAGCCCAATAGGAGGCCCAAGTGGCCCAACCTAGTGGACCATTAAGCCCATCTAGGCCCATTAGGCGCAATAGGCCCAATCTAGGCCCAATAAGCCTAACCCAAGACCATTTCATTTCATTTCATTTCATTTCTAAGCCCATTTCATTTCATTTCATTTCATTTCTAAGCCCATTAAGACCCAATGATCCAAGTTCATTCGATGTCACAAAACATAAAACGTAACATTAATTGCATATCATTTAACTTAAATCATATCTAGAATCGCCTGTGTTAGCGTAGTCTAATTATTAGTTATATCGTTTAGGACGCTAGGAGTCTCTGAAGGATTCCTCCGTCCTATTATTGTCGCTAAGCTTTGCGAGGTAAGTCCACATACCCCTTTACTCTTTTTAACTGTTTTATAAACTTTGGGGTGGAAAACATAAACACAAACTGCTACTGTTTTACTATGACTGTACAACATTTACATTTTCACTATCGCGTTGACATGACAAACAATTATTATACCGGACTAAGGTTTGCCAGCAATCATTAACTAGTGGATCTAGACCATGGATATGCAGATAGTACTATTGGCTGACACTCATCCTCCCATCGAACGTTAGATCATTACTTGGTATATCCAAGACATCTCCGGGAGTGTATGTCCATAAAAGAACGATAACATAATGGAGTTGAAGTGTTGATTGTGGACTTATGGGTTGGTATATTAACTCAATAGACTAGCTACCTGTTGGGGATAACAGTTCATGCGATGTCAAACATAACAATCTGTTCAAACACTTTTTTCATAAACATAACTAGTAGTTGTAGATATTCTACAACCATATTAAACATTTCATACTTACTACACTTATCATATGAGTGTTGAACTTTATACTTTTCAGTCATAAAACATTCTTTTTACAAACATTTTTGAGTAGCAAAACACTTTACTTTATTTTTACTTTAACCCTATGGATTCACTCAACATTTTTGTTGACCCTTTTATTCTTTTATGTTTTCCAGGTAATTAGGTGCAGTGGATTGGAGGATATGAGCATTGGGATTGTCGTGAGCGATGATTGAAACATTAAGTTTACGAACAATCATTTCATTTCAAAACAATTTCTATATTAGGAAACATACTATTTTTGGAAACTTTCTACTTTTGGAAAGTGAAAAAATCCTTTATTTTTTGTTATTGCGTGGTTGTTTGTTTACTTAATTTTTGCTATGTTGTCATGAACGTTACACCCTCGTTCTTCCGCAAAACATTTTAAATGAGGTAAAACTCATTTTATGGCGGGGTGTGACATTAATCCGCAATCTGTTCATGATATTCTAGGAATTCCAATTGGAGGAGATAAAATTGATAAGCTAGAATTTGATAATTATGATAAAAAAGAATGTAGTTTATATAATTTGAATCTAAAGGTTTCAAAAATTGAAGACATTAGATTGACAGAGGTTAAGAAACAAATTTGACTATCAACGGAAACATATTTTGAGTTCAAAATAAACTCTCTCTTGTTGTTCGTAAATACTTTATGCGATAATTCACCAAATGGGAAATGCAATTTAACTCCTTTGTATAGAATCAAAAGGAATACAGATATTAGAAATATAGATTGGTTTAGTTATGTTGTTGATTGTCTAAAAAAAACAAAGGCAAGATACACTAAATACTCTCACTTCTTTGGTCCTCAGCACATTTGATTGTAAGTGACATAGCATATAATATTTTTATCTAAAAATATATACTTCATATATGATTAAACTTTTCAGTTAACGTTTAAAATATATATTATTCTATATGCAGTTATTGTATGTTGATAGAGCTAAAATCAATTACATTCAAGTGCCAAGAAACCGTCAAGTTATTTGTGAATGGACATCTGAAAAACTAAAATTGGTAGAGGACACGGAAGTTAATTTAGGGTGTTTAGGTGAATCAGAACTACACCAAGATAATATCCAAAATATACCAGATGAGGTAACAATTATAAAAGTGATTTCTGATATATAATATGTCTGTTTTTTATATATGTTTAATTTTTTAGGATGTTGAAACAAAAATGGAAAAATTGTTTGTAAAGTTTACTAGTTATCTAAACAAGGCAAAAATGATTTTTAATGAATCAATTTCAGAATTCCATGATCATGAAAGTATCAAAACATGGGAAGTAAAGTTTTTCCAATCATCAAAAGAAAATACAAAAAATGATAACGAAAATGAAAAACAACCTGTTCAAGGTGAAGATAGAGTAGAAGAAAAAAAATCTGATGAAGTTAGAGAAAAAGATAAAGAAAAAGATAAAGAAAAAGAAACTGATGTACTAAATGAAGAAAATGTTGAAGAAGAAGGGGGTAAGAATATATTTAATTGCCGATTTATTTTTATTGTTTAATCATTAATGATTAAAATCAGAGCTTAATCAATTTGTGTTCATATATATATATATATATATAGGGTTGATTTATTTACAGAACCCAATTAGGCTACAAAACCCACAGAACCTTTTAAGCCAATCAGAATTTAGTAAATCAATTTCGAATTATTTAATTCATAGTAATTCTTCAAGGGTATTTAAGACATTTACTTTTTAATTTTTGTTTCCTTTTCCGAAAATTCCTGAAATAAAGACTTTATTTTCGGAAATTAATTATTGTCATTTGTTTAAACCAGTTGAACATGTATGTTTTTTACGCTATAAACATGTATGTTTTATATTAAGGGTTTACCAAACCGTTATGGTTGTGTTGAACATTAATGTTTTTTTACAATATAAACATGTATGTTATATTGAAGGTTTGCTAGAAGTTTGTTATTGTGTTGAACATGTATGTTTTTACGCCTATAAACATCTATGTTATATTGACGGTTTACTACAAATTTTTGTGTGGTATTGAACATGTATGTTTTATTGCTATAAACATGTATGTTATATTGAACATTCATGTACAACATACATAAAAAAAAAAATATAAATGAAAGTAACATTCATGTACAATAAATTTATACAAACAAAATAAAAAACATATATGTGATCAGACCCCTAAATCAGACCCACAAACAACAACATTAGAATAAAGCACCCCTTGGATATTGATCCTTGCATGAAACGCAGTAGCAATTGAGGTTCAGATGTGTAACAACACAATACAAGATTTCATATTAATAATATAATACTAACAACAAAATATTTGAAGAATCACAACTTCCATTTCTGGCATTAATATACAAATCATGTGAATTTAGAGAGAAACGAGATAGGAGAGAATACACACACGCACACACTAAATGCTTACCAAATGAAATTAGAACAACCTCCAAATGAATAAGAAATTGTGTGTACGATATAACAAACAAACATAGAAAACCTTGTACAAGGTGTTACGCCATATCTACATGTCTCCCGATTTATATGCCGCAGTGGATCTCGCCTGAAGCCGATCACCGTCACCGCAAATCTCACATGTTTCCGCTACTACATCTTCCGACGTGTTGCAGGCTAGAGTTTCGATAATCGATGTTCTACAAAACAGCCGCCGGTATAGATATGTGTAGGTTTAGAGAAGATGTTGAGAAGAGAGAGAAAACGTATTTCATGAAAAGGGAATATATTAAAAATGAGTGAGTCGAGGGGCAGTTTCTTTGAACGGAGAGAGGGGCGATTTCTTAGGAATTTATTATTTTCCTTTTTCTTTTTTTGTAAACTACCCGATATACCCTTGATTATTTACAAAAAAAACTATAAATCAATCTTAATCGTTTATTTTGAAATTCAATGATTTAGATTGAGTTCTGCGGGTTCTGTAGAATAAAATGGGTTCTGTAACTAGCCCTTCACTATATATATATATATATATATATATATATATATATATATATATATATATATATATATATATATATATATATATATATATATATATATATATATATATATATATATATATATATATATATATATATATATATATATATATATATATATATAGAAGTGGGATCCTGTGAGGACTCTTTTTCAGGTGAGGACTCGCGAGGACACCTCATAAAAATTTCAAAAAATTCCGAAAAAAATATATATAACCCACCATGATTATTACTACATTTGACAAAAAAAAAAATTCAAAAAAAAATTATGATCCACTTTTTTTAGCGAATCATAACAATGATCCGGATTTTTTTTGTGGATCATTATTATGATCCATATTTTTTTTTGGATCATTTTTGTAATATATTTTTTTTGGATTTTATACATAGTGATTTTAATGTTTAAAAAAGGATTTTTTTGAAAAAAGTTTGTTTTTAATCATTTTTGGAGTTTTTTTTTGGAGTCCTCACAGTCCTCGCGAGGAAAAGAGTACTCACCGGATCCGGACCATATATATATATATATATATATATATATATATATATATATTATAGGTTTCGAGGAAGTAATGAACCATGAAAGAGATGCTGTTGATAAAGAAGGTAATTTCATTGCATAATGTTGTAGATTTTTTTTTTATCACAAATGATTAAACTAGTTTGTGTAACTTCATTGCGTAATGCATAATCATCTATGATTAAACGGGTTTTTAATTAAGTAGTGATTATATTTTGATGTTTTATAATATATAATATATGACATTTGTTGTATCTACTGTAGAATTAATCAAGGTTAGAAATGTTGTTGCTGAGAAAGAAGGTAATTTGTTTAATCGTGTATGATTAAACTTTTTCATTATTTTTTTTAAATGTTTAATCATATATGATTTCTAATATTGATGTTATTTTTTCATGTTATAGTTGATGTTGGAATTGTTGGTAGTGGTGAGGTAGGTGTTGCTGCTCCACTTGATGTTTGTGGTACAATTGATGTTGAAGGTGTCAACGAAGAAGAAGGTGGTAAGAATATATTTAATTTCAGATATATCTTTATTGTTTAATCATCAATTATTAAAATCAGAGCTTAATCAATTTGTATTTAAATATATATATATATAAATATATTGTAGGTTCTGAGGAGGTAATGAACCCTGAAAGCGATGTTGTTGATAAAGAAGGTAATTTCATTGCATAATGATGTAGATTTTTTTTTTATCACAAATGATTAAACTAGTTTGTGTAACTTCATTGCGTAATTCATAATCATCTATGATTAAACGGGTTTTTAATCAAGTAGTGATTATAATTTGATGTTTTATAATATATAATATATGACATTTGTTGTATCTACTGTAGAATTAATCAAGGTTAGAAATGATGTTGCTGAGAAAGACGGTAATTTGTTTAATCGTGTATGATTAAACTTTTTCATTATTTTTTTTGTAAATATTTAATCATATATGATTTCTAATATTGATGTTATTTTTTCATGTTACAGTTGATGTTAGAATTGTTTGTAGTGGTGAGGTAGGTGTTGATGCTCCACTTGATGTTTGTGGTACAATTGATGTTGAAGGTGTCAACGAAGTAAAAAGTTTTCAACTGAACGAATTGGTTAAAGAAATTGTTTCAGATTCAGATATTTCAAAAGGTAAATAAAAAATTAATAAAAAATCGTGTATGTAATGAAAGTGCTAGTGATGTTATTTATTTATTTTTTTGTAAATGTTTAAGCACATATGATTTCTAATATTGATGTTATTTTTACATGTTACAGTTGATGTTGGAATTGTTTGTAGTGGTGACTTAGCTGTTGCTGCTATACTTGATGTTGGTGATAAAGAAGATTATTATTTAATCTTGTATTCATTAAGCATGTGTTTAATCAAATATAATTAAACTAAGGTTAATCATTTGTAGTGTTTTGTATTTTGATTTTTTATAATATTTTTAAGATATGAAACTTGTTGTAGATGTTGAAGGTATTGATGAAGTTGGAAAGGACGAAAGAGATGATGGTGAGAATGAAGGTAATTTTGTTTAATCATTTATTATTAAAAATGTGCTTAATCACACATGATTAAACGAGCCTGTTTTAATTTTTGAGTAAATTTCTTTAAATAATGTTTAATAATGTATTATTCAAAGGTTTTTTAATCATGTAGTGTTTATATCTTTTATGTTTTAATTATTTGAATCTTGTTGTACATTTTTGTAGTAAATGATGAAGTTGTGAATTTTTCAACAAATGTTTGTGAGACACAAGGTAATTAGTTTATCCCGTATGATTAATCAAGTCCTTTGTTTTTTAAGTAAAACTTCATTAGATACTATTCAATCATATATGATTATAAGGGTTTTAAATCATACATTATTAAATATGATTTGTAGATGTTACATTATTTCAAAGACATACCTGTTTAATGAAGCATGATTAAACACATTCTGTAAATCGTTAATGATTATACTTGATTTCTATTTTTTAAAATAAATTAGTTTAATAATATTTACCTATGATCCATATGTTATAGATGGTGAAGTAGATGAAGTTGGAAAGGACGAAAGAAATGATTGTGAGATAGAAGGTAATTTTGTTTAATCATTCATTATTAAATGTATATTTAATCATCTAGTGTTTATATTTATCTGTATAATAATAATAATAATATTTAATATATGGCTCATGTTGTACATTTTGTAGGATTTGAGAAACTTGTCACAACAGATGTTAGTGAGAAACAAGGTAATTAGTTAATAATGTATTTTTTGTTAGTTTTTTGATATACTTGGTGATATCATTCTTAAATTGATATTCATATGTCATTTTTCTATCATTTAGATGTTGATCAAATTCCATTACAAGTTAATCAATTAAAAATGAAGGGAAAAAGAAAAAAAGGCCATCATCATCATTAAAATCTCCTTATAAGGAAAGGGTGATTGATTGTAAATTAAAATCAAGTACTCAAGAAGAAATCGTTTGTGAATGGGTATTCAACCTTCAAGGGGAACCAAAGTATGTACTTTATATTACTTTCAATATTAATATTTTAGTTTTTCAATTGAAAAAAAAAACTAACTAAAATTTGTATCATAAAGTGATTTTGTTATCGTTGCACCAAATGATCAAGTGATTTGCACAAGAAGAGATGTAGAAAGTTTTTGTCCAGGTCATTTAGTGTACGCTGCTGCCGTGACGCATTTGTGGATTTTTTAAATACCAATGAAAAAGAAAGAGATTTGAACTCTCCAAATCGGTTGTACATGAAATTCGAGTTAACTGTAAGTTATATTATATATTCTTTTAAAAGTTACATTTATATTATAATTATTATTCATATGTTTAGTATCTTTTTCAATATTAATATATGAATCATAACAAACAATTTACATTAATTACAGGGTTCTGATGATGAAAATTACAACGATGATAGAAAATTCGAGCAATTTAAAGAAAAATTTGCTATCGCAGTTAATAACGATAACAAAATGCTTCAGTTAAGAAATGTTGATATGGTATGTTAATTTAATATTAATTTAAACATAAATTTTTTATAATATAATTACCTAAAATCATTTTATATTTTTTTGAAAATAGATATTCTTCCCAATTTTAAGGTCTGGTCACATATATTGCATTGTTATGAACTTGAAGAAATGAGCCATTGAAATAATAGACAACAGTGCTACAAAAATCCCTATTGAAAATAAATATGGTTCAGTTTTACCCACACTGGTAAGCATCAACTATAAAATCATACATTTTTTAAATTATTTTTTTTATATCTAACATTTATTAATATTTGATTAACAGACGAATTTAGTTTTAAAATACTTAGCTGAGATCAAACATCCAAAATTTAATCAAATGAAAAATGCATCTGTTAAACCACATAGACTCTTTATGCCATGGAGAACTAAAGAAAATTTCGTTGATTGTGGTGTTTTCACAATGAGACATATGGAGACATACATAGGTACTCAAACATATAACTATGGGGTGAAGTAGCAGGGTTCGTAAATGAAGGACCTACTCAAAAGAAACTACTGGATAAATTGAGGCATAGATATGCTGGTCTGTTGCTTACATCTCAATTAAACAAAAATTAGAGAGAAATTTTGGAAAAAGCAAATGAATATAGTAGAAAACCTCAGAAAGAAAAAGATGGTGATAAGGCGTGGGCAAACCGTGTTTTCTATACTCGTCAAAATTGATTGTTGTGTGAACAATGTTTTTGATTTTTTTTTAACATTTGTATATAGGATTGCATACGTTTGTCATTTTAAATATGATCAATACAAACACATTAATGATGATTTATCATTTGAAAAATTCTAACGTCAACAGATCATGTTTAATCATCTACGATTAAGCATTAAGCGAATAGTTTAATCACTAATAATTAAAAAAGACAAATAATGTTTAATCATCAAACAGGTCTTGGTTTGAAATATTTTCTAACATCAATAAATTATGTTTAATAAAGAAAAGTATATTAATCAGTTTAGTCATCGATGATTAACATCTCGATTAATCATCAATTTCAGAAACTTAAAAAAACTAAGTTTAGTTTCATCATCGAATGATTAACCATTATATCACAGCTCCTTTTATCATCAATAAATAACATCATCATAGGTTCATTTTATAAAAGTGTGGTGCTAATTCATTTATGATTACTCATAAATAAAATAAATCATGGCAAAAAAATATATATAAGTGTTAGGTCAAATAGTTAAATTCAGTAACAAATATATTCCTCAGGACCTCGTTTTAATGAAAATAAAAATGTACGCGGTCAAAAATAAATGATGTAGTTATATTTGAACCACTTGATTTATACGGGCAAATATTTGAGTTAGTGTTCACTCCCAAAAAAACACACCAAAACTGAAAAGTATAAACGCATAGTTCCCTCCCTAGAAAACTATCAACGAACAGTACGAATCGAATCGAAGTTCTAGAAATCGATGGCTAAAGAGAATCAAATGCGTTCCGATGGAGAAATAAATCAACAACCATCAAGATCAGAGAAATTGAAAGGCAAATAGTTAAATCGTTTGCGCATTGATGTACGTTTTACGAATTAGATCTGTAAAAGTTTAGATGTTCAATTTTATTCGTATAAATTTGTGTTAAATTCGATTTTGAATTTGAGTTAATCTTAATACTTAATTTATGTAGATTCAGTTGAAATCGATAACATAAAAAATAACAAACGAAAAACAGTAAATGATCCACGGAACGTAATACTTGTAACTTTTATAATGATATTGCGATTTATAATACTTGTTTTTTGGTTTAAAATCACTGCTCAAAATATTGATTGTGAAATCAACTCTCAAATAGACTATATATTACTTTTCCTTATATTTTTAATGTATTTTAATTTTAAGTTCTATGATTACATAATTTTTATTTTAGGAGTCTGTGTTTTTGATTAATCATATATGATGCATCGATCTGTTAAATATGAACATACGTCAAATTGTAATATGTTATTTAATCACAGATGATTAAATGAGATTTAATTTACAAAGGTTTAGTCGACAATTAATATTACATGATTAAAACGTATGTTTTTAATTTATCAAGATTTATTGATTATTTATTTAATTGTTGATTAATACGTGTAAGACTTTTATATGTAGATTTTGAGTTTTGACTTAATTTTGATCCTTAATTTATGTAGATTCAATTGAAAACGATAACATAAAAAATAAAAAACAAAAAACAGCAAATGATCCAGATTATGAAGAATCTGCGGGACCATCAAAGAGGAGGAAAACGAACAAAAAAGCAAAACTAATCGAATCTGGTACAAGTTCAAAAAATTCAAGTAGAAAAAAAAAACAAAGGTAAATTTCATATGATTACGTGCTATATTTGCTGTTTCATTATAGGCAACAATTTTTGTACCACATGTATTAACTCATGTACCACATCAAATTCTTTTATGTAGTTGTACAGTCTGAAGATATAGTTGTACAGTGTCGTATAGACTTCAATATTTGTGGTATGAATTATACATGATTTAATTGAGTCTCTGTTTTTGAATTGGTATAACGTCATCAGTTGTTGTTTTAATCATATTTGATTTAACGATATGTTTAATAATGTATTATTAAAAGAGTCATTGTTTTGAAATAATCTTTGTAACATAATCACATCATGTTTAATCATTCATGAATGATTAAACAAGAGTGTTTTTTTTTTAATTTTTGTAATATCATCAATTGTTGTGTTAATCATGTATGATTGAATCTGTTTTTGTTAATTTAGCATTCATTTATGCAGGTACAATGAAAACAAAACAAGACAAATTAAGATCAAAAAAATCAAGAAATGATAAGAAATGCCAGAAATCAAATTTTGCAATGAAAAATAGATGCTCACCGGGATCATTATTTTCTATTGTTCAAAAGTGTTAGGGATATGGGGTTAGGGAGTTTGTTAAAAATGAAAATGACAGATGTGCCTCTAAGACTTGGTCACAAAGTTCTCGAGAAATTTAATAGTATAAAAATGATTATTAAACTGAAAAATGGTAATATTAAAGTAACAAAGAAATATGTACATCAGATGTTAGGAATACCATCTTCTGGGTATAATATTAATGACATGCCTAGTTTTACTCACGATGATGAAAAAAGCTGCATGTATGAAGGGAAAAAACAATTTAAGAAGATTGAATCTTTAAGATTAACAGAGTTGAAGAGCAAAATTGCACAAACACCAAAAGCAGACTTTAATTTTAACATTAATTTTCTAGTGCTCTTTATAAATAGCTTATGTGAGGGTACACAAATGGGAAAATGCAATTTGCTACCTTTTCAAAAAATCAAAAAAATACACCTAGAAGCTGTGTAGATTGGTGTAGTTATGTTCTTGATTGCCTTGTAAGAACAAAAAGTTGTTTCAAGCTATACTCACTTACCTCCTTCTTCTATGGTCCGGCAGCTTAATTAGTTGTAAGTTTCGTATTCTAACACATTTTTAGATTCACATATGAATACGCAAAAAAATTATTTATCTAATTTAATATATCATTTTTTATATGCAGTTAATGTATGTTTATCATGCGAAATTTGATTATATACAAGTTTTAAGAGAATGTCCAGCTATTTGTCGTTGGACATCTGAGAAAATAAAACTTGTAGAGGATAGGGAGATTTCTGAAAAAACTTTATGTGAAGCAGAGTTTAATGAAAGTTACAAAGAAGATAAATCCTTTGAGGTAATAATTGTAATATAGTGAATTCATATATCATTAACCTTTTTATATTATTTTTTTTTATTTTCTCATTGTGTAGGCATTTAACTTCAAAGTTGAAAAAAATTTACTAAACTTTTAACGAATATGGAAGAGCTAACTTTGACATTACAAAAAGCATTACAATATCACCCTACAAATCAACATTTCAAAAATATCCAAGTGAAGAATGAAGAATATATATATTATTTTGCAAATGAACTAGAAAAAGATGATGGAAATGATTCTGATAATGGTAATATGCTTGCTAAAGCTGATTTTGGTGATGAAGTAGAAAAAGATGATGGAAATGATTCTGGTAATCGTGATGTGGTTACTAAAGCTGATTTTGGTAATGAAGCAGCTGGTAATTTTATTGTTGGAGATGAAGTTGATGATGGAAAAGGGAAAGGTGATGATATTGGTGGAAATGTTGATATAGTTGTTGATGGTAGAGGTGTTGATGGTAATAATGTTGGAGGTGTTCATGAAGAAAGTTATGTAATTGATGAAGATCGAAAATTCAACTTCATGATCTGGGTGGAGAAATTAACAATTCAACAAATATAAATAATAATCAAGATTCAATTAATTCAAGTGATGAGTACTGGAATGATCCAACTGTCACAGAAATAGCTGACAAACTTGAAGCAGGTATTCATTAAAAATTTATAATAAATATATAGTGGTATATTAAAGTTTATCTAATTCCAAATGTTGTAGGTGTGTTAACTGGAATTAATCATTGTGTTGGAGATAACGTATCTGGTGATGCTAATCGGTTTGATGCAGTTGATGTAAATGTTATAGATAGCGTGAAAGAGGCAAATGTCTATACAAGCATTGGTAAAGAGAATGAAAACATAATTGAAGGTATTAACGGTTAAATTAAATATAGTTAATATTTTTAATATTGTATTCATATATGAATAAAAATTTAAATGTCCATGGATATAATTAATAGTTGTATTCATATATGAATTTGTTTTGTTAATCAATTATGATTCTGGAATGAAATGTCCATAAAAATTATTAATAATTATATTTTTAATAAATGATTTTGTCTATTGTAGATGATGGATATTATACAGATGAATTCTGGAATGATCCATTAGTGTGTGAGGTTGCTGAAAAGGCAGAAAAAGAAAAAAAAGAAAAAAAAGAAAAAGAAAAAGAAAAAGAAAGAAAAAAAGTTACTTTCTGTGATGTACCAACATTTTTCTTAAGCCCAGATGAAATTGAAAAGGCACAAAATCAAAAAGCAAAAGAAGAAAAGACTAAAAACTTTACTTTCTCAGATGGACCATCATTCTCCTTGGTGATATATTTAAGCCCAGATGAAATTGAGAAAACAGAAGTTCAAAATGAATCAAACAAAACAATACAACCAAGGGAACATTATGCTCCAATAGAATTAACAAAAGAAAAAACAGCTCTAGAAGATCAGAAGAGTTCAAATGAAAGATCACCATTGAAGGATTCAATCACTAATGCTAAAAGTAAATTAACAGATGAAGAAGATATCATTTCTGATTGGTTATTCAACTTTAATGGATCTACCAGGTATGCACTAGATTTTAATTTATTATTATCATATACATATTTTTATTAAAAATAGGAAACTAACAATGTGTGAATAATAAAATACAGTGAATTAGTTATAAGCACCAGCATTAGACAAAGAATTCTAAGGAGACAATTGGAAAATTTATACCCGAAAATGCATGTATATTCAATTTTAATTGATGGATGGGCTGATTTAATGAATCACCACGAACAACAAAGGGACACATCACAGTCTCCTTTTCGGTTGTTTATGAAGATGGATATGACGGTAAGAAATATTTTATATAATTAATACATATGAATAAGAAATTTTGGTTATATTCATCTATGATTACTAATAATAAACTAATATATTATTTAAATATTTTTAGAATTTTTATCTTAATGCTCAAGGAATTTCTGAAGATCTTAGATACAACACGTTCAAAGAAAACTTTGCTTTGTCTGTTAATAATGACAAAGACAAATTACAACTCAAAAACGTTGATCTGGTATGTGTAGCTTAATCTTTATATTTTTTTTTTATTTTTCTACATTTTTTACAAGCTAATATTGTATTATTAGAAAACAGATTTTCTTCCCTGTCGCGAAGAAAGAGCATATATATTTGATTGTCATCAACTTGAAAAAAGCTTCTTACGAAATTATAGACAACAAATTTATT
This sequence comes from Calendula officinalis, assembly GCA_963853835.1. NCBI lineage: Eukaryota > Viridiplantae > Streptophyta > Magnoliopsida > Asterales > Asteraceae > Calendula > Calendula officinalis. The sequence continues at coordinate 51,715,967 of OY970825.1, forward strand.
TTTGACGAAACTGTGAACAAAAGATATGGGAAAATATTTAATGCTCTGGTAAGCATCAATAATTAAGCAAAAACATATTTTTAAAAATATTATATATGTTTAATAATTATTCGTATATGATCTAACAGAAATCTTTGTTCTTGAGATATATGGATGAACTAAATCATACGAAGCTCAAAGATATGTCAAATAAAAGTCTAATCCCAAAAGTTATAGAAATGTCATCGATGACAACAGATAACGAATTTGATTCTGGTATTTTTACAATGAGGCATATGGAAACATATGTAGGACAATCAATTTCAACATGGAAACCTGGATTCGGAAAAAAAAAGTATTATTCAAGATCATTTTATTGAAAAACTAAGGAATAAGTATGCAGCAAGACTGCTAACTTCAGAGATTAATAACATGAAAGAATATGTACATAATAGTGTTTTAGAATATCAAAATCGTAAAAATATCAAAAACGTTAGGCTAAAATGTATCAATGTGACAAAACAATGTTTTGTGGAAACCCTTGACAATTTGCATTTATATCATTATCAAAATACTATTACTTTTGCTAAAATATATTGTATTTTAAAAAAGGTTATGCATATTCATGTGTGTTCAAACTACTCTTCGTTTTCTATAAGATTATGTTTTAATCATCGATGATAAACTTGGTATTGTGTTTAATCATCGATGATTCAGTTATTATGTTTAAAATCAAAAATACTGTTTTAAACATCGATGATTAAACTTTTTATGTTTGTGTTTAATCAATCAATGATTTATCTATTAATGCGTGAAATTATTACATACTGTTTAATAATCGATGATTAAACTACTTTGTATTCTTTTATGTTATTTAATCATCGATGATTAAACACTCACTGAGGGTTTAACCATCGATGATTAAATATGGCGTTGTATCATCGATGAAATAAACTAGTCTGTGTAAAATCAATAGATATTGTTTAATCAATAAATTATAAAAATAGGTTTTTAATGTTTAGATTAATTTAATCTTTGAAAATCATTAGATGCTGTTTAATCATCGATGATTAATTATACTACTTTGTTTAAAATTATAGAAGCTGTTTAATCATTTAATCATCATTTATATATGAAATCATCGATGATTTCATTGTGATAAAACATCAACATCAAAAATACAAACCAGTTTAATCAACTTTAATAACATACCACAGTTTAATACTTCCTCCGATTCAAAATAATTGATACACTTTAAAAAAAATTAAGATCAAAATCACAGAAAAGTTTAATGAATAATTCTTCTGTTTTGATGCATGATTCTTTCTGATTGATTTGCATAATATGCTCGGTATCTGTAATAAAGTAATTCTTCTACTGAAAGCTTAATGCCTCTGTTTGTTCATTGCATAATATGTTTCTTGTCTTTTGGCTTCTCTCACCTTCTCTAATAAGATAAAGGTTGCATTTTCCCCATTGATGTACTCTCACAGAAAGTATTACTGTGAGAGTACATCAATGGGGATACCTACGTCTCAATGTGACAATTTGTCGAGCATTTGGTGGCTGCTTTTCGTTTCAGTGACTCTAATTCCGTGAACATCAGCTTGACATAAACGTTGATCCAGTATCTTGTCTACTAGTGAAAGGACGGTTTTGTCCAACTTATCACTCTCATTTTCAGTCGACTTAAACGAAACATCTTCATCATCGTCCATAGACTGAAATGAGTCTTCTTTTGTATGAGTTTGAGTTTCTTGATGAAATATGCAGGATAATTCAAGATCTTCATCAACTTCTGTTAGAGTTTAAGATTTAGGAAAATAAAATAAAGATCCATAATGAAAAAAATATACCTTGTTTGATGCATGATTCTTCTGATAGATTGCATGATAGGCTCATTATCTGTAATGAAGTAATTCTTCTACTGAAAGCCTTATGCCTCTGATTGTTCATTGCATAATCGTTTTTCAAAACTGTGACGTTTCTTTGTCTTTTGGCTTCTATCTCCTTCTCCAAATCCAACATCTCAATTCTTGAAAAGTGATCTATAAAGACATCAACTGAACAAGTCCAATCTTTGACTATTCTTTAGCAAAACTTGTAAATCTGATGATCTGATTTTCTTCTTTCAATAAGATCAACTTCTTGATTTTTAATCACTATTCTTGAGTACACAGCTTCGTTCATGGTTTTATTAACCTATAATGCAAACACCCCCAAAATTAATATATAATAACATCGAAAATACAAAATAAGTATTATATGAAATAGACTGATTTTGTAGAAAAAACTTACACCAATTTGAAAATGTAAATGATCGGAAATGATAGAGATGGGTGATGATCTGTATTTTGGGGAAGAGTATTTGTAGAGATTTTTAGGGGGCACTGAGAAGACGCGCATTTATGAACTGATGATGTTCCATGACGCATATACATAAGAAAAATATCTTTGGTTATTTTTATTTTTATTATTATTACTCCTATGTTTTTAATTTAAAAATAGTAGCATGTATTTTTCTTAAATAGTAGCATGTATAATCATCGATGATTATACGATTTGTTAATTATCAATGGTTTACCTAGTGTGTGTTTTTAAATTTTTGTGATCAACAGGTACGTTTAAATCATAGATGAATAAAGTTATTATTCATTTCCATAATCGTATAATACTGATTATAATAATAAAATAATTATGGTTTATGTAATTAGTAATATTACTAGCTATGAAAATTTAATCCTCGGATTAAAACGTTTAAAGGACAGGGACAGATTTTAAATCCAAAACATTATGGATACTTTTATTATACGGAGTACTTTCAAAGAAGAAACACTACTAAAGACAATAAAGTATTCATTTATTTCTATTTCAGTTTTCAACTTCAAATACAAAACAATTAATTTAAAACAATGGCTTTTTAATTTAACAATTTCCAAGGCGAATGAAGTATTCATTTATTTGTATTTCAATTTTCAACTCTAATGCGTGTGTTTGGTTTAGTAGGGGAAGAAATGTGATAGAAAGATGATTTTTTTGGGCACTGAGAAGACGTGCATCTATGAACTGATGACGTTATATGACGCATATACATAAGAAAAATATCTTTGATTATTTTAAATTTTATTATTATTACTCCTATGTGTTTTAATTTAATAATAGTAGCATGTATTTTTCTGAAAAAGTAGCATGTATAATAATCCATGATTATACGATTTTGTTAATCTTTGATGGTTTAACTAATGCATGTTTTTAAATTGGTGTGATCAACATGTACCGTTTAATCATAGACGAATACAACTATTTATTAATTACTATAAACATATAATAGTGATTATTTCTATTTCAATTTTGAAATTCCTTCCTATACAAAATATTTATATTAAAAATAATGGCTTTTTAATTTTAACAAATTCCAAGGCAATGAAGTATTCATCTATTTGTATTTCGATTTTCAACTCTCAGGAGTGGGTTTGGTTTACTAGGGGACGAAATGTGATAATAAAGATGACTTTTTTTTTTGGTGAAGATTATTTGTAGAGATTTACAGGCGGCGCTGAACAAAACTGCAATTATGACCTCTTTTTGAAAATGGCTCATATTTAATAAAATAATAATTAATGTGTATTACGGAGTATTATTATTATTATTAATATTATTATTATTATTAATATTGTTAAATCGGCAATTTTTTAAACCGTTCTGTTATTTTGAATATACGCTATTTTTTACGTCATACATTATTCACCTCTAATAAAACAATTTTGTTTTAAAATCGGTGATGCTTTTTTAATCTATAATGATTAATATAGTCTCAATATTTAAAATATGTTGTTTAATCATCGATGATTAAACTTTTGATTTTGTGTTTTCTTGGTGTTTAATCATCAATGATTATACTTGTTGTTTAAATCAATGTTTAATCATCAATGATTAAACTAGTTTGTGGAAAAATCATAAAACTGAGTTCACATAAAATAGAGACAAACAAAATTAGAGTACATAATTATGCTTTAGCAAACATACATAATCAAACACATTTGCTAAACAGTTTAATCATCGATGATTAATAAAACAAGGAAAATGATAATGACATCCCTTAGGGCTGTCATTAAGAAGGCAAAATACGCAAAAGACAACCTCCCTAAATTTTAGGAATATTACTTTTTTAATCAATGTACAAGCTTTTTATGCATGTTAAGGGTTGTCATTAACAAAACCCATAAAACAATTCTGTTTTTAAAATCAAAGATGTTGTTTAATCATCGATGATTAACATTGTCTCCGTTTTTTAGATTCTTAATTCTCTATAAGATGTTATTTAATCATCGATGATTAATCTTGACTATATGTTTAATCATCGATGATTAAACTTGAGGTTGAGTTTAATCATCGATGATTGAATAGTCTGAATATTTTATAAAATGCTCTTTAATTACTAATGCTTAATCTTTGACATTTTTTTTAATCATCGATCATTAAACTTGTCTCCGTTTTTTAGATTCTTAATTCTCTATAAGATGCAGTTTAATCATCGATGATTAATCTTGATTGTATGTTTAACCATCAATGATTAAACTTGATATTGGGTTTAATCATCGATGATTGAACTAGTCTGAATTTTTTTTTAAATGCTCTTTAATCATAGATGTTTAAACCTTGTTTTGTGTTTAATTACTAATGATTAATCTTTGACATTTTTTTTAATCATCGATGATTAAAGTAGTTTGTGGAAAAATCATAAAACTGTTCAAAAAAATTCAAATACATTAATTAGTATACATCAAAGTTTTCTAATATATAAAAGCATAAAACTGTTCAAAAATCTCGAAATTATTTATACGTATTCAAATGTTGTTGATCATCCATCACATATGACACATAATTGTAACAAAAAATATCAGCAAATCTAGCGAAAAACACATCCCACATACAAACTTCACACTTCACTTCCAACGCCCAATCTATCATCTGATTTAAACTCATCTTGGCGAGATAGCCATGAATCATACATTCATGGTCAAAGTAACCAAGATACAAAATAAACAAATCGCCCCATCTAGACATCAAAATATCATACATTTTCTCCCAACTTTCTCTCACATTCCATGATCCTTTTGATCGTTTGAACTCTTCATTCAGAAAGTTCAAACCTTCTTCTTTTTTATCATGTGACATCAACAACATGCCCTTCACAAAAATAACATCCTTTTGTCCCAATGAAACAACCTCTTCCAATAGAAGCATTCCTTCTTCTTGGTCCTCAAGAAAGTATTTGTCCTAATTAAACACATAAAACAATTGAAAAATTAATCATGAAAAATTAATCATATTTAATCATGAAAAATTAAATTACATAATTTAATCATTTTTATCAAAATGTCATGAAAATCATATTTCGACAAATTACTTATAGACATGAAAATGACATGAAAAAGAATTTAGAAATGCATAAAACAAAGGAGTACCATGCGAACTATGAATATCATGTTTGGGTTTCCAGCATCTTTGCAACTTTGGATAATTTTGTGAAATCCAGGATTTAATCTTTCTCTTCCAATAAGATCAAGTTCTATTTTTTTAAACACTGATGTTGAGTATACTGCTTTATTCATGGTTTTACATCTACGACGCAATCATTCCAAAAGTTTGAAACTAATAACGTCGAAAATACAAAATAGTTATATCAAATAGACTGATTTGTACAACAAACTTACACTGATGTGCAAATGAAAACTTGTTTGGCAGATTCAAACCCAACAAACGATAAAATTTGTTCCAACAACGGAGTAGTTAAGTCAACCATACGTGCAGAGGAGGATGAAGAACTTCCTGTTTCCATCTTGGTTCTTTTGAGTGTTTTTGAAGAACTTCCGACTTCCATCTTGTTTGCATTCGAGAATGATAAGAATCTGTTTTTGAGGGATTAAAGTTTATTTTTTAGAACCGAATGATGATCAGTTTTTGAGAGGTTAGAGTTGATGATCAGTTTTTCGGCAGTTAGGTGAAATGAAAAGACACGCAATGATGACTTCTTTTGAAAATTGTTCATATTTACTACGAGTAAATATTAAATCGTATTATTATTGTCATAATAATTTATTTTTATTAATATTAGAGTTTAATCTCAAAACTTTAATCAACGCACACTTATTTGTATAAGCATCAATTTTTTATAAGATTCTCTTTAATCATAGATGATTAAACTTATTTGTTATGTTTAATCATAAATGATTAAACTTTGAGATTTTGTTTTAAACATCGATGATTAAACTTGGCGTTGTGTTTAATCATCAATGATTAAACTTGAAGTTGCGTTTAATCATCAATGACTAAACTTGAAGTTGCGTTTAATCATAGATGATTAAACTAGTCTTATTTTTTTATAAAGTGCTCTTTAATTATATGTGATTAAACTAGTTGAGATTGTTTTTAATCATCGATGATTAAACTAGTTTGAATTTTTTTTTAAATGCTCTATAATCATTAATGATTAAACCTTGTTTTTTGTTTAATCACTAATAATTAAACTTTGAGATTGTTTTTAATTATCTATGTTTAAACAGTTTAATCATCGACGATTAATAAAATAATTCTGTTTTTAAAATCAAAGATGCTTTTTAATCATCGATGATTAACATTGTCTCTATTTTTTAGATTCTTAATTCTATTTAAGATGCTATTTAATCATCGATGATTAATCTTGTCGACGTGTTTAATCATAGATGATTAAACTTGAGGTTAAGTTTAATCATCGATGATTAAACTAGTCCGAATTTTTTACAAAATGCTCTTTACTCATAGATGATAAAACCTTATTTTGTGTTTTAATCACTAATGATTAAACTTTTGAGATTGTTTTTAATCATCTATGATTAAACTAGTCTGAGATTTTTCTAAGATGATATTTAATCATAGATGGTTAAACTTTGAGATTATATTTAATCATCAATGATTAAACTAGTTGAGATTCTTTTTAATCATTGATGATTAAACAGCATTTTGTAAAAACCAACTACATAACATTAATTAATAAACATCAAAGTGTACTTATATATAGAAGTTAATTTTACAAAAACATAAAGTTGTTCAAAAACCAGAAAATATTTATACGTATTTAAACATGCATACACCACACGTCCCACACAATTAATCAGAACCAAAAATCTTAGCAAATCTACGGAACATCAGATCCCACATACAATCTTCCAATCCCCAATCTAACATCTGATAGGCTCAAAGTAAGAGAAATTAATACTTAAGATTTCGTTCCATCTAGATATCAAAATATCATTTACTTTGTCCCAGGTGTAACTCACAATCTATTTTCCGTTTGATCATTTGAACTCTTCATTCAGAAGGTTTAAAGCTTCTTCCCTTTTCTCCTTCGACATCAACAACATCCCCTTCACAAAAATGGCATCCTTTTGTCCCAATGAAACAACCTCTTCCAATAGCAACATTCCTTCTTCTCGGTCCTCAAAAAAGTATTTGTCCTAATTAAACACATAAATCAAATTTTAATCAACAAAATGAAATATTTAAAACTCGTGAATTATTAAGCAATATGATTTATCCATTTTTATTAGACTAAAGGTTTAATGTATAATTATCACAACTAATGAAGTATTAAACTACATAATTTAATCATTTTTGTCAAAATGACATGAAAATCAGATTTTCGACAAATTTCTTATGCCATACAAAATAATTTATATTTCTTATTAAAAAAATGCATAAAAAAGAAGAGTACCATGCCATCTATGAACATCAGGTTTGGGTTTCTAGCATCTTTGCATCTTTGGGAAATGCTGTTATATTCAGAACTGAATCTTTGTCTTCGAATAAGATCAAGTTCTAGTTTTTTATACACATCTCTTGAGTGTACTGCTTCCTTCATGATTTTACACCTATGACGCAATCATTCAAAAAATTTCAAACTAATAACGTCGAAAATGTAAAATAGGTATATGAAATAGATTGATTGTAAAACAAACTTACACTAATGTGCATTTGAAAACTTGTTTTGCAGATTCAGCCCCAACAAACGATAAAATGTATTCTCACAACGAAATACTTAAGTCAACAATACGTGTAGAGGAGGTTGAAGAACCCCATGCTTCCATCTTGTTTCTTTTCAGTGTTTTTGAAGAACTTCCTACTTCCATCTTCTTTCCTTTCGAGAATGATAAGAATATGTTTTTGAAGTGTTAAAGTTGATTTTTTAAAAACCGAATGATGATTAGTTTTTGAGAGGTTAGAGTTGATTTTTATAGACGCTTGATGATCAGTTTTTGGGCGGTTAGGGGAACTCAAAAGACGCACAAGATGTCTTCTTTTGAAAATTTTTAATATTTACTACGAGTAAATATTAATTCGAATTATCATTTTTATAATAATTTATTTTTATTAATATTAGAGTTTAATCACAAGTTTTTAACCCAACCATACTTATTTGTATATGCATCATTTTCACGTCATATTTTTTTCGTTTAACGATGCTTGAACTTTACTATTATGTTTAAAATCATTCATTATTAAACTATTCTTTTTTTCAAATCATAAATTATGTTTAATCACTAATAATAAAAATGAACTTGTTGTTTTAATAATTAATTATTAAACTAGTCTGAATTTTTATAAAATTCTCTTTAATCTTAGATGATTAAACTTATTGTTGTGTTTAATCATAAATGATTAAACTTGAGATTGTGTTTTAAACATCGATGATTAAACTTGAAGGTTGGGTTTAATCATCGATGATTAAACTAGTCTCACTATTATAAAATGCTCTTTAATTATATGTGATTAAACCTTGTTTTGTGTTTAATCACTAATGATCGAACTTTTGAGATTGTTTTTAATCATCGATGATTAAACTAGTTGAGATTGTTTTTAATCATCGATGATTAAACTAGTCTGATTTTTTTATAAAACGCTCTTTAAATATAGATGATTAAACCATGTTTTATGTTTAATCATTAATGATTAAACTATGAGATTGTTTTTAAACTAGTGGAAATTATTTTTAATCATCGATGATTAAACTAGTCTGAATTTTTTATAAAATGCTCTTTAAATATAGATGATTAAACCTTGTTTTATGTTTAATCACTAAAGATTAAACTTTGAGATTGTTTTTAATCATCAATCATTAAATTAGTTGAGATTGTTTTTAATCATCGATGATTAATCTATTCTGGTCATTAAACTAGTCTGAATTTTTTATAAAATGCCCTTTAAATATAGATGATTAAACCTTGTTTTGTGTTTAATCACTATTGATTAAAATTTGAGATTGTTTTTAATCATCGATAATTAAACAGTTTAATCGTCGATGATTTAATAAAACAATTCTCTTTTTAAAATCAAAGACGCTTTTTAATCATCGATGATTAAACTTAAGGTTGGTTTTAATCATCGATGATTAAACTAGACTGAATGTTTAATAAATTGCTCTTTAATTATAGATGATTAAAACCTTGTTTTGTGTTTAATCTCTAATGATTAAACTTTGAGATTATATTTAATCATCGATGATTAAACTAGTTGAGATTGTTTTTAATCATCGATGATTAAACTAGTTCAGATTGTTTTTAATCATCGATGATTAAACTAGTCTGAATTTTTTATAAAATTCTCTTTAAATATAGATGATTAAACCTTGTTTTATGTTTAATCACTAAAGATTAAACTTTGAGATTGTTTTTAATCATCGATGATTAAACTAGTTGAGATTGTTTTTAATCATCGATGATTGAGCTATTCTGGTCATTAAACTAGTCTGAATTTTTTATAAAATGCCCTTTAAATATAGATGATTAAACCTTGTTTTGTGTTTAATCACTAATGATTAAACTTTGAGATTGTTTTTAATCATCGATGATTAAACAATTTAATCATCGATGATTTAATAGAACAATTCTGTTTTTAAAATCAAAGATGTTGTTTAATCATCGAGGATTAAACTTGAGGTTGGGTTTAATCATCGATGATTAAACTAGAATGAAATTTTTATAAAATGCTATTTAATTATAGATGATTAAACCTTGTTTTGTGTTTAATCTCTAATGATTAAACTTTGTGATTATATTTAATCATCGATGATTAAACTAGTTGAGATTGTTTTTAATCATCGATGATTAAATTAGTCTGAATTTTGTATAAAATGCTCTTTAAATATAGATGATTAAACCTTATTTTGTGTTGAATCAATAATGATTTAAACTTCGAGATTGTTTTAAATATCGATGATTAATCAAAGATGCTGTATAATAATCGATGATTAAACTGTTGTTCATTAATTTCAAGTATACCAACATACAATTCAAAGAAATCATATAAAAATATTGCAAAACGCCAAATTATAAACACTACATTATTTACTAATAACATTTGAATAATAATATTGTTGCATTAGAATCTTAACATATATTTTTTTAATGAGTTATGGATTCATATTCATTTGAGATCTCTTTGTTGACATCTTCGAACTCATCTTTTCTTTCTATCTCATCCTTCCTTTTCCAAACAATTTTAATAATCTGATTTTTGAACCACAAGTCTTCTTTCTTAGTTATCATCCATTTGATACCAACCAAGTGACTCATAGGAGCTTTCATAAGTTGTTCTTGTGGTAGGAAGCACTCTTTTCCTTCAAAGTCAGTGTACATATATCTAGGTTGATATATTGCATGGCTTTGATCTACGAATTTTAAATTACTAGGTACCCTTTGAATATATGTATTGAACTCTGAGCAGGCATGAATGCACTGTAGAAGATTATTTATGTAAGCCTTTGACATCACACATAAGTCTCTATACTTGGATTGTTCCAAGTTTCCTTTCTGATAACAAGTATGCATTATAGCATGGATTTCATCAAAAACAACCTTTGACTCGGAAGTTCTAGATGGCATATCCAGAATCAACCTAATAAGCTTTTTCCAGTCTTGTAACCCAAGATCTTTTATGGTATTTAATGGAATTTTCAATGGATCTTTTCGGTACAAACCAGTACAAGTAGTCATTATGATGTCTTCTTCTTGTTGAATTGTAAAATTTTGTACCTCAAAGTTTAAGAGCAAACATCTCTGAATCCTCTTTGGTATGAATATCTTGGTTTTATTGGCTTTTGAATCCTCTTTTGCTTCTTGTAACTTCCGTTAGCACCAATTTTTAGTTCATCCATGTAGAAAATAGGGACGAAGATGGAATCTCAGTTGGAGTAGGCATATCTTCCTTTTTAGTGTCTGCAAACTGAATGGTCTGTTCCATCACAGTTTCTGCTCGAGTCCTTTTTGGGATTCGTTGCCCATCATCAGTGTTTGTAATTATTTCAGAATTTTGATCATCTTTATCTGCTTCTTGTCTTATTTTTGGTTGAGGTACATCATCATCAGAGATGGACATTTGTGGTTTTGTTGGTGATACAGAGTTTTTTGGAGATATTTTGGGGGTTGTAGGTCGGCATTGTTGTTGTCTTCGATACCTAGTCCTTTGATAAGTTTTTTGAAAAGAACTTGAACTCTTCTCTCGCTGGGCAGCTTGATCTCCTACAACATTATTACACGACATGAATAAGCATTTATGATTAAACTATAAGTTTAATAAATAATCATACAAGATAAAACAATTTTGTGTTTAATCACCGATGATTAAACTTGGTGTCATCGATGATTAAACTTTTGGTTGGGTTTAATCTTCGATGATTAAACTGGCATGTGTAAGGTCCTAAGATGGTTAACCATCAACGATTAATAAAATAAAACAGTCATTAATAAATTAATTCTGTTTTTTAAAATCACAGATTCTGTTTAATCACTTATGATTAAACTAGTGTCAGTTTTTAATATTATGTTGGATAATCATCTATGATTAAACAATTCTGTTAAAAATCACAGATGCTGTTTAATCACCTATGATTACTAGTAATCTAGTCTCCGTTTTAAATAAGATGTTGTGTTTTAATCACTAATGATAAAACTGAACTTGGTGTTTTAATCACTAATTATTAATGATTAATCTTTGATGCTCTTTAATCATTTATGATTTAAACTTGGTGTTTGTTTTTCATCATTAATGATTAATCTTTGAGATCGTTTTAATCATCGATGATTAAACTTGGTGTTGTGTTTAATCATCTATGATTAATAAAAAAAATTTGTTTAAAATCACGGATGTTGTTTAATCACCTATGATTAAACTAGTAATCTAGTCTCCGTTTTAAATAAGATGTTGGTTAATCATCGATGATTAAACTTTTGTATTGTGTTACAAAGAGATAAAACAACACTTTATGAACATCAAAATCATCAGAAACATTGACTCGTTTAATTATACATGATTGAACATAATCTAACGATGTATGATGTAACTTAAATTTTCAAAATAAGATTTTTTTTTTTTAAATGGTTTATGTTGTTAAAATTTTTTGAAAGAAAACCTTCATGTTAAGGCAAAAAGCCTTGCCCCTTTAGATCTTAAGATAACAAAACAACCTAGACTAGCTTTGATTAATATGTAGAATAAAATAGCTAAGTTTAGGTCTGATACTGAGTGATCAGTATTGGAACTCAGTATCAGTACTCAGTATCAGATAGTGATACTGAGTAGAAGGACTGAGTGATACTCAGTATAGTAACGGACTAAGATCAAATTCCTTGATCTTAGTCATTTTCCTTGCTTAGTCCTTCGGTTACTCCTTTGCTCATTATGTAAGATCTCTATAACATTATAAATAGAGATCATCTTGCAAAGGAGTACTTACCAATTTTCTTTACACATTCACATCTTTTGTAATTGATCAGTGGTCTTGTTATTCCGCAACAAGCCACACTTAGTGGATTTATACATTGACTATATTCTTGTGTTATCACTTTAATATTTCTCTAAGTATAATATTCTATCAATTAACATTATAAACCAGGGTTGTTGTGACCTAACAACTGGTATCAGAGCAGGCTAAATAATTTTTTATTTAGTCGATCTATAACCCTGGCAGCCATTTCCTACATCTATCCCTCCAACACTCAAAAATCCAAAATGTCTACAATTATTGCACCAGTTATGTCTGGAAAGGGAGTACCCATCTTTGATGGAAAAGACTTCCATCAATGGAAGCTCAAAGCTCAGTGGTATCTTGAATCTATTCACCATGAGATGCTCACTGTGCTAAATGATGGTCCCATCATTCCACAAACTGTGGAACCGGTTGCTGCTACTGATGATGCTCCTGAGGGCATAAGATCTGTACCTAAACTAAAGCACAACTGGACTGATACTGACCGTCAGTTGTATGCTTTAGACTCCAGAGCTAAAGGAGTGATTGGTAATGCTGTTACAAAAGAGATACTTAATGCAATTATGAAATTGCCAACAGCAAAGGCTATGTGGGATAGCCTATCAGTCACTTATGAAGGTACATCAAAGGTGAAGTTGCAAAGAAAAAGCAACATGAGAAGGAAATATGAAAATTTCTTTTCAACTCCAAATGAAGACATCACCACTCTCTATAACAGGTTCAATACTGTTATCCATGATTTAATCAGTGTAGGCATTGTGAAAGAGGAAGGAGAGCTTGTTCAAAAGTTTCTGGATAGCCTTCCTCAACAATTTCTTGACATGACAAACTCTGTCAATGCTGCTAACAACATTGAGTCATACACTCTTCAAACTTTGTATGGTTTAATGCTGAATCATGAGGAGAATAATGCTGCAAGACTGATCAACTGGAAGAAAACTGACAAGTCTTCCACTGGTATGGCTCTAGTTGTGCAACAAGCCTATACTGTGACTGAGCCAGATGAACCAGAAGTTGATCTTGCTGATGCTGAGGCAGAAGAGCTTGAAACTCAAATGGCTCTCATGTCTATGAAGCTGGATCAGTTGAAGAAGAAGAGGCTTGGTGTTAGCTCTTCTAATACTGATCCTAGATCAGGTCTGTGCTATAGGTGTGGAAAGCCTGGACATATTGCTGCAAATTGTCATACTAAGTCTTCTGAGACTGACCAAAATGACAAGATTGCATACCGAGCAAAAAGATATAGAGACAAATATGTCAAGCTGAAGAATTGGAGCAAGGGAAAGAGGGCAGAAGGAAATGGAGCACCTCATCAAGCACTTTACTCAGAAGCATGGATGGATGAAGAGTTAAGTGATGATGCAGAGGAGATTGAGAATAAAGCCTTTATGGCTTTCACTGAAGATGATTTGAAGAGTTTCTTTGAAAAGGATATCAAAGAGGCTGAGAGGATGAGTGTTCATACTGATTGGGATTCCACTCAGTTGTACAAGGTAAGTTCCTTTCAAACTTATTCAGTGAATGAAAAAACCAAGATTTTTGAGTATATGCTTGTTGATCTTAAAACTTCTGTACAAAAAGAAAAAGCTTTAAAATTAACAATTAAAGAACTTGAAAGGGTAAATAATGAAAACTTGGATAAATTAGCAAAATATAAAGATTTAGAACTAAATTTTTCAGATTTAAAAGACATTAACCAAAGATTAGCTGATAAAGCTCATTTACACAAACTTGAAAAAGAGAAATTTGAACAACAGTGTAAATCTTGGGGAAATGCTTCAATAAAATTAAATAAATGTTTAAATGAACAATTTCCAGAAAATGTGAGGGCTGCACTTGGTGTCGATCCTCAATTTAAAAGCAGGAACAATTTTGCTGATTTATTTGAAGAGTTTTCTACTATGAACCCTATTAATTTTGTAAAAGCTAAAACTTTATGTGAAGTTGGATGTCAAACTGAGTCAGATGATGAAGAAAATGAAATTTTAGAAAAACCTATTGGTCCTTCCATCTGCTCAAAGTGCTATTCCGAGCTACCAATAGTTCAGTATGACACTTCTGCTGTTCCACCTTTTGAATTATTATTTAATACAACAACTTTTGAATTATATAATGATAATAAAACAACTTCTATCTCACATGTTTCATCAAATACAGAAGTTGCAGGAACAGAAACATTATATACTGAGACATCTAAAGAACCTGTTAAAGTTGTTCCTTCAAAACATGATAAACAAAAGGCAACTTCAACTAGGTCTTTGGTTGGCAAAGACAAGAAGTCTACCACTAATAAAATTAGAAAGACTTCTCTGCCAAATAAAAATAAGCAACCAAATCATCCATCTCCTAAACCAGTTAAAAACAATGTTAATACATCTATTAGAAATAACAAAATTAATGTTTTAAAAACACTTGGTGATCAGGTCAAATCTTTAAGTAAACAATTTGCAAAACTCGTTCATACTGACCTACCAAAAGTGAAACATTTTTCTAAAATACCATATGAAAATATGTTTAGAAATAGACCTAGGAAATGTTATAGATGTCATCATACTGGTCATAAGGGAGATGAATGCTGGACTGATCTCTCAAGTCCTAGGTACTCAGTACCAAAAAAAGGAGAGAAACTAAGTCAGTATCACCAAAGAAAACTTCTAAAGTTACCCCTGAAGTGATACCGACCTCTCCACATAAAGAGATCAAGTCAAATTGTGTTTATCCCTCCAAAGGTCCCATTCAAAAATGGGTTCCTAAAAGGAACTAACTCTTATTTTGTGTCTTGTGCAGGGTGACAGAAAGTGGTACTTAGATAGTGGCTGCTCAAGACACATGACAGGCAGTATGGAATACCTTCTTAATTATACTCCAGAGAAGGGTCCTTCTGTCAAGTTTGGAGATGACTCGGTGGGAAAGACAAGAGGTTATGGTGTGATCAAGGCAGGCAACATAACTTTTAAAAGAGTTGCCTATGTAGAGGGTCTTAAACACAATCTGCTCAGTATTAGCCAGATGTGTGATGATGACAATGAAGCTCGATTCAGAAAGGTTGCAGGAATCATCTACAATGATAAAGGGCAGCCTGTACTCATTGCTAGAAGAGAAAAAGACGTATATGTGGTCAACCTATCTGAAATAGACCCAACTATTCGAGTATGCCTGCTTTCTAAAGTCAAGCCAGAATTACATTGGCTATGGCACAAGAAACTCTCTCACATCAATTTTAGAAATATCAACGAGCTCAGTATGAAGAAACTGGTGAGAGGACTGCCCACAATTACTTATTCAAAAGATAAGTTATGCTCAGCATGTGAAATGGGCAAGCAGAAGAAGAGTTCATTCAAATCTAAAGTCAATCATTCCATCAATGAACCTCTTACTATGATACATATGGATCTTTTTGGCCCCATCAGCACACCATCTTTGGCCAAAAAGATCTATACTCTAGTCTTAGTTGATGAATTCTCAAGATATACTTGGGTCATCTTCCTCAAGACTAAGTCAGATGCAACAACAGAAATCATTGCCTTTATAAAAAGAGAGGAACTTCAAAAAGGCAACAAGGTCAAGCAACTTAGAAGTGACCATGGTACTGAGTTTAAAAACTCAGTATTAGCAGATTT
The DNA here is from genome assembly GCA_963853835.1 of Calendula officinalis. NCBI lineage: Eukaryota > Viridiplantae > Streptophyta > Magnoliopsida > Asterales > Asteraceae > Calendula > Calendula officinalis. The sequence continues at coordinate 51,732,368 of OY970825.1, forward strand.
CTGTGAAGAAAAAGGAATCATTCAAAACTTCTCTGCAGCCTACACACCCCAACAAAATGGTGTTGTAGAAAGAAAGAACAGAACACTGATTGAAGCTGCAAGAACTTTATTATGCCATGCTGGACTGGCACTGAGTTTCTGGGCTGAAGCTGTAAACTGTGCAAACTTCACTCAGAATAGAGCCACTATAGTCCAAAGACATCTGAAGACTCCATATGAGTTATACAATGGCAAGATTCCTAATGTGGAATATTTCCACATCTTTGGGAGTAAATGTTTTGTACTCAGTACAAAACAAAAACTCAATAAATTTGCTCCCAAAGCAAATGAAGGTGTGTTCATGGGCTACTCTCCACACTCCAAAGCTTTCAGAGTGTATATCATCTCAACCAAGATGATTGTAGAATCCATTCATGTCACATTCGATGAAGATCAGAATGAGCATTCTACCTCAGCAAGTGAAGACATAAGTGGCATAGATATTCTATGCAATCCAGAACACTCCATTGCTGAACAGCCTAAGTTTCATCCACACTTTATTCCTAATAAGTTCAATGAAACTGATCAAGTTCAAACTCAGTATCACTCAAATGCGTCTAATACTGAGGTTCCCATATCAGAGGACCTTCATACTGAGTTTCCAACTAATGATCTGAACCACTCTATTTATGAAGAAGGTGAAACATCCAACACTTCACAAGAATCCACATCAACTCTGCAAAATGAAGATGAACAGCAACCTGTACTGTCTAATACTGATCAGAATTCCACTCAGTATCAGACAGACAACACACCAAATCAACAAGATATTGTTGATCCTATTTCAAATGCTCCCTTAGGAAACAATTTAAGGGAACACAGAGACCATCCACACTCAAACATTATTGGTCCTATTGAAGAAGGTGTCCAAACAAGAAGAAAATTAGAATTTCCAACCCAAGCAACTGCAAACTTTTGTTTTTTCTCAAGTTTTCTATCTACCATTGAACCAAAGAAAGCTGATGAAGCTTTATTAGATGAAGATTGGGTAGAGGCTATGCAAGAAGAGCTCACAGAGTTTGAAAGAAACAAAGTTTGGAACTTAGTACCACCTCCTTCTGGCAAAACTATTATTGGTACTAAGTGGGTGTTCAGAAACAAGATGGACAAGGATGGTGTTGTCATCAGAAATAAAGCAAGGTTAGTTGCTCAAGGTTACAGGCAAGAAGAAGGCATTGACTATGATGAAACTTTTGCACCAGTTGCAAGAATTGAAGCTATTAGGTTGTATCTTGCATATGCAGCCTTTAAGAATTTCAAAGTTTATCAGATGGATGTCAAAAGTGCTTTTCTAAATGGAAAACTACAAGAAGAAGTTTATGTTAAACAACCTCCAGGTTTTGTTGATCCCAAATTTCCTCATTATGTTTTCAAGCTTGATAAAGCTCTATATGGGCTCAAACAAGCTCCAAGAGCCTGGTATGACACCTTGTCTGAGTATCTTATTGAAAATAAGTTTACAAGAGGTAAAATTGATAAAACACTATTTTCAAAAAGGAAAGGTTCTGACATCTTACTCATTCAGATATATGTAGATGACATTATCTTTGGTTCCACTGACAAGTCAATGTGTGACTGGTTTGCTAAGATAATGTCAACTCAGTATCAGATGAGTATGATGGGAGAACTTACTTACTTTCTTGGTTTACAAGTTGAACAAAAGCCTGATGGCACTTTTATAAATCAAAGTAAGTATGTGCATGACATGTTAAAGAAATACAACTTTGAAAATTTATCTTCCATGCACACTCCTATGGGTACTCAGGATAAGATAAGTAAGGATGAAACTGGTAAACCAGTATGTCAATCCACATACCGAGGTATGATTGGTTCCTTACTTTACTTAACTGCTAGTAGGCCTGATATCATGTTTGCCACATGTTTGTGTGCTCGGTATCAGGCTGATCCTAAAGAATCACACATGAAAGCGGTTAAACGCATCTTTAGATATCTTACAGGTACTCCTAACCTGGGTCTTTGGTATCCCAAAGACTCAAATTTTGACCTTGAAGGGTACACAGATGCAGATTTTGCAGGTTGTAGATTGGACAGAAAGAGCACCAGTGGAGGATGTCAATTCCTAGGTGGAAGACTAGTTGGCTGGTCATCCAAGAAACAAAATTCAGTAGCAACTTCCACAGCAGAAGCAGAATATGTTGCTGCAGGAAGTTGTTGTGCTCAATTATTATGGATGCAGTATCAACTCTTAGACTATGGGTTCAACTTTCATAAGACTCCTATTCATTGTGATAACAAGAGTGCTATTGCTATCACAGAGAACCCAGTCCATCACTCCAAAACCAAGCACATTGATATCAGACACCACTTTATTCGAGATAATGTGGAAAAGGGTAAGGTTGAAGTAGATTATGTACCAACAAATGAACAATTGGCTGATGTATTTACTAAACCTCTTCCTGAGGAAAGGTTTATGTATTTACTAGGGCAATTAGGTATGTTGAATCCTTAATCTTTATTAATTTTTTTTTAAAAAAAAACTGAGCGCTCAGTATCACTCCTGTTGATACTGACCAATCAGTATCACTAGTCTGTTATCATCAAAATTTAAAATTTTAATTTTTTTATTTAATTTCAAGAGTAAATTAATTGTTTTTATATTTTTTAAAATTTTTTTTTAATTAATTTTTTTTTACTCGGTATTGGGGTATGACGGCTCTTACACCGAGCTTAATCCTCATACTGCTCAAACGGTAACCTTTCTTAATAAGAAAGTTACCGTTGGCAGAGGATAAGGCAGTCAAATCAGCCGTTTTTACTTCCCAATACCTTAATTATCTTTCAAATCTCCTATAAATAACCGTTTATTTTTACTTCAAATTTTTTTTTAACTGTTATTTCTTCTTTCATCTTAAATTCTCTCTGCGATTAACGATTTCACTTTTTCTTAGCAAGCAAATTCTTTCAAATCAAAATCACAGATGGCGAATTACACTTTTGTTGCTCCAGAAGTTCAATCGGAAATCCAATTCCGAAATAATGAAGTACCCAGGTTTGCGAGGAACAACATCACAGCAAATTTCAATATTCCTCAAGCCTGGGCATGCCAAGAATTCACAAACATCGTCACTTTTATGAAGCATTGCCCAATTGCTCGTGCACTGACATTATCTCCTCGAGCAATCTACCCAGAAATGTTATGCGAGTTTTGGTACTCTGCTACACTCGATTCTCCAGATATGATTGTTGGGTGGGTAATTAGAGATCAAAGAAGGGCATTTGTTTCTACTGCAATCATTCGTGAAGCACTGAGACTTCCCGCCCAAGCTCAGTATGACCCATTTGTTGATCGATCAGAGGCACGCTCTGTACTGCCTTTTCTGGGTCGAAGAGGAACAACGGGCACAATCAAAAGAAATGAATTTGGTCCTATGTGGGGTATTCTTATCACAACAATAATTCGATGTATGACCCACAAGACGGGAGCTTTGGACCAAATAAACGAATTTGGGATGCAAATAGTACATGCTCTGTACTATGGAAGAAACATTGATTTTGCTCGCCTAATCTTCAATGAATTAGCTACTCTGGTCCGAGCAAACACAAGGGAATGCAATGTCCCTTTCTGCAGATTTCTATCACTCATATTTCAACACTCAATGCCCACACACATTTATGATGAATTTCACAGCCCAACAGTTGATCTTCCTCCACTCAGTGAGAAGATTTTCTTTTACAGACCAAGAGAAGGAGAACCTCTTCTAAGTCCTCCTATGTGGGCCATTGTGTAAGAACACATTGATGATGTAGAACACATGTCTGATACTGAGTCAGACAATGATGATGATGATGATAATGATGATGATAGTGGTAATGGAGCACAGGCCGGTCAAGATATTGAGATGCAGGATGTCCCACAAGTTCAAGAACCAACTATCTCTCCACCTGCACAAGATCTTGCTGCTCCTCATATTGAAACCGATCGTGAAACTGAGTCCTCAGAAGACACACCACTGGTCCTTCGAAGAAGAAGAAGAAGGAATGTTTCTCCTATCATTATGGGCAACTTATCATCTGAGGAGGTGCAGCCTGCAAATGTTCCATCATTAACTGCATCTATTCAAGCCCAAAGCTTTATTGCAGCCACCGCTGACCTTCCAGGTCCAGAACAAGCTCCACCTGCTCAACCAATTGAGGAACCTCATGTTCCTCTTGATGTGGAGATTCAATATGCACAAACTGCACTGGAAGGTGCTCAGCATGACAGAGGGGTCGGTATTGAAGATGTTGGTGCTGTACATCAACAAACACATGATCATGCACCGACCTCTGCAGATGCTCGAAGGGAATCTGACAGAGTCTCAGGTATGAATTTCTAAAAACCCTTAAACTTATATATATATATATTTCATTCCCAAATAGAGACTAAGTATTGGCCAGTACCAACTCAATACTGACCAAAGTCTCAAACGATCTTTCAAATATATATCCTCTTATGGCCAACATAGCTAGCCCACTGCTGCTATGCAAAATTCATATACTGAGCACACTAAATTGATCATTGTCAGTCTACAGTTGTCTCAACATTTAAAGAGACAATGGTGGTTGATGTCATACTGACACCCACTGGTACTGCTTGAATAATGTCCAACTTATTTTTGAGTTGGGTATCATCATTCAAGAAATGATCCCAAACCCTTAAGCCACAAAATCCAAAAAAAAATATCCAATGGGGTTTAGCCACATTTCTGTTATCACTCTCATACCGAGTGATAAACATTGAAAATAACAAGAAGCACATCCCAGGCTTCGAATTCCCACACCCAAACCTTTTAGTAAATGTGACTTATCCTATACTGAGCTACTTAAATTTTCACACTCACCTTTACTAAAATCTTCTTACACATGCTATGCACAAGTCCACAATATTTCATCCTATACCAGATGAAATACAGACTTCACAAACTCTGTTTATATGATTATAGAATTAAACAACACCACAATTCTATTTGATAAACCTTTCTTTCTAACCAGTTTTATATTTTTGGTTTCTTTAGCACCATCTGTGCAGGGCATTCAGGCATCTCAAGCTGCAGCAGACCAAGTGACTCTGCAAGCAATCATGCAGCACATTCTGGCCATCCAACAAACTCAAAATGTAATACTAGCCAGAATGGACAAGATGAGTGGTGATATTGATTTAATAAAACAGTCAGTATCACTCCTTCAACAACCACAGCAGCCTCCACAAACTCCACCAGGTTCACATGGTGACCACAATGAAGAAGGAGAAGGAGAAGGAGGTGCTGGTGATACTGATGCTGCAACTGAGCCCATGCCCTCCCCTACTCTTGAACAACCTGAAGGGGACATGGGTGGTGATACTGATCCTCTTCCCTCCTCATCAAATGATAACAAAAAGGGGGAGAAAAGACAAAGAGATTCTGAGGTTGATCAAACTGAGCCTTCTGCTCAGGGGGAGAAAAGAAGAAGATTGAATGAAGATCAACCTCCACAAAAACAACATCAGCAAAGCCCTCATACTGAGCCATTTCGCATTCAGTATGAGAGAAGAAGACAAAGAACAAGGTCAGAATTACAAGTTCAAGACCCACTTGAGCCATCTGCTCAGGGGGAGACTCATACTGATCAACCACAGCAAGCTTATACTGAGCCATCTACTCTAGAAGAAAATAACTTGCAAATTGTGGTCTATAGACCTTTTGTGTGGCCCATTGCTGATGATGAAGATGAAGAACATCCAGTGGAATCAGAAGATTTTTTAAACTTTGCACTGGATGAAGCAAATAAAGAAACCTCTTCATCATCATTCTCAGATGATGAAAAGCATACAAGAAAATCTATCTCATCTCAAGCTGAAGGACCTTCTAGAATTTCTAGAAGACCAATAACCAGAAGAATGACAAATGTGGTTATGTCCTCAGAATCTAGTGAAGAACAAGATCCAGCTCCTCTGATCTCAAGACCTAGAAGATCTGCTCAGTTTACTGAGGAAAAGAGTGAAGCTGAGGATGAGATTGAGGCCCAAAAGTTCTTCCCTGTTAAGGAAGAACCTGAATCTGAGTCTGAAGATGTTCCAAGAAGATCTCATACTGTAAGAAGAACTGGAGATGAATTACTTGAACAGTATTGGAACATTGTGGCACAAAGAACAAGATATAGGGAAACATGGATGAGTATGCTGAGGAAGAAAGCATTTCTAACTGTAAGAGACATATACTGGCTAAATGAGTTTGTCAACAAAATAAAGGTCAAAACTGTTGATAAATCAATTGTTGCAACTTGTACTGGGCCAGTCAGTCCTCCAATGAAGTTTCTCCTCCATGACATTCAAAATATGGGACTTCATGATTGGATAAAAATTGCTAGACTGATCAAGGAAATGCCTTCAAGATCTTCTGAAGCCCAAGTGATGATGGATGAAATCTGGGCTGTATCTGCTATATGCTATGAAAAAGGCATTCTTTATGCAGCAGAATACAGGGCACTCAGTGTGATGACTGAAGCTATGAGGAACAACAAACCTGAGTGTCTTAATACTTTCAGAATAATTCCCACATATACTGTTCCCCCTAATCTCATTTTTCAGGATCAAAAGAGTACCATATATCCAACATCTGGATACATGTATACTGACTCAGATGACAGGGAATGCTTCATTACTGAAGCAGATTTGGCAACAGCTCCTATCAGCCATTTGGTGGGCCTTAAATGGATGATAACCAAGAAAGAAGATGCTTGGTTTAGAAAAAAGATAGTTGCTGTACTAAATAACAGGCAAGATGAACTGAAGAAAAGAGAAGAGTTCATCCATGTGAAGAAAGAAGTCTTCTACGAGTTTGAATCGATCAACAAAGACTAAAGAAGAAGACTTTGCAGCCTGTAGCTTATTTTGTTTAGTTTTTCTTTGTAATTGTTTTGTTATCATTAGATAGGGGGAGATTGTTAAGGCAAAAAGCCTTGCCCCTTTAGATCTTAAGATAACAAAACAACCTAGACTAGCTTTGATTAATATGTAGAATAAAATAGCTAAGTTTAGGTCTGATACTGAGTGATCAGTATTGGAACTCAGTATCAGCACTCAGTATCAGATAGTGATACTGAGTAGAAGGACTGAGTGATACTCAGTATAGTAACGGACTAAGATCAAATTCCTTGATCTTAGTCATTTTCCTTGCTTAGTCCTTCGGTTACTCCTTTGCTCATTATGTAAGATCTCTATAACATTATAAATAGAGATCATCTTGCAAAGGAGTACTTACCAATTTACTTTACACATTCACATCTTTTGTAATTGATCAGTGGTCTTGTTATTCCGCAACAAGCCACACTTAGTGGATTTATACATTGACTATATTCTTGTGTTATCACTTTAATATTTCTCTAAGTATAATATTCTATCAATTAACATTATAAACCAGGGTTGTTGTGACCTAACACTTCATTCTCACCATGCACTACTTCTTCAACAGTCTCATCCTTGTCAACTGCACCATCAACTGCTTGAGAAAACTTTTTTCCACCTTTGGAAACTTTCATTATTCGGATTCATTGAAACAGCATCATTGAAAGTCTTATTGAAACTTTCTTTAAGAATCTCTCATTTCTGAAACAAAATTTCTAATTTTCTTTCAACTTCCTGCAAAATAAGATATATTAAAAATGTATATTTTTTTTTTGTAATTTAATTAATTATTTAATCAGTATTTTACCTACACAGATTTATCTTCAACATAAGGTTCATGTAACTGCCCATCACCTAATTCTACCTATGTGTCTTCTATAAGTTTAATTTTTGCAGATGTCCAATGACAAATAACTGGACGTTCTCGCGAAACAGGCATGTAAGCAAATTTGAAGTGATCAACATATATTAGCTGCATATAAAATGATATATTAAATAAAATCATTTAAATCATTTTCATGAAATTTGATGAAACTATGTTATATAACAATATTTTTCATAACGTAATCATTTGTGAATTGACTAAAGATAAATTCTATTTAGAATATTAGAAATAAGTCACTTACAACTAAATATGCTGCGGGACCGAAGAAGTAAGAGCTTGGTGAGTTTGGATTGTATGTATTCTTTGTTTTGACAAGAGAGTTGAGAAGATAACCACACCAATCAATTCTGCTAACACAGTATGTTTCCCAGTTCTGTACATTGGATAAATGTTGCATTTCCCCATTGACGTACCCTCGCCGAAAGTATTTACAAACAACAAGAGAAAGTTCATCTTAAATTTAAGATCCGCTTCTGTTGTTAGTAAAATTTTCTGTTTCAATTCTTTCAGTCTTAAATTATCAATTGTTACAAATTGTTCACTTCATTCAGTCATGAAGCTTTCTTCATCATCCTCTTTAATAGGTGTCATCTTACAAATATTAATGTCTCCCATTGGTATTCCTCACATCTCATGAACAGATTGCAATGTGACCTTAATATTTCCATTTTTTAATTCAATAGTCATCTTTTCACTATTGAACTTACTCAAAACAAAAGAAGCAATTTTCAAAGGTATACCAGTCATTTTAATCTTTAAAATGCTTCCAAATCTCATTTCTTTGACTGCTTCTTTTTGTTCTTTACTTAATCCTTTACAAATAAAGTACATCGATTCAGGAGAACATCGATTTTTAAACGGAATGACTTTATCTTCATCAATATCAGCAGATTTTGTTTGACTTTTCTTAGGTGATCCTTAATTTTCAGATTTACTTTTAGGTATCTTTTCGTTTTTTTCTAGCTATCATTTTTTCTCTTGATCCAGGATCCTTTTGAACATTTTCATGCTCTGGTTCTTCAGTTTAATCATCCATGATTAAACAAAAATAAACAAAAATTAGATTTCTTTTAATCATGGATGATTAAATTCAAATTTTAATCATCCATGATTAACCATAATCATCCATGATTAAACAGCATCTTAAAATTGTTACACAGATTAGGTTAATCATTTATGATTAATTCAAAGTTTAATCATTCATTATTAAGCAGCATCTTATGACGCAATAGAACATAAAAAACATTACGTTTAATAAAAAATGATTGATCACCATCTGTGATTTTTACATAGAATAGTTTAAATCATCGATGATTAATTACAAACAGATAAAACAGCAATTTATGAACATCAAAATCGCTAATTCATCGGAAACATTCACTCGTTTAATTATACATGATTAATCGTAGGGTTTTCAACTAATACCGATGTTTGTCAATGGCTGTTGCTTTTTTTGCTCATCGTTAGTCATGTTCTTCTAAATGAAGAGATTTTGACTGGAAAGTTAGGGTTTTGGAAGATCGATCGATCGATTGTTTAGAGAGAGAATGAGGTTGATGTTATTTGACGCGAAGATTTTGACGGAAGATCTAATTCAAATCCGCATTGGAATGTTGACGATTTTTCCCTTCAAGCAGCGCGTGGGACATAAAAGTTCAACTTAATTACAAAAATGCCACCGCGCGTGTTTTGGGCTGATTCTCACATTCTCACACTTTTTGCAATTCTCCAAGGAACCCTCCCATATATATATATATATATATATATATATATATATATATATATATATATATATATATATATATATATAGTGAAGGATTCAATGCAGAACCGATTTAAGCTACAGAACCGCAAAACTCAATCTTACACCTTTGAATTTTAAAATTAACGGTCAAGATCTATTGTGGTATTTTTGTAAATAAAACGCTTTATATTTATAGTAACAATTAATTAAAAGGGTACAATGAGTATTTTTTTTTTTAAAATGAGAAAAAAAGGAAAAAAGTCTCCTAAAAACCGTCACCTACTACTTTCTCTCCTCCATCTCCTTTAATCCCTTCCCCCCATTTATTCACACTTTCTCATTTGCTCTACCACTTAGAGCATCTCTAATGGTAGATTGTTACAAAGCTTTTAAACGGAAACGCACACCCTCGTAGTTAAACATGTAATGTCGTTAGCATTAAATGTTTTACATCATTAACATCTTATGTTTTACGTCATCAACTGTTTTTCTTCATGAACATCAACTATTTCACCATTTTAAGCTCATTAATCCATTTGGACTAACATTTAATGTCCTAAAAAAACTAACGTTTCTACATGTGTGTTAGCGTATAAAAAACTTGTCATTTAGATTTACTGTCTTACATTTTTTAAAACGTTATGCCATTGTACGTGTTGCGATATGTAATGTCTTAAACATCTTTTGTTTAGGCATGTTCTAATAAAACCTAATAAATCGTCACATACATGTTGAACCATCTATATTTGAAAATATTTTTCAAAACTAACTTTCCATATTTTTAGCCAACTAGTAAAGGCCTTAGACGGTTACCATACATATCCGAATTTTGTCATTTCCCTAATATGTCCTCCACAAGTTATTAGAGAATATAAATAATAAATTAAAATTCTTTGCTTATGATTGGCTGAAAGATGGTTCTGCGGTTCTGCACCTTTAAACGGTTCTGCACTGAATCAGACCCTATATATATGTATATATATATATATATATATATATATATATATATATATATATATATATATATATATATATATATATATATATATATTAAACGGTTCTGCACTGAATCAGACCCTATATATATGTATATATATATATATATATATATATATATATATATATATATATATATATATATATATATATATATATATATGTATGTATGAGAGGGTTCCTTTGAGAATTGCAAAAAAGTGTGAGAATGTGAGAATTAGTGTAATCATCGATGATTACCTTATATGTATTCACAGGGTTCATCGATTATTAAACAGGGCACATGTGCCCCCTCGCGCCGCGCGGCAAATTTTGCCGGACCGTGAGCCCCAAATCCACCCAAATTAATGGCTGAGATCTCTTCTCGCATTCTCACCCAATATATTAATTCTCGAAGGAACTCATTTATATATATATATATATATATATATATATATATATATATATATATATATATATATATATATATATATATATATATATATATATATATATAGGGTCCGGATCCAGTGAGGACTCTTTTCCCGGTGCGGACTGCGAGGACTCCAAAAAAACTCAAAAAATGATCTAAAATAAACTTTTTTCAAAAAATTTCTTTTTTAATCATTAAAATTGCAGCATATAAGATCAAAAAAAAAATAAAAAATCTTCAGAAAATTATCCAAAAAAAAATGTAGATCGTAATAATGATCCAAAAAAAATATGGATCATTGTTATGATTCGCAAAAAAGAGTGGATTATAAATTTTTTTTTCAAATTTTTTTTTTAAACTTTTTTTTTGTCAAATGTAGTAATAATCATGGGGAGTTATATATATATTTTTTTGGGAATTTTTTGGAATGTTTTTGAGGTGTCCTCGCGAGTTCTCACTGTTTTTCGAGTCCTCACAGGATCCCACTTATATATATATATATATATATATATATATATATATATATATATATATATATATATATATATATATATATATATATATATATATATATATATATATATATATATATATGTATATATATATATATATATATATAGTGGAGAGTTATATAGAGAACCCATATACCCTTATTAGCCAATCAGAAATTAGATAAATATTTTCCATTTATTTAAATGTAAAGGGCAATTCCGGTATTCCATGTATTTCGGATTTTATGGAAACAATTAAATTAATTCCTATAATCATGGAAAGTGGAGATTTTCCATATATTTCGGTCTTACTTTTGATAACCGAATTCCCCCATATCTTCCACATTAATTTCGGATTTTATCACCTACAATTCATATTTTTTCCCTGAAAAAGAGCAATGTTTCTTCTTCTTCTCCATCTCCATCGTTCTTGAGTAAAGATCTTGATTTCTTCATCCGCTTGACAAGTTAGATACTTTATTCCCGTCAGAAAATGTTGAATGAACAAGACCTCAGAAGTAATCAAGATCATCGAATATGTTTTTAATCCCAGATTTGAATGCCGGATTTGAATCTCGAAAACACTTCAATCCTGTAAATTCATGTATTTTTAAGGTATATTTTTTAATAAAAATATGTTTTTAGATGAAGATGATCCGGAAGAAGATGTTGACGAGATGATCCGGAAGATTTTTCTTATGAATAATTTATTGATTCTCAATACTAGAACAATTTTTTTTCATTTTCCAACTATATCATTACGTAACAATTTATTGCTTTGTTTATTTTTTTCGTTCAAGAACATATTCAGTATCATTAGAAAAAAAATGTTACATACTTGCTATTTTCATGATTGTTATGCGAAGATGTTTTTTTTCCTCATTATAAACTAACCATACTTCATAAACTAACAGATATTGTACATGTATGTATTCACTATGTTGTACATGTATGTATTTATCAATTCCGTACCATATTGTACATGTATGTATTCACTATGTTGTACATGTATGTATTTATCAATTCCGTACCATATTGTACATGTATGTATTCATCAATTCCGTACCGTATTGTACATGTATGTACCATATTTCATCATGTACAACATGTATGTATTCATCAATTCCGTTGTCATTAATGAAATATTTAAGCAATCAGAAAAGAAATTTCATGACATACATGTATGTATTCATCCACATTCAATCAAAATAAAAATGTAAATTAAATGTTTTAAACGTAAATTAAATGTTTCATGAGCAGTTTTGGGTGTGATCACGCAAATTAAGGAACAACAGTTATTGTGAATATAATTTCCATTTTTAAATGTTTCCTTTCTAAACAATAAAAACGTAAATTAAAATGGCAGATTACGAAACTACCCTTTTTATTTAATTAGAGAGTTCTCTATATAACTCACCTCTATATATATATATATACTAGCATGGTACCCGCGCAATGCGGCGGCGGGTACGATGCGGCGATAATTATGATGATTGACAACAGTTGTGATAGTGATGGGTGTTGGTGCATAATGATTGATGGTTGATGCAAATAGTATTGATCCGTAGAATAATATGATTTATGAATTAGTAAGAGCACTCAAGTAATAGACCCTAGTTGATAGTAATTAGATTACATGATATAACAAATCCAAGGAACGTTCTACAAACATTCATATTACTTGTAAAAAAGAAACGGGTATAAAGCACAACACCAAAGATGATGTAAATCAAATGGTATAAAGTTATAAAAGCTAATGGCACTGAGTCTATAAACTAACAAAAGCACGAGCATATTTGCTAACCACCAAATCTCATAATTTACTACTTCATGTCCATTACATTTTCTATTCTGCCGACTAAAATAATCAACAATTTACTTCCAACTACAATAATAGTGTTCTTTTCGGTGTTTAGAAGATGATGAGTACGGGTTCCCCTGGTCATCATCATGGCTGCTCAAGACCGTTTCACGAACTGACGGTCTGGTTTGTTTACCTCTTTCTGGTTTGTTTACCTCTTTCAACCAAAGACCTACTACCACTAATTTGGAGACTTGTAATATTAAGGGGCCCTATTTGAAGCTTAATACATCAACCGTCCCTAAAAACTTAACAATTGTTAAGGAAATATAAATGGCGTGAACTGAAGCTTTCTGTTCATCAACAGTTATTCTGAGTCTCTTAATACCAGATAAAGCTACAATAGTCGAGCAAAAACATATTAAGAAAATTACTAACATACAACAGTTAATTATAATGTCTCTGCTGAACAAGATATAATTATGATTTATGCAAGTAAAACTGATGCATAAATAGATGTGAACGAAAAGTTAGAGATACCATCAATCTCACAAACTCTATAAACGTTAAGTTCTATACAGCAAAGTTAGGCATCATCATATGCTGCTTCAGGATCAGTTACTCCGATTATTTTACATCTGCAGGTAGAAAAGAAGCTTAACTTCTTTATCATGATGTTGAAGTAATTCTAGCTGTACAATTACTATACAAAACTTAAAATTCAAACAAAAGTACAATAAACGGTTAACTAAGAACCATAATTAGCATTAAATCTCATTTTGAAGCACATTACGAAAAAAGTAAATGATTCAAGAAATTGTGACATATGAATACACTTTGGGTTACTTTTGACCCGTTTGACCCATTCCCTTTTTAACTGAGTTGACCATAAAGTAAAAACATGATTCTAATCATTTTTTTAAATAACCCCCAGCATTGTTATCAGTTTCCCAATATTATGTTCTCTTTTTGGCCTGAATGATCTTGTGTTAATATCTTTAAGATCAAGATATGAAGCTGCTGAAAATTGCCAAAAATCTTTACTGATTTGTTCTCTTCTCAAAGCATTCTCTGAACCCAAATTTGCTTAATTAACCACTTTTTCTGGATCACCGATAACCTGGGTTCGAAAGAGTAAAAAATTATACAAATTGAAGTAATTGAGTTTATAAATAATGTGGTAGGAAATGCAAAATAACATCCTAAAGAGCATAAATAATTTGGTAAAATCAAATACGAAGTATATGAAGATCTAAAACTCGCTCCAGGTATGTTGCATGAAGAAAAAGTGAATATTAAAGTACAACTTCAACTTCGATCACCTCAATTGTTACGAGTCCTGTGAGATATTAACAATTTTAACTCTAAAGATGTCCACTGAACCTGTAAGATTATAAACAGGGAAACAATTAGATAAACAAAACTTGAATCGATAAACTTAAACCCTTGATATCAAAACGAATTAATACAGATCTAAACATAATCCATGATGTATATACAGATGCATCAGGCGGATTGCGCTTTCCGAATTCCGATTCCCAATTTTCATGGGCGGATTGAATAAATCGAGGGGTCCTTTTACAACTGTGTAGCGAGGCGTGAAAAGCATCTGCGTTTTTAATGGAATGGCAATCGTGGGCAGAGGCGTGAAAAACATGAATCGATGAGGCAAATTATAGAATCGAGGAGGCGGATGAAAATGAATCGAAGAGGCCATGGCCATGAAAGAATCGCAGATGAAGCAATCCATTACTGGGCCGAAGATTAAAGCCACATAAATTGCTTTAAACGATGGAGAGTAACGGCACTGAATAGTTTTGGTGGGCCAAAGCCCACTCAATTGTGAACAGGCAAAATATGAGGCATTTACTATAGATCTGTTCGACGATAGTAACCCAGCTGAAAGTTAGATCATCCGGTTTGAGCGTAATTCTATAAACTGAAGGTCCTGGGTTTGAAACCCATTTGAGCTTTTTTTTAGCAAAAGAATGAAATTCCAAAAATAGCAATAATTTGGCTGAATTTTCAACCCGCTATTTATGGAAAGGTCCTAAATGCATTATAGATAGTAGATATATATATATATATATATATATATATATATATATATATATATATATATATATATATATATATATATATATATATATATATATATATATTTATATATATATATATTTATATATATATATATATATCGATTCAGCGCAGAACAGTTTAAAGGTGCAGAACCGCATAACCATCCTAAAATCCAATGTTTTCTATGTTATACATAAGGTGTACATTTTTATACACGCTTTAACATATTTATACATTCAATGTTTCCCATTTTTTATACACATAATATATAAATATATTTATATATTATTTGTATACAAAATTGAAAACATTGAATGTTAGGATGGTTACAACGTGTTTGAAAATTTAAAAAAAAAATGGTAAAGGAGTGTACCATTGACACTGGCCACATATTTTGACCGGACACCCGACCCAGCAACAGGTGCATTCCCCGGTAAATCACCTAACAATGATATCCACACCTCTGCTTGGGCTCGATATACGAGACCCAGCATTTTCAGCACAGAGGGGGACCCACGTTTCAACGGAGGCTGGTGGCCACAAGGAGGGTTTCACGGGGTTCGAACCCGGGACCTCCCACATAGGAGGCCCAAGTCTTACCAACCGCGCCCACCCTTGTGGTTTGTTTGAAAATTTAAAGCTTATGTATAACATAGAAAACATTGGATGTTAGGATGGTTCTGCGGTTCTGCACCTTTAAACGGTTCTGCGATGAATCGGGCACTATATATATATATATATATATATATATATATATATATATATATATATATATATATATATATATATATATATATATATTTTCGGAATTGCTACTTTTGCTAAAAAAATATTGTCTCAACAAGGATTCGAACACAAGAACTAGGGGTTAAACTCAAACACCCAAACCACCTGCACTGGCATCGGACAACGATTTCTTATCTAAACACAATTAATTTATGTAGATAAATATACGTCTATTCATAATTGAGTCGCCTTCGGCCCGTTTCGCCTTCGCCTGTTATGACCGCCTCTACAGCCTGCCATTTGCTTCTGCCCTCCTCGATACCGCCATTGCATTCATAGAACCGAAGAGCCTCATCGATTCAAGTTAAGCCAATTTCTTCAAACGTCTCCTCGATTATGCAACTAGCCTCCTCGATTCCACAAGCGAGTATCCATCTTCATCGTATAAATACATAACATCTATTTGAGGTGTCTTAGAGTTTCATACAAGCAGTAATTAGTTTTCAGGTATATCTTTTGGTTCTGTGTTTCTTAGTACGATTAATTATCGTTTGAACAGTGTTTGAATCCTAACCCTAACTTACATCTATTTCAGAAGGTAGTTTCGTTCGAACAAATGTGTCTGTTTCATCATCTATCACGATCACAATTATCAATCGGTTGTTCGAATACTAACAGCCGCGATTGTTTCAACATCTACCCTTTAATGTGAATATCGTTGTGCGATTGTTTCATCATCAACATGAAATAAAGATCTTCCCAAGGCTGGTTTTTTTGTATCTTTACAGTACATGAAATTATGAAATTTGTTTATTGGGCCAAAGAATGTCGATTTTGAATGTTTATTTTCTTGTAAGCTTTTTAATAACTGTTACGTGGTTGTATATCTTGATGTAAATTAATATCTGAAGAAATTGTATTTCCGAAAGTGGAATTTGGAGAGAATGGCACTTGGGCCCAATTTAAATCTAATAGTAGAATTGAATCAAAATTTGTTGCATGATTCTACTGTTGTAGATACATAACATGAATATCGGATTAGTTAAATATTTGAGAAGTCAAGTTTCTCTTTAATCTTTTGGTCTTGATGAATTTAAAATTGTTTTCATCATGCAGGAGGAAAGTGTTATAAAAGGGTAAGAGCTGGAAAAATCTGTTTTTGATGCTAAATTACATTGTGTATATGATAGCATTTATAGGAGCAGTTAGCTCAGTTAGGTCATCTTTTATTTCAGTAGTAGCAACCTCATATTTTAGGCCCCCAACAATTTCAATCGATACCCCTTCCTGCATTTACATTTGGTGTTGTTAACTAATGTATGTATCCGTTTGTTTTTAGGTTGGTTGTTTATCACTGGATGCTGGACAATTTTTTTTAAAATAGACCTTTTGGATGTAATTTTATTATTGTAAAATAATTAGTTACCCTTTTTAAATTATTGATCTCTTTTTTTAAATTTTTTTTAGTTGCGTGTATTAGTAAGTGTACATGAAAATGGTTTTTTGTTTTGAATGTTTATGTGTTTCGTTGTAGGATGTATCTAGCTAGGGTTGTACTAAGCGGAGGCAATTCGTTGTAGAAAATGGTTTTTTGTTTTGAATGTTTAATGGTAATTTGTTACTTCAAAGGTTTGGAAATCACCCTCTACTGTCGATGCTTTTGATTTTACTATTGATTGGTGATTTACGGATCAATGTAATGTTATAGACTCTTTAGTATAGACTCTTTAGTGGAAATCGTGAGAATGGAGTTGCTTTTTCTAATGTAGTTGATGCAAAACTTGTAATAATTACAAAGAAAATCAAGGAAACTAAAGACGTTCAACTGCATAAAAAAAACATATGCATCATTTTGTGAAGTCTTTACCGGAATGCAACAATCCAGTTATAAAAATACAATTTTGTCTCTTAAGGGGCCAAACATCGTTATTTATCAAGCAACTATTTTAATTCTTTTCGACTTGCTTGGCCCCAAAACTATAGTTCCTGGGTACCCGCCGCCGCATTGCGCGGGTACCCTGCTAGTATATATATATATATATATATATATATATATATATATATATATATATATATATATATATATATATATATATATATATATATATATATATATATATATATATATATATATATATATATATATATATATATATATATATATATATATATATATATATATATATATATATATTAGCAGGGTACCCGGCTTTTTTTTTAAATTTTCATGACTGAACTCATTTTGTTGATAATTTAATTTTAAGAACTTTGGCATTTTTAGTTCTTTTTTTTACAAAGAAAAAACAATTATGGCCGAAAAACAAAGGTGGGGGGTAAAAAAACCCATCAAATCAAGACTTGACATGTGGCACTAGGAGAGAGAAAGTGTTTGCAAATGACTATTTTAACCCTCTAAATTTTCTTTGCCCCCCATTATTTTGGTAAACTTTACACAACCCCCCCCCCCAAACTTCAACCATTGTTTATATTTTTCACATTCAATCCTAGCCATTAATTTTTATGGATTAAAGACTTAAATTTGTCCTCGCAGTGCTCACCCAAAAAAGAGTCCTCACTCGTTCTCACTTATATATATATATATATATATATATATATATATATATATATATATATATATATATATATATATATATATATATATATATATATATATATATATATATATATATATGGTCGAATTCCATACAGAACCCAATTTATTTACAGAACTCGTAGAACTATTTTTAAAGCGATCTTGACCACACCTTTTTACAATCAAAGGCTACAAATTTCGGTGGCATTTATGTAATTCAATTGAAATTCTAATACCAGATTATAATTCGTATAAGGGTATAATAGGAAATCCATTTTTTAAATGATGAAGACCCTCTCAAATCGCCCTCCTTGAAACGCAGATTGTGGAAGATTATCTTCCAAATTACTCCACATTCCTAAATCACAGCCACAGTTATCACCAAATCTTCAATAATCGTCTATATTGGTAACGATTTCTTCCATACAAGCCAATTACTCGATCGATTAGGGTTTTAATGGTACGACATTTATGCTGAATACAACGACTGAAGAAAAATCGAGAATTGGCTGGAGCTAGGGTAATGGAAAGTAAGTTATTTTTTTGAGTAATTGTGGTCGAGTTTAGTAAAATCATCATAAATGTATCTGCAATTTTGTGTTTGCATGCTGGATTCATGTCGAATTTGTGAAATATATTTGAAAACATGTATTTTTTTTTGTTTTGGTTTTTTTTCCTATTTATCCAGGTTATTATAAGAGAAACAAGTGTGAATGTATTTTTTTTTGGTAAACGAACGAGATTCATATATGGATTCGTGGCGATTTGTGAAAAAAATTAAAATCATGGATGTGTTTTATAGTTTTGGATTTTTCTTGTTAAAAAGTTAAATTTTAGTGAAAGATTCATGAATGTTTTTTTTGTGGCAATAAGAACGTGATTCATAGATGGATTCATTTAGATTTGTGGAAAATGTTTAAAATCATCAACTTTTTTATGTTTTGGGGTTTTGTCTCCTTAATCACTTATGTATTAGTGATAATATTAATGAATGTAACACTGATCTTAGATAAATCGTGAACGTTAATATATAACACTCATGTATGTTAGTGTAATAATGATTTTTGTTATGAATGTGTGGCCTTCTGGTTGATAACTATTAAAAATACATGGATGTTTTCAAATAAACGAAATGAATGGGTTGTTAGTTGTTCTTTTTTAATATATTGATTACCATGATGTGTTGGTTGAATAATAACATGAATGTTGTACCATGTGTAAGAAAAAGCGGAGGAAAAGGGGAAGAGATATTGATTACAACAAAATCCTAAAAAAATGTGAAGAAGCAAAATGGTATGATGTAATGGCTATGTTATATGATGTAGATTGTAGAATCTCAATTTATTTGACTAATTGTTTGTATATTCTTAGCAGATGATAAAAAAAAAGAAAAATAAGTGGAAAAGATAAAAAAAAGGGTGAAACATCCAACAAAGGTGCAGGTGCGGGTGCAGTTTCTAAAACGTCAAATCATTACAGGTGTTGCAAACACGGTCGAGTCCAATGTTTGGATTTGAATGGACGAATAGTTTATGTTGGATTTGAATTTTTGTTTTTTCTTTTGCTGAATACATCTGTGTTTTGTGGTGTTTAAATGTTTGGAATTATTGTGTTACATGGTATTCTAGAAACCATTATTATATAAGGTATCTGTAAGTTTGGATAATAATTATTTCGTAATGTGATAATTTAAAATTACACGAATACCTACATGTTATGACTTACACCAACGTGGTAAATACATTGATGTGGAACCTGACATATAAAGACTATGTCACATGGGCATTTATAATCAAGTTAAGTTGTATTATAGCTTAAAGTTTTCAAGTTTAAGCCCTTTGTATGTACATAGGGGTGATACATAAATGAATTTAAGTGCATACATGTAGCTAAAAAAACCAATGAATGTGTTTTGATTATATATAGGTCATGAAAACGGAATCTGTTAAAACCGTAAAATGTAGAAGTAACATTTATGCATTGGTGTCTTTATATACATCAATGTATTACTGACACATTTAAGTGCATATACATGTAATTGAAAATAAACTTTTTTTTCATCCACATTTAAGTGCATACATCAATGTATTGGCGTAACATTTAAGTGCATACAGAAACTTCTTCTTCATCAACATCTTCATCAGAAACATCCATGTCTTCGTCACCTTATTCATCTACAAGTCGTTTGCCAACATCAAGATTTTTCGGTTTCATGTTTACGCTATTATGCCCTTTGGTTTCTCATCTTCATTTAAGGCCGGTACCCGATACGAAGCCCCTTAAAAAATTTCAAAAAATTATGAAAAAAATATATATAACTCCATGATTATTACTACATTTGACAAAAAAAAAATTGAAAAAAAAATTATGATCAACTTTTTTTTGCGGATCAAAACAATGATCCATATTTTTTTTGTAGATCAAAATTATGATCCATATTTTTTTTGTATCAATTTTTTTTTTTTTGGATCTTATAGGCTGCGATTTTGATATTTAAAAAAGAAATTTTTTTGAAAACAGTTTGATTTGGATCATTTTTAAAGTTTTTTTTTTGGAGTCCTCGCAGTTCTTACCAGCAAAAGAGTCCTCACCTATATATATATATATATATATATATATATATAGAGAGAGAGAGAGAGAGAGAGAGAGAGAGAGAGAGCGGTTCATGCGAGAACCACTAAAATTGCGAGAACTCGAGAACCATTTCTGACCAATCATTTCAATTAATTAGTTTTTTTAATATAAAGGGCATTATAGTCTTTTGAAAACTACAAAAATCTTTTAATTAATATTAAATTCAGTTTCCTTAATTGAATCGTAACTTCCATGCTATTTTCTAGCATAATAATTCTGCAAATTCGTAGATTATTTTTGAAATTCGTATCCATTCATTGATGAACGCATAACAATAACTATCATTTTAACCATCTTTAATGTGTTTGATGATGAACACAAAATAATCCATTCAATGATGAATGCATTGTGAAACAATAATAATAGTACAAGTAGTGAACAAATTACAAATTATACGTGTTCAATGATAAATACATTTGCAAAATCCTAACTAAATTTATAATTAATTATTGAACAAATGTACAAGTAATGAACAAAATTATTGTTCATCACTAATGAAAAAAATAATTAATAAATCAACAAATCAACAAATTACAAAATTACAAACCAATAAACTACTTAACAAAAATCCATCATTGTTCATCACTGTCATCAATCTATGTTCATCACTTTCATCAGTCTATGTTCATCACTTTCATCACAATTGTCGGATGCCTAGGTTCCAACGTTTACATATCACAATTTTGATATATGAACACTATACAAAAAGGAATGAACAAAACAGTAATGAATAAAAAGTAATGAACAAACAAGTATCTCCGTGGAGGTTTTCGCCATAATCAAAGGGATTAGATACCACCATCGTTTACATTAACTAATCTTCTAAATAGCTTCTGTATGAAATTATCACTCAACAATTTGTATGGAGAAAAAACACATATTCACTAATTGTTGCTTGCTTTATTTGGCCGATCAAAATCCTCGAGTTCAACACCATAATCCGAAGAATAGAAATGAGAAAATGAAAGAAGACAAAGCCTGAAATTTGAATACTAAAATTAATAAAGAAACAAGATTAAGCATTACACATACAAATGTTAAGTTATTTGAACTTAATTGATTAAATACCGAAATAATTGAAGGCATGTAGAGTGCCAACTACTAGTAGGGTCCCTGAGGTAACCCAAAGTATGGTCAACCAGACCTTATTTTGTCTAGTTCTTATGGTCTCATTGCCCATGGCTCCATCATTTTCATGTTAACCATCCATGAATAAATAATGGTTCAAATCAGTTGAGATGTTTAGTAATAAACATTCGAGTACCTCTATCAATGGAAAGTGACCAATGGTTGCAAAAGCTAAATATTCGGTGTTTGTGGTCGTCGACGTTTACGGGGAGAGAAATCCAGCAAAAAGCACAGGCATCAGGACCCTTCCACCATCGATTGTTGCCGTTGACCTCTTCAACTCATGCCGGCGAATCTGTCGCCATCGACCTTCACGGGTATGCGGCGGGGGTGGCTGATTTGATGAACTTTAGGTCTTTTTGATTTTGGGTGTGGAAGAAGATGTGGTATGACCATTGATTGTTGGTGGTAACTTCTTCAATTCGTGCCGGCGAATCTGCCAACGTCGACCTTCATGGGTATGCGGCGGGGGTGGTTGAATCGATGGATTTTAGGTCTTTTTGATTTAGAGTGCTGAAGAATATGTGATATGGGGAGAGAAGAGAAGGAGATCACGGATTTATGGGTTTTCTACCCACCTTCTTGAAATGTATAACTGTTTGCACGGTTATACCTTAGTTAGATTACATACTCAATTACAATACTACCCTTCCGCATGTTTAATTTAATTTAAATTTTGTCACTTATTTACAATCATGCCACCGTTAATCTTAGCCGCACATCCTATAATCCAATGCCTATAAAGTTGTTCTCGCAGCTCTCACAATAATGATTGTTCTCGCATGAACCCCTGTCTATATATATATATATATATATATATATATATATATATATATATATATATATATATATATATATATATATATATATATATATATATATATATATATACATATATATATTAAAAGGTATCTCAGTGTATAAGTATATGACTCATTAGGCTCACATACAACTAGCGATATAACTATATGTCATGAACGTGTAGCATATTCTAACAATTGGGTATGCTAAATCCTTAATTTTCTTTGAAATTTTCTGATACTGTCTGTTCAGTAGTGGCTTCAATACTGACCAGCACAATATAGCTCGTCTGATTTATCAAATTTAAATAATTTTTATTTTTTATTAATTTATGGATTATATTAAATGTTTTTCTATTCTTTTTAAAAAAAAAATTTAATTTAATTTTTTTTAACACTTATTCAGTATTGGGAGTCCTGGAGTACAAAACTGATTCTAAGCATCATACTCCCAAACGGTAACTTTCCTTAATAGAAAAGTTACCGCTGGAACAGGATTAGGCTGTCATTTAGCCGTTTTTACTTCCCAATACCATAATGATTGCAATTTATAGTATACATAACCGTAGGTTGCACCGGCGCAAGCAAATTCTTAAATCGTATTCACAGATTCATGGCTAACTACCTATTTATCGCACCGGAGGTTGCACCGGCACAATCATTTCGCAATGATGAATTGCCCAAGTGAGGGAGGAACAACAATACTGCATATTTCAACATTCCTCAAGCTCGGGCTTGGCCGAATTCATACACATGGTAACATACATGAGGCATAGTCCGATTGCTCATGCTCTGCAACTCTCTACTCGAGCTATCTATCCAGAAATGTTATGTGAGTTCTGGTACTCTGCAAAACTTGATTCTCCCGATATGATCACGGGTTAGGTGATTCGTGATCAGAGACGCGTTTTTGTGTCAATAGCTACTATTAGGGAACCGCTACATCTTCATGCTCATTTTCAGTATGATCCTTTTGTTGACAGAGCAGAAGCCAGATTAGTTTTGCCCTTTATAGGCCGCAGAATTACCACTGGCACAATCAAAAGAAATGAATTTGGTCAGATGTGGGGAGTATTAATTTCAACAATCATTCGGTGTATGACCCAAAAATCCGGAGCCCTAGACCAAATCAATGATTTTGGGATGCAGATTGTTCATGCCATGTATTATAATCGAGAGAATGTTTATGCTAGACTGATCTTCAATGAACTAGCATCACATGTTCGGGCTCAAACTAGAGAAATCAATGTTCCTTTCTGCAGGTTTTTATATCACATCTTCCAGAATTCTATGGTTGCACACATATATGATGAATTCAACAGTCCAAGAGTTGATCTTCCTCCTCTAAATGAGAAGATCTATTTTAATCGACCAAGTGAAGGAGAAACCTTGTTGAGTCCTTCTATGTGGGAAATTGTACAGGCTCACATATATGATGATGTTGAAGATGACACTGATGATGAAGATGATACTGATGATAATAATGATGATGACAATGCTGATGAAGATGTTGAAATGGTGGATGTTCAACCCCCACCAAAACACGAAGAAGCAAACATTCCATACATATCCTGATGCTCCTCATACTGCATCAGACACTGACTCACTTCAGCAACCATTGATTATTAGAAGAAGACCTAGAAGAAGTTTGAGTCTGGTAATTATGGGTGCTCTGTCCACAGACACACAGTATTGCACAACAATAGTCCAACACTAACTCCATCAGTGGAAGAGCAACATCAGCTTGCAGCAACTACTAACCTTCTAGAACAAGAACAAAAACACATTGCTCAACCAATGGTGGAACCCCATGTTCCACTTGATGTTGAAATAAAATATGAGCAACATACTCTAGAAGAGGCTCAAGATAGAGGATTACAAGGTCCTGATGGTGCCGGAGGCTAAAATCAACATACTCATGATCCTGCACCGACCTCTGTAGATGAAAGAAGGGAGTCTAACAAAGTCTCATGTATTAATTTCTAATAAAACCCTAAACTTATATATATATATATATATATATATATATATATATATATATATATATATATATATATATATATATATATATATATATATATATATATATATATATATATATATATATATATATATATATATATATTTCAAAGCATAGAGACTAAGTATTGGTCTGTACCAACTCAATACTGACCAATGTCTCAAACGAATTTTCAAATATATATCTTCTTATGGGGAACATAGTTAGCCCACTGGTTCTAAGCAAAATCCATACCTTGAGCACTCAAATGATCATTGTCAGTCTAAAGCTGTCTCAACATTGAAAGAGACAAAGGTGGTTGATGTCACACTGACACCCACTGGTGCTGCTTTTATCATGTCTGTCTTATTTTAAGTTGGATCACATGATTTAAGAAATGATCACAAACCCTTAAGCCACAAGAAACAAATATTTACCATGGGGTTTTAGCCACATTACTGTTATCACTCTAACACCGAGTGTTAGACATTGAAAATAAAAAGATGCATAACCCAGGCTTCGATTCCCAAACCCAAACCTTTTTTCAGAAAAAGTGACTTATCCTACACTAAGCTACTCAAATATCACACTTACTTTTTACTAAAAATTTTCTTACACATGCTTTGCAGAAGTCCACAATATTTCATCATAAACCAGATGAAATACAGACTTCACAAATTCTTTTTACATGATTTTAGAGTTAAACAACACCACAATTTTATCTGATAAACCATTCTATACTAATATGTTACTATTTTTGTTTCTTTAGCACCATCTGTGCAGTGTCCTCAGGCGACAGTGGCGGAAGTTGATCAAGTTACTCTGCAAAAAATCATGCAGCCAATCCTGGCTATGTAGAACACTCAGAATACAATACTGGCCAGGATGGAGACTATGAGCAATGAAATTGACTTACTAACACAGTCAGTTACATTACTCCAACAACAACAACAACCTCCACTAACTCCACCATCTCAACACAGTGGAGATAATGAAGATCAAGGTGGAGATGATGATACTGAGCCAATGAAATCACCCACAAATGAAGATCAAGAGGGTGATATTGATGCTGCTACTGAACCCCTTCCATATCCAACTCATGATGGTACTCCAAGAGATGCAGGTGGTGATACTAAACCTCTTCCCTCCCCTTCAAATGATAACAATAAGGGGGAGAAGAGACAAATAGAAGAAGATGTTTATCAACCTGAGCCATCTGCTTAGGGGGAGAAAAGAAGAAAGCTAAATGAAGATAAACCTCCACAACAACAATCACAGCAAGTCACTCATACTGAACCACTTAGGTTTCAGTATGAAAGAAGAAGAGAAAGAGGAAGGCCAATCTTTGAACAACTTGAACAAAATCAGTCTGAGCCATCTGCTCAGGGGAGATAGATACTGATCCTGACCAACCTCAGCAGGCTCAAACTGAGCCACCTGCTCAGGATGAGAACAACCTGAAAATTGTTCTATACAGGCCGTTTGTATGGCCAATTGCTGATGATTATGATAAACCAAATCCAGTGCCCATTCAGAATTTTCTCAACTCTACACTGGATATGGCAGAAAAAGAAAGTTCTTCATCATCATCCTCCGATGATGAAGAGCCCCCAGAAGAACCAAAACATCCTCAAGACTATCTGGTTACTAGAAGAAGAAGACTTCCAATAAGAAGAATGAAAAATGTGGTCCCTACTTCTTCTGAATCTAGTGAGGAACCTGCTCCTTTAATAACTAGACCAAGAAGACCTGTTCATACTGTGAACAATGATGATGAGCAGGTTCCCAGAAAAACTGAGCAACAACTTATAGAAGATGCAGAAAAACTCCTCTATCTGCATGAATTGGGCATTAAAGAAAAAGAACCAGAATCTGACCCTGACCCTGATATCCCATCAACCTCTCACCAAATAAAAAGGAAAGGTCCTGAACTTATTCAATATTACTGGAATATGGTTGCTGAAAGGACATGGTATAAAGAGAGAAGAAATGCCATCCTAAGGAACAAATCACTCCCAAATGTGAGAAATATTCACTGGCTAAACCTTGATGTCAACAAGGTAAAGTGCCACCAAAAGAAGGATCCATTAGGATCACATGCATTTGGATTATCAGTCCTCCATTGAAGATCTTCCTACATGATATTCAAAATCTAGGTCTTCAAGACTTGGTCAAAATTGTTAAACTAATTAAAGAATTTCCATCCAAATCATTAGAAGATCGAGTAGTTTTGGATGAAATCTGTGTAGTGTCTGCAGTCTACTTTGGTAAAGGGATCTTATTTAAAGGGGTGTATAGGGCATTATTTGTTATGACTGAAGCATATAGACACAAAAGACCAGAGTGCCTTCATACTTACAGGTTCTTCCAGAAGTATCCTGTTCCTCCTAACCTTATCTTTCAAGATCAAAAGAGTTTCATATATCCAACCTCTGGATATATGTATACCGACTCAGAAGACAGGGAGTGCTTCATAACTGAAGCAGATCTGCCCAAGGCCCATATCAGTCATATAGTTGGACTGTAATGGATGATAACCAAGAAGGAGTATGCTTGGTTCAGAAAGAAGATTATTGTTGTGCTAAACAACAGAAAGGATGAACTGAGGACGAAAGAAGAGTTCATCCACATAAAGCAAGAAGCCTTCTATTAGAATGAATCCATCAACAGAGAATGAAGAAGAAGATTCAGTTGTTTGATGAAGAAGAAGATTCTGCAATCTTCTTATTTATTTTGCTTTATTTTGCTTTATTCCTTATCTTTATAATATTGTCTTGTTATCATTAGATAGGGGGAGATTGTTAAGGAAAAAATCCTTACCCTTTAGGATCTTAAGATAACAAGACAACCTAGACTAGCTTAGAATAGTTTGTTGAATAAATTAGCTAAGTCTTGGTGTAATACTGAGTGGGCAGTATTGGCCACTAAGTATTGGAACTCTGTATTGAAATCCAATACTGAGTAGAAGGATTGAGTTAAACATTTCCATGTTTAACAGACTAGATCAAATCCCTTTGATCTCGGTCACTTTCCTTGTATTGGTCCTTCTACTACTCCTTGCCACTTTTGTAAGATCTCTATAAAAATATAAATAGAGATCACTTGGCATACGAGTACTCACCAATTCACATATTCACTTTCATACTTTGTAATTAATCAGTGGTCTTGTTATTCCGCAACAAGCCACACTTAGTGGTATATTCACTTTCATACTTTGTAATTAATCAGTGGTCTTGTTATTCCGCAACAAGCCACACTTAGTGGATTTATACATTGACTATATTCTTGTGTTCATCACTTTAATATTTCACTAAGTATAATTAATCTATCAATTAACATTCAAACCAGGGTTGTTGTGACCTAAGACGGGTGCAAGATATTCCGTCCACAGTTAATGGGTTACTCAAATTCCCTTCAGAGTACGGGATACTGATTGTTCAGAGCTTGTCGATGCCCAAGCCAGAGTGCAAAATCATTACCCATCAAGACAACTGGTCCGAAAAGAGGAAATGCGGATCGTTATAAACGCCGAGCATTATGGAAGCCACCAAACGGATCGAGAAAAACTTGCCTACCGGATTATAAAAGGAGTTAAAAGCGTTGCCGAGGGAAAATAAGTAGGTATTCGCATGCGAACCTAAGGACATGACGGGGGTATCTATGGAAGTAGCCGAACACAAACTGAACGTCAACCCTGCCTTCCCTCCGGTAAAAATGTAAAATAATCAAAGCGAGGCATGGCTGCCGAACGGACCTAGACGATTATCAAAGAGGTAGACGACCTAGTGGCGGCAAGAGTGTTGCGTAGCACTCAGTAGCCGGATTGGGTAGCTAACCCGGTACTGGTGAAAAAAGGGGATGGATCATTGCGCATGTGCGTCGATTTCAAGGATTTCAATAAAGCATGACCAAAAGATAGTTACCCCCTCCCGGAGATCGAACAAAAGGTGGAGTCATTGGGAGGATACAAATGGAAGTCTTTCTATGACACTTCCAAAGGCTACCATCAAGTACAGATGGCAAAGGAAGATGAAGAAAAAACTGCTTTCCATACGGCGATGGGAACTTTCTGCTACATCAAAATGCCATTTGGGCTCCGCAATGCAGGAGCCACCTATCAACGTGTAGTCGATAAGACGTTCGAGAGACAGATTAGGCGGAATTGGAGGTGGACGTTGAAGACATGGTCATTAAAAGCAAGGGTGATGAAAATCTAATCAAAGACGTGGAGGAAAAATTGCTATGCCTTCAAAAGATCACCATGAAGCTAAACCCATAGAAATGTTCATTCAGGGTAAGTGAAGGGAAGTTTTTAGGACACGTAGTTTCTGCGTCCGGCATAAAAGCCAATCCGGAAAAAGGTGGAAAATTTGGTGAAAATAAAGACACCCCGAACGATGAAAAATGTACAAAGTTTGAACGGAAAGCTTGCGGCGCTTGGACGTTTCTTAGCCAAATCGGCTGAAAAGTCGATCTCGTTCTTCAAAGCACTACATGGATGTACGAAGAAGGAAGAAGTCGAACGGACCGTAGAGGCCGACAAGGCATTTTAAGAGCTAAAACAACATTTACGAACCATCCCAACCAAGGCCAGCCCAACCGGTGGGGAACTGCTCGTCATGTATCTTTCCACTAACAAGGAGGCAATTAGCTCGGTGCTCATTGCCGAAAGAAGAAGGAAGCAAGTACCCGTGTACTTCGTCAGTAGAGCTTTGCAGGGAGCAGAGTTGAATTATTCGACCATTGAGAAGCTAGTATTGGCTCTCATATATTTGATACGGTGTTTAAGGAGGTATTTCCAAGCCCATCCGGTAACGATTCTAACCAACCAACCTATCAAAAATATATTTCTTCAGCCAGAAAGGTCAGGAAGGCTGACCAAGTGGGAAATCGAGTTACGAGAACATGAGATCGCATTCAAACCGAGATCCAACATCAAGGGACAAGCGCTAGCGGATTTCTTGGTAGAAATGCCTGATAAAGAAAGCAATCTATCTGCAGAAGAAAGGCCCTCTCCTAACAAGAAGAAGGGGGAATATGTGTGACCGATCTGCATGCCATTCGTTTGAAGATGTACACAGATGGTGCGGCAGGAGCAGACAATTGTGGAGCAGGGGTGGTCATAACAGGACCAAACGAAGAGAAGATAACATATGCACTGAGGTTCGATTTCCAATGTTCAAAAAATGAAGCAGAATACAAAGCGCTGTTGGCGGGCTTGAATTTGGCAGGAAGTTTGGAAATCAAAGAGTTGGAAGCATTTGCAGATTTAATGTTGGTAGTAAATCAAATTAATGGCTTGTACAACGCCAAAGAAAGTCACATGAAGCGATATCTTGAAAGGGTGAAGATAGGGGTGTCCCGATTCGACAGGTTTAGAATCACTCAGGTTCCCCAAACCAAATGCAAAGAAGCCGACGCGCTGAACAAATTATTGATGCTATACTGTCACCTAACTAAGAAGGTTTTAGTAGAAGTCCTCTCTAGGCGAAGCATTAAGGAAACATGGGAAGAGGTGGCCGAAACCAATAGTGAGGAAGACTGTTGTATGCTTCCCTTTCGACGGTACTTGCAAAACGGCATCCTTCCGAAAACAAGAGCGATGCGAGGAAGATACAGACAAACTCAGGAAAATATACCATCCGAAATGATAGGTTGTACCGGAAGGGGTATTCTACCCCATGGTTGAAATGTCTCGGAAAGCATAGCTAGTTGGGCCATAAAAGAGGTTCATGAAGGATTATGTGAGTCACAGTCTGGCTCAAGAGCCCTAACCTAAAAGTTGTTCCGGACAGGCTATTTTTGGCCACAAATGTCTAAAGATGTTCAAGAGTATGTCCAGAAGTGCCAGAACTGTCTGGCATACTCCAATATCCCGAGCAGGGCCCTAGTTAATTTAACAAGCGTACACAGTCCGTGGCCATTATATCAAATGGGGCACTGATTCGATAATCAAATGAGTCTCTAAGCAATGTACGCAAGAACCTCGACGTTACTCGAATGCCTCCCGAGTAGGGCACTTTTGATTTTGTTAAGTATGCTTTAGGAATATTGAAGGATTTATGTGCACAGATAAGTACACGTGTCACCGTGTCCAATGTTATAAGACACTAAAGGGTCACACCGCTACACACCCAATAATGGACAACCGAATAAAGTAAGTTGTGTGGAATAATTAACTAGCTAAGTTAATCATAAAGAAGAGATTAAATCATAATAAGTTAATTATTATTTGTGAGGATGGTTAAATATTAGGTTAAGTATTTAACGGACAATTAATTAATAGGGTTTAGTTAATTAATTAACTAGTAAAAGTCCAAGGGTTTAAAGTGTTAATAGGAAGTTTAATTATGAGATTAATCATAATTAAACTCCAAGAACTTAACTGTAAGTTAAGTCCTTATAAATAAAGGCTTAAGGTTAAGGTTTAAGGGTTACACATTACAACACCACAAAACCCTAATCCCTCCTCCCCTTCTCTCTTTCGGCCGAAACTAAGAAACCCCAAGGGTTTCGGTTTGTGTTCGAGTTCGACGCAAGGAACACACACACACACACAAGTTCTTGTGTAATACTTTGTTGGTACAACGCGGTCTTGCAGCGTGTCCAGGTGGTGCAGTAGAGGTGGATCACTTCTTTAGCAATTTAAAGGTAATGTTCATCATCTCCTTCTTCTCGTGATCTGATTGACTAGTAGAGATCCAATAATGTGGTATTCAAGTTCTGCCATGTGAATACTACAAGGTTTTCCTACAGTGGTATCAGAGCTCCCTACTAATCTCAATGAGATTCGGTTGAGTTTCTTTTCGTCTAGAAAAGAACCCTAGAAATTTCAAACCAAGCATGTGTTAATCAAGTTTTGAATGAACATTGAATTGAATAGGGTTCTAGATAAAAAGAAATTAGGTTTCTTTTTCCCCTCCTTTGTTTTTCGAAAATTCGTATATATATATATATATATATATATATATATATATATATATATATAATATTAAGTTTTTTTTTGTCTTAGAAAGAAACCTAGTAAGTTTGATTCAAGAACATTGTTCAAGTTTATGAACAATTGGATTGAATAGGTTTCAAGATAAAAGAAATTAGGTTTCTTTTTATTTAGTAAGAAAACCCAAGAAAGTTAGTCAAGTTTATAATAATTGGATTGAATAGGATTTTTAAATAATAAGGAAAATGTTATCATTATTATTATTGTTATTATTAAAATTAAAAGCGGAAGTCGAAACCAAACCAACCGAGATTCGGTGAGGCTTGGTTCGACGACCGAGTGGTCGACCGAAACCAAGTCCACCGAGTTTCGGTTGGGTGATGGTTTCTTGGTGACCAAGTTATCGTATTTAGGGTACATGATTTTATGTAACCTAAATCGGGAATGAAAAATCTACAAGATCTATGTATATTTTTTAGTTGTTAAGTGAATATATGTAAATCTTTTGTTTTTTGACTAACTATTACGAATAAATCAAAAGAATAGTTTTACATAAATCTTGACTATTTTTTTATTAATTAATAATAAATAATAAT
The DNA here is from genome assembly GCA_963853835.1 of Calendula officinalis. NCBI lineage: Eukaryota > Viridiplantae > Streptophyta > Magnoliopsida > Asterales > Asteraceae > Calendula > Calendula officinalis. The sequence goes on from OY970825.1 coordinate 51,765,115, forward strand.
AGATTATTAAAACCAAAATAATTTCAAAAAATTAAGGAGGAATTAATAAGAAATCAGTTTATGGGTAATTTAAAAATTATCAGTTTGGTAATTTAATAATTATCAGTTTATTTAATATGACATAACCCAAAAGAAGTGATATTGTGTTTAATTTAAATTTTTCGAAATCTTTATTTTTCGGAAATTTTATAAAGTTTTTTTTAAATATACAAAACACAAAACCAAGTCTTTGGGGTTATGGCACGACAATTTTTCGAAATTGCAAGTATTATTTATTTATTTTTCGTTTATTTATTATAGTAAGAAATAAAAAGATGGTGATTATAAACACTTTGTTTAGAAAACCAAGTTTTAATAATAAGATGGTAATTATAAACAGTTTGTTTAGAAAACCAAGGTATAAATTAATATAATGGCGATTATAAACAGTTTGTTTAGAAAACCAAGTTTTAAATTAATAATGGTAAAGTAAACAGTTTGTTTATAAATCAAGTTTTATAAAGACAAAATTAAAAGTGGAATTTATAAACAGTTAGTTTATAAAACCAAGTAATTTTAAAAGGTTAAAAACTGGCTAACGTTTTACGAACAAAGCAAAATCCTTTTTAGAAAATCTTAGATCAGAGTGCAACCCACCTAATGGAACACCTCACTTGTTCAACGATATTCACATTGTAAGGAGAAAGAACCTTAGTTGTGGATTCAAATCATTGCCAGTGTTAGGTGCATATGGTCTTGTGATAATCGGGAGTCCCGGCGCAAGGGCATCTCACTGTCTTAGGTGGTACGATCTATTTTGGTGATAATCGGGAGTCCCGACCCAAAATGAACTAGAGGGATTAAAACATGTACAAATTTGTTGTTCAACTTGATATCCCGAGGATCTAGGAATCGTCTAACTATTAGAAATAGCGTGGCTCTAATGGGAAGTGCCCAAACCTTGCATTAGAAATAGCGTGGCTCTAATGGGAAGTGCCAAAACCTTGCATTAGAGGGTGTGAAATATGGGTCCTAGTCTAACTATTATTCTTAAAAGGTAATAATGTTAGAAGTTATTTATTTATCTAATCTTACTAACCGTTTGTTGTTTTTCTTATAGATGTATGTACCGTCAAAAATTCCGTTTTACTCACCAAACGAATCGCGAAAGTTCATCACTGGAAAATGGAAGCTTACTGGTCCGAACTATAAACTTCGGAAAGTGCACTTTAGGAGTTACCTAAAAGCACATAATCTACTGTACGTGATAGATGAGGTGCCCAAGGGACAACCAGGGCAAGATGCCCAGGATGATGAGCTTGACGCTTATTATCAGTATCTGGCTGATGAATCACAAGTTATGTCGATTCTTATTCTTACTGCGTTATCAGAGCTTACTGATAATCTACGTAAGAAACCATGCTATGAGTTTGTCCAGTATCTTGAGGAGATGTTTAAAGATAGTACTGAAGATAGCAAGCAGTTCATTTTACAAGAAATCTTTTCGTCAAAGATGAAAGATGATCAACCATTGATTGACCATCTTGTTAACATAAGAAGGTTGCTAGATTGTCTCACCCTAGTTACTAGCACTTCAAACGAGCATGAACAAGTCTTGTTCTTGTTTGGGTCTCTCACTCAGTACTATCAGGACAATGTAGTACGTATAGTCGGGAATTTTGATCTGAGTGTCACAGGTCTACACGAGAATCTCTTGTGTATACGCAATGTTCAAAGGCTAGAGGAAGAGTCTCTCCCCGAGATTCAGGAGGACGAGTTCCAAGAATGGTTGAATGACTTTGCCGATTTGTGTTGGCCAACTTGTGGCAGCAAGGATATTTTCAAGCACACGTCTGACGTGGGGCTGTTGGACGCTGACTTGGTCAGCGATTCAGGTATCTTTATGATTGATTGTCTCGTTACTTCTAGTGAATCCTGGGTATTGGATATCGGATGTGGTCATCACATTTGCAATCATTTGCAGAGATTTAAGAAGAACAGGAGGCTGTGATGAGGAGATGTTGAACTACGAGTAGGCGAAGGTTCCAAGGTTGGAGCTGAAGCCGTAGGAACATATCTTCTAAAGTTGCCTTCGGGAAGAGTTTTGGAACTTAAAGATTGTTATTATGTTCCCAGACTTATTAAAAGTGTTATTTCGTTTGATTTACTTATAGACAGTGGTTTTTATTATGAGTTTTATGGAAAAACAATTTCGTGTTTAAAAGATGATATTTTATATTTTAACGCAAATTCTCATAATGGTCTATACATGTTAAATCTAAATAACATAGAACGAGACTTTTATCATATAAGTAAAAGATCCAAGAGTAACTTGAATTAAACTTATCTTTGGCATTGCCGTTTAGGTCATATAAACGAAACTCGCATAAAGAAACTCCACGATGATGGAATTCTAGAGCCATTTGATTTAGAATCATATGCAATATGCGAAGCTTGTTTATCTGGCAAGATGACAAAAGACCCTTTCAACCACTACAATGAAAGGGCAGGCGAGTTGTTAGGGATTATACACACAGATGTGTGTGGACCCTTTACTCCAGAAGCCAGAGGAGGATAGCGCTACTTCATTACCTTTACTGACGACTTCAGTAGGTATGGTTATGTCTTTCTTATGAGACTAAAGTCTGAGAGCTTTGACAAGTTCAAAGAATATCAGGTTTGACCGAGGAGGCGAATATTTGAGCCAAGAGTTCGATGATCATTTGAAAGAACGTGGGATTGTTTCACAACTCACACATCCGTATACACCTCAGATGAATGGTGTATCAGAAAGGAGGAATCGCACCTTGTTAGACATGGTACGTTCAATGATGTGTCGCGCCCCACTACCACTATCATTTTGGGGACATGCACTCGAGACTGCATCATTCACACTGAATAGGGTTCCGACCAAGTCAGTAGAAAAGACTCCGTTCAGGCTAGACGGGGAGAAAGCCTGAATTATCTTTTCTCAAGATTTGGGGTTGTGAAGCGTATGTTAGACGTAACTTCACAGACAAACTAAACCCCAAGTCAGACAAGTGTATCTTCGTTGGATATCCAAGGGAAACCTTAGGATACTATTTCTATCATCAAGAAGACAACAAAGTCTTTGTTGCTCGGAAAGGTGTCTTCTTGGAGGAGAAGTTTCTAGGAACTGAAATCCAAAAAAAGAAATAGAGCTTCAAGAAATTGAAGAGAATGAAGATCCACCGACGACTTCAGTCGAACCAGTAGTTCAACAAAGAATTGTTGATTCCCAACCAGACCCACCGGTTGAGGAAGAAGAAACACACAATCCGCGTAGGTCCAGTAGACCACGCCAAGAACCAGATAGGTATCTTGGATTCATGATCGATGAAGATGATGGAAGTCTACTAGAACCATTAACCTACAGCGAAGCTGCTGACGACATAGAATCTGAAAGATGGCTCGAGGCTATGCAAGCAGAGATGCAATCCATGTATGACAACCAAGTTTGGGTGTTATCAGACTTGCCACCACAGTCACGTGCTGTTGGATGCAAGTGGGTTTTCAAGAAGAAAACTGACCTGGATGGAAAAGTGCATACTTACAAAGCACGACTTCTCGCGAAGGGTTTCACACAAACACATGGTGTGGATTATTCTGAAACCTACTCGCCAGTCGCCATGCTTAAGTCTCTCAGAATTCTTATGGCCGTAATTAGCATATTAAGACTATGAGATATGGCAAATGGATGTTAAAACCTCCTTCCTTAACGGGGAGTTGAATGAGGACGTATTCATGATACAACCGGATGGTTTTACTGATCCAAAGAATCCTGATAAAGTATGCAAGTTGCTAAAATCCATTTATGGATTGAAGCAATCATCTAGAAGTTGGAACTTACACTTTGACAAAAGAAACAAAGAATTTGGTTTTGTCAAGAGTGAGTTCGAGGCGTGTGTCTACACAAAATTCAGTGGGAGCATAGTAATCTTCCTAGTCTTGTATGTTGATGACATACTGCTTATAGGAAACGATATACCAGCATTACAAGGAGTAAAATCCTGGTTAGGTAAATGTTTCCAGATGAAGGACTTGGGAGAAGCCGCATTTATACTGGGTATAGATCTACAGAGATATATCTAGGCGGCTTATTGGACTTAGTCAAAGTACATGCATTGACAAAGTACTGAAGAGATTCAGTATGAGTGATTCCAAGAGAAGACTCATTCCAATGACACATGGCATTACACTGAGCAAAGCTCAGAGTCCCACATCTAGCAAGAAAATATCTACGATGAGTTTGGTACCATATGCTTCGGCAATTGGATCAATCATGTATGCCATGTTATGTACTAGGCCCGATATTGCTTACTCCATAAGTCTCACAAGCAGATATCAAAAGAATCTTGGTGAACCCCATTGGGTGGCTGTCAAGAACATTCTCAAGTATTTGAGAAGGACGAAAGAAACGTTCTTGGTTTTTGGAGGTTCGTTGGAAGAATTGCGTGTAACTGGTTACACATATGCAAGCTTCCAAACCGACAGAGACGATTACAAATCTCAATTGGGATTTGTCTTCACACTAAACAGAGGTGCTATATCTTGGAAGAGTCAGAAACAAGATACGATAGCAGATTCGACTACAGAGGCTGAGTACATTGCCGCAAATCATGCTGGGAAAGAAGCCTTGTGGCTTAAGAATTTTATCGAGGATCTTAGAGTTATTGCCAGTATCTCTAGACCCATCGAAGTATTCTGTGATAAAAGTGGAGCAATAGCGCAAGCTGTTGAGCCAAGAGAGCATCAAAAGACCAGGCATGTACGCAGGAAATATCACCTTATACGTGAGTATGATAGAGAGGGTGATATTATAATCATGAAAATAGCAACGGATGACAACGTGGCTGACCCGTTGACAAAACCACTAGCTGGACCAAAGCATGAGAAACATGCGCACGCTATAGGCATGTAGTACCTAATATTTGGTAGCTAGTAATTTTGATTAGATTCATAGACATGATTGAAATCGATACATTATGTAATAACATTTCGTGGGACTGAAATAGAAGGTTTTACATAATATTTTCATATTGTCTATTCTTAACATGTTTTAAACCTATCCTTGATACACAAAGTTTTTGACCATCTAAATTGTATGTGGTTGCTTGAATTTAGTGGGAGCAAGATTCAAGAGTTAATTCCATTATGAATATTTATCTATTCATAGTTATTGAATAGAGAAAAAAGGGTTGTTAAAATAAATATTCATAGATGTTTACAGAGTTTGCTAAACATTAGACGTGACCAAAAGATCGAGAATACTTCATGGAGCCCAGGCATGAGTAATTTCGAGTAAGATGTCCTCTGACTTGAGACGTTTTGGATTGAGACACGATGACTTCTGATCTTTAGCATTTATCTAACGTCACACCGTAAAAGGGTGATCATAAGGAACTTGACTAAGACATCGGAAGTCGTGGGCAAGATAACGCAAATGTCAAGATGGAATTTGCACCTTCTTTAATTAGAAGAGATATTTCATGGCCGCTCGATGATTAACACTATTGAAATGCGTGGCCGCGCTCGGAGAATGATTAAATCATTCGGTAATCCGTTACTGCAGAAAGTCGAAATCAGAGTCGAGAAAATTCGAGTATATAGAACAAGATCCCTGCTCCATGTCTATTACTCAAATTAAGAAATATCATGATGCGAAAGGAAAAGCTGTTAGTGTTATTCATTTTATGAATATTATCTCTGGATGTAAGAGTTCTTATAACCTGTTTATCCTAAATGTCTGGCTAGGGACCGCTTTAGGCCAACGATAATCAGAAAGTGTTTCTTAACTTGCACAAGTGGGAGTCTGAAGGATTTATGTGCACAGATAAGTACACGTGTCACCGTGTCCAATGTTATAAACACTAAAGGGTCACACCGCTACACACCCAATAATGGACAACCGTATAAAGTAAGTTGTGTGGAATAATTAACTAGCTAAGTTAATCATAAAGAAGAGAATAAATAATAATAAGTTAATTATTATTTGTGAGGATGGTTAAATATTAGGTTAAGTACTTAACGGACAGTTAATTAATAGTTAATTAATTAACTAGTAAAAGTCTAAGGGTTTAAAGTGTTAATAGGAACTTTAATTATGAGATTAATCATAATTAAACTCCAAGGACTTAACTGTAACTTAAGTCCTAATAAATAAAGGCTTAAGGTTAAGGTTTAAGGGTTACACATTACAACACCACAAAACCCTAATCCCTCCTCCCCTTCTCTCTTTCGGCCGAAACCAAGAAACCCCAAGGGTTTCGGTTTGTGTTCGAGTTCGACTCAAGGAACACACACACACACACACACACACACACAAGTGCTTGTGAAATACTTTGTTGGTACAACGCGGTCTTGCAGCGTGTCCAGGTGGTGCAGTAGAGGGGGATCACTTCTTTAGCAATCTAAAGGTAATGTTCATCATCTCCTTCTTCTCGTGATCTCATTGACTAGTAGAGATCCAGTAATGTGGTATTCAAGTTCCGCCATGTGAATACTACAAGGTTTTCCTACAAATATGTTAATATTTTTTTGTGCCTTACAAGTATACGCGACGAAAGGTACCCAACTTAGGCATTTGTGAAGCAAATGCCCTCGTAGTTACCAGCAGGTCCATCCCTGTCCGGAAGGGCGTTGTGGTCCTGAAGCCTAGACGAATAACCAGGTTCGCGAACTTGAAGAATGCTAAGTTGTTTAAATTTAAAAGATACACCTTATTAAAATATAAAACTAAGCTCAAATAATTAAAAGATTCTTTCAATTAAAAAATCATAAACACAAACACGAAAAGGGAAACGATTCATGACGATTACATTGTTCGTTAACACCCAAAAAACAAAATTAAAAAGGACAAAGCAACAATAATAAGCCTACAGGGTCGTCGTCCCTTCTCCATGGTTTAAATTTTATCCCACGCCCTCCGGAACAGTAGGCAGCTTGGAAATAAGGGCTTTCAATTCAACTAAACGAACAACGCTGTTCTCTAACGAGTGGATCAAATCATAATCCGGGGTCACTAGGTCGCCAAAAAGACCCATTATGGACGCTTGATCTTCGGGGTACTCATGAATCAACTTCAAGTCCTTTAATAACTCCGGGTACGCTTTTTGGGTATCCAAGCATCCTTGGTATTGACCAAAACAGATGCTCTCGGCTTGAAGAATGGTGTTCCCATTCACGAACTCAACGGACGTCATGAGCAGTTGCATAGCACCAGGAAATCCCTTCTAAAGTAGCCATCAAACACTATGACGTTTTGCACTAACCAATTGAGCCTGAGGCTCAATTTCTTGCTTCAGGAAGCTATTTTCTGACTCCATCTCTGTAGGCAGCACTCAACGTCCTGCGGAAGATTTGTTTTGACACTCCGATTCGGTAATTCGAGCATGCTTGGCATTTGAAAGGCGTTTTGCCACGTCTAGATCAGATTCTAATGCCCAGGAATGTTCGTTTAAGTGTTCATTCTTCTCATAAAGTTGACCAAATGACTCGGCTAACTCGTCTTTCTCTGATACAACCTTTTTATGCAGAGACTGGGCAGTATCCATCAACTCTGTCAGACGGGAGAACTCCTCACCACGGGAAGCAATGGAGTGCTCCCGACGGGAACTCCGGGCCTGCAGCTCGGTCAGGAGGTGGATTTCTGTGACAACTCTATATTTCTGGTATGTAACTTCATTTCATTTCTAGAACTTTCCTTAGCACTACTACAAAATGAGACTAATGCAACCTTTTAGAAGCAACATTTTTAAATAAGTTGCATTTGATGACAAATTCACATTCTTAAATATAAGGGTTGCATTTCTATAACTCAAATGCAAGTGTTAATTAAAAAGGTTGCATTTCTATAACTTAAAGGCAACTTTTAATAAAAAGGTTACATAAAGCATAATACTATTTATATTTGTGCATTAAATTTAAAAAAGTACAAATATATATTTTTTTATCATTAAATTATAAAATTAATTTTATATAAAGTTATGATAGTATTAATATAAAAGAAATAATTATATATCCATAAATAAGTTTAATTGGTAACTAAATTTTTATACCTTATTACATTATGTTTGGAGGCAATATGAATTCTTTTTAAAAAAATTAGGTCAAATTACCCTCCTTGGTCAAAAAATCTTCTCGCAACCCGCCTTCAGACATTCGTTCCTGCCCTCTACGGGAGCTCAATTTCTGTGTGAGGTAATTTTCCTTATTCACAAGAACGAGTTCAGTTTTTGCTGCCCTCGCCTGCTACCTAATCACTTGTTGCCATCTCCTTCATAGGTACGGGACTGAAAAACTACCTGGTTTCCTCAATCGATTGCTGCCATCGCAGGTACCGATTTCGCCCTTTGCTTTGTAATCGTCTCCAATTGCAGGTCTTTGCTACCATGGCTTCTTTCCCTTAACTTTGATGCACTACTACAAAACTACCTGGTGTCCTCAATCTCTTGCTACGCCCATAACCGCTTAGTGCCCATCGCTTACTATACCTGATTCTCGATTTTGACATTTAAGGTAAATCCATTTTCCCTAATTTTAACTAAAAAACGAGCGTCCTGTTGGTGATATTGTTGTAGGATTTACTACGCACCTTGCGACTGATCAACCATTTGGGTCGACCACCTAGTACACGAGTTCGAACCTTGCTAACAAAGAACATGAACTTGTTCTTGCCCGGTTAAAACTAACTAGCTGATTTAATCCCTAAATGCGGAACTGGGATTAAACCTAATCCTTAAATCCTAAAGGATTGGGATGTTGGAAAACTAGATTAGGTTAACAAGAAAGAAACCTTGTACGAAGAACTCGAACACACACACACATACTTGTGTGTGTTCGTCGACTACTACCAAGAACCCTAGGGTTCTTGGTTCGAATTCGAACAAGAGGAGAAGAAGAAGATGTGTTCCATGAAACATACCTTAGGTTAATGCTTAAGATAAGTCCACTGATGATGAACACGATGAACGATCTTCTAGGTGATCACTTGCAACGATCTTGGATCTTCAAGACTTGAAGAACACGAAGAACGAATGAAGAACACGAAGAACACAAAGTGTTGTGTACTTGGGGTTGTGTTCGGCCGAAACCAAGGAGATGAGGAAGCTAGGGTTTCGAGTTTGTGATCAAGGAATAAGGAACCCCATGCTTTCTATTTATACTAGAAAGACTTACGCTTAGGGCCCTTCTAGTTTAATTAAGATTAATCTCTTAAGTAAACTTATCTCTTACACTTTAAACCCTTATAGTTTTAACTAGTTTATTATTATTGCACTTAACTATCAAATGTCTAGTATTAACACACTATAATTTAGGTACCCATATACACGAAATTATACACTTGTATTTATACTTTTAATAGTTAATTATATAATAACCTTTATATAATTTATACAATAATATTATCCAATTGCTATATGATTTAATAGCTTTAAATCATATCATGGATAATCTATAATTAACACATTGTATATTTACTTAACTAGTAAATGTACAACTACTTGTATTAATTAGTTAGTTAAACTAATCTAGTAATAAGTTAAACTTAACTTAATACTTAACTGATTCATAATGACTATTATGAATCATTCCTCTTGGTAGTATCGTTGCATAACTTGTTCGTATTACATGTACTCACCGGTATGACCCTTAAGTGTTTCGTAGGAATGGATGTATCATCATAGGTTGACCAATTGTGCACATAATTCCTTCAGACTCCCACTTGTGCAAGTTTGTAACCTTTGTCTTAATGATACGAGCTACAGTGGCCTTCTAGATGGGCATGTAGGTAACCCACCCCATAAAAACAGCTTATGTAACCCTTGGTGTAGTTTAATGAAAAACTCTTAATAGCGTCTCCTAGTAAAGAACACTCTGTCTTTACTTCTTGGGTAACATTGTTAGGCTTATCCCTTGCAGCACGATATTTGTGATAACGAATACGAGCATGGTAGAAATTATCAACTCCTGTATTCGAAATCATTTCATGACTTCTTGATTCAAACTGTTGTGATAAACGACAAAGAACAAATCAGTTCGTTTGGGCATGGCCATGCACTTTCCAGTTATCTCATCACGTCAAAGGACCTATAAATATCTCTCCTAAAAAGGAGGTGCAATTACCATCTTGTATATTTCGATTTAAAATACAACTTCCTTTGTGCCCAGTATCGCCTCGTATGACAAACGTATTTCAGTATTGTCTAAGTTGAACCAAAGCACATTAGTCATTGTATCCTAAACCAAATACCTCAGGCTTAAGGACAATCCTAGTGAACAATACTTTTGAACTTTTCAACCACGAAGTATTGTCACGGTGGTCAATCCAATATTCGTTAAGCCTCCAACAGAATATCACCGATATTTGGTTTACACAAAACTTGTGTAGCGATCTTCGAAGAACTTCGAATCTACCACCAAATACCGCAATGACGTTAACATCCCATCGAGGTTCCCACCTAGACGAGTAGTCACGGATTTTATATCTTTTGAATAAAATAGACTTTTATTCATGGATGTTGTAAAACATACAAAGTCTGAATAAAAATGATACTAACTCATGTATTATTCCTCACTGGATATAAATACTGAATTATTACTGGATCATTTTTTATTCCTTTCGTTTGCGTTGATTACTTAATGATTCTTACAATCTTAATTGTAACTTTATCACTAAAACAATTATTTCTATTAAACTAAAGACATAAGACGAGTATTTAGGAATACTATTACTTTTGCCTTTGCTAGATATTGTTCTTGCAACAATCTAGAACACATTCTAGTCTTGCCTCTTATGTAATTCGGTAAACATAGGAGGATTGGAAATTAACTCCTTAGTTTCTTGAATTCATAAATTTATCCTTGTAACTAAAGCTACTTTTAGTTACTTGATTTGTAGATATCTTTACTAGTTAAAGAAATTTCCTTAAATGATTATGTTATCCACTGAAGTGTATAACAACCTATTAGATATGCAATAATCAATCACAAGACTTGTGATCACGCTATTTGGTTTGCAATAATCTAATCGATCATTTATTATTTCTCTTAACTCTTTGGCTAACGACTTGGTAAAACCTTGTTGTTAATGTCTTACTAACTTACTGAATTCACTAACATCTTTAATGAATTACGTTAGTCTTAGCTCCCACTTACTTTTATGGAACTTAAGCATCTCTTAAACTACTACTTTGACCTAGTCAATAACTTGTAGTTCAATCTTTTAAGAATTCTATCAATAATTGAGATCATCCTTTGGATTTGTGAATATCCAACATTCCTTTTTAGGGAATTATGATCTTTATTGATTACTGTATCTAACAAGTATGAAACACTTGAAATGATACTATCAATTCTTAAACACATTAGTATTCTTTTAAGAGTCTTATTTAATGCCAAAGTCATTTACTTGGATTTCTCAAATATCCATTATTCCTATTAGGGAATCATGACTTTGATTAAATATTGTATTTATTACAAGTATAAAAGACTTGAAATAATACCATTTAATTCTTAAATACTTTAATATAGTTATGTCCCCTTTTAAGAGTCATTTAATGTCTAAGTCATTTTACTTGGATTATGCGAATATCCAACTATTCCTATTAGGGAATTATGACTTCATTAAATCCTTTACTACAAGTATGAAAGACTTGTAATAATACTCTTTAGAGTCTATCTTGATTATATCCAATATAATCATACTATATTAATACTAATACTTTAAAACTTGCTATCATAAGTAATGACTATTACTTAGGATGTTTTAACTAAGTTCATTAACTTTTGAACCTTATGCTTCCATAAAACTCTTAAACACTTTCATTAGAAAAACTTTCTAATTACTCGTATCTAAATACCTTGAGCTATCAAGACATTATTTATACAATAATCAAACAAATATATATAAAACATGAAATATAAGTAAATCAAAGTTTGACTTACAATCTAGTCATAAACCTTGACTAGTGTAATTATCACACATGCACACAATATAATTCAACCATGGATTCAAAATTTAATTAAAACCAAAATGAAACTTGTTTTCACATAAAATAAAGTTATCCAAACAATAAAGTAATTTTTTTTTACTGAATCCATAAAATACTGAATTATAAAACTTGGTGCTCGTGGGATCATTACCATATCATGCCGGTCATCTCACTCATCATCTTATGCAATAAACGATTGCTAAAGTTGAGTTACTTGTAATAAAGTTTTACAAGTAGGAAGCGAGTATCTAGAAGTTGGTCAAGTCAACTAAGGAGCAAGCATTGCCTCCTACCCTTTGACCCTTGCCATAACCAAGACACCGTTTCTCGGTCCTTGTTTGGCTTTACCTTCTTGACCTTTTTGTTTGACTCCATTACCCTTTAGGCATGCCGTGGCTGGGATCGGTTTTATCCTTTCCCTTTCCACTTCGCCTCTTTCTCTTATCACTACCATCATCGGTTACTACGAGATCATTCTTAAACTTGGTCCCCAAATCAACTCAGTAGTCTTGAGCACGTAATGTAGCTCAACAATGGATTGCTCCATGTTATGCATGCTGTAGTTGACTACATAAGACTTATAGTCATCTAACTACGAGTTGAGTATCATTACCGTTGCTAACTGCAATGGTACTGGGTATCCTATTCATTCAAGATGATCCATGTGCTCTTTCATTTCCATGACGTGAGCACTCACCGATGATCCTTTAACCACCTTGCGAGATTTGAACACCCTACAAGCGTAATATGCTTGTCCTGGTTCATTTCTAGCATTCGCAGTAGGAGCATTACATAATAAATAGGGAGTATATGAAAGATCCATTGACACACGAAGGTAGAAGTCTATTGCTTTTTCTAGGACATTTCATTTTCTCTCATGCGTAAGCATAATCCGAAGATCACGCTTCCAATAGAGAAACATTGACCCAGTCAATTCATCCTTTTCTAGAAACAACCGTAGTGAGAGATTGTTGGTATGTGTCATTATGGTTGTTGCTGCCATCTACAAATCAAACCCAGTTTAATTAGTAATCATCAATAAACATTCTCTAAAATATATTATAAACCCATAATTAATATTTTAGGCCTAGGATCCATATATCACATTCTCGCCGCAAGGTTTGGGCACTTCCCGACGAGACATGCTATTTCTGGTAGGTAACTTCCTTACCGATCGTATCAAGACTTGACACGATTCCTAGGGGTCGTAGAATCTTTAGACTTATAACTTATTACAACTTTGTACAACTCAATTGTACATTTCTAAGTTAGTAATAAAGTCTAGTATGTTTATTCTACTCAAATACTTTTTGGGCCGGGACTCCCGATTATCACCAAAGTAGATCAGACCATCTAAGACAGTGCGATGCTCTGCGCCAGGACTCCCGATTATCACAGAACCTTACGCACCCTAACACTCGCAATGATTTGAATCCATATCTAAGGTTCTTTATCCTTAAATATGAATATCGTTTAACAAGTGAGGTGTTCCATTAGGTGGATAGTACTTCGATCTAAGATTTTCTTGGGTTTGTTTAAGTCTTAAAACTAAACTTAAACTTTTATTCCAATCTTAATCCTTGTTTAAAAATGTGTGACTTGTGAATTGAATGGTTCTCCAAGACACCTTATTTAAACATAAGAACTATTCTTTAAAACTTATAGTTTCAAGAATTCACACGATTTTATATGTATACCTAAAACGAGGTGTACAAAACGTTTTACTAGGTTTTGTGAGAAACCTTATTTCTAATAAAACTTACTTGTTTTATATTACTCGAAAATTTTATAAACTTATGTTAAACTTTTAAAACTTTTATGATTCATGTACTTGAAACATAAACTTAGTTTAACACACCTAGTTTTTCATATGTCTAATAATGAAATTAAACATTTATTTCTTACTTATTAAATTCGACCATAACTTATGCCTTAACGACACACTTACAAACTTTGTGATTTTCTTGTGTAGCTCCCACTAGCTTCAACAACCATGATGAAACTTAATCTAACACAATCACCGGTTTATACTTGGTGAAACTAATAAACTTATTATACAAAAACTATATATATAATAATTCCTTAGTTTGTTTAAACCTTTCTTATATTTAACTTGAACTAGTTAAATATAGGTTCTTGTTATTTATACTTGATCATTAATCTAGTATATTACATAACTTGTAAAATACTTATGTTATACTTGTATAATTATCTAGTTATAATAATTTATAACTTTTATACATCTTAATATATATATATATATATATATATATATATATATATATATATATATATATATATATATATATATATATATATATATATATATATATATATATATATATATATATATAACTTTTTATATTTCTAGTTAATCATATAATTTCAACTTGTACAATTTCTAGTTATAATGAAATCATAACTTTGTACTTTCTAGTTTTAATTATATTATAACTTATACAATAACTAATTATAATATTATCTTTCAAAGATCAAAATAACATTACCCTTTTTAATTGTTTCATTTTAACTTGTATTTAATGTATATGTTCGTGTATATATGTATATTTATAATAACAAACTTGTAACATTCTAATAAGAATATTATATCTAGCTTATACATGTACATTGTAACTTGAACTAATTAAAATGCGTATAAACTTAATACTTCTTTTAAAATTCAATTTTATTTAATTATTAAAAATTTTCTGAAAATTTAAATACATATACATAAACAATTAAATACATCTTGTTAATTTTAGAACTTAAAATTAACATCTTCTTTATCAATTCCCTAAATTAATTAGATGAGCCCTAATCTTGCTTTTGATCAATCAAAACTAGGGTTTTGACTTTCGTGATCAAAGATATTATTTTAATTAAAAGATTAATTTTAATCAATCCTTTTAAACAATAAACTTTGTTAAAATTCTAAGATAGATTATAACTTTTAATAAATTTATTTAAACTCTTTAATTTAAACCTTATAGACAATAAACTTTGTCTAAATTACTAGGTTTAAAGAACTAGATTTAATAAATCTATCAAAATAATAATTTAAACCTTTTAGACATAAACTTGTCTAATTAACTAGGTTTTAGATTATTAGCCTAATTAATACTTTTAAACCATTAAACTTAAACTAGTTTAATCTTCTAGGGTTCTTTAGGGTTTTCGAAAATCTTAACACTAAGAAATTTTTCTACCAATTAAACTAGGCTACTTTAACGTACTTGGTGTCCAAGTTTCCTCCTAGATTTCGAAATCTCTAAGGGATTAGGAAAGAATCCTTTTGATCAATTAAACAAAACTTGTTTAACATACTTGATCCTAGGGTTTTCCTAAGTCACGAAAATTCAAGGGATTATAGAAAGAATCCTTTTGATCAATTAAACATATCTTGTTTAATATACTTGATCCTAGGGTTCTTTCTAGGGTTTCGAAAATTGCTAGGGTTTTCTAGAAACCTTCTTGACCAATTAAACTTAGACTAGTTTAACAATCTTGGTCCTAGGGTTTCTTCCCCCTTTTCGAAAAATATGAAGAAGAAAGAAGAAAAACTTGAAACAAAAAAAACTTGTAAATGAAAGTAAACGAACAACCTTTGTTAATCTAGTCTAGATTTCTAAACCAACGCTCTGATACCACTGTAGGGATTTACTACGCACCATACGACTGATCAACCATTTGGGTCGACCACCTAGTACACGAGTTCGAACCTTGCTAACCAAGAACATGAACTTGTTCTTGACCGGTTAAAACTAACTAGCTGATTTAATCCCTAAATGCGGAACTGGGATTAAACCTAATCCCTAAATCCTAAAGGATTGGGATGTTGGAAAACGAGATTAGGTTAACAAGAAAGAAACCTTGTACGAAGAACTCGAACACACACACATACTTGTGTGTGTTCGTCGACTACTACCAAGAACCCTAGGGTTCTTGGTTCGACTTCGAACAATAGGAGAAGAAGAAGATGTGTTCCATGAAACATACCTTAGGTTAATGCTTAAGATAAGTCCACTGATGATGAACACGTCGAACGATCTTCTAGGTGATCACTTGCAACGATCTTGGATCTTCAAGACTTGAAGAACACGAAGAACGAATGAAGAACACAAAGTGTTGTATTCTTGGGGTTGTGTTCGGCCGAAACCAAGGAGAGGAGGAAGCTAGGGTTTCGAGTTTGTGATCAAGGAATAAGGAACCCCATGCATTCTATTTATACTAGAAAGACTTACGCTTAGGGCCCTTCTAGTTTAATTAAGACTAATCTCTTAATTAAACTTATCTCTTACACTTTAAACCCTTATAGTTTTAACTAGTTTATTATTATTGCACTTAACTATCAAATGTCTAGTATTAACACACTATAATTTCAGTACCCATATACACGAAATTATACACTTGTATTTATACTTTTAATAGTTAATTATATAATAACCTTTATATAATTTATACAATAATATTATCCAATTAATATATGATTTAATAGCTTTAAATAATATCATGGATAATCTATAATTAACACATTGTATATTTACTTAACTAGTAAATGTACAACTACTTGTATTAATTAGTTAGTTAAACTAATCTAGTAATAAGTTAAACTTAACTTAATACTTAACTGATTCATAATGACTATTATGACTCATTCCTCTTGGTAGTATCGTTGCATAACTTTCGTATTACATGTACTCACCGGTGTGACCCTTAATTGTTTCGTAGGCATGGATGTGTCATCATAGGTTGACCAACTGTGCACATAATTCCTTCAATTGTGTGTATTATGTTTGTGTGTGTTAGGGTTTACATCTGATGTGAATTTTCCTATCTTTTGAATGTTATTAAATCCAATTGCATAAATGGAGGTCATCTGTTAAGGTACCAAAATTGTTTTAACTGGATTTTAAACCCAATCGATTCTTTCATCTGTGTAAGTTTCCCTCTGTGCCCTCCAATTCTATATAATATAAAATGATCATGCGGATTTTAAAAGAGACTTCATGTGATTTCCAACCCAGTTAACCTATCTGAACCGTTGTCCTTTCTCTAACTTCATGTGTGCATACGTTGCAGGCCCTACATTGCAGGAGACAGATGAACGAGCATGTGCATACATTGCAGGTCCTACACCAAACCATTGGGGATATACAGTTGATGGAACAGATCTTCGAGAGTCCATAAATAATGTGTTACTTTTTACTGATTACATTACACACATTACTGTTTAACATATATGATGTGCATTTGAGTTAAACCCTTTTGACTGTTTGCATCTTGATTGGTATGTTATTTCAGTAAAATCTACACCAAGCAATCACAGGCTAGGATTAACATATGATGTGCATTTGAGTTAAACCCTTTTGAGTGTTTGCGTTTCAGTTGGTATGTTGTTTCAGTAATATCTACACCAAGCAAGGCGCGCTAATGCACTTCATTAGTAGTTTCCTCATATTTGAGTTTTATTATTATTATTATTATTATTATATATTTTCTAACGAGTTGGTGAATTATTCAGGGACATAGGGTTGTTGATGTTTGCAAGAGTGTCCTTATAGGCTTATCTTCGTCGAGTAGGTACGTCTTAATCACAAAAACCCACGTTTGAAAAAAAACCTTTTTTATTAACTAAATGTCAGACTCAAAAACAGGGTCAAATGTTTTGTCTTATGTTCAATTGTTCATATAGTGGTTGGAAAATTAAGACACGTGACACCAAAATCCGCTGTGTATTCTCAAGTGCATAATGTAGCTTGTTTGATCAGTTCTTCATTCAGTTGGGGGCTAAGGAGGTAATTTTCTCATTTCAGAATTATAATTTTTAAATAATTTATGTTTCTTTTTTTAACCCGGGGTGGCCACACTTTACATTATTGATTTGTAATTAAATATGTGATATGACTATTTAATTTAGAATGCTAAGCTCAAATCTATATATTTGTTCATTATTATCTTATATATTTAAAATGGAATCATGTGTTTTAATGTTGTTATCAAACAAAGGTTGCAATATTCTTGATATTAAAAAAATTTAGTGTAAAAAAATGTTATAATTAGTTGCAAACTCGAAAGCCTCAACACAAAATATGCTAGCTAACCTGTTCGGACCCAAATCTGTTGTTTGGACTTTGGACCCAAATCTGCTGTTTGGACTTTGGACCCAAATCTGCTGTTTGGACCTGAATATGCTAGCTGACCCGTTTGAAATGTTTCTATAAATGTTGAACCGTTTGACAAGTTGTAAATTTATAGCATATATTTTATGTTGACCCGTCTGACCCATTTCTTTTTGTAGGAGCAAATGAAGAAGCTATATGCAAGAAGAGATCTTAAACCAACAAGAAAACTTGATACCTAAGATGCAGAGGCTTATGGAACAAGTTTGAAATTATTAAGATGCGAAAACTTGAAAAATATCGTGTTCGCTCTAGAAATTATTAAGTTTGTTACATTAGATTAAATGGTTGCATTTGTGTACATAAATAATGGTTTGCATCTTCTGTACAATAAATAAGTAAATAATAATAATGGTTGCATTTGTGTATATAAAAGGTTGCATTCTTTTGAATCAAATTATAATAAAAGTTGCATTTATGTCTAAAAAAGGTTGTATTTAAAACTAAAAAAGGTTGCATTTTCATGTTAAAAAGGTTGCTCATTAAAAAGGTTGCATTTGAATAGTTAATGCAACTCCTTCATAAAAAGTTGCATTAGCTACCAAAAAGGTTGCATTAGTCCTAATGCAACCTTTTCAATTGATAATGCAACTTTTTGTGGGTGTTGCATTAGCTTCATTTTGTTGTAGTGCAAGTTCCTATTATTAGACATTTCTATTTCTGGCATCCTAATACACAACAAACTTACATATTTTTACACCATACATTAATGTTTGATTATTTTAGTCAACACAACATTTTTAATTACTTATGGTGACACATAGGAGCTTAAAACATTTCTAAAACGATAATCTTATCGGTTAAACAATAAATGTATCAAATTAATCAAACGTGACTCGAATTGAAGGAACCGTTTAAACCAACACCAAGTCTAGACGGGCCATCAAATGTGGCCGGCCTCCTAGACCTTGCTCGTGATCCTTGAATGGCCGAACCACCAATTGTGGTGAAGCCTAGCTCTTTTCCTTTTGAATTGCTTGATCTTATCCATCCCCAATTTGAAAAGAGTTGTACTTCTTCTCAAGCACTTCCAATCTAACCCTAATATCCCACCATATATAAGCCTCATTGTACCAAAACCTTAACCCTTTTGATTCACAAAATTTCGGCCAACCAACCCTCACAAGTCCCGAGTTCCGATCGCAAGCCACAAAACCCGAACACCCCTTGATTTCTCTCTTGTTTCCGTCTGATCCAAGGTATGTTCGATCCCCTTTTGTTTTCATTTTGTTTATTTCCCTCGTTTGCTGGTTGGTTCGAGCCCGAGACCATGGCCAAGAGCCATGTGGTCTCGGTTAGCATGCATGGCCGAACACATATGCATATCCTCAACTGATCAGGTACATGTGTGTGTGTAGTGTTCTTGATTTGTTACTAGATTGCTTGATTCTTGATCTAGAACCCTCGATCTACACTAGAATGACCGAATACATTAGATCTTAAACCCTAAGCATGTTAAAACTTCGATCTAGCACCTAAACTCGACCCTAGACTCGATCTAGACTAAACCTAGCCGATCTAGACCCCAAACCCGAAGGGTTTTGGCCTTCGACCAACCCTAGACTGAACCCTAACCCTAGTTGGATTGAATGTTTGACTTGTTGACCTAGGGTAGCTAAACCGGATCCCATAACCGAACACTAAACCCAAACCGAACTCTAGAAACCCTAGTTGACTTTTGTTGACTATTTTGACCAATGTTGACTTCTAGAATAAACTAATTTTGACCCATAAGTCAAACCGGGTCAAGGCCGGATCTTGACCCAACCGATCAACCCAAACCCGAATACCCAATCGGGTCAAGGCCCGTACTTGGCCCATATCGATCTACCTTAGTCTATCGAGCCCAAACTTTAGTTGGCCCATTAGTATCCAAGCCCAATCTAATTGGACCTAAGTCCAATAAGAGGCCCAAGTGGCCCAACCTAGTGGCCCATTAAGCCCATCTAGGCCCATTAAGCCCATTAGGCCCAATAGGCCCAATCTAGGCCCAATAAGCCTAACCCAAGCCCATTTCATTTCATTTCATTTCATTTCAAAGCCCATTTCATTTCATTTCGGCCCATTAAGGCCCAATGATCCAAGTCCATTCGATGTCACAAAACAAAAAACATAACTTTAATTTCATATCATATATAATTATTATTAGATCGCCTGTGTTAGTTTAGTCTAATTAGTAAGTCATATCATTTTGGAAGCTAGGAGTCTTTGAAGGATTTCTCTGTCCTAAGATTGTCGCTAAGCTTTGCCCAGGTGAGCCACAGACCCATTTACTCTTTTAACTATTTTATAAACTTTGGGGTGGAAAACATAAACACAAATGCTACTAATTTACTATGACTGTACAACATTTATACATTTTCATTATCGCGTTGGCATGACAAACAATTATTATACCGGACTAAGGTGCCAGCAATCATTAACTAGTGGATCTAGACCATGGATATGCAGATAGTACTATTGGCTGACACTCATCCTCCCAACATTATTTGATCATAACTTGGTTTATCCAAGACATTTTCCGGGAGTGTACATCCATAAAAGAACGATAACATACTGGAGTTGAAGTGTTGATTGTGGACTTAGGGGTTGGTATATTAACTCAATAGACTAGCTACCTGTTGGGGATAACAGTTCATGCGATGTCAGACATAACAACTTGTACACATTTTCATAAACAAAACTAGTAATTGTAGATATTCTAAAATTACACTTCAATTTTTCATATTTACTTCTCATATTATACGAGTGTTGAACTTTATACTTTTCAGTAATAAAACATTTTCATAACAAACATTTTGGGTAGCAAAAACACTTTACCTTATCTTTTACATTAACCTTGTGAATTCACTCAACATTATTGTTGACCCTTTTACTATTTATGTTTTCCAGGTGATTAGGTGCAGCAGAACTGGAGGATATGAGCATTGAGATTGTCGTGAGCCATGATTAAAACATTAAGTTTACGAACAATCATTACATTTCAAAACAATTTCTATTTTAGGAAACTTTCTACTTTTGGAAAGTGAAAACATCTTTTATTTTTGTTATTGCGTGGTTGTTTGTTTACTTAATTTTTGCTCTGTTGTCAGGAAAGTTACACCCTCATTCTTCCGCAATACATTTTTAAATGAAGTAAAACTCATTTTTGGCGAGGTGTGACAATTTCAATAGGCCAGACTTTACCTTTAGGAATACATCCTCATCGGAAACCTTTCGGAGCTCATGTACGGAAGGAGCATGAGAAATGCTAGTGTGAACAATGGGATAAATTGAATTGGTAACACCAGTTCGGAGAATCGTCTGCTCGGCCCGGGGTGGATGCACAATTTGAAGAGGTTCCGGTACCTCCTTAGCGGGAGGCTTCGTAGCGGAAGTCGCAATACGACCTGTTGATCTTGGAAAGTAAAACACTAAACGATGACTAACTGATAAGAAACAAAATCAAAGTCCAAGTAAGTTCGAACCTGATTATGGGAAATTTGGCAGTGATGTTTGGCTCTTGGCCGACTGAGAAGAATGCGAGCTTTTGGCGGTGGACGACGGGTGGAGGCCAGACGTAAACAAGCCACTTCCAAACAGGGCTACATCAAATGTGCTGGATGGAACAAATGGGAGTTTCCATATTGAAGCGGGGGCGGATGCAAAAGATGGTGGTAAAGAGGTGGTAGTTGTGCCGGAAGGAATGATTAGGGAAGATGGTTTAGAAACAATGGTTCATGAGGGTTCGTTTAATTGTAAGGCAGTCACAGGAACCTCGGAAACAATGGGGCACTCTGACATGTCTGCATGGCAGGCGTGTTAAGATATTGCGTAAAAGAAACATAATAAAAAACAGAAAAAGAGAGGCGAAAGCAGATACCGTCAATTTTGATCCTCGATCGCTTTTAGGGGGATGTTGGAGTCCTCTCGCGAATCCTTTTTGGTTGGGATGTTTGGGAAAAGAGCTCTGACGAATCGAACCTTACGGGGCTTTAGGAGATCCGATTGAGAATCATGAACCATGGTGTCTTCGGTGCTTAATTCAGGAGCAAGGGGGTTTGGATATGAAGTTGTAGTCACAGCAGTGGCACCAGTTTCATGTCGATCGGCTACGGGAGTGGCCTCAAAGATCACATCGTTCGCAGCAGGATCATTAAAAGGGATTACGGGGCCATCGGTCACGGACACACCTTTTTCTGGAAAAGAACTCTTCGGCATCCGTAAACGCTGCAATAACGACACCTCTTTGCATTCCAAATTTATGACATGACGATTCCACAAGCCAAGTAATACATGCTGAGGTCAGCCATCCCAAGGAAGACTTCACCAGGGTCAATTCATTCCATTTCTACAGCCGAAAGGCTTTCAATTAAAGCCATGTTCTTCAGGAGAAATGTGTGGGGCCGGTTCCGAAGTGCTTCCAGTATTTTTTCCCTAGGGAAGAGATACATCGTTGAAAGCTTCTCGAGCGACATAGAAGAAGCCGTACTTCCAATCACTGATAGAACTTTGAGTCCGGTAAGAATGCGAATAGGCGCATCAGTCACTGTAGGTCGGAAGCGTCACCTAACGGTCAGAATGGTGGTAGGGTAACGGTAACATTTTCTAAAACAAAACAAAATAAATTGATAGAATTCTACGAAATCGATAGAGGGAAAAAAACGTTTAAAAGTTAAAAATAATTAGTCAGGCATAATCAGTGTTCAACTTAGGGGACTTGATGTGCAATATCTTCAATACTGCCGGAAGGTGGCGACAAGGCAGAACACCGAAGGATCACGACAAAATACTTCGTAAATTTAAGTCCCAATGCTACAAGCAACACGAAGAGCGGGGTTTAGGGAAGAAGGATTTGAGCCATGGGTCGCATTTAATGCAAGCAAAGCCCAAGGGTGGCTCCGGCAGAGATTTGTAGTATTATCTAACGGATATAAGGCTTCGCTACAGATGAATATCCAGAGGATCTTCAGCAGAACGGTCCGAATTGGGAACTCCCCCGTTCCCGCCTTTTATTAATTCGGTTATAAATACGATGGTTGTACACCCAAGTAATCCATCTAAAATCACATTTATTACACTCTCCACTACTCTCGATTTACCTTAAGTATTCGACTCAATCCAATGAATTCATTCTAACTTAGTCATCGGAGTGTCCTCCCGGAAAAACCTTCGGGTGGGCATCTGACCTAGAGTTGTTCTTTGTTTACTTCCCTGAGCAGCATTTAAAGTGGTATAAATGACTTCTTCATTAATGATGGGGTTTGTAGACTCCTTTTGAGTAGCGATATTCTGTTTCGTATGAAGTTGTTGAGTCTGTTCTTCATTTTTCAGGCTGCAGAGGTTTGTTTTCTTTTTGTTCCGATGTGGATAATTCACTCTTTTCATATATTGAGTGAGGTATGTCTTGGATGGGAGACTCGGTATTGGGAATTCTATAATAGTTGGACCTTATGAAGGTCTGGATTTTCCATATTGAGAGAGATATGCTTCATCCTCGCTACTTTATTCATGATGTTGTGGTTGAGGGTGACTTATCAGTTGTTGCTCAAATGGTTCATTAGGATCACACATATTTTCAATTTGGTTAAAGTCATCCTTAGAATGAGCAGCGGAGTTAGTAGAGGATTCATCAAAAATAACTTATATTGACTCTTCTATCACCTTTGTTTCTTTGTTATACACTTTGAAGGCCTTTGAGTATGGTGAATAGCCCATGAATATACCTTCATTGGCTTTGGGACAAACTTGTTAAAATTTTCCCCTGTACTGAATATAAAACAAGTACTCCCATAGATGCGAAAATATTCTAGAGTTTTAGAGTATCTCTGGACAATAGAATCTATGTATTGTGTATAGTTGGCACAATTCACAACTTCTTCCCAAAAACATAGTTTGAGTGCCAATTCTCGAAGCAGAGTTCGTGCAACCTCTATAATGGTTATGTTCTTCCATTCTACAATACCAATTTTTTGTGGTGGGTAGACTACAGAGAAGATTTGTATAATTCCCTTGTCGTCTGGTGTGTGTTTTGTTATGTTTATAATGGTTGAGCAAGATGTCAATTCGCTAACACTTATTAGTTTTAATGGTATTATCAAATTTAGATTTTACACACACTAGGTTAGTGAACCCACTAGTAGTATACGCTTAATGGTAGTACCAAAGTTATATATCGAACCCAATGAAAAGCAAGACTTGGCTTACTTCTTTTACACAAATTAAGAAAAGTAACTTTATGGAGAATGTTTGCTTGGTTTTTAATTAAAAGGAAATAAAAATAAAAATAATATTTATTTACTTAGGTAGAATCCACTTAGAAAGGAATTCTTAGGAAATTTTCCCAAGGAATAATCCATTTTCTAGTAGTGGTTGGGCCACGACCACAACCTAACTAGGCCACTAAACGGGCTTGGTTTACATGTCTCAGTGACAGGTCTAAGTGATTTGGCGTGGGTCAGTTGGGGTTTTTAAAAAAATCACAACTTGTATAATGTTAGGTCACAACAACCCTGGTTTGAATGTTAATTAATAGATTAATTATACTTAATGAAATATTAGAGTGATGAACACAAGAATATAGTCGATGTATAAATCCACTAATTGTGGCTTGTTGCGGAATAAAAAGAACACTGATCAATTACAAATATGTGAAAGTGAATACGTAAATTGGTGAGTACTCATATTTCAAGTAATCTCTATTTGTAATGTTATAGAGATCTTACAAAAGTGGCAAGGAGTAGTAGAAGGACTGAGAAAAGAAAGTGACCGAGATCATAGGGATTTGATTTGGTTTGTTAAACATGAAAATGTTTAACTCAGTCCTTCTACTCAGTATTCGATTTCAATACTGACTTCCTATACTGAGTGACCAACTTTGCCCACTCAGTATTGCACCGAGACTTAGCTAATTTTCCACAAACTATTCTAAGCTACTCTAGGTTGTCTTGTTATCTTAAGATCCTCAAGGGGTAAGGCTTTTTGCCTTAACAATCTCCCCTATCTAATGATAACAAGACAATATTACAAAGAGAAGATAAAACAAAATAAAATAAACAAAAATAAGAAGATTTCCGAATTTTCTTCTTCATCTAACAACTGAATCTTCTTCTTCATTATCTGTTGATGGATTCAAACTCATAGAAGACTTCTTGCTTTATGTGAATGAACTCGTCTTTGTTCTTGAGTTCTTCTCTTCTATTGTACAAAACAGCGACAATCTTCTTTCTAAAGCAAGAGTCTTCTTTCTTGGTTATCAACCACTTAACCCTACCAGATGACTGATGTTTGCCTTTGGGAGATCTTCTTCTGTTATAAAGTATTCCATGTCATCTGAGTCAGTGTACATATATCCAGCGGTTGGATATATAGTGCTCTTTTAGTCTTGAAAAACAAGGTTAGGAGAAACAGCGTATTTGTTCAAGAATCTGAATGTATTAAGACATTCAGGTCTGTTGTTTCTATATGCCTCAATGATTACACTGAGTGCCCTGTACTCCCCTGGAAATCGTATGCCTTTATCAAAGCATACTACAGAAACAACCCATATTTCATCTAACATTACTTGGGCTTCAGAAGATCTTGAGGGCAACTCCTTGATCAGTCTTGAGATTTTGATCCAGTCTTGGAGGCCCATATTTTGGATATCATGAATCTTACTAGGAGGACTGACTGGCCCAGTGCAGGTTGCAACAATTTATCTTTCAATCATTTTCACCTTGATCTTGTTGACATCAATGTTCAGCCAGTATATGTCCCTCACACTGAGAAACTCTTTATTTCTCAGTATATCCATCTTTGTCTCCATGTACCTTGTTCTTTGAGCAACTGAGTTCCAATAATGTTGTCGAAGGTCAACTCCTTTCCTTCTTATTCTATGAGATGTTGAAGGAACATCAGTCTCAGTATCAGGATCAGTCTCTAGTTCTTCTTCTTTGATTCCAAGAACATGCAAGTAGAAGAATTTTTGTGCGTCATCCTCAATATTTTGTGCAGTCATTCTTGGAACCTCCTCATCATCACGAACAGATCTTCTAGGTCTGGTGATTAAAGGAGCTGGAGCAAGTTCCTCTCTTGATTCAGAGGACATTACAACTCTTGTCATTCTTCTTGTTACAGGCCTTCTAGGTTCTCTTGTTACCATATTATCCAGAGGCTCTTGTGGTTTTTCTAGGGGCTCTTCATCATCGGAGGATGATGATGAAGAGCTTTCTTCATCGGCCATATCCAGTGCAAAGTTAAGAAAATTTTGAGTTGGCACTGGATTTGGTTCTTCATCATCATCAGCAATTGGCCTTATAAAAGGCCTGTATAGAACAATTTGCAGGTTGTTCTCATCCTGAGTAGGTGGCTCAGTTTGAGCCTGCGGAGGTTGATCAGGTTCATTATCAGTCTCCCCCTGAGCAGATGGCTCAGACTGATGTTGTTCAAGTTTTTCCACTACTGATCTTCCTCTTTCTCTTCTTCTTTCATACTGAAACCAAAGTGGTTCAGTCTGATTTACTTGGTGTGATTGTTGTTGTGGAGCTTGATCTTCATTTAGCGTTCTTCTTTTCTCCCCAGAGCTGATGGCTCAGGTTGATCAACCTCTTCTTCTCTTTGTCTCTTCTCCCCTTATTGTTATCATTTGATGGGGAGGGAGGAGGTTCAGTATCACCACCTGCATCTCTTGGAGTATCATCATGAGTAGGAGATGGCAGTGGTTCAGTAGCAGCATCAGTATCACCATCTTGATATTCAGTTGTGGGTGATTTCATTGGCTCTGTGTCATCATCTCCACCTTGATATGCATTATCTCCACTGTGTTGAGATTTTGGAGTCAGTGGAGGTTGTTGTTTCTGTTGGAGTAACGCAACTACTATTTTAGAGAGTCAATTTCAGTACTCATTGTTTCCATCCTGGCCATAATTGTATTTTGAGTATTCTGCATGGCCAGGATCTGCTGCATGATTGTTTGCAGAGTAACTTGTTTAACTTCTGCTACGGTAGCCTGAGGACCCTGCAACAATGGTGCAAAAGAAACAAGAAATAGAAACTAGTTAGTATGGAATGGTTTATCAGATAGAATTGTGTTGTTGCTTAACTCTATAATCATGTAAACAGAATTGTGAAGTCTGTATTTCATCTGGTTTATGATGAAATATTGTGGACTTGTTCAAAGCATGTGCAAGAAAGTTTTCAATAAAAAGTAAGTGTGATATGTGAGTAGCTCAGTGTACGATAAGTCACTTTTTCTAAAAAAAAGGTTTGGGTTTGGAAATCGAAGCCTGGGATATGCTTCTATTGTTTTCAATGTTTATCACTCAGTGTTAGAGTGATAACAGTAATGTGGCTAAACCTCATGGTAAATATTTGGCTATTGTGGCTTAAGGGTTTGTGATCATGTGATCCAATCCTATAATAAGTTAGGCATGAGAAAAGAAGCACCAGTGGGTGTCAGTGTGACATCAACCACCATTGTCTCTTTTGATGTTGAGACAATTGTAGACTGACAATGATCATTTGAGTGCTCAGTGTATGAATTTTGCATAGTAGCAGTGGGCTAACTATGTTGGCCACAAGATGATATATATTTAAAAGTTCGTTTGAGACATTTGTCAGTATTGAGTTGGTACAGGCCAATACTTAGTCTATATTTGGGAAATATATATATATAAGTGAGATCGAGTGAGGACTCAAAAGTCGGTGAGGAATTCGAGGACAAATCTTAGCCTCTTGATTGAAAAAATGAATGATCAAGATTCAATGTTATTTATCACCAAAATCTCATTAGATACAATGACATTTTGGTAATTATTTGCTAGATATTGAGTATTTCCAGTAAAGGGTAAGAGTTATGAGGGAAAATTTGGTAATAGCAAATCTAAAAACTCAGTCACACGCGCCTAAGATCTCAATCCCCCACTCTCAGACACGTGTCATCATGTGATTGGCTGGAGTTTTTTTTCCCACCCACTTGTCTTTTTTTGCTTATAACTTATTTTTTCTTTGAAAAAAAAATTCTGAAAAAACTAAATTTTAAAATTAAAATTCTCTTCAAAATGAGCTTAGTCATGAACGTTTGAAAAAACAAATTTGGACCATTTTATATTTTTTGGATCATTGTTGATTTTGAAAAACCAAAATTTTGGATCTTTTTGTAAATTTTGGATCATTGTTAAATTTGTAGAAGCAAACTTTTGGATCATTTTATAAATTTTGGATCATTTTGCTTAATTTGAATCTTTGTTAATTTTTGGATCATTTTATTAATTGTGGATCATTGTCAATTTCTCATCATTAAAAGCCCATGACGAAATACCCTTAATGACCACCATTGGATGAAAATTGTTCTCGCCGTCCTCACCGGAAAAAGAGTACTCATCGTACCCAATCCCCATATATATATATATATATATATATATATATATATATATATATATATATATATATATATATATATATATATATATATATATATATATATATATATATTAGAACCCATTGGTTACGTAGAACCAAGCAGAACTCATCTAAAAATATTAGAATTTAGTAAAAAAATATGCAAAACAATAACATTTAACCCAAATCAAACATATACTTTAAGAAAAACATCAAAAATACTGAAAAACATATATGTTCAAATAATGCAAAAATAACACTCATGTATATATACATGAAAACATACATGCACAAAAACATATATGTTTTCGTGCATGAATAACATACGTGCATGGGGGTCCCTCATTAAATCACTTCATGTATCTTCCATGATCATTTTATTTTAAAATTCAATGGTTTAGATTGAGTTCTGCGGGTTCTGTAGCCTAAAATGGGTTCTGTAAGTAGCCCTTCACTATATATATATATATATATATATATATATATATATATATATATATATATATATATATATAGGGGCGAGCTATTTACGGAACCCATTTTTTCGTAGAACCAAGCAGAACTCATCTAAGAATGTTAGAATTTAGTAAAAAAGTATGCAAAACAATAACATTTAACCCAAATCAAACATATATTTTAAGAAAAACATCAAAAATACTGAAAAACATATATGTTCAAATAATGCAAAAATAACACTTATGTATGTATACATGAAAACATACATGCACAAAAACATATATGTTTTCATGCATGAACAACATACATGCATGGGGGTCCCTCATTAAATCACTTCATGTATCTTCCATGATCATTTTATTTTGAAATTCAATGGTTTAAATTGAGTTCTGCGAGTTCTGTAGCCTAAACTGGGTTCTGTAACTAGCCCTTCACTATATATATATATATATATATATATATATATATATATATATATATATATATATATATATATATATATATATATATATATATATAGGTGAGGGTTCCTTTGAGAATTAGAAATATATCGTAAGAATGTGAGAATTAGTGTAATCATCGATGATTACCCTATATGTATTCATAGGGTTCATCGATGATCAAACAGGGCTCATGTGCCCCCTCGCGCCGCGCGGCAAATTTTGCCGGGCCGTGAGCCCCAAATCCACCCAAATCAATGGCTGAGATTTATTCTCACATTCTCATATATATATAGAAGTGGGATCCTGTGAGGACTCTTTTTTCGGTGAGAACTCGCGAGGACACCTAATAAAAATTTCAAAAAATTCTGAAAAAATATATATATAACCCACCATGATTATTACTACATTTGACAAAAAAAAAAAATTCAAAAAAAAAAAATTATGATCCACTTTTTTTAGCGAATCATAACAATGATCCATATTTTTTTTGTGGATCATTATTATGATCCATATTATTTTTTTTTTGGATCATTTTTGGAATATTGTTTTTTGATCTTATACATAACGATTTTAATGTTTAAAAAAGGAATTTTTTTTAAAAAGTTTGTTTTGGATAATTTTTAGAGTTTTTTTTGGAGTCATCACAGTCCTCGCGAGGAAAAGAGTCCTCATCGGATCCGGACCCTATATAGAAGTGGGATCCTGTGAGGACTCATTTTTCGGTGAGGACTCGCGAGGAGACCTCATAAAAATTTCAAAAAATTCCGAAATATATATATATATATATATATATATATATATATATATATATATATATATATATATATATATATATATATATATATATATATGGTCCGGATCCGGTGAGGACGTTTTTCCCGGTGAGGACTGCGAGGACTCCAAAAAAACTCTAAAAATGATCCAAAACAAACTTTTTTCAAAAAAATTCTTTTTTAAACATTAAAATCGCAGCATATAAGATCCAAAAAAATAAAAAATTTTAAAAAATGATCCAAAGAAAATAATATGGATCATAAAAAAAAATATGGATCATTGTAATGATCCACAAAAAAAAGTGGATCATAATTTTTTTTTCAAAATTTTTTTTGGTCAATTGTAGTAATAATAATGGAGAGTTATATATATATTTTTCAAAATTTTTTGGATTGTTTTTGAGGTGTCCTCGCGAGTCCTCACCGTTTTTTGAGTCCTCATATATATATATATATATATATATATATATATATATATATATATATATATATATATATATATATATATCTATATATATATCTACTATCTATAATGTATTTAGGAACTTTCTATAAATAACTGGCTGAAAATTCAGCCAAATACTTGCTATTTTTGGATTTTAATCATTTGAATAAAAAAATGTGTCAGCCATGTTTTGAACCCGAGACTTCCAGGTTAAGTTTCAGCGCCCAAACCACCTGAACTATCATCGGATTTTGTTATCTAATTTCAAAAAATGATTATTAAATAATCGATATCCGTCTATCCCTAATTGCGGGCTTCAGCCCATCACTTATGTGGACCTTATAACATTTTCAAAATTCAAATATCTTCTTGGATAATCAAACGAACGCTTTGGGAAAGGGGACCTCGAAACTCATTACATGCAAGATATGAACCGCTTTTAAAACACTCAGCATAATAGAGATTGAGCATTGAGAGTTTTTTATTTTACGCTTGAATTGATTTGAATTTTCAATTTCAGAATTGATATTTCAATTTTTCTGAATTTTGTAATTTGCAGAAGGAACACGTTCATCTCACACAGTATTTTCTAATTATGGATATCCCGCGTGATCAACTTTCTGTATTCAATTTCATTCAGTATTATAGCTCTCTATAATGAAAAATGAACAAAATGATCAAGCATTAGTTTGACCTTCATAATTGAAACCCTAATATTTTGTTAAGTTGCAAATTACTGGATGTAGCTGATTTTGTTATTGTGTAATTTTTATGAACTTCCATTGATTATTTGCGGTTCTACAGGCTAATACAGAAGCGGCAGCAGAAAAGAAGAGGTAGAACCTTAATGATTTTGACATAGGGAAGCCACATGGAATGGAAAAATTTGGTCATATTTATATAGCTAGGGAAAAGAGGGTTAGTATATCTTATATAATTAGCATGTTCATCATATCCTGTTTTAGATCCTTATTTACATAAATCGCCGTTTATATTATGTTAAGGTTAATTTCTTTAGGTACCTCACAAAATTGTAGCTCTAACGATGTTTTAGCTTGTGTGGAAGAATGTTTTCTCGTGACTATGCAATAGTGTTTCTGATCAGATCATGAATTTATTGTGCTATTAATTTTAGATCATGATAAACGTAGTTTGTTCAGATTATTGAGTTTTTGGTTTATTTATAATTTTAATAATATTTGTGTTTCTGAAATAGAGTAACCATATGTGTTTATTTAGAGAGAATTGTTGCTGACTGAGGCATCTGAATTGATGCATTTAATCCGGTAGCTTTATTGAACAATATTTTGGTAGAAAGCTTATGACTACTAACTAAATTAACCTTCTAATAAATGAACACTCTTTAGCCATTAGCATATCTTACAGAAAAAATATCCAAAACACTATGATATTGATATTTATTTGGAGGTATGATTTCATATTTAAATGAATTTAAAGCAAATTTTTTGGACCACATTTATTAATTGTTATGATATTTAAGTTGTCTATCTTTTGAAGGTTCAAATTAAACTGGCAGTAGAAAAGATGTATTCATTGTCACTCCGAGCAATTTCAGTCACTTGTAATAATTGTTCTAAATTAATTATTTAGTTTTAAGAGTTGCTGCAGGGTTATATATGTTTTTATAGATATATTGCAAATGAGAATATGTAATTCTTTTGACTTCTGAAGGCTGCTTAATTAACCATGATCACCGGAGATAATATCATCTTTGCCATAATTGTTTCACTCTTTACTTTTTTGAAAAAGATTACTTAAAAATTGGATAAATTTATAAAATTTATGGGTCGAATAACGGGTCAAAATTGCTCCCTGCCAAATTTAGTAATTCGGGTCACTCAATAGATTTTTTGATTGAAACAAATTCGTAGCTTTAACTGGGACCATCTAAATTAACCATAAATTTCAGCATGCACTTACTATTTTGGGAAACACAATTGTGTTCTCAGGACTTGAACTTGCGACCTTTATTATTCTATCGTCTCCCACACACTACCACCATCATTGCTCACCATGTGCCCACCACAACAAAATTTGTCGCCGTCATCCACCATCACTATGCACCACCACCCGCCACCAACACTATAACTACCACCATCATTTGAATGTATAGTTTGGTTTAGAATCTCTCAACATAAAACACAACTTTGACTTCAACAATTTGTACACTCTAACAACTTTTATTTAAATAATTTGGACACCAGTAGCATATATGTAGCTAATCTGTGATATAATGTTTTATGGTGAAACTAAAGTTTCAAAGTTATAAACGATCATGATGAGGGAATCTACAACACAAAGTATTAAGAACTTTATATATGGATTTGGAAAATTGTTCTAAAAATAATTAATTATATGCTTGAAAATGGTATAAAACTTTTACTATATAATGCATTCGAGACTTTTCAGAATGATTGTTTTTCATCCAACATGCCATTTGTGAACACCCCATCCACTATTACTACCGCCACCGCCTCCACCACTCACCCAACAATTATTCGCCGCAAAATATAATCACAGGGTACCCGCCGCCGCATTGCGCGGGTACCCGGCTAGTATATATATATATATATATATATAGAGAGAGAGAGAGAGAGAGAGAGAGAATATGGATCAAGAAAGAAGCATCCTTATTTGAAGAAATTGAAGAAGCAGTGCATTTTCGTAAAATATACATACATGTATACATATACGTACATATTGAAGGATTTATGTGCACAATTAGTCAACCTATGATGATACATCCATGCCTACGAAACACTTAAGGGTTACACCGGTGAGTGCACGTAATACGAGCAAGTTATGCAATGATACTACGAAGAGGGATGATTCGTAATAGTCATTATGAATCAGTTAAGTATTAAGTTAAGTTTAACTTATTACTAGATTTGTTTAACTAAGTAATTAATACAAGTAGTTGTACATTTACTAGTTAAGTAAATATACAATGTGTTAATTACTGATTATCCATGATATGATTTAAGGGTATTAAATCATTAGTAATTGGATAATATTATTGTATAAATTATATAAAGGTTATTATATAATTAATTATTAAAAGTATAAATACAATTATATAATTCGTGTATATGGGTACCGAATTTTTAGTGTATAAATACTAGACATTTGATAGTTAAGTGCAACAGTTATAAACTAGTTAAACTATAAGGGATGGAAGTGTAAAACGATAAGTTTAATTAAGAGATTAATCTTAATTAAACTAGAAGGGCCCTAAGTGAAAGTCCATCTATTATAATTAGAGAGCATAGGTATCACTTATTAGGTTACACCTTTAGAAGCTGAAACCCTTGCTCCCTTTCCTCCTATTCGGCCGAACCAAGAACACCATCACTTGGTGTTCTTCGTTCTTTGTTCTTCGTGTTCTTCATTCGTTCTTCGTGTTCTTCAAGTCTTGAAGATCCAAGATCGTTGCAAGTGATCATCTAGAGGATCGTTCGTCGTGTTCATAATCAGTGGACTTATCTTAAGCATTGACCTAAGGTATGTTTCATGGAACACTCTTCTTCCTCTCCTCTTGTTCGAAGTCGAACCAAGAACCCTAGGGTTCTTGGTAGTAGTCGACGAACACACACAAGTATGTGTGTGTGTGTTCGACTTCTTCGTACAAGGTGTCTTTCTTGTTAACCAAATCTAGATTTCCAACATCCCAATCCTTTAGGGTTTAAGGATTAGGTTTAATCCCAGTTCCGCTTTCAGGGATTAAATCAGCTAGTTGGTTTTAACCGGTGAAGAACAAGTTCATGTTCTTGGTCAGTCATGGTTCAAACTAAGTATACTAGGAGGTCGATCCCATGGGTCGATCAGTCTGATGGTGCGTAGTGAAACCCTACAGTGGTATCAGAACGTTGGTTTAGAGATCTAGACTAGATTAACAAAGATTGTTTGTTTACTTTAATTTCAGGTTTTTTGTTTCAAGTTTTTCTTCTTCTTCATATTTTTCGAAATGGGGAAGAACCCTAGGACCAAGAATATTAAACTAGTCTAGTTTAATTGGTCAAGAAGGTTTCTAAGAACCCTAGTAATTTTCGAAATACAAGGAAGAACCCTAGGATCAAGTATGTTAAACAAGATTTGTTTAATTGATCAAAAGGATTCTTTCCTAATCCCTTAGGATTTTCGAAATCTATAGGATACTTGGACACCAAGTTGATTAAAATAGCCTAGTTTAATTGGTGGAAAAATTTCCTAGTCTTGAGATTTTTGAAACCCTAAAAAGAACCCTAGTAGTTTAAACTAGTTTAATAGTTTAAAAGAATTAATTAGGATAATAACCTAAAACCTAGTTAATTAGACAAGTTTATGTCTAATAGGTTTAATTATTATTTAGACAAAGTTTTATTGTCTATAAGGTTTAAATTAAAAAGTTTAAATGAATTTATTAAAAGTTATAATCTATCTTAGAATTTAAACAAAGTTTATTGTTTAAATAGGATTGATTAAAATTAATCTTTTAATTAAAATAATGTCTGATCAAGAAAGTCAAAACCCTAATTTTGATTGGTCAAAAACAAGATTAGGGTTCATTTAATTAATTTTGGGAAT
The DNA here is from genome assembly GCA_963853835.1 of Calendula officinalis. NCBI lineage: Eukaryota > Viridiplantae > Streptophyta > Magnoliopsida > Asterales > Asteraceae > Calendula > Calendula officinalis. Next base: position 51,800,347 of record OY970825.1, read on the forward strand.
TGATAAAGAGGATATTAATTTTTAAGTTCTAAAATTAACAAGGTGTATTTAATTATTTATATATATGTACTAAAATTTTTGGAATTTTTAATTATTAAGTCAAATTGAATTTTAAAAGATATAATAAGTTTATACGTATTTTAATTAGATTAAGTTAAAATACATACGTATAAATTAGATGTAATATTCTTATTAGAATGTTACAAGTTTATTATAAAATATGCATATATACGAATATATATATTAAATACGAGATAAGAATGAAACAATTAAAAGGATAATGTTATTTTGATCTTTAAGGGATAATAGTATAACTAGTTATTGTATAAAGTTATTATATAATTAAAACTAGTAAGTACAAAGTTATGATTACATTATAACTAGAAATTGTACAAGTTGAAATTATATGATTAACTAAAAATATACAAAGTTATATATATTATCATATATTAAGATGTATAAAGTTATAAGTTATTATAACTAGATAATTATACAAGTATAATATAAGTATTTTACAAGACATGTAATATACTAGATTAATGATCAAGTAAAAATAACAAGAATCTATATTTAACTAGTTCAAGTTAAATATAAGAAAGGTTTAAACAAACTAAGAATTATTATATATAGTCTTTATATAATAAGTTTATTAGTTTCACCAAGTATAAACCGGTGATTGTGTTAGCTTAAGTTTCATCATGGTTGTTGAAGCTAGTGGGAGCTACACAAGAAAATCACAAATTTTATAACTATGTCGTTAAGAGATAAGTTTTGGTCGAATCTAATAAGTCAAAACAATTGTTTAATTTCATTATTATACATATGAAGAACTAGGTGTGTTAAACTACGTTTATGTTTCAAGTTTATGAACCATAAAAGAATTAAAAGTTTAACATAAGATTTAAGGTTTTTCAAGTAAGATAAAACAAGTAAGTTTTATTCTAAATAAGGTTTTTCACAAAATCTAGTAAAACGTGTTGTACACCTCGTTTTAGGTATACATATAAAATTGCGCAAATTCTTGAAACTATAAGTTTTAAAGAATAGTTCTTAAGTTTTAAAAAGGTGTCTTGTAGAACCCTTCAATTCACAAGTCACATATTTTAAACAAGGATTAAGATTGGAATAAAAGTTTAAGTTTAGTTTTAAGACTTTAACAAACCCAAGAAAATCTTAGATCTAAGTAGTGTCCACCTAATGGAACACCTCACTTGTTCAACAATATTCATATTGTAAGGAGAAAGAACCTTAGATATGAACTCAAATCATTGCGAGCGTTATGTATATATATATATAGAAGTGGGATCCTGTAAGGACTCTTTTTTCGGTGAGGACTCGCGAGGACACCTCATAAAAATTTCAAAAAATTCCGAAAAAAATATATATATAACCCACCATGATTATTAATACATTTAACAAAAAAAAACTAAAAAAAAAAATTATGATCCACTTTTTTTTGCGAATCATAACAATGATCCAGATTTTTTTGTGGATCATTATTATGATCCATATATTTTTTTTGGATCATTTTTGGAATTTTTTTTTGGATCTTATACATAGCGATTTTAATGTTTAAAAAAGGAATTTTTTGAAAAAAGTTTGTTTTGTATCATTTTTAGAGTTTTTTTTGGAGTCCTAACAGTCCTCGCGACGAAAAGAGTCCTCACCGGATCCGGACCCTATTTATATATATATATATATATATATATATATATATATATATATATATATACATATATATATATATATATACATATATACATATATATACATATATATACATATATATACATATATATATATATATATATATATATATATATATATATATATATACATATATATATATATATATACATATATATACATATATATACATATATATATATATATATACATATATATACATATATATACATATATATACATATATATATATATATGTATATATATATATATATATGTATATATATATATATATATATATATATATATATATATATATATATATATATATATATATATATATATATATATATATATATATATATATATATATATATATATACATATATATATATATATATACATATATATACATATATATACATATATATATATATATATATATATATATATATATATATATATATATATATATATATATATATACATATATATATATATATATACATATATATACATATATATACATATATATATATATATATATATATATATATATATATATATATATATATATATAGTGCCCGATTCAGCGCAGAATCGTATAAAGGTGCAGAACCGCAGAACCATCCTAACATTCAATGTTTTCTATGTTGTACATAAGCTATAAATTTTCATACACGCTGTAACCATCCTAACATCCAATGTTTCCAATTTTTCATACAAATAATATATAAATATATTTATATATTATGTGTATAAAAAATTGGAAACATTTGATGTGTAAATATGTTACAGCATGCATAAAAATGTACACCTTATGTATAACATAGAAAACATTGGATGTTAAGATGGTTCTGCGGTTCTGCACCTTTAAACAGTTCTGCGCTGAATCAAACCCTATATATATATATATATATGAGATTAGGGTTTTATTAGAAATTCATACCTGAGACTTTGTCAGACTCCCTTCCTCCATCTCCAGCACCTTCAGGACCTTGATTTCCTCTATCTTAAGCTCCTTCTAGTGTACGTTGCTCATATTCTATTTCAACATCTAGTGGAACATGTGGTTCCAAAATTTCTTGAGCAATGTGTTCTTGTGCTCGTTCTGTGAGGTTGGCAGTTGCTGCAATCTGGTATTGCTCTTCCACTGATGGAGTCAGTGTTGGAGCGTTTCTGTACAATACTGTGTCTGATGACAGTGCTCCCATGATTACTAGACTCAAGCTTCTTTGAGGTCTTCTTCTGATAATTAGTGGTTCCTCGAGACAATATCACTTTCGGATGCAATATGAGGGGCATTAGGATCTGGTTGATTTTGTTGAATGTTTTCTGCTTCTTGGGCTGGTGGAGGTTGAACATCCACCATTTCAACATCTTCATCAGCATTTTCATCATCATTATCATCATCAGTATCATCTTCATCTTCATTATCATCATCATAATCTTCATCATTATTAGAGGAAGATCTGAGTGGTGGTGCCTCAGCAATGGCTAACATTGTTGCACTGAGTGGTGGTTCCTCCTCCCTTGGTGGATTGAAGAAAATCTTCTCATGAATTAGAGGAAGATCAGCTCTCACGCCATCAAAATCATCATACATACCATGCGCCATTGAGTGCTAGAAGATGAGTGATAAGAACCTGCAAAAAAGGAACATTTGGGGCTCGGAGTCTGGCTTGAACTAGTGAAGCCAACTCATTGAAAATCAATCTGGCATAATCAATCTTGTTATTGTGGTACATGGCATGTACCAGTTGCATCCCAAAGTCGTTGATCTGAACGAGGGCCCCTGTTTTGTGGGTCATACACCGAATTATGGTTGAGATCATAATTCCCCACATTGGGCTGAATTCATGCCTCTTGATGGTGCCTTTGGTGTTCCATCTTCCTAGGAGAGGCAAGATGCAGTATCATGATCAACGAACTCATCATACTGAGCATGTGCCGGCAATCTTAGAGTTTCTCGGATGATTGCTGTTGATATGAACGTCGTTCGTTGATCTCTAATAATCCATCCTGAAATCATGTTTGGTGAATCCATTTGTGAAGTGTACCAAAATTCACACATCATTGCAGGGTATATTGCTCTCGGCGAGCCTCTTAGAGCATATGAGATTGGGCTATGCCTCAGATATGTTATAATTTGTCAAAATTGAGGGCATACCCAACCTTGAGGAATATCGAAATTTGCAGTGATGTTGTTCCTCGGGAACTTAGGAAGTTCATCTTCTTGAAAATCCATTGCTGGTGCAGCATTCGGTGCAACGAATTGAAAATTTGCCATCGATCTGTGAGTATGAATTGAAAAAGAAATTTGCTTGCAAAGAGAGAGTAAATTCGTTAATCGCAAAGAGAACTAAGAGAAAGAAAGAATTAATAACTGTTAAATAAAATTTGAATTAAAAACGGTTATTTATACTTTAAATGGCAAAGATTACGGTATTGGGAAGTAAAAACGGCGAAATGACAGCCTTATCCCGTTCCAACGCTAACTTTTCTATTAAGGAAAGTTACCGTTCGGAAGTATGAGGATTATAATCAGTTTTGTACTTCAGGACTCCCAATACCGAGTTAGAGTTAAAAAAAATTAAATTAAAAAAAATTTAGAAAATTATAGAAACATTTAATTTACCCAATAAACTAATGAAAAATATTTTTTTTAATTTTGATAAATCAGACGAGCTATACCGTGATGGTCAGTATTGAAGCAAATACTGAGCAGACAATATCAGAAAATTTTAAAAAGAATTACGGATTCAGCATACCCAATTGCCCTAGTAAGTACATAAATCTTTCTTCTAAGAGAGGTTTAGTAAACACATCAGCCAATTGGTCCTCTATAGGGACATAATCTACCTGAACCTTACCTTTTTCCAAATTTTCTCGGATAAAGTGGTGTCTGATATCAATGTACTTGGTCCTTGAATGATGGACTGGGTTCTCAGTGATAGCAATAGCACACTTGTTATCACGGTGAATAGGTGTCTTTCGAAAATCAAATCCATAGTCCATGAGTTGGTACTACATCCATAAAAAGTTGAGCACAACAACTTCCCGCAACAACATATTCTGCTTCTGCAGTGGAAGTGGCTACGGAGTTTTGCTTCTTTGATGACCAACCAACTAATTTTCCACCGAGGAATTAACATCCTCCACTTGTGCTTTTTTATCTAACCTACAACCTGCATAATCTGCATCTGCATAAGTATGAGTCTTTGGGATACCAAAGACCCATGTTAGGAGTACCTGGAAGATATCTAAAAATTCTCTTAACAGCTTTCAGATGAGATTATTTGGGACCAGCCTGATACCGAGCACACAAACATGTTGCAAACATGATATCATACATGCTAGCTGTTAAGTAAAGTAAGGAACCAATCATTCCTCGGTATGTGGATTGACATACTAGTTTACTAGTTTCATCCTTACTTATCTTATCCTGAATACTCATAGGGGTGTGCATAGAAGATAAGTTTTCAAATTAATATTTCTTCAGCATGTCATGCACATACTTACTTTGGTTTATAAAAGTGCCATCAGGCTTTTGATCAACTTGTAAACCAAGAAAATAAGTAAGTTCTCCCATCATACTCATCTGATACTGAGATGACATTATCTTGGCAAACCAGTAACACATGGATTTGTTAGTGGAGCCAAAAATAATGTCATCTACATATATCTGAATGAGTAGGATGTCAGACCCTTTTCTTTTTGAAAATAGTGTTTTATCTATTTTACCTCCTGTAAATTTATTTTCAATTAAATACTCTGACAGGGTATCGCACCAGGCTCTGGGAGCTTGTTTGAGCCCATACAAAGCCTTATCAAGCTTGAAAACATAATTAGGAAATTTATGATCAACAAAACCCGGGGGCTGTTTAACATAAACTTTCTCTTGCAGTTTTCCATTTAGGAAGGCACTCTTAACATCCATCTGATATACCTTGAAGTTCTTGAAAGTTGCATACGAAAGATACAACCTAATTGCTTCAATTATTGCAACTGGTGCAAATGTTTCATCACAGTCAATTCCTTCCTCTTGCATGTAACCTTGAGGAACCAGTCTTGCTTTGTTCCTGATTACAACTCCATCTTTGTCCATCTTGTTCATGAATAGCCACTTAGCACCAATGATAGTTTTGCTAGTAGGGGGTGGTACTAAGTTCCAAACTTTGTTTCTTTCAAACTTTGTAAGCTTTTCTTGCATAGCTTCTACCCAGTCTTTATCTAATAGAGCTTCATCATCTTTCTTTGGTTCCATGGTAGATGAGAAGCTTGAAAAGAAACAAAAGTTAGTAGTTGCTTGGGGTTCAAAAGCTAATCTTCTTCTGGTTTGAACTCCTTGTTCAAGAGGACCAATAATATTTGAATGAGTATGGTCTCTATACTCCCTTAGATTGTTCCCTAAGGCAGCATTTGAAGCAAGGTCAACAACTTCTTATTGGACTGGAGAGTTGTCTGTCTGATACTGATTTGAGGTATGTTCAGTATTAGACATTGCAGAGTTCTGGTTTTCTTCTTCTTGTAGATTTATGTTTAATTCTTGACATAAGTTAGATGTTTCACCCTCTACATATGTGGAGTTATTTAGATCAAGATTTGAGAACTCAATGTTGAGGTTCTCAGTGTTGGGAACCTCAGTAGTTGTTGTAGTTTTACCATACTGAGTTAAATCTTAATCATCATCACTCATATCATGTGAAACCTGATATCGGTGATCCTTCGGTTGTTCAGCATGGAGTTGTCTTGATTACATAAAGTTTCAATACCACTTATGTCCTCCTTTGATGAAGTAGAATGCCCATCCGGATTTTCATCCAAAGTAACATGGATGGATTCTTCAATCACCTTTGTTGAGATAACATACACTCTAAAGGCCTTGGAGTGTGGTTAGTAGCCCATAAAAACGCCTTCATTTGCTTTGGGAGCAAATTTATTTAGATTTTGCTGAGTACTGAGTACAAAGCATTTACTCCCAAAGATATGGAAATATTCCACATTTGGAATTCTGCCATGGTATAACTCATAAGGAGTCTTGTGATGTGTCTGGACTACTGAGGCTCTATTCTTTGTAAAATTTGCACAGTTTACAGCTTCTGCCCAAAAGCTCAGTGCCAGTCCAGCATGGCATAACAAAGTTCATGCAGTTTCAATCAGTGTTCTATTCTTCCTTTCTACAACATCATTTTGTTCTGGTGTGTAGGCTGCAGCGAAATTTTGTACAATTCCTTTGTCATCACAGAAACCTGCCAGTACTGAGTTCTTGAACACAGTACCATGGTCACTTCTAAGTTTCTTGACCTAGTTCCCCTTTTGCAGTTCTTCTCTTTTTATGAAGGCAATGATTTCTGTGGTAGCATCTGATTTAGCCTTAAGAAAAATGAACCAAGTGTATCTTGAGTATTCATCCATGAAGACTAGTGTATAGATCTTTAATTTGCCAAAAGATGGAGTAATAATGGGGCCAAAAAGATCCATATGTATCATAGTAAGAGGTTCATTGATAGAATGATTGACTTTGGTGTTGAATGAACTCTTCTTCTGCTTACCCATTTCACATGTTGAACACAACTTATCTTTTGAATAAGTAATTGTGTGCAACCCTCTCACCAACTTCTTCATACTCATTGATGTTTCTAAATTTGATGTGAGAGAGTTTCTTGTGCCACATCCAGTTTAGTTCTGGACTGACTTCCTAAACCATGCTTCCCTGTCATCATAACACTTCTGGCTGATACTGAGTAGATTGTGTTTAAGACCCTCCACATAGGCCACTCTTTTGAAAGTTATGTTTCCCGCTTTAATCTCTCCATATACCCTTGTTCTCCCTATGGAATCATCCCCAAATCAGACAGAAGGTCCCTTCTCTGGTGTATAATGTTGAAGGTACTCGATACTGCCAGTTATGTGTCTTGAGCAGCCACTATCAAGTTACCATTTTCTATCACCCTGCACAAGACACAAAATAAGGATTAGTTCCTTTTAGGAACCCATTTTTGAATGGGACCTATGGTAGGGGTAACAGTTTTAGATTTAATCTCTTGAGTTGGTGAGGTCAGTATCACATCAGGGGAAACCTTGGAGGTTTTCTTTTGTAGCACTGACTTACTTGCTCCCTGTTTCTTTGGTACTGAGTACCTAGGGCTTGAGAGATTAGTCCAAGATTCATCTCCTTTTATGGCCAGTATGATGACATCTGTAAAATTTTCTAGGCCTATTTCTAAACATGTTTTCATAAGGAATTTTGGAAAACTGTTATTCTTTTGGTTGATTAGTATGAGTTAGTTTAGAAAACTTTTGGCTTAAAAATTTAATCTGATTTCAAATAGATTTTAAAATGCTGTTTTTCTCATTCTTACTAAAGGATTTTACATCTTTTATTACAGTCTTTTTAAGAGACGAATCCTGGATTTTCTTTTTATTTGGTAAAGAAGTCTTATTTTGTTTAGACTTTTTATCTTTACCACTTGAAGATCCTGTTGAAGTTAGTTGTGGATTATCATGTTTTAAAACAACAACTTTAACGGGTTCTTTGGGTTCTTCAGTACATGAATGAAGTGTTCCTGCAACTTCGGTATCAGTTATTAGTATAGGTGTAGAAGTTGTTTCATTTGCATTATATTTTTTAAAAGTAGTAGTGTTAAATAATAATTCAAATGGTGGAACAGCAGAAGTGTCATACTGCACTTCATCGGTTTCAGTATCAGAATTTTCTTTTGCAGGAAACTCAATATTGAGCTCTTGTAGTCCAGTATAGCACTTTGAGAAGATTAAGGGACCAACAGGTTGATCAAAAACAATTTTCTCCTCATCATCTGCATCAGTTTGACATCCAACTTCAAAAAAAGTTTTAGATTTGACAAACTAAATTGGATTCATGTCTGAAAACTACTCAAATAAATCAGCAAAATTGTTTATACTTTTTAACTGAGGCTCAACACCAAGTGCAGCCCTACACTGTTTTTCGATTTTTTTTCTTTTTCAAGTTTATTTAAGTGTGCTTTAACAACTAATCTTTGGTTCATTTCTTGTAAACTAAAAAAAATCTAATTCTAAATCTTTTAATTTTGCTAGTTTATCAAGGTTTTCATTATTTACCCTTTCAAGGTCTAAAATTGTTAATTTTAAAGCTTTTTCTTTCTGAACTAAAGTTTTAAGATCAACAATCATGTACTAAAAAATCTGTTATTTTTCATTTAGAGAATAAGTTTGAAAGGCACTCACCTTGTGCAACTGAGTGGAATCCCAATCACTATGGACAATCATCCTCTCAACCTCTTTGATCAAAGGTGATCTTCAAATCTTCTTCGGTAAAAGCCATAAAGGCTTTGTTTTCAACCTCTTCCTCATCATCACTCAATTCTTCATCCATCCAAGCTTCTGAATAGAGTGCCTGATGAGGTGCTCCATTCCCTGTTGCACCCTTCCCCTTGCTCCGGTTCTTCAACTTGACATACTTGGTATGCAATCTTATCATTCTGATCAGTTTCAAAAGACGTAGTGACAGCATAGGACTGTTGCATAGGTTTGACAATTAGGGCCATGCAAGTGGAAGTCTTGTCAGTCTTCTTCCAGTTCAGAAGTCTAGCAGCATTGTTCTCCTCATGATTCAACATTAAACCATATAATGTTTGAAGAATGTATGTTTCAAGGTTGTTACCAGCATTGACAGAATTTGTCATATCAAGGAATTGTTGAAGAAGACTATCCAGAAATTTTTGACAGAGTTCTCCCTCTTCGTTCACAATTCCAACACTGATAAGATCATGGATAAATAGTATTGAACCTGTTATAAAGAGAGGTGATGTCATCATTTGGATTTGAGAAGAAATTTTCAAATTTTCTTCTCATGTTGCTTTTTCTCTGCAACTTCGTTTTTGTTGTACCTTCATAGGTGATGATTAAGTTATCCCACATAGCTTTAGCAGTTGGAAACTGCATGATTGCAGTCAATATTTCTTTGGTGACTGCATTACCAATCACACATTTGGCTGTAGAGTCAAGACTGAACAGTTGACGATCAGTATCAGTCCATGTGTGCTTCAGTTTTGGAATTGTTCTTGTTCCTACAGGAGCATCATCGGTAGCTGCAACGGGTTCCACGGTTTGTGGAATGATGGGACCATTAGTGAGCACTGTGAGAATTTCATAATGGATAGATTCAAGATACCATTGGGCTTTCAACATCAATTGATGAAAGTCTTTGCCATAAAAAATGGGCACACCCATTCCTGACATAACTGGTGCAGTGATTGAAGACATTTTTGATTTAGTAGGTTGGGAAGGGTAGGTTTATGGAATGGTTGTCAGGGTAATAGGTCGACTAAATAACAACATCCCTGGCTTGAATGTTAATTTATATATTAATTATACTTAATGAAATATTAGAGTGATGACACAAGAATATAGTCAATATATAAATCCACTAAGTGTGGCTTGTTGCGGAATAACAAGACCACTGATCAATACAAATATGTGAAAGTGAATACGTAAATTGATGAGTACTCTTATGCTAAGTGATCTCTATTTATAATGTTATAGAGATCTTACAAAAGTGGCAAGGAGTAGTAGAAGGACTGAGAAAGGAAAGTGACCGAGATCAAAGGGGTTTGATCTGGTATGTTAAACATGAAAATGTTTAACTCATTTCTTCTACTCATTATTGGATTTCAATATTGAGTTCCAATACTGAGTGACTAATACTGCCCACTCAATATTGCACTGAAACTTAGCTAATTTTCCACAAGCTATTCTAAGCTAGTCTAGGTTGTCTTGTTATCTTAAGATCCTCAAGGGATAAGGCTTTTGGCCTTAACATCTAAGTCCAAGATGATAGCACGATGGTCTATAAGGCGAACGTAAAATAGGCGGGGGTCATGGAGGTCGTGCCCCCTTACGGGGTCCAAGGGCAGCGCCCTACCGAGGTCCAAGGGGCAGCAAAACAAAAATGAAATGTAGTAAATGAACGTATGGGCAAGCCTGGTCAGCTTGTGAATTGACCATTTGGTGGGTAGGCATCGTTGGGTAATAAGTTATTGTAGTGAGTTGCTCTACAGGGACCATCTGCTGTTGTGCAGCGACAAGTTGTTGTTTTGCAGCGAACAGCGACTGCCAATTTTCTTATTGCTGGAAGCAATGTGTAATCGCTCCTAATTTCTTGGAATGGTCAGGAACCGTTTAGACCTCTAAATTATAATACATCCGAAGAAATGTTCTGGAAGTGATACAAATTTGTACTCTCTTTTATCATATTGTTGAACACGAGTCCACTCAAACCACCTAATACTATGAATTAGAAATTGTGCCTAATTTTTACTATGATTCTTTGAGATTATCCATGTCAGAGAGGTGCGTAGCACTCAATATCCGGATTGGGTAGCTAACCTGGTACTGGTAAAAAAGGGGGATGGATCAATGCGCATGTGCGTCGATTTCAAGGATCTCAATAAAGCATGCCCAAAAGGTAGTAACCCCCTCCCGGAGATCGAACAAAAGGTTGAGTCGTTGGGAGGATACAAATGGAAGTCATTCTAGGACACTTATGTAGGGTTTCACTACGCACCATGCGACTGATCAACCACTTGGGTCGACCTCTTAGTGTACTTGGTTCGAACCCTACTGACCAAGAACATGAACTTGTTCTTGACCGGTTAAAACCAACTAGCTGATTTAATCCCTAAATGCGGAACTGGGATTAAACCTAATCCTTAAACCCTAAAGGATTGGGATGTTGGAGAACTAGATTTGGTTAACAAGAAAGAAACCTTGTACGAAGAACTCGAACACGCACATTGCTTGTGTGGTTCGTTCGACCATCAACCAAAGAACCCTAGGGTTCTTTGGCCGAATTCGTCCAAGAGGGAGAAGGGAGAAAAGGGTTTCCCAAAACATACCTTGTTGATTGCTTAAGATAGATCCACTGATGATGAACAAATCGAGCGATCTTCTAGTTGATCTAAGCAATGAACTTGGATCTTCAAGACTTGAAGAACACGAAGAACACGAAGAACGAAGAACACCAAGAGTTGGTGTCTAGGTTCGGCCGTTCGAAGGTGAGGGAAGGATATTAAATGTCTAGTATTAATACACTAATAATTCGGTACCCATATACACGAATTATATACTTGTACTTTCGATAATTAATTATATAATAACTTTTATATAATTTACACAATAATATTATCCAATTACTATATGATTTAATAGCTTTAAATCATATCATGGATAATCTATAATTAACACATTGTATATTTACTCAACTAGTAAATGTACAACTACTTGTATTAATTAGTTAGTTAAACTAATCTAGTAATAAGTTAAACTTAACTTAATACTTAACTGATTCATAATGACTATTATGAATCATTCCTCTTCGTAGTTTCATTGCTTATCTTGCTCGTATTACATGCACTCACCGGTGTGACCCTTAAGTGTTTCGTAGGTATGGATGTATCATCATAGGTTGACTAACTGTGCATATAATTCCTTCAACTTACAAAGGCTACCATCAAGTACAGACGGCAAAGGAAGATGAAGAAAAAATCGCTTTCCATACGGCGAAGGGAACTTTCTGTTACATCAAAATGCCGTTTGGGCTCCGTAATGCAGGAGCCACCTATCAGCGTCTAGTCGAAAATGCGTTCGAGAGACAGATTGGGCAGAATTTTGAGGTGTAAGTTGACGACATGGTCATTAAAAGCAAGGGTGATGAAAATCTAATTAAATACATGGAGGAAACTTTGTTATGCCTTCAAAAGATCACCATGAATCTAACAGGTAAGCAAGGGAAGTTTTTAGGACAATAGTTTCTGCGTCCGGCATAAAATACAATCCCGACAAGGTGGAATATTTGATGAAAATGAAGACACCCCGAACGATTAAAAATGTACAAAGTTTGACTGGAAAGCTTGCGGCGCTCGGACGTTTGTTAGCCAAATCGGCTGAAAAGTAGATCCCGTTCTTCAAAGCACTACATGGATGTACGAAGAAGGGAGAAGTCAAATGGACCGCAGAGGACGACAAGGCATTTGAAGAGCTAAAACAACATCTGCGAACCAACCCAACCATGTCCTGCCCAACCGGTGGGGAACTGCTTGTCATGTACCTTTTCACTAACAAGGAGGCAATTAGCTTGGTGATCATTGCCGAAAGAGAAAAGAAGCAAGTACCCGTGCACTTCATCAGTAGAACTTTACAGGGAGCAGAGATGGATTATTCGACCATTGAGAAGCTGGTATTGGCTCTGATATATTTGATACGGCGTTTAAGGAGGTATTTTTCCAAGCCCATCCGGTAACGGTTCAAACCAACCAACCAACCAAAAATATATTGCTTCAGCCAGAAATTTCAGGAAGGAGACCAAGTGGGCAATCGAGTTAGGAGAACATGAGATTCAAACCGAGATCCAACATCAAGGGACAAGCCCTAGCGGATTTCTTGGTAGAAATGCCTAATGAAGAAAGCAATCTATCTGCAGAAGAAAGGCCCTCTCCTAACAAGAAGAAGGTGGAATATGTGTGACCGATCCGGATGCCAGCCGTTGGAAGATGTACACGGATTGTGCAGCAGGAGCAGACAATTGTGGAGCAGGGGTGGTCATAACAGGACCAAACAAAGAGAAGATAACATATGCACTGAGGTTCGATTTCCAATGTTCAAAAAATGAAGCAGAATATGAAGCGCTGTTGGCGGGCTTGAATTTGGTAGGAAGTTTGGAAATCAAAGAGTTGGAAGCATTTGCAGATTTATTGTTGGTAGTAAATCAGATTAATGGCTTGTAAAAAGCCAAAGAAAGTCACATGAAGTGGTATCTTGAAAGGGTGAAGATAGGGATGTCCCGATTCGACAAGTTTAGAATCACTCAGGTTCCCAGAACCAAAAACAGAGAAGCCGACACTCTCAACACATTAGTGTCAATGTTATACTGTCACCTTACTCAGAAGGTTTTAGTAGAAATCCTCTCTAGGGGAAGCATTGAGGAAACATGGGAAGAGATGGCCGAAACCAATAATGAGGAAGATTGTTGCATGCTTCCCTTTCGGCGGTACATGTAAGACGGAATCCTTCCTAAAAACAAGAGCGATGCAAGGAAGATACAGACAAACTCAGGAAAATATACCATCCGGAATGCTAGGTTATACCGGAAGGGGTAGTCTACCTCATCGTTGAAATGTCTCAGAAATCATGAAGCTAGGTGGGCCATAAAAGAGGTTCATGAAGGATTATTTGGGTCACACTCTGGCTCAAGAGCCCTAACCTAAAAGTTGATCCGAACGGGCTATTTTTGGCCCCAAATGTCTAAAGACGTTTAAGAGTATGTCCAGAAGTGCCAGAACTGTCAGGCATACTCCAACATCCTGAGCAGGGACACGTTTAATTTAACAAGCATAAACAGTCCATGGAAATTCTCTCAATGGGGCATTGATATTGCAGGTTCTTTTCCCAGAGCGCCGGCCAACCTAAAATTCCTAGTGGTAGCAGTTGACTACTTCACTAAATTGGTGGAGGCCTATGGCCTGCTTATCCGGAGCAAATGTGGTAAAGTTTGTTTGGCAACAAATTTTCTGTTGATTTGGTCTTCAACATAAAATTGTTAGTGATAATGAAAAGCAGTTCGCTAACAACCCATTCAAGAGTTGGTGTGCCAAGCTTAGCATTCGAGAAAATTTTACTTCCGTAGCACACCTCCAAGCAAACGGGTAAACAAAGGTAACCAACCGGACTGTATTAAAAGGAAACAAGACTCGCTTGGACAGAATGGAAGGGGCTTAGGCTGATGATTTGGAAAGTGTCTTGTGGGCATACCGGACAACAGCTAGAAGTGGGACGAAAGAGACACCATATAGCCTAGTGTACGGATCCAAAGAGTTCATCCCAGTTGAAGTCACATTACCTTCTTTTCGGATGGAAAATTTCCGGTTATAGATGAATGAGGAAGCCCTAAGGCATAACCTAGATTTGGTGGATGAAAGACGTAAAAACGCTGTGTTGCGACAAGCGGCGTACAAATTGTTGACGGAAGGATATTACAACAGGAAGGTCGGAGGAACGGCTTGCAAGGTCAGAGACTTAGTTCTCCGGAAGAATGAGGCAAGCCTCCAACATAAACCAGGGAAGTTATTCTAAAATTGGGAAGGCCCATACAGGGTTACGGAGGCAAGAAGAAACGGATCGTATGTACTTGAGACCATAACTGGGTCACCCATCCCTCAAACTTGGAATATTAGGAATCTGCGAAAGTTTCATTATTAGTTTTCTAATTTTATATTGTAAGAAAAGACTTGTCGGATTCTATAATCAAATGAGTCTGTAAGCAATGTATGCAAGAACCTTGACGTTAATCGAATGCCTCCCGAGTAGGGCACTTTTGATTTTGTTATGTATGCTTTAGGAATATTGTTGGAATTATGTGCACAGTTGGTCAACCTATGATGATACATCCATGCCTACGAAACACTTAAGGGTCACACCTGTGAGTGCATGTCATACGAGTAAGATATGTAATGATACTTGGAAGAGGAATGATTCAAAATAGTTATTTATGAATCAAATTAAGTATTAAGTTAAGTTCAACTTATTACTAGATTAATTTATCTAACTAATTAATACAAGTATTTGTACATTTACTAGTTGAGTAAATATACAATGTGTTAATTATAGATTATCCATAATATCATTTAAAGCAATTAAATCATATGGTGTTAGATAATATTATTGTCTAAATTATATAAAGTTTATTATATAAGTAATTATTAAAAGTATTAACACAAACATATATTTCGTGTATATGTATATACCGAAATATAAGTGTGTAAATACTAGACATTTAATAATTAAGTGGGAAGATTTTAACTAGTTAAACTACAAGGGTTTAAAGCGTAAAAGGGTAAGTTTAATTAATGATTAATATCAATTAAACTAGAAGGGCCCTAAGTGAAAGTCCTTCTATTATATATAGAAGGCTTGGGGTTCCTTGTTTTGGTGCTCATTGTTCACGAAAAAGAACCCTAGCCCCTCTCCCTTGTTTCGTCCGAATAGGAGCAAGAACACAAGCCTTTGTGTTCTTCGTTCTTCATTTGTTCTTCGTGTTCTTCAAGTCCTTTGAAGATAGAAGATCATTGCATCAACCAACTAGAAGGTTTCTCATTGTGTTCATCTTCAGTGGACTTACTTAAGCAAGATTAAGGTATGATTTTGAAAACCCTTTTCCCCCTTTTTCCCTTTGTACGAAAGCTTTCTCGTTGTGTTCATCATCAGTGGACTTACTTAAGCAAGATTAGGGTTCTTGGTGATTCGACGAACACACACAAGTGTGTGTATGTGTTTGAGTTATTCGTATAAGTTTTCTTTCTTGGTAATCTAATCTAGATTTCCAACATCCCAATCCTTTAGGGTTTAAGGATTAAGTTTAATATCAGTTCCGCTTTAGGGATTAAACTAGCTAGTTGGTTGAACCGAACAAGAGTTATGTTCTTGTCAGTATGGTCGAACCAAGCATACTAGGAGGTTGACCCCAGTGGTCTATGAAACCCTTCAGTGGTATCAGAGCGTTGGTTTAGAAATCTAAACTAGATTAACAAAGTTTGTTTGTTTAACTTTAAAGTTTTTTTTTTTGTTCCAATTTCTTCTTCTTCTTCTTCTTCTTCTTAATATTCGAACAAGGGAAGAACCCTAGGACCAAGAATATTAAACTGGTTTAGTTTAATTGGTCAAAAGGTTTCTAAAACCCTAGATTTTTCGTGATCAAGGAAGAACCCTAGGACTAAGTACGTTAAACTAAAATTTGTTTAATTTGTCAAAAGGATTCTTTCCTTTTTCCCCAAAGAATTCGTGATCAAGGAAGAACTCTAGTACCAACCATATTACACAAGATTTGTTAATTGGTCAAAAGGATTCTTTCCTATTACCTTTAGATTTCAAAATCTAGGAGGAAACTTGGACACCAAGTATATTAAACTAGTTTAGTTTAATTGGTGGAAAAGTTTCTTAGAATTAAGAATTTCGAAACCCTAAAGAACCCTTGGACCAAGAACATTAAACTAGTTTAGTTTAATTGGTTAAGAGGATTAACTGAGATAATAATCTAAAACCTAGATAATTAAACAAGTTCATGTTTAATAGATTTAATTATTATTTTAGTAGATTTATTGAAACTAGTTCTTTAAACCTAGAAACTTAGACAAAGCTTTATTGTATATAAGGTTTGAATTAAAAATTTTAAATAAATTTATTAAGGATATAATCTACCCTAGAATTTTAACAAAGTTTATTGTTTAAATATGATTGATTATGATTAATCTTTTAATAAATAATGTTTTTGATCAAGAAAGTCAAAACCCTACTTTTGATTGATCAAGAACAAGATTAGGGTTTGACTAATTAATAAAAGGGAATTAATGAGGATTAGAAGAAGTGTTAATTTTTAAGTTCTAAAATTAACAAGATGTATTTATATATACATGTATAAAAGTTCAGAATTTTTAAAAATAATTAAAAAATGAATTTTAAAAGATAAAATAAGTTTATACGTATTTTTAATTAGATCAAGTTAAAATACATATGTATAAATTAGATGTAATATTCTTACTAGAATTTAATAAGTTTATTTTGAAGTAATGAAATATATATATATATATATATATATATATATATATATATATATATATATATATATATATATACATATATATATATATATGTATATATATATATATATATATATATATATATATATATATATTAAATACAAGATTAAATGTAACATTAAAAAGGTAGTCTTATTTTGATCTTAAAGGATAATAATATAACTAGTTATTGTTTAAGTTATTATATAATTAAGACTAGAAAGTACAAAGTTATGATTTTATTATAACTAGAAATTGTACAAGTTCAAATTATATGATAAACTAGAAATGTACAAAGTTATATATTATTATTATAAGTTGTATAAAGTTGTAAGTTATTATAACTAGATAATTATACAAGTATAATGTAAGTATTTTACAAGTCATGTAAGATACTGGATTAATGATTAAGAGTTAAATAACAAGAGAACTTTATAACCTATAATTAACTAGTCCAAGTGAAATGTAAGAAAGGTTTAAACAAACTAAGAATTATTATATAAATTTATTAGTTTCACCAAATATAGACCAGTGATTGCGTTTGCTTAAAGTTTCACCAGATATGAATTCAAATCATTGCGAGTGTTAGGGTGCGTAAGGTTCTGTGATAATCGGGAGTCCCGGCGCAGAACATCGCACTGTCTTAAATGGCCTGATCTACTTTGGTGATAATCGGGAGCCCCGGCCCAAAAGGTACTTGAGTGGAATAAACATACTAGATTTTATTGCAACTTAGAAATATACAATTAGATTTTACAAGGTTGTAATAAGTTATAAGTCTAAAGATTCTACGCCCCCTAGGAATCGTGTCAAGTCTTGATACGATCGGTAAGGATGTTACCTACCAGAAACAACATGTCTCGTCGGGAAGTGCCCAAACCTTGCGGCGAGAATGTGATATATGGATCCTAGGCCTAAAATATAGAGTATGGGTTTATAATATATTTTAGAGAATGTTTATTGATGATTACTAAATAAACTAGGTTTGATTTGTAGATGGCAGCAACAACCACAACGATAAAATACAACAAACTCTCGCGACATTTCTTTCTAGGAAAGAAAGAAAAGACTGGGTCAATTTTCCTCAATTGGAGATGTGATTTTAAGATCATGATCGGACAAGAGAGGGATAGGATTGACCGAGAAAGAAACGTGTTGAAATCCCCTGCCAAGGATGAAGAGAACGAACCAGGACAAGCATTGTACGCTTGTAAATCGTTCGCTTCTTGTAAGCTGTCTAAGGGAACATCAGTGAGTGCACACGTCATAAAAATGAAAGTGCACGTTGATCAACTTGCTTGACTTGGTCACGTCATGCCATTTCAGTTAGCAATTGACACTATACTCAACTCATAGTCTGATGACTACAAATTCTTTGTAGCCAACTACAGCAAACACGATATGGATAAATCCATTTCGGAGCTACAATCCATGCTTGAGGCTGTTGAGTTGAATATTAGGACAAAATTTAAAAGGGGTCGCACAACTGATAGTGGCAAGAAGAGAAAAGGGCATGGTGGTAAAGGAAAGAGTAAAACCAATCATAACCAAGGACTTCCAAGTGGTAAAGGTGTCAAACAAAAGGTAAAGAAGGTGAAGCCTAACACAGCGAGGACCGAGAATCGGTGCTTCAAATGTGGGGAGGCTGGGCTTTGGAAAAGAAATTGTCCAAAGGGTGCAAGTGGTGGAGGAATTGCAAGTTCCTCAGGTAACACAACCACACTTCTTAATCACTCTTACGAGTAATCTAACTTTTTCAATCATTTATTGCAGGAGGAGATGGAAAGTGATGATGTCCGGCATGAGATGGTGATGATCCCACGAGCACCAAGATTTTAGAATTCAGTATTTTATGGATTCAGTAAAAAAATGATTTTATTTTATTTTTGAATAATCATTTTATTTTATGTTAAAACAAGTTTTTTGGTTTTAATCAATTCGAATCCATGGTTGAACTATATTGTGTTATGTGTGCATGTGTGACAATTACACTAGTCAAGGTTTATGACTAGATTGTAAGTCAAGTTTTTGATTTACTTAATATTTCATGTTTTATTGTTTGATTGTTGTATGAACGAATAATGTCTTAGAAGCTCAAGGTACTTAGATACTGGAAATTAGAAGTTTTTCTAATACAAGTATTTAAGAGTTTTATGGAAGCATAAGGTTCAAAATTTATCGAACTTAGTTAAAACATCTTAAGTAATAGTCATTACTTATGATAGTACGTTTTAATGTATTAGCATTGATATAGCATGATTATATTGGATATAATCAAGGTGGACTTTAAGAGTATTATTACAAGTGTCTCATACTTGTAATAAAGGATTTAATGAAGTCATACTTCCCTAACAAGGCATGCTGGATATTCGCAAAATCCAAGAAATGACTTAGAGATTAAATAAACTCTTAAAAGGGTCAAACTATATTAAAGTATTTAAGAAGTAAAGGTATTAAACGAAAGTGTTTTATACTTGTAACTAATACATTATTTAATCAAGTCATAATTTCCTGATAGGAATAATGGATATTTAAAGAAATCCAAGAAATGACTTTGGCGTTAAATGAAGTTCTTAAAGAATACTAAAGTGTTTAAGAATTGAAAGTATCATCTCAAGTGTTTTATACTTGTTAGATACATTAATCAATAAAAGTCATAATTCCCTAAACAAGAATATTGGATATTCGTAAATCCAAAGGATGATCTTAATTAATGATAGAATTCATAAAAGATTAAACTACAAGTTATTGACTTGGTCAAAATGGTAGTTTAAATTGATGCTTAAATTCCATAAAAGGTAGTGGGAGCTATGACTAACATAATTCATTAAAGACATTAATGGATTTAGTAAGTTAGTGAGACATTAACAACAAGGAATTACCAAGTAGTTAGCCAAAGAGTTAAGAGAAATAAATGATCATTGATTATATTATTGCAAACCTAATAGCGTGGTCACAAGTCTTGTGACTAATTATTGCAAATCTAATAGGATGTTCACACTCCAGTGAATAAGTTAATCATTTAAGGAAATTTCTTTAACAGTAAAAGTATCTACAAATTAAGTAGCTAAAAGATATTAGTTACAAGGAAAGTTTCATAGATTCAAGAAACTAAGGGAGTAATTTTCCAATCCTCCTATGTTTACCGAATCATGTAAAAAGGGCAAGACTAGAATATATTCTAAACTTGAATGAACAATATCTAGCAAAGACAAAAGTAATAGTATTCTTAAAATACTCGTCTTATGTCTTTAGTTTAATAGAAGTGACTAAAATGTACTTAGTGATAAAAGTTACAATTAAGAGTCACTGAGCAATCAACACAAACGCAAAGAATAAGTAACGATCCAGTAATAATTCGGTATCTATGTCCAGTGAGGAATAATACATGAGTTAGTATCATTGTTATTCAAACTTTTTATGTTTTACAATATCCATGAATAAAAGTCTCTTTATTCAAAAAGATATATATCCGTGACTACTCGTCTTGGTGTGAACCTTGATGGGACGATAACGTCATCGCGATATTTGGTGGTAGATTCGAAGTTCTTCGAAGATAGCTACACAAGTTTTGTGTAAACCAAATATCGGTGATACTCTGTTGGAGATCGACGAATATTGGATTGACCACCGTGATAATACTTCGTGGTTGAAAAGTTCAAAAGTATTATTCACTAGGATTCTCCTTAAGCCTGAGGTATTTGGTTTAGGAGACAATGACTAATGTACCTTGGTTCGTCTTAGACAAGCTTGAAATATGGTTGTCATACGAGTATCTACTGGGTACAAAGGAAATTGTATTATGAATCGAAATATAACAAGATGGTAATTGCGCCTCCTTTTTAGAAGAGATATTTATGGGTCCCTTGACATGATGAAAAACTGACAAGTGCATGGCCATGCCCAAAAAGCGAACTGATTCGTTCTTTGTCATTTATCACAACAGTTTAAGTCAAGAAGTCAAGAAATGATTTCGAATATAGGAGTTGATAATTTCTACCATGCTCGTATTCGTTATCACAAATATCATGCTGCAAAGGATGAACCTAACAACGTTACCCAAGAAGTGAAGACGAAGTGTTCTTTAATAGGCAACGCTAGTAAAAGAGTTTCTCAAAAACTATATCTGGGTTACATAAGCTGTTTTTATCGGGTTGGTTACCTACATGCCTATCTAGAGGGCCACTGTAGCTCGTGTCATCAAGTTAAGGTTACAAACTTGCACAAGTAGGAGTCTGTTGGAATTATGTGCACAGTTGGTCAACCTATGATGATACATCCATGTCTACGAAACACTTAAGGGTCACACTGGCGAGTGCATGTAATACGAGTAAGATATGTAATGATATTTGAAAGAGGAATGATTCATAATAGATATTTATGAATCAAGTTAAGTATTAAGTTAAGTTCAACTTATTACTAGATTAGTTTATCTAACTAATTAATAAAAGTATTTGTACATTTACTAGTTGAGTAAATATACAATGTGTTAATTATAGATTATCCATAATATGATTTAAAGCAATTAAATTATATGGTGTTGGATAATATTATTGTCTAAATTATATAAGGTTTATTATATAATTAATTATTAAAAGTATTAACACAAACATATATTTCGTGTATATGTATATACCGAAATATAAGTGTGTAAATACTACACATTTAAAAATTAAGTGGGACGATAATAACTAGTTAAACTACAAGGGTTTAAAGCGTAAAAGGATAAGTTTATTTAATGATTAATATTAATTAAACTAGCAGGGCCC
Organism: Calendula officinalis; assembly: GCA_963853835.1. Taxonomy (NCBI): domain Eukaryota; kingdom Viridiplantae; phylum Streptophyta; class Magnoliopsida; order Asterales; family Asteraceae; genus Calendula; species Calendula officinalis. The sequence goes on from OY970825.1 coordinate 51,822,431, forward strand.
TAAGTGAAAGTTCTTCTACTATATATAGAAGGCTTGGGGTTCCTTGTTTTGTTGCTCATTGTACACGAAAAAGAACCCTAGCCCCTCTCCCTTGTTTCGGCCGAATAGGAGCAAGAACACAAGCCTTTGTGTTCTTCGTTCTTCGTTCGTTCTTCGTGTTCTTCAAGTCCTTTGAAGATAGAAGATCATTGCATCAACCAACTAGAAGGTTTCTCGTTGTGTTCATAATCAGTGGACTTACTTAAGAAAGATTAAGGTATGATTTGGAAAACCCTTTTCCCCCTTTTCCCTTTGTACGAATTCGGCACCAAGAACCCTAGGGTTCTTGGTGATTCGACGAACACACACAAGTTTGTGTATGTGTTCGAGTTATTCTTAAACGTTTTTCTTTCTTGGTAATCTAATCTAGATCATTCCAATCCTTTAGGGTTTAAGGATTAAGTTTAATCTCAGTTCCGCTTTAGGGATAGCTAGTTGGTTTAACCAAACAAGATTCATGTTCTTGTCAGTATGGTCGAACCAAGCATACTAGGAGGTTGACCCAAGTGGTCAATCATTGTTATGAAACCCTTCAAGGTGGTGGTAGTGTTGATGTATTGAATGGTATGTGATGGTGGTGGTGGTAGTAGTGATTTGGGGGTTGATTGATGCAATGGCTAAGATTTGTCTCTCAAGACTTTATAAAAATGATGATCTACCTTTAACGTTTCTTATAAATGATAATATAGGTAGTATTTATTAGGGATAGTTTATGAGCTATTTTACGGAAATTTCTATAATTTTTTTATTTATTTTTGGACTCTTTAGAATTTTTTAAATATTTATCAAATTATCCAGTTTTCTTTACAAGTCCAACTGCTTGTACCTATGGGTGTTCACGAGTCGAGCTCGAACATAAAACAATACTCGACCAATGTTAAGAGCCGAGCCTAATAATTTAATACTTGACTCGGCTCGTTCGATAGCTTATTTAGTATCGAGTCGGGAGATCTTAACGAGCTGATCCTAACGAGCCGAACAAGTGTTTTATACAATAAGTACAAGTGTTGATATAATAAGTACAAAAATATACATACATTAATAGGGTGTTAACGAGTCGAATAATTAACGAGCTTTTCAAGTTTGTAAATTAGTTCATTTCAAAAAAATATGGAATCATATACTAGTATCGAGTTCGAGCTCGAACACTATATAAATATTCGAGGTCGAGCTCGAACACAATTTTGCATAGTAATTCGAGCTCGAGTGGAGCTCGAGGCGAGTAATTATTAAACGAGCTGAGCTCAAATGCTCAAATTTCCTAATATTCGACTCTACTCGATATTAACACCCCTAATTGTACCAATTGAACAAACGATCGTCGGTTTATTGACACTATTAGCACACTCTCATCAGTCATCGTCGTCAGTGTTCTTCTTAGGTGTGGCGACAAAAAAGGGAGCGGGTAGGGCCCACTTTATTTAAAAGTTATTTTTTTAAATAATTTGTTTCAATCGTAGAATAAGAGTTCTAATTTAATTTAAAATCAAATAGTTATATATCATTTTTTTAAAAGATTTTTTTTGAAATTATTTTTTACGGACCTTTCCAATACTTTTTACCCCTATAAATACTCACTCAAAACATTTCATTTTTACAAAACTTCTTTCATCATACGACCTTTTTTTTATCATACTAATTTTCTTTTACCATACTACCTTCAATCACATTAACAAAAATGATCAGGAAACACTACAAACAACCACAATTGATTTCGAACAACATGTGGAACCAATTATTCGACAACTTATGTCAAACCACGATTCACCGGCTGGTTCATCTCCAGAGCAATCGGTCACCAAGCTTGAACTAATTTTCTAGCAATTGGCATACCAAGACGTACTAGAAAGCATGTAAATAAATTACAAAATTCACGCAAAGAAAGAAGTTATAAATATGATTTCATTGTATTTAGAAATGTTGTTTGGTGCGGATTCGGGTGAGGGTACATGTTCGGGTGCAGATCACCAAGAAGACAGAATCGCACGATGATGAAGCCGAAGATGAAGAATAATATTCGGACTAGACTAATTTTTTTTAATTATTTTCATGTCTTCTTAAATAATTGTAATGTTTTTGTTATTCTTGCATTGGTTTTACTTTAATTAAATTAATTAGTAATATTATGTTTTTAATAGAAAAAGTAATAATGATTAATGGCAAATATTGTTGGCATATATGTCACTTAAGAATCACTTGGAGTGTTACATGGAAATCGAAGTGCCCGGTTGGCAGGTTGGGTGTGGACAAACTCTTAACTTGGGTGTGGACAAACTCTTAACTTCAACCAATTGATATAGCCCAAAGGGTCTTTAGTCTAGCAGTATAGTGTTTGCTTTTTATTTTTGTGGTCAATGGTTCTAGTGTGGTCAATAGTTCAAGTCCTTTGGGCATATGTGGTATTTATGAGATTAGCGGTTTATTTAGTAATTACGTACATAGAATCTTTAATGTTGTGTCTTTTGTTTGTCCCTTAGTTACTATGTTTGGTATTAATGCTGTTATTTTCCATCAAAAATAACATGGTGGAATTGAATATTATCAAGGATAAACTAAACAATATAAAAACAACAAAGACATCAATATTATATAATGGGAATGGCCATATAAAATGATGTTAAACATTACTTTGTAAATCTGAATAACATCGAAGGATGATGATGGTTTTGCGAAGGGAAGAGTTTTACTTACTTGTAAAGAACAATTATGACATAATCTTGATTGTACTGCTTTCTTGGTTGATTACAAGTTTTCTTACCAAGAAACTGAGAAAAACATCAGAAGCCATCCCTGGACGCCTTGGCCTTCCTCTCGTTGGCGAATCATTCTCCTTTCTTTCGGCAACTAATAGCACCAAAGGCTGTTATGAGTTTGTTCGCCTACGCAGACTAAGGTCGGTAATCTATCTATCATATACATATACATGTTATATATGATACTAGAGTTAGGATCTGGTGAGGACTTAAAAACGATGAGGACTGTGATGACAATTTTCAACCAATCATTTAAAAAAATTTGGATAATTATCAGAAATTTTTGATCTTTAGGAGGAAACATTTTTTTTGATAAATATGATCCAAATTTCGATTAATGATCCAATATTTCTTAAATGATTTGTTGAAAATTGTCCTTACAATCCTCACCAAATTTCTAGTTTTCACTCGATCCCACTTCTAAATATAAAACTAAAAGATCGAGCGACGTATGTACACGGATAGCATTTGATTCGATGTGCGACATGCTGATGAGCATCACGGACGAATCTTTGCTAAACAAAATTGAAAAAGATTGCACAGCTATTTCTAATGCAATGCTCTCATTCCCGGTCATGATTTCTGGTACTAGATACTAAAAAGGCATCAAGGTAGTGCATATTTTCATATATATAAATATTGTTTTCAAACTTTACCTTATTGAAGTTTTTTTCAAAGTAAATGAGATATATCGAATGCAGGCACGCGAAAGTATAATGACATTTTTTAAAGATATGATTACTAGTAGACGAAATAGTGCCGATAGGCCTCATGAAGACTTCTTGCAGTCGACGTTAGAAAGAGATTCATTTCATGATGATGAGAAGCTTGATGATTCTAAGATTATGGATAATATGTTAACATTGATAATAGCCGGGCAGACCACCACTGCAGCTGCCATGATGTGGAGCGTTAAGTTCTTAGACGAGAACAAACAAGTCCAGAACAATGAAGATCTTAACAATATGTCTTATGGCTTAAAGCACTACAAAAAAAGGACTTTTTGCGGCGATCAAAAACGTCGCAAAAACCTCAATTATCGCCGCAAAAGGTTTTTAGCGGCGAGAGGTCGCTGCAAAAAGACCGCCGGAAAAGATTCGTGTCTAAAAAGTATTTGCGACAATCAAAATGATTTTTTGCGGCGAGGTTCAAGAATTTTTGCGGCGAGCTTTTAGCGGCGATACAGTCGCCGCAAAGAACTTTTTTTTTTTTTGCTTTTTTTTGTTCATACTACCTTGAATTTTCACACAATAACTTCTACTGTTGTTTCTAACACACGACAACAAGAAAATCAACACAATCAAATATTTTAAACTTAACCATTTCATACAAAACATATAATGTTTATGTTTCAAAGTTAACAACATTAAAGTTTAACATAATCAACGATGCAAACAAATACCAAATACGAACATTCTTCTTCCACAATAATTTCCTCATTTCAACATTCTTGTGCTACAGCTGCCATCTGTTAATAAAAAATACAAATATACAAACAAATACGAAATACGAACAATTAAATAACATTCTCCAAAGATTTGGTGTCTATTGCATTCATAACATTCTCCCATCATTGTATTCTCTTCTTTTCATGGTATTATAATGTACTTTTCATAATGTATTAAACTGTATATTAGTAATATCGTATGCAAGGAAAATTATGATTTACAAAATTTCAATTTCACTAGTGTTGTTTTCTAATAAGATTCAAATAACCACACGTGAAAGATGAAAATGGCTTACGGTTTAATTTGACTAGTGCTACTTCAGTATCGATCTTATGATGATTTGGTTACCTGTAAAAAAGAAAAATATGTTACATGATTTTAATAAAGTTTGGTTGAATAATCTAAAATCAGAAACTTATTAATTTGACAATTCCAGAAGATGTTTAATGAATTTACAAATTTACCATTAAATCAATTAATATAACCTAATTTTATATCTAAAACTAGAAACGTAAATAAATATTGAAGATTTTTTCGTTAACAAATATCCGTATATTCACTGTTAAACCAATAACAAATAATAAAGTTCTCTTTCTCATTATCTTCCTCATTCGATTGAAATGAAAAACAGAGGAAATAGAGGAAACGTTTTCTCTTTTCAGAATTGTCCAGATTACTAGAAAACAAAGGAAACAAAAAAAAAGATTGGATTCATGAGATATGCTTACATCCACAAATAGAAACAGATGGAGCTTTGATGTTGTTAGCAGATGGTAAGTCTAGGGCTTTTGTGGTATTCAATTGAAGGATTAACTGAGCACTGTTTTTGAAAGCTTCACATAAACAAAGTAATAGAAACAAACAAGTCATCAATTAGAACACACATAAATCAAAACACAGTAATCTGAAACAAACAAGCTAAATCGAAACAAGAACATACCTTAATCGGTGGCGGTGGTTCTCGGCCGGTGATGGGTAATGCTAACCGAAACACATACAAATCGAAACAATTTAGTTAAACAGATCGAAAAACAATCAATTGCAGAGCTGAACATACCTTATCGGTCGGCCGTGATGTTGAATCGGTGGTGATTCGGTGTTGCATGGTGATGGTGATGATTCAGTGGTGGTGGTGGTGGTTCGTCGGAGGTGGAGTTGAATCGCTGGTAGTGGTGGTTCATCGGAGGCGTTGGTGAATCGGTGGTGGTGATCGTTGATCTCTCGTCACTCATTTCTCTCTCACCGGTATAATTTTGGGTAATGAAAATGTGAACTGGAAACACCTAAATAACCCTAGGCTGCGCGACTGATTTTTGGGGGGAAATTAACCCGCCTAATTATTTTGCGCGTCTGATTTTTGCCTCTTTTGCTGCGTTGGGTCATCGCCGCAAAAACCCAACATCTCAAAAACCGTTTTTCCTTGTAGTGAAGGTTATTATTAAGCATAACATTAAACTTGTCTGTTTTGTGTTACTTATTTAAACCAACCTGAAAAGGATTTATGACCTATGGCATGCTTTCAGGTTATGAAAGAGACATTAAGAATGTCGAATGTATTGCTATGGTTCCCCCGTGTCGCACTCCAGGACATCAAAATTCAGGGTAAGTACTCATGATTTGATTTTGATGTAGAGTAAAAAAAAGTAAAAGGAAGAACAGATATTGGACGTACATATTCACGTCAATCTATTCCAAAACCACGTTAATTCAATGAATATCGATGATTTCGTCTTCAAAGTCGGTTCAACTCATGAAGAACAATTTTTTTTTTGGAGATTTTCTTTTTGTTGTCAAAATCAAAACTAAATGTTCCATGGTGTCAAAGATACCCTATAATAAGCCGAGACTTTTGGATGCGCCTTAAAAGACAAATGGGCCGAAAATTGGCGCAAAAACAAAGACCAAAAACTACACAATTAATTTTAAAATGTAAATAACTCTTAAAATACATCGTTTTTGCACCCAAACGTTCCGTAAATCAACTACGGATGTTTTCTGGGACGTAGTATTCGTTGCTAGCTCCTATTTGACTGGTCAAACACCATAAACAGACACTCGTACCTCAAGATGCCCATTTTAGTACAAATCATTTTTTCACACAATTTTGGGCTTCAAGAAACAAAAGGCCCATTTCTCCAACCTGCTATCATTTGATTCTGCATGAGATTTTTTAAAGTAGAAAGCTTGCTAAATCTTAAATATTATATTTTACTGCAGACTTTGAAATACAGAAAGGATGGCATGTTGATATTGATGCTACTAACATACACTATGATCCAAAATTGTACAAGGATCCTTTGCAGTTCAATCCATCAAGATCTGACGTATTAAGACCCAAATCGATTTTAAGTTTTTTGTTGCAGTACTACGAATGAATGAACTCAAGATAATGAATGTTGGTGTTCTTCCAAATTAATTTTCTTTGGATTTAATTTATACCAGGCGGCAATCTTTCTTTTCCTGTTCACTTTGTTATCTGCTTTCCTGTTTTCCCCTGCAGGATCAGGATCTAAGTCTAGAAAAGAAATCTCACATCCCTAGACTGAAGAGTGGAGTTCCAATTACGTTAAAATCTTTAGATGATGCGACCTGAAAACATCTTCCAACTGCAATTACTCTCTGTAATCTTTCTTGAAACATAATCATGTTGATCAAGTAAACACCAAGACAACTATATGTATTTCGCCTAGTCGTTATTGAACAAAAATAACGTAATGAATATAATTGTTTAATGAAGTAGTTCATAAGATAATAAATTAAGTAGTTTTTTTAGCAAACTACAAATTGTAAATCAGTGCTACATGTTAGGGTTATAGGATTATTTTAGTAATCTTGGATTTTTTAAAGTAATCGTGAATGAAACTTTCCATATTAGATATTTCGATCCTATGTTTGGGTTCCCGAAATTCTAACGACATGGATAATCTCTAAGAATCATAGTAAAAATTAGGAACAGTTTCTAATTAACAATATTGTATCACTTCAACAATATGGTGGTTGAGTGGACTCGTGTTCAATAATATGATAAAAGAGAGTACAATTTTGTATCACTTCCAGAACATTTCTTTGGATGTATTATAATTTAGAGGTCAAAGCGGTTCCTGATCGTTCCAAGAAAATTTAGAGGTCAAAGCGGTTCCTGATCGTTCCAAGAAATTAAGAGCGGTTATACATTGTTTCCAGCAATAAGAAAATTGCCAGTCGCTGTTCGCTGCAAAACAACTACTTGCCGCTGCACAGCAGCAGCTGGTCCCTGCAGAGCAACTCACTACATTAACTTATTACCCAACGATGCCTACCCACCAGCTGGTCAATTGACCAGCTGATCAGGCTTGCCGATACGTTCGTTTACTACATTTCGTTTTTGTTTCGCTGCCCCTTGGACCTCGGTAGGGCGCTGCGCTTGGACCCCGTAAGGGGGCGTGACCTCCTTGACCCCCGCCTATTGTACGTTCGCCTTATAGACCATAGTGCCATCATCTTGGACTTATACAAGTGTGCTCTCCGCACCTCCTAACCTGCGCTAGAACGAAAGTATGAAACCAATGACAATCACATTATTCACATTAAACTAAAATTGGAATGGTAACACTAAAATTACCAACACTACATTCCATTATAATCTTATAGACTAAGGATACCTTCCAAGTTGTGAATTTTCTAAAAACCCCAACTGACCCACGCCAAATCACTTAGACCCGTCACCAAAACATGTAAACCAAGCCCGTTTAGTGGCCTAGTTAGATGGTGGTCGTGGCCCAACCACTACTAGAAAATGGATTATTCAAAGGGAAAATTTCCTAAGAATTCCTTTCTAAGTGGATTCTACCTAAGTAAATAAATATTATTATTAATTTTTATTTCCTTTTAATTAAAAACCAAACAAACATTCTCCTTAATGTTACTTTACTTAATTTGTGCGAAAGAAGTAAGCCAACTCTTGCTTTGCATTGGGTTCGAAATATAAATTTGGTACTACCATTAAGCGTATACTATACGTGGGTTCACTACCCTAGTGTGTGAAAAATCGAAATTTGATAATACCGTTAAAACTAATAAATATTAGCGAATTGACGTCTTGCTCATACATTATAAACATAACAAAACGCACACCAGACGACAAGGGAATTATACAGAATTTCTTTGTAGTCTGCCCACCACAACAAATTGGTATTGTAGAATGGAAGAACATAACCATTATAGAGGTTGGACAAGGGAATTATACAGAATTTCTTTGTAGTCTACCCACCACAACAAATTGGTATTGTGGAATGGAAGAACATAACCATTAAAGAGGTTGCACGAACTCTGCTTCGCGAATCTGGACTCAAACTAAGTTTTTGGGAAGAAGTTGTGAATTGTGCCAACTATACACAATACATAGATTCTATCGTCCGGAGATACTCTAAAACTCTGTATGAGTTATGTCATGGCAAAATTCCTAATCTGGAATATTTTCGCATCTATGGGAGTACTTGTTTTATACTCAGTAGAAGGGAAAATTTAAACAAGTTTGTCCCAAAGCAATGAAGGTATATTCATGGGCTATTCACCATACTCAAAGGCCTTTAAAGTGTACAACAAAGACACAAAGGTGATAGAAGAGTCAATATAAGTTATTTTTGATGAATCCTCAAGGAAGTAAACGTTATAGCTTCATACTAAATAGAATATCTCTACTCAACCGCTTTCCGAATATCTTATAGAGATAATGTCATCTTGGTATCAAATGAGTATGATACGGGAACTTACTTACATATTGGGTTTATAAGTTGTTGATTCCCGAATCCAATGTTGACTCCTGAATCTCTGAACGCAGGTTAAAGGGACTTCCTGCGAGTAAGATCCTGAAACAAAGAACAACTCCAGGTCAGATGCCCACCAGAAGGTTTTTCCGGGAGGACACTCCGATGCCTAAGTTAAAATGAATTCGTTTGATTGTGTCGAATACTTAAGGTAAATCGAGAGTAGTTGATAGTGTAATAAATGTGAGTTGAGATGGATTACCTGGGTGTACATCCATCGTATTTATAACCGAATCAAGAAAAGGTGGGAACGGGGGAGTTCCCTATTCGGACCATTCTGCTGAAGATCCTCTGGATATTCATCTGTAGCGAAGCCTTATATCCGTTAGATAATACTATGAATCTCTGCCGAAGCCATCCTTGGGCTTTGCATGCATTAAATGTGTCTCGTGGCTCGAAGCGTAGCTTGTAGCATTGGGACTCGAATCTACGAAGTATTTTGTTGTGATCCTTTGGTGTTCTGCCTTGTCGCGACCTTCCGACAGTATTGAAGACATTGCATATATCTCATCAAGTCCTCTAAGTTGAACATTGATTATGCTTGACTAATTATTTTTAACTTTCAAACGTTTTTTCGCTCTATCGATTTCATAGAATTTTATCGTTTTGTTTTGTTTTCTTTTAGAAAATGTTACCGTTACCCTACCACAATTCTGACCATTAGGTGACACTTCCAACCTACAGTGACTGATGCACCTGTTCGCATTCTTACCCGTTAAGTAATGAGCGTTGAACACCTTTCTCTTTATCTCTATTTTCTCTACTTTCCGATTCTTCTGATAACCTCCCTTTTCATTCCCCGATTATCTTACTTCTGAGATTCGATATTGATCATGAGTAAAGATAAGCAAACCAAAGACAAATCCGACAAACCTCCCTGAGAGAAAAGAACTGATTTAGATACCCACAGTAACCTTTCGACGGTGGACCTTCCCACTATCTTTACAGATTATCACATCGATTCCTACTATCAAATCCGCTTTCAATTCCTGGCGAATCGGATACTATTAGGTCCGCTCCGGAGGGCTTCTAACCAGTGTACCTTCAATTCCTTCTGGCAAGGCTCCGCTTTCCGGTTAATGATTTCATCCTTACTCTAGTCCAAGACCTGGGCGTTCACCTTCCCAAATTGCTCCTAACTCTTTTCGAAAGATTATCGGTTTCATCATGCTTAGCCGTTCGCTCGGGATACCCCTTTTGACCAAGCTATTTCGACACTTCTACGTCGTTACTGGTCATGGCGAATGGGAAGTTTTTACTCTACGTCTGGGTAAAAGCGAGTGTATCACCAGACTCAAAGATTCTATCCATGATTGGAAGTACGGAATCTTCTATGTCACTCGAGAAGCTTTCAACGATGAATCTCTTCCCTAGGGAAAAATTACCGGACGCTCTTCTGAACCGTCCCCGGATATTTCTCGTGAAGAACATGGCTTTATAAGAAAGCCTTTCAGATGTAGAGATGGAATGAACTGACCCTGGTGAAGTCTTCCTTTGGACGGTTGACCTCAGCCCGTATTACTTGGCTCATGGAATCCGTAATGTCATAAATTTGGAAGGCAAAGAGGTGTCGTTATTGCAGCGTTTATGGATGCCGAAGAGTTCTTTGCCAGAAAAAGGTGTGTCCATGACCGATGGCCTCATAATCCCTTTTGTCGATCCTGCTGCGAAGGATGTGAGCTCTGAGGCCACTCACGAAACTGATCGAACTGAAACGGGAGCCACTGTTGTGGCTACAACTTCAGATCCAAACCCCATTGTTCCTGAATTCAGCACCGAAGACACCATGGTTCATGATTCTCAATCGGATATCCTAAAGCCCCCTAAGGTTCGATTCATCAGAGAGAGAGGACTCCAGCGTCCCCCCAAAAGTGATCGAGGATCGAAATTGCAGGTTTCTGCTTTCGCCTCTCTTTTTCTGTTTTTTATTATGTTTTATTTAATGAAATATCTTAACACGCCTGCAATGCAGACATGTCAGAGTGCCCCACTGATTATGAGGTTCATGTGACTGCCGTACAAACAAATGATCCCCCACGAACCATCATTTTTAAACCATCGTCCCTAATCATTCCTTCCGACACAACTACCAGCTCTTTACCACCACCTTTTGCATCCTCCCCCGCTTCAATATGGAAACTCCCATTTGTTCCATCCAGCACATCTGTTGTAGCCATGTTTTGAAGTGGCCTGTTTACTTCTGGCCTCCGGCCGTCGTCCGGCGCCATAAGCTCGCATTCTTCTCAGTCGACCAAGAGCCAAACATCACTGCCAAATTTCCCATTTTCAGGTTCGAATTTAGACTTTGCTTTTATTTCTTATTACTTAGTCATCGTTTAGTGTTTGGCTTTCCAGGATCAACCGGATGTATTGCGACTTCCGCTATGAAGCCTCCTGCTAAGGAGTTACCGGATCCTCTTCAAATTGTGCATCAACCCCGTGCGGAGCAGACGATTCCCCGAACTGCTGCTACCACTTCAATTCATTCCATTGTTCATACTAGCATTCCTCCCGCTCCTTCCGTATAGGAGCCCAGAAAGGATTCTGATGAGGACGTAGTCCTGAAGGTAAAGTCTGGCCTATTGAATGCCATCCACCTCCTGACCGAGCTGCAAGCCCGGAGTTCCCGTAGGGAGCAAGCCATTGCTTCCTGCGGTGAGGAGTTCTCCTGTGTAACGGAGTTGATGCATACTGCCTAGTCTTTAAATAAAAAAGTTGTGTCAGAGTAAGACGAGTAGCCAAGGAAGCTCGAATTACCGAATTGGAGTGTCAAAACAAATCCTCCGCATGACGTTGAGTGCTGCCCCACAAAGATGGAGTCAGAAAATAGCTTCCTAAAGCAAGAAATTGAGCCTCAAGCTCAATTGGATTGTGCAGAACGTCATAGTGTTCGATGGCTGCTTCAGAAGGGAATTCCTGGTGCTATGCAAGTGCTCATGATGTCCGCTAAGTTCGTGAATCGGAATACCATTCTTCAAGCTGAGAGCGTCCGTTTTGGTCGATACCAAGGATTCTTGGATACACAAAAAGCGTTCCCGGAGTTATTAAAAGACTTGAAGTTAATTCATGAGTACCCCGAAGCTCAAGCGTCCATAATGGGTCTTTTTGGCGACCTAGTGACCCCGGATTATGATTTGATCCAATCGTTCGAGAACGGCGTTGTTAGTTTAGATGAATTGAAAGCCCTTATTTCCAAGCTGCCTACTGTTCCGGAGGGTGTAGGAGAAAGTTCGTATCGGGGAGAAGGGACGCCGACCCTGGGGGCTTATTATTGTTGCTTTGTCCTTTTTAATTTAGTTTTTTGGGTGTTAATGAACAATGTAATTGTCATGAACCATTTCTCTTTTCGTGTTTGTGTTTGTGTTTATGACTTTTTAATCGAAAGAATCTTTTAATTATTCGAGGTTAGTTTTATGATTTAATAAGGCGTACCTTATAACTTTAAACGACTTAGCATTCGTCGAGTTCGCGAACCTGGTTATTCGTCCAAGCTTCAGGACCATAACGTCCTTTCAGACAAGGATGGACCTGCTCGTAGCTACGAGGCATTTGCACCGCAAATTCCTAAGTTGGGTACATTTCGTCGCATATACTTGTAATGTACACAGAAATATTAACATATTTGAAGGGTTTCATAACACTGATTGACCACTTGGGTCAACCTCCTAGTATGCTTGGTTCGACCATACTGACAAGAACATGACTCTTGTTCGATTAAGCCAACTAGTTACTTTAATCCCTAAAGCGGAACTGAGATTAAACTTAATCCTTAAACCCTAAAGGATTGGGATGTTGGAAATCTAGATTAGATTACCAAGAAAGAAAACTCATACGAATAACTCGAATACATACACACACTTGTGTGTGTTCGTCGAATCACAAAGAACCCTAGGGTTCTTGGTGCCGAATTCGTATAAAAGGGGGAAAAGGGTTTTCCAAATCATACCTTAATCTTGCTTAAGTAAGTCCACTGATGATGAACACAACGAGAAACCTTCTAGTTGATTGATGCAATGATCTTCTATCTTCAAAGGACTTGAAGAACACGAAGAACGAATGAAGAACGAAGAACAGAAAGACTTGTGTTCTTGCTCCTATTCGGACGAAACAATGGAGAGGGGCTAGGGTTATTTTTCGTGTACAATGAGCAACAAAACAAGGAACTCCAAGTCTTCTATATATAATAGAATGAATTTCACTTAGGGCCCTTCTAGTTTAATTGATATTAATCATTAATTAAACTTATCCTTTTACGCTTTAAACCCTTGTAGTTTAACTAGTTAAAATTGTCCCACTTAATTATTAAATGTCTAGTATTTACACACTTATATTTCGGTATATACATATACACAAAATATATGTGTGTGTTAATATTTTTAATAATTAATTATATAATAAACCTTTTATAATTTAGACAATAATATTATCCAACACCATATGATTTAATTGCTTTAAATCATATTATGGATAATCTATAATTAACACATTGTATATTTACTCAATTAGTAAATGTACAAATACTTGTATTAATTAGTTAAATAAACTAATCTAGTAATAAGTTGAACTTAACTTAATATTTAACTTGATTCATAAATAACTATTATGAATCATTCCTCTTCCACGTATCATTACATATCTTACTCGTATTAGATGCACTCACCAGTGTGACCCTTAAGTGTTTCGTAGGCATGGATGTATCATCATAGGTTGACCAACTGTGCACATAATTCCAACAGACTCCCACTCGTATTACTTGCGTTTAATACATTTAGTTCTTAAATACTTTAATATAGTTTGACCCTTTTAAGAGTTTATTTAATCTCTAAGTCATTTCTTGGATTTTGCGAATATCCAACATTCCTTGTTAGGGAAGTATGACTTGATTAAATCCTTTATTACAAGTATGAGACACTTGTAATAATACTCTTAAAGTCCACCTCGATTATATCCAATATAATCATGCTATATCAATGCTAATACTTTAAAACGTACTATCATAAGTAATGACTGTTACTTAAGATGTTTTAACTAAGTTCAATAACTTTTAAACCTTATGCTTCCATAAAACTCTTAAATACTTGTATTAGATAAACTTCTAATTTCTAGTATCTAAGTACCTTGAACTTCTAAGACATTATTCATTCATACAACAATCAAACAAGTATAAAACATGAAATATTAAGTAAATCAAAAAATTGACTTACAATCTAGTCATAAGCCTTGATTAGTGTAATTGTCACACATGCACACATAACACAATATACTTCAACCATGGATTCGAATTGATTAAAACCAAAAAACTTGTTTTAACATAAAATAAAATGATTATTCAACATAAAATAAACTTGTTTTCCAATGCCCAGCCTCCCCACATTTGAAGCACCGATTCTCGGTCCTCGCTGTGTTAGGCTTCACCTTCTTGACCTTTTATTTGACACCTTTACCACTTGGCACTCCTTGGTTTGGATTGGTTTTACCCTTTCCTTTACCACCATGCACTTTTCTCTTCTTGCCACCATCAGTTGTGCGATCCCTTTTAGAATTTGTCCCAATATTCAACTCAACAGCCTCAAGCATGGATTGTAGCTCGGAAATGGATTTATCCATATCGTGTTTGCTGTAGTTGGCTACAAAGAAATTGCAGTCATCAGACAATGAGTTGAGTATAGTGTCAATTGCTAACTGCAATGGCATGACACGACCAAGTCTAGCAAGTTGATCAACGTGCACTTTCAGTTTTATGACGTGTGCACTCACTGATATTCCCTTAGCCATCTTGCAAGAAGAGAACGATTTACAAGCGTAAAATGCTTGTCCTGGTTCGTTCTCTTCATCCTTGGTAGGGGATTTCAACACGTTTCTTTCTCGGTCAATCCTATCCCTCTCTTGTCCGATCATGATCTTAAAATCACGTCTCCAACTGAGGAAATTTGACAGAGTCTTTTCTTTCTTTCCTAGAAAGAAACGTCGCGAGAGTTTGTTGTTTTTGATCGTTGTGGTTGTTGCTGCCATCTACAAATCAAACCCAGTTTATTTAGTAATCATCAATAAACATTCTCTAATATATATTATAAACCCGTAATTTATATTTTAGGCCTAGGATCCATATATCACATTCTCGCCGCAAGGTTTGGGCACTTCCCGACGAGACATGGTGTTTCTGGTAGGTAACATCCTTACCGATCAAATCAAGACTTGACACGATTCCTAGGGGGCGTAGAATCTTTAGACTTATAACTTATTACAACCTTGTACAATCAAATTGTATATTTATAAGTTGCAATAAAGTCTAGTATGTTTATTCTACTCAAGTACTTTTTGGGCCGGGACTCCCGATTATCAACAAAGTAGATCAGACCATCTAAGACAGTCGCCGGGACTCCCGATTATCACAGAACCTTACGCACCCTAACGCTCGCAATTATTTGAATTCATATCTAAGGTTCTTTCTCCATACAATATGAATATCGTTTAACAAGTGAGGTGTTCCATTAGGTGGATAGTACTTAGATCTAAGATTTTCTTGGGTTTGTTTAAGTCTTAAATTAAACTTAAACCTTTGTTCCAATCTTAATCCTTGTTTAAAATGTGTGACTTGTGAATTCAAGAATTCTACAAGACATCTTTTTTAAACCTTAAGAACTTTTTCTTTAAAACTTATGGTTTCAAAAAGTTGCGTGATTTATATGTATTCCTAAAACGAGGTGTACAAAACGTTTTACTAGGTTTTGTGAAAAACCTTATCTATAATAAAACTTACTTGTTTTATCTTACTTGAAAAACTTTAAAACTTATGTTAAACTTTTAATTTTTCTATGATTCATAAACTTGAATCATAAATCTAGTTTAACAAACCTTGTTTTTCACTTGTTTAATAATAGAATTAAACATTTGTTTCTACTTATTAGATTCGACCAAAACTTATGTCTTAGCGACACATTTATAAACTTTGTTATTTTCTTATGTAGCTCCCACAAGCTCCAACAGCCATGATGGAACTTAAGCAAACGCAATCACCGGTCTATATCTGGCGAAACTAATAAATTTATTATATAAGGACTATATATAATAATTCTTAGTTTGTTTAAACCTTTCTTACATTTAACTTGGACTAGTTAATTATAGGTTATAAAGTTCTCTTGTTATTTAACCCTTGATCATTAATCCAGTATTTTACATGACTTGTAAAATACTTATATTATACTTGTGTAATTATCTAGTTATAATAACTTACAACTTTATACACCTAGGGTTCTTGGTTCCAAATTCGTACAAAGGGAAAAAGGGGGAAAAGGGTTTTCCAAATCATACCTTAATCTTGCTTAAGTAAGTCCACCGATGATGAACACAACGAGAAAGCTTCTAGTTGGTTGATGCAATATTCTTCTATCTTCAAAGGACTTGAAGAACACGAAGAACGAACGAAGAACGAAGAACACAAAGGCTTGTGTTCTTGCTCCTATTCGGCCGAAACAAGGGAGATGGGCTAGGGTTCTTTTTCGTGTACAATGAGCAACAAAACAAGGAACCCCAAGCCTTCTATATATAATGGAAGGACTTTCACTTAGGGCTCTTCTAGTTTAATTAATATTAATCATTAATTAAAGTTATCCTTTTACGCTTTAAACCCTTGTAGTTTAACTAGTTATTATCGTCCCACTTAATTATTAAATGTCTAGTATTTACACACTTGTATTTCGGTATATACATATACACGAAATATATGTTAATACTTTTAATAATTAATTATATAATAGACCTTATATAATTTAGACAATAATATTATCCAACACCATATGATTTAATTGATTTAAATCATATTATGGACAATCTATAATTAACACATTGTATATTTACTCAACTAGTAAATGTACAAATACTTGTATTAATTAGTTAGATAAACTAATCTAGTAATAAGTTGAACTTAACTTAATACTTAACTTGATTCATAAATAACTATTATGAATCATTCCTCTTCAAAGTATCATTACATATCTTACTCATATTACATGCACTCATCGGTGTGACCCTTAAGTGTTTCGTAGGCATCGATGTATCATCATATGTTGACCAATTGTGCACATAATTCCAACACACCTCATGTGTATTAAATCACATGTGGTTGCACACCACCGACCACCACCTCATTTCTATTATATCACATGTGATTCAACACCGCAAACTACCACCGCCACCGCCAACATTTGTCGACCACCATCTCCACCACCGGGGCAACCCCTCTCCACTGTCGCGAACTTTCAGTCACCTGTGATTTTGTTTTCAATCACATGTGATTGCAGCTGCCGGCGACGGTGGCCGGAGGCAGCAGTCGGGGGCGATAGGCAGCGGCACACGGTGGTTGGCGGAGGTGTGCGGAGGTCGGCGGCGAGCGGCAGTGGCCGGTGGTGGTGGTGGTGGCCGGCGGTAGTGGTTGTGTATTGAATCACATGTGATTTGATGATGGTGGTGGTTAAGGGATTTTTTTTATCTAACGGCTAAGGTTTGTTCCTTGAAACTATGTTTTAATTGTGGACTACCTAGGATACAACACTATGAGGGTTAAAGCCCGCGAGAACACAAAAATCAGTGAGTAATGCGAGTACAATTTCCATCCACTCATTTCTTAAATTCCTCAAGTTCTTTTTTAAGAAACTCAATTTCCCTCCTTGCGCCACTTTTCAACCTTTGGTTGGATGTGAGGTTCTTCTCCCTCACTTCGTTTTTCGGCTATAACTTTTTTTTTCTTTGTAAGAAAATAATATAAAAATGCCAATTTTTTTTAAAATTAAATTCTCTATAAAATGAGCATAGTCCTGAAAATAAAAAAAAAATTCTGAAATTAATAAAGATAAAAAAGTAACAAAATGATCCCAAAAATATGCTTTGCAATAATAACAAAATGATCCAAAAATAACAAAATATCTAAAATTAACAATTGTTATAATTAACGATCTAAATCTATCATGATTAAAAATTGTTATAATTAACAATAAAAAATATCAGTCTAAAAATGTTATGTGTCAAACATATTATTATCTATTATCTAGAAAATGTATTTAATATAACCTAGTATGATCTAATATTATTATAACCAATAATCTAAAAATTAACACTATAATTCAAAATTTAACAACTATCCAAAATTAAAAAAAATAATCAAAAAATTTAACAATGATCTAAAATTAACAAAATGATCCAAACATTAACAAGAATCCTAACAAAATGATACAAATATTAACAGTGATTCAAAATTATGTATGATGTATATTATTTGACTAATTGTCTATTCAAAATAAACAATGATTCAAAATTAAAAATTTAT
Organism: Calendula officinalis; assembly: GCA_963853835.1. Classification (NCBI taxonomy): domain Eukaryota; kingdom Viridiplantae; phylum Streptophyta; class Magnoliopsida; order Asterales; family Asteraceae; genus Calendula; species Calendula officinalis. The sequence continues at coordinate 51,840,798 of OY970825.1, forward strand.
CCAAAATTAACAAAATTAACAAAATTAAAATAATTTTTTTTTCTTAAAATTTTCATGACTATGCTCATTTTTTAGAGAAATTAAATTTAAGAACTTTGATTTTTTTAGAACTTGTTTTACAAAAATAAAATAAAATAATATGATCGAAAAATGAAGTGATGTGGAAAAAAAATACTCAATCCATCTCAAGGTGACAATTTGCGCTGGAGAGAGAAAAATTGTCAAATTACCCTTTTAACCTTCTAAATTTTGTTTGACTCCATTACCTTGTTAAACATTATATAAACGCGCCCCCCTACAATTTTAATATTTGTTAACTTTGTCACATCGAATCATAACAATTCATTTTCTTTGATCAAAGGCTAAGATATATCCTCTCAATTCTCACAAGAATTTGAGTGATCACCCAATCTCACTTCATCATTTATATATACGTTTAATTATTTTCCAAAAATAAAGAAAAATAAGGTCATGTAATTATGAAAATAGAAATATACGTGACCTTGACAAATACGGGGTTGAGCAGGTGAAACTTAAGAGAATCTTTTTTAGTTCACAACGAAAACTGAGCTACATCATTGGCCTAAGGTGTACGCCCCTAATCTTAGTGGTTGGGGGTTCAAGTCTCAGAGTGGGCATAGTAGTATTTAGCAATATATAAAGATTTGTCATAGGGGTGTGTTCAGTTGTGGAACCGGACCGAACCGGACCGGAACCGGTAAACCCCGAAACCAGAAAAAGGATATTTCAAAGACCGAGAACCAGACCGATTAAATTGGTTTCGGGCCGACTCCGGTTCTAGGTCGGGTCGGTCTTCAAGCGGGTATAGAACCCGTAAACCTGGTTTTTGTGTTTGGCATCAAATTATACATTTTTAGTGCATATTTTCATCTTAAAATATATAACTTCAAATTTTTATACACACTCCTAATTTGGTGCCGGTTCCGGTTTGGTCCCGGTTCGGTTCCGGTTTTTATACACACTCCTAATTTGTCGTTACTGAAAAACATTTTGGGTCAAGTTGGTTGGCCATAATCCTTCATAATTGGAATTCAATTCCATTATGGAGTGATGTTTTGATGACTTTTTTATTCGTAATTCAATTTCTACATAATTCTGAAATTACATCATTCGCAGTAACTAAAATACTTAGCAAATTCTTAATATTCAATTACGTTCCTTTAGTGAACTAATAAATTTGAATATTCTATACTTCCTCCGATTTAAAATAAGTGCTAATTTAACCATCATTATAATATTTTGCCTCAAAAACCGTGAAACTCAAAGTGTAGAACTTATTTTGAATCGGAGGAAGTATATTTTAAGACTTTAAAACGGTTCAAACATATTAAAGGTTAAAGAATAAATAAAACTCTCCTTATATGGGTGATTAAAAATAAGTGCTACACTTTGAAAAATTACCTTATTTGACAAAAAATAGTACGACTCACACTCACTAACTATCTACTTTAACAAAGTGAAATGACTCATTTACCCTTACTTTTTACTTTTAAAAATCATTAACCCTACTTTATTCAAAAGGTGTGGGACCCATTACCCACTAATCATTCAATTAATCTAATTTAACCATCATTATAATATTTTGCCCTTACTTTTCAACCTTTGGTTGGATGTGAGGTTCTTCTCCCTCACTTCGTTTTTCGGCTATAACTTTTTTTTTCTTTGTAAGAAAATAATATAAAAATGCCAATTTTTTTAAAAATTAAATTCTCTATAAAATGAGCATAGTCCTGAAAATTAAAAAAAAAATCTGAAATTAATAAAGATAAAAAAGGAACAAAATGATCCCAAAAATATGCTTTGCAATAATAACAAAATGATCCAAAAATAACAAAATATCTAAAATTAAGAATTGTTATAATTAACGATCTAAATCTATCATGATTAAAAATTGTTATAATTAACAATAAAAAATATCAGTCTAAAAATGTTATGTGTCAAACATATTATTATCTATTATCTAGAAAATGTATTTAATATAACCTAGTATGATCTAATATTATTATAACCAATAATCTAAAAATTAACACTATAATTCAAAATTTAACAACTATCCAAAATTAAAAAAAATGATCAAAAAATTTAACAATGATCTAAAATTAACAAAATGATCCAAACATTAACAAGAATCCTAACAAAATGATACAAATATTAACAGTGATTCAAAATTATGTATGATGTATATTATTTGACAAATTGTCTATTCAAAATAAACAATGATTCAAAATTAAAAATTTATCCAAAATTAACAAATTTAACAAAATTAAAATAAATTTTTTTTCCTTAAAATTTTCATGACTATGCTCATTTTTTAGAGAAATTAAATTTAAGAACTTTGATTTTTTTAGAACTTGTTTTACAAAAATAAAATAAAATAATATGATCGAAAAATGAAGTGATGTGGAAAAAAAATACTCAATCAATCTCAAGGTGACAATTTGCGCTGGAGAGAGAAAAATTGTCAAATTACCCTTTTAACCTTCTAAATTTTGTTTGACTCCATTACCTTGTTAAACATTATATAAACGCGCCCCCCTACAATTTTAATATTTGTTAACTTTGTCACATCGAATCATAACAATTCATTTTCTTTGATCAAAGGCTAAGATATATCCTCTCAATTCTCACAAGAATTTGAGTGATCACCCAATCTCACTTCATCATTTATATATACGTTTAATTATTTTCCAAAAATAAAGAAAAATAAGGTCATGTAATTATGAAAATAGAAATATACGTGACCTTGACAAATACGGGGTTGAGCAGGTGAAACTTAAGAGAATCGTTTTTAGTTCACAACGAAAACTGAGCTACATCATTGGCCTAAGGTGTACGCCCCTAATCTTAGTGGTTAGGGGTTCAAGTCTCAGAGTGGGCATAGTAGTATTTAGCAATATATAAAGATTTGTCATAGGGGTGTGTTCAGTTGTGGAACCGGACCGAACCGGACCGGAACCGGTAAACCCGAAAACCGGAAAAAGGATATTTCAAAGACCGAGAACCAGACCGATTAAATTGGTTTCGGGCCGACTCCGGTTCTAGGTCGGGTCGGTCTTCAAGCGGGTATAGAACCCGTAAACCTGGTTTTTGTGTTTGGCATCAAATTATACATTTTTAGTGCATATTTTCTTCTTAAAATATATAACTTCAAATTTTTTAACGTATTTTTAATACAAGTATGATGTTTGAGGGTGTTTACGGGTTGGTTCAAGTAAAATATGTTTTTATTAAAAGCTTATAAATCTATTATTTAGACATATTTACATGAATACTCATAAGCCTATATACTTAATTAAATGCTGGTTCCAAACCCGAAAAGACCGGAACCGTTAAACCCGGTTTGTTATTTTTTATCAATTCTAAGAACCGGAATCCGGACCGGTTAAGCCGGTTCCGGTTCGGTTTGGTGCCGGTTCCGGTTTGGTCCCGGTTCGGTTCCGGTTTTTATACACACTCCTAATTTGTCGTTACTGAAAAACATTTTGGGTCAATTTGGTTGGCCATAATCCTTCATAATTGGAATTCAATTCCATTATGGAGTGATGTTTTGATGACTTTTTTATTCGTAATTCAATTTCTACATAATTCTGAAATTACATCATTCGCAGTAACTAAAATACTTAGCAAATTCTTAATATTCAATTACGTTCCTTTAGTGAACTAATAAATTTGAATATTCTATACTTCCTCCGATTTAAAATAAGTGCTAATTTAACCATCATTATAATATTTTGCCTCAAAAACCGTGAAACTCAAAGTGTAGAACTTATTTTGAATCGGAGGAAGTATATTTTAAGACTTTAAAACTGTTCAAACATATTAAAGGTTAAAGAATAAATAAAACTCTCCTTATATGGGTGATTAAAAATAAGTGCTACACTTTGAAAAATTACCTTATTTGGCAAAAAATAGTGCGACTCACACTTACTAACTATCTACTTTAACAAAGTGAAATGACTCATTTACCCTTACTTTTTACTTTTAAAAATCATTAACCCTACTTTATTCAAAAGGTGTGGGACCCATTACCCACTAATCATTCAATTAATCTAATTTAACCATCATTATAATATTTTGCCTCAAAAATCGTGAAACTCAAAGTGTAGAACTTATTTTGAATCAGAGGAAGTATATTTTAAGACTTTAAAACCGTTCAAACAAATTAAAAAGTTAAAGAATAAAAAAATAAAATACAAACAAAAAAAAAAATTTAAAAATTAGAACAAAAAAATTTCAAAATTCTAAAAATCAATATTAAAAGAATAAAAAAAATAAAAAATAAATAAGGTATATATATGGACTTAGAATTGAATTACAACTTTTATTCTGAATTTAATTCTTGTTAATTCAATTCAAGTTTTTTTGAACGACAACCTAAACTACTCTTAAATCCACTTATATCCACTATCGAAAACAAACGCAGTATCTGTTCCAAAATCCACCTATATCCAATATCTTCACCAAAGATTTCCAACGTCTCTTTTCAATTATATTCGTTATAGATTAAGTGTTCATCAACATCCCACTCAAACTGCGGAGGAGTACCCACCGGATTTATTATTATGCATGTATATGTACTCTATATACTTCCTCTTATTCAAATAAGTGATACATTTTCTTTTTTAGGTGATTAAAAATAAGTGTCACACTTAAAAAATAACTTTATTTGGAAAAAATAGTGGGGTCCATACCACTAATTATCTACTTTAATATAGCCCATATCACTAACTATCTACTTTAATATAGTGAAATGACCTATTTACCCTTAGGCTTGGTCGGTATGGGCCAAAAGGGGTGTGGTGTGGTGATGACATGGAGGTTTTAATGGTGTGGTGGAGAGGGGAACACCCCCCCCCCCCCCCCCCTCGCGTGGTCTGACAACGGTAACATGAGGCAACGTGTGGTGGTGATGTTCGAGGTAGATGGTGCACTTTGACTGGTTGAAATGTTTTCTTTATAAATTAAATGGAATGGAAATGATGTGGTTGATGTGGTGGGTATTTCGTTGATAAATGGTGTGATGTTATGTGACGTGGTTGCTGAGGTGAGAGATGATGTGGTAGAAGAAATCGAGTGGTGGGTGTTACCCATAGACCCCATAGTCTTACAGGTGTGAGACTCATTCTCAAATAATCATCATTTAATCTAATTTAGAAGTGGGATCCTGTGAGGACTCCAAAAAACGGTGAGGACTCGCGAGGACACCTCAAAAACATTCCAAAAAATTCCGAAAAAAATATATATAACTCCCCATGATTATTACTACATTTGACCAAAAATAATTTTGAAAAAAAAATTATGATCCACTTTTTTTGCGTATCATAACAATGATTCATATTTTTTTGTGGATCATTATTATGATGCATATTTTTTTTTGGATCATTTTTTAAAATTTTTTATTTTGTTTGGATCTTATATGCTACGATTTTAATGTTTATGAAAGAAAGTTTTTGAAAAAAGTTTATTTTGGATCATTTTTAGAGTTTTTTTTAGTCCTCGCAGTCCTCACCGGGAAAAGAGTCCTCACCGGATCCGGACCCATCTAATTTAAATATCATTATTATCTTTTACCTCAAAAACTGTAAAAGTAAGAATATATCATTTATTTTGAATCGAAATAAGTATATTTTTTACATTGTCAATTAACAAAAGCATGGGAATTTTATAAATTGTCACTTCGTATAAATTTTATAGATTGAGAAAAAGACTAATAAACATCAATTGTTTTTAACTAATTAAATTCCAAAATGGAATCTTTTCAGAGCTTGAGCGTGAATAAACCTTTTTGTACTGGGTGACCTTAGTTTTGTTTTTGTCTTCTTTATAAAATACAAAGTCTAAAACGTAATTTTTTGGCAGGAAGTATTTCGCATCTTAAACAAGATGGCATCTTTGTATTAGAATAGAAACATAGCTGAGTTTTGCCACATCTGATTGAGTTTGGCACATCCTATTAACTAAAGAGAAATGTTATATATTTCTACTATTTGTTAATATCTTGTTACACCATAGTGCCTTTGGCCTACCGTATGATGTTTGCCTCACACCCTTGAGGTTGGAGGTTCAAGTCCCGTCGTCGATATATGTAGAAATTAAGTGTAGATTAGGATTTGCCGTTCAAAATAATAATAATAATAATAATAATAATAATAATAATAATAATAATAATAATAATAATAATAATAATAATAATAATAGTATTATCTTGTTACTCATGAAGACAAATGTCAAAAATCTAAGGGATAATACAAGAAAATAAAATTTGTTGATTATATATGTTATCTTATATTTCATCTGTCCTAGAAAAAAAAATTGTTTCTATTTAGCACAAGTTTTTTAGGAGATATTTAGTGTTTAGTTCCTTAATAATAATTTTGATTAAAATATAAGATTATTTTGAATAGAGAAAGTATTTCTAAAAGATAGTTAGTGGTGAGATACATAGTAATAATGAGTATTATTTATTAATTACGTCTTTTATATTTGAAAAATGAAAAAAAGAAAACAAATTGTAGTATAAAATTTTAAGAAAAATAAGATTTTTTTTTTTGTGTGGATGGAGGAAATAATAAGTATGAAGATTAAATAAGAAAATAGTAAGAACATATCTTTAATTAAATTCCAACGTTCTATCACTAATTTCCATACACCACTAAATTTCACGCATAGTCTCTGTGGAAATAATAAGTATGAAGATTACATGGAAGGTAACTGCAGTGTATATCATTAGTTACAACTTTAGTCCTTAAATTTTATTTATAACACTGGATGTTTCTGGTGTATACATTTTGGTACACCCAAGTTCACTGTTGCCCTTAAAAAATTGTAAATGACAAATAAAAAACCCTTTTAACATTTTGTTATAAAGTGAAGATAAAGGATTGTTAATATAATAAGTGATAAACCACAGAGACTATGCGTGAAATTTTACTTTATTAATTGAGTCTTTTTCTTTGTTTTTTTCTCCTTTATTCATATTTTTTCACCATATTCAGACTCAACACTCACCACTGTCTCTTTGAACTAAAACCTTAATTAATAATCATTATCGCCGAACCACCGAACTCCATGAAAAGTCGATTCATCCTCAACCTCTACTTCGGTTGCCTTTTCAAGTTGTTCCGCCGCTAAGGATATTCTATCGACATGATTGTGCAAAACACCAACTTCTCTGGCGACGTGCATCAATTGTCTTAATCAATTCAGGTCGATAGAACGTCACCGGCGGTAGAACAACTAGAGAAGGCAACCAGAAATAGGGATTGGGAATGGATCGACTTTTTAGGGGCTTTGGTGGTGGTGCGACAATTGGTATTGACTGGGGTTTGAAATCAAAGACATAGAGGTGAATGGTGATTCTGAATACAGTAGAAAAATATGGATAAAAGAGCGACAATTGTTATTGATTGAGGTTTGAATTCAAATAGACAGACGTGAGTGGTGAGTCTAAATATGGATGAAATAGTGAAAAAGGAAAAAAATCAATTAATAGAGCAACATTTCACGTATGATCCCTGTGGTTTATCAATTATTATATTCACAGGCATTTATCTTCACTATATAACAATATGCTAAAAGGGTATTTTGGTCATTTAGAAAAATATAAGGGTATCAGGGACCTTGGGTGTAACAAAATGTATACACTAGGGATTTTCAGTGTAATAAACAAAGTTCAGGTATTGAGGTTGTAATTAATGCTATACCACAGCAACATTCCATGTAATTTGCTCTTAAAAAAATTACCTAAAAAAAGTAACATCGTATACTGATACTGTATATGGGGTATATAAAATTTGTTATCGACTATCGTTCATCAAAAGGTTACATAAATGGAATATATCACCTCTAAGAGAATTTTAGCCAAATAAATCCAATTTTATATACCTACATCATCAAATTGATATATTATACTCTTTATATCCATACAAAAAATTCTCAATTCTCTTGATCACAAGCTTTAAAAAGATAATTAGTGGTAAGATTATTGATAATAATTTTAATTATAATATAATGTTAATTTGGATAGAGAAAGATAGTTAGTGAATAATTAGTGGTGGAGTTCTTTTTAATCATATTATTTTAGTAACAAAACATAAGTAAACAAACAACCACGCAAATTACAAATGAAAATAGTTTAACTTTCTAAAATGGAAAGTTTCCAAAGTTTCCTAAAATAGATATTGTTTGAAAATGAAATGATTGTTCGTAAACTTAATGTTTTATTCATGGCTCACGACAAATCCACTTGCTCATATCATGTAGTCTCACTGCGCTCCTAAATCACCTGAAAACCTAAATAGAAGGGTCAACAAATTATGTTGAGTGAATCCACAGGGTTATTGTTTATGTTGAAAATGTTGTGTTTACAACCCAAAATAATTATAAAGAAAATAGTTTTATGACTGAAAAAGTATAAGTTCAACACTGTCATGTTATGAGAAATAAGTATGGAAATATAAAGGTAATTGTAGAAAATCTACAATTACTAGTTTTAGTAATGTAAAATGTGTTGAATAAGTTTGTTATGTATGACATCGCATGACTATTATCCCCAACATGTAGCTAGTTTATTGAGTTAATATACCAACCCCTAAGTCCACAATCAACACTTCAACTCCGGTTTGTTATCGTTCTTTTATGGATATACACTCCCGAAAGATGTCTTGGATAACCAAGTAATGATCAAATAATGTTGGGAGGATGAATGTCAGCCAATTGTACTATCTGCATATCCATGGTGTAGATCCACTAGTTAATGATTGCTGGTACCTTAGTCCAGTATAATAATTGTTTGTCATGCCAACGCGATAATGAAAATGTAAAGTTGTTGTACAGTCATAGTAATAGTAGCATAATATATGTTTGCCACCCCGATAGTTAATAAAACAGTAAACAGTAGTAAAAGGGATTGTGGACTCACATGGGCAAAGCTTAGCACTTGATAACTTAGAGGACTCCTTCACAGACTCCTAGCTTCCTAAACGTATTAACGTTTCTAATTAGACTAAGCTAACACACATGCGATTAAATAATAAATTGTACTTCCTCGGATTCAAAATAAGTGTTACACTTTCCTTATTTGGTAAATTTTTGTATCTAAAAGTACCATTTTATCCTTGCTTAACTTTATTAAACATCATTAATTTTCCCTTCCCAACCATATTGTGGGACCCTTCCTCACTAATTATCCCCTTTAATCTATCATAATCTCTATTACAATGTTTTGCATAAAAAAAAGCGTGAAAGTAAAAGTGTAGCACTTATTTTGAATCGGAGGAAGTATATGTTATATGTTTGTGTTATGTTTTACGTTTTTTGACATCGAGTGAACTAGGGTTAACGGGCCTTAATGGGCCAAAATGAATTGCTTAATGGGTTTCAAATGAAAAGGGTTTGGGTTACGCTTAATGGTCCTAGATTGCCTTAATGGGCCGGCACTTGGGCCAAGGCCTACCAAGATGGGCTAGTTGGGCTCGGCAGGAACACATGGGCCAAATGGGCCACTAGATGGGCCACTTGGGCCTCGAGTTGGGCTTAGGTCCGAATAGGTTGCGCCACGGATTGGGCTTGGGCCCAATGGGTTACGGTTTGGGCTATGGGCCGATTAGGGGTTTGGCCCAATGGCTCTTGGTTTGGGTTGATCGGTTTGGCCGAGTACGAGCCTCGACCCGATTCACTTGTGGTCAAACATATGGTCAAATGTAGTCAACCAAAGTCAAATAGTCAACACATGGTCAACTAGGGTATAACCCAGAGTTCGGCTAGGGTCAGGGTTCGACTTTAGGGTTTCAGTTTTCACACAGATACGTGTCAACGGTGGTCAAACGGTCAATTAGGGTTTGACCTAGTTCGATGTAGCTAGGGTTTCGGGTCATCGGTCGGCCGAATGGCCAAGACCCGGTCAGTTGGGTTGTGCGATTAGGGTTAGTCACCATCAAAGCCAACTTAGGGCTTATCTATGGTTTTTTTGTCATAATAACGACATTAGATCTAGGGTTTACAAATCACAACAATTCTAAGGTTTAGGAATCAAATAAACGAAACACTAAACGAACAATTAAACGATTATGAGAACAAACCATGGACATGCATGCATGCATGCACGTCGACGACGGGATCAAGGGTATCACCGAGACCATATGGCCTTTGGCCATGGTCTCGGGTTCGAATGGGTACCGAAACAATGAACAAATCGAAAAGGAATCGAAAATACCTTGAAGCTTAAGAACGAACGGGGTCAAGAATGAATGAGGGATGTTTGTGAATTGCTTCGAACTCGAGATCGGTAGAGGCTAGGGTTGCTTGGCCGAAAATTGTAAAGGGAATTTAGGGTTTCCAAAGTGTGGTATTTATAGGTGGATAAGGTACAAGAGTTTGAATAGGGTTTAACTTGGTTTGAATTATGATAATGATAGGAATCAATAATTGGATAATAACATAATGGGATGACCACACCCCCATGTGGGTTCGGCCGAGATGAGGGTCACGAGAGGGAGAGGGGGCCGGCCACTTAGGTTGTCGATCAACGAGTCAAGGTGTCGGTTTTGGAATTTAGTTCAATTCGAGTCACGCTTAATTAACAAGCAACCTGTTGGAATATGCTTCACGCTCATGACAAATATTTATATGGCTAGTTGTATGTGAGCCTAAAGGGTCACACACTTAAACATTTAACACCATCAAATACATAATGTAATTAGGGTAATTACATTATTTATTATAATAAGTTACTAGCTTGTATTAATTATGTTTAATATTAATTGTTAATATTGAAATTTAATTGTGAGCTAATAAGAAGAATAAAAGGACAAGTGGCTAAATGTCATATCTCCTAACTTGTAATTAGAAGATAAATGCTTAGATTAGGAAGCAAGCTAACCAACCTTAATCCTCCCTCAAAAAACCCTACGGCCGCAAACACAAAATTATAAGGTTGTGTTGGTTTTGTTTTTTTTTTCTCTGGTACGCACGAAGGAAAAAAAATCCATTTAGTTTTGGTGATTTGCACGTCCGAAAAAGAATTAAATATTCTTTGATTTCTTGTCCAAGGGACTAGCATCCCAATTGGTGTTCTAGTCAAGTGTTGTGTGGATACCATTAGAGGAATTCTACATTGAATTTTTGGAGTTCTTCATCTACTAAATACAAGAATATCAAAGGCTTAAGGGTATGAATTGTTCTTCCTAAGTCATTGGTTTTGTCTATAGTTTAATTTTATGATTGATATCAAGATCCGTTCATTGGTGAATTTATATTTACGCTGCGTTTGTTAAATGTTTTAACCGAAATTCACCATTAGTGGTATCACGAGTCATTATATTAATCATATAATTATCCAGATTTTGTGAAAAGTGGCAAAAAATTACCGATCGGAACAAGAGAATTGGTTTTAACTTTTCGGTTTTTTTTTTTTATTTATAAATATGGGTTAAAATATTGGATTTTTGGAACCCCATTGTCACTTGTTACAAAATCATATCAAAAAAAAATTAATCTAGTTATTGAATTTTTTCGATTGTTTGGCTTGGTTTTTTATTTAATTTTCGTTATTTTCATATGATAAAACATGTATTTTTGTCATATCCCAAGCCAAAGCCTTGTCAAAAGTTGCTTGATTGTGCAAAACCGATGAGAACCTAGGCCGTTTGTGATTGTGTGAATGCTTGGATTGATTGTTTGGTTAAGCCGTGTTTTTGGCTATGTTGTAAATTTTTTTTATTTTTCTTTATTTTGGTGCCATTTTTTTGAGGAATTTGTAAATATAAAAGTAATAGAATAACTTGTATTTCTTTATTTTTTTTGTATTGTAAATTGTTGACCAAGATTGAAGAAAAATGAACAAAACAACAAATTTCCGTCACCGACGCGAGGGCTGTACGAAAACAGGTTTTCCAGGAGCATGCAGACTCCGTTTTGGGCGTTTCAAAAGCCTAAAATGCTTGAAATTTAGTGAGCTACAACTTTACAGAATGCGGGGAAGACCACCGAAGAATCCTTCAGTGACTTTTCGGGCTTCAAAGTCTGCTGGAAATTTCTGGCGGATTGCATTTTTTCACAAATTTGGTTCCTACTTGCTCATGGATGTCTTGGAGCAAGTGGGAGCCCATTGGGTTTATGTAGGCCCGTTTGGGTTCATGTTGGCCCATCCCCTAGTTTGACCCTTCGGTCCGTCGTGATGACTCACGTGACCGAACCTAGGCTTTCATCGGTCGAGGTTTTGCACAAATTATGTTGCATGTTTTTCTTTATGTTTGTGGTTGTTTAAATTTCTATTAGATACAAATAATACAACAAGTAAAAATAAGATTTTTAACACAAACATTAAAACATCCAAATTTTTTATCATCTATGATTACCTGTTAATCATTGATGATTAATCTTTAATCTAAACGTGGTTTTGAGATTAAATAAAGTTTAAATGCGATTTGAAACTTAACACTTAATAAAATGACTTATTAAACGTGTTTTTGAGATTAAATACAAGTTTTTACCGCTTATTAAAATGACTTATAAAGTGGTATGAATGAAGTACATGATTCATTCATGATTAATCTTTAATCTAAATGTGTTTTTGAGATTAAATACAAGTTTTCACCGCTTATTAAAATGACTTATGAAGTGGTATGAATGAAGTACATGATTCATCCATATCTTAATTTTTCTTCAAAAATTTTCATACCTAAAATTTGAGTCACGCCGTCCAATTGGTTGAAATCACTTGCTTCTACTTTTAAATTCATGTGAGACGTTGTTTGAATTTAGATCCGAGGTCATTATTTTCTACGCGTGAGACCTAGATCTATTTTGACATGATTTCACATTATGACTTAATCGAGTTAACGGTGAGACCTTGACACGAGGCGATGATGCGACAAACATGCCACTTGACCCTAGATGCTTCTTCACTAGGTGCGATGAAGTCTCATACTTCTAAGAGATGCACTTGTAATGCAATTGTTGATCGTCACCTACCTATTGGATCTATCATCACTAGCAGATCAACTGATGCGGTGAAAGAAGCTCAATGGGATCTACTCCCAAGGCCGCTGTTCGTACAGCCTATACTAAAAGGTTCAACGAACAGCAAGAAGTCACCGCTCTAATGCTAGTGAGCATGACTCTCGAGATTCAAGACCTCACTACATTTGATATGATGCGTGAACTAAAAACCACGTATCAAAAGCAAGTCGAGCAGGAACTCTTTGACACTGTCAAAGCTTTCCACGCTTGCAAGCAAGAGGAGGGTCAGTCTGTTAGCTCTTATGTTTTGAGATGAAGAGCTACTTAGATCAAATGGAGAAACTTGGTTACCCCATGCCGCACGTCCTTGGAATTAGCTTGATTCTAACTTCACTCAATAAGGACTTTGCACCGTTTGTCACGACATATCATATGCATAGTATGGGTAAGACTTTTGCCGAATTACATGCTATGCTGAAACAAACGGAATCTGGTCTACCTAAGAAAACTCCTGCCCCTATTGTCCTTGATATAAGGCAAGGGAAGATCTAAAACCCAAAACCGCAAGTAGTTGCTAAGGGCCAAGGCAAGGGTAAACAAGTTTACAAACCCAAGCCAAGGATTCCTCCACCTACGAAAAAGGAGCACCCTGCTAAGGAGCTTGCTTGCCATCACTGCGGTGAAACAGGCCACTGGAGGAGGAACTGTCCAGCCTACCTGGCAGAGTTGATGAAGAACAAAGCCAGCAAGGTTGGCACATCAGGTATCTTCACAATAGAACTATATGCTTTCCCTAATAAATCTTGGGTATATGACACTGGTTGTGGAACTCACATTTGTAATACCATGCAGGGTCTAAGGGGAAGTAGAAAGCTAAACTATGGAGCTTTAGACTTGTACGTGGGCAATGGAATGCATGCACCGGTCGAAGCTATAGGAAGCTATGATTAAATCCTTCCTAGTGGTTTAATTATTGTATTAGACAATTGTCAGTTTGCACCTAGTATCACTAGGGGTATTGTTTCGCTTTCTTGTTTGTAAAATAATGGTTTTATTCACACTTTTATGGATTATGGTATTTCGGTTTCGAAGTATAATGTTTTTTTATTTTAATGCTATTCCTCGTGATGGTATCTTTGAAATTGACATGCTTAATCGTGTAACAAACGGTAGTTCTATTTATACATGTAGCAATAAGAAATCTAAAAAATATTTGGATTCTACTTACCTATGGCATTGTCGCCTTTGCCACGTTAATAAGAAACGCGTTTTAAAATTACAGAACGATGGACTTATAAAATTAGATGATTCTGAATCATTTGATGAATGCATTTCTTGTATATCTGGCAAAATGGCGCGCAAGCCTTTCTCCCATGTAGGCGAAAGGGCCAATGATCTACTTCGACTCATACATACTTATGTATGTGCCCCATTTAGAACTAGGACTAGGGAAGGTGCTCCCTACTTCATAACTTTCACTGACGACTTTAGTCGATATGGTTATGTTTACTTGATTAAACATAAACATGAAACCTTTGAAACGTTTAAAGCTTTCCAAAGTGAAGTAGAAAATCAACTCGGCAAGAAGATAAAGGCTCTCCGTTCCGATCGAGGAGGAGAGTACACGAGCCATGAGTTTCAAGACCATCTTAAGAAATGTGGGATTGTCTCACAATTCACTCATCCTTATACACCACAGCATAATGGTGTATCAGAAAGGAGAAATCGCACCTTGCTTGGCATGGTCCGATCGATGATGAGTCCTACCACTCTGCCTCTATCCTTTTGGGGTTATGTACTCAAATCGGCTTCTCACATACTGAATACGGTTCCCACCAAGAAGGTTGAAAAGACACCATATGAGATATGGCATGGGAAAGTCCCTAACTTGTCTTACTTGAAGGTCTGGGGTTGTGAAGCTCTCGTGAAACGAGACACACCAAACAAACTTGAACCCACCTGAGGAAACGATGGGTTACTACTTCTACTACCCACCTGAGCAAAAAGTAATTATTGCTCGTTATACTGAGTTTCTTGAGAGCAATCTCATTTCAGAAGAAGCAAGTGGGAGCACAATCGACTTTGACGAGATTCCAAGCGATGATGATGCACAACCTATTGGAGATACTAACGAACATCATGATCAGGCTGAACATGAATATGTACCCGTTGCACCTCAAAATGATGTAGTTCCCGTTCGAAGGTCCATAAGGACACCTCATGCACCTGAACGATATGGTTTCCAAATCGATGTTGAGGAGAAAAGATTAGGGGATCATGATGAACCCCCTAACTATCGCGCTGCATTAGCAGATTCTGAATCTGACAAATGGCTTGAAGCTATGAATGCGAAAATGCAATCCATGAAAGATAACCAAGTTTGGACTTTAGTTGATCTTCCTCCTAACAGCAAGATTATTGGCAGCAAGTGGCTCTTCAAGAAGAAGACCGACATGGATGGAAATGTACACACCTATAAAGCTCGGTTAGTTGCAAAAGGTTATACTCAAACCTACGGGATTGACTATGATGAAACCTTCTTGCATGTTGCTGACGTTAGAGCTATTAGGATTCTCTTAGCCATAGCAGCGTACTATGACTATGAGATTTGGCAAATGGATGTTAAAACTGCTTTCTTAAATGGACACCTTGGTGAAGATGTCTATATGGTACAACCTGAGGGTTTTGTAAGTACAAAACACCCAAAGAAAGTTTGTAAGCTTCAAAGGTCCATTTATGGACTAACGCAAGCATCCAGAAGTTGGAATAAAAGATTCGATGAGGAAGTCAAAATGTTTGGTTTCACTCAAAATCCCGACAAGCCATGTGTATATGCGAGAGCTAGTGGGAGCGTTGTCGTCTTCCTAATCCTATATGTCGATGACATACTACTCATAGGAAATAACGTTCCAATGCTACAAGATGTAAAATCCTGGCTTGGGAAGTGCTTCGCTATGAAGAATCTAGGGGAAGCGGCATATATACTTGGTATAAAGATCTATCGAGATAGACCAAAGCGGTTAATCGGATTAAGTCAAAGTGCTTACATTGATAAAATTCTAAAACGGTTTAGAATGGATGTTCCAAACGAGGAACTCTTCGTATGCAACACAATGTACACTTGAGTAAGAATCAAGGACCGTCCTCACCTGATGAGGTAAAACATATGCGTGAAGTTCCTTATGCCTCGGTAGTAGGATCTATCATGTATGATGTAAGGTGCACGAGACCTGATGTAGCGTTCTCTCAGAACCTTACAAGCCAATATCAACAGAATCCATGTGAGAGTCACTGGACTGCTGTTAAGAACATACTGAAGTATCTTAGGAATACTAAAGATATGTTTCTTGTTTATGGTGGTGATACTCAAAATGAGCTAAGCGTTACTTGTTATTCTGACGCTAGTTTTGAGACTGATCGAGATGATAAATCTCAAACGGGGTATGTTTTCGTTATGAACGGAGGCGCTGTTGATTGGAAAAGTGAAAAGCAGAGCACTATTGCGATGTCCTCTAACGAAGCCGAATACATTGCAACCACTAAAGCTGCAATGGGAGCTGTTTGGATGAGGAAATTTATTTCTGGGCTTGGAGTTGTCCCCAGTAATGAAAGGCCCATGGATATGTACTGTGATAACACAGGTGCGATTATCATTGCCAAAGAACCTGGTGTTCAGAAAGGCGCCAGACATTACCGCTAGAGGGTTCACTACATTAGAGATGCGATCTTAATGGGAGATGTACGCTTGCTCAAAGTTCATACAGATGACAACTTAGCGGGCCCTTTTACGAAGCCGATGTATTATTCTAAACACATTGAGCACGCTAGGAACATCGGGCTTCGACCGGCTACTAGTCTCATGTAATCTGTTTTAATATTTGAATAATGGAACATTAACCAGTTTTTATTGGAATAAATTGATATATTTGATGTGATCATTTTTACATGAATATCAACTGTGGTCTATATTTGTATGTTTATATCCTTGAATATTCACTGCGTCTTATATTCTAAATTGTCCGTTGTCAAAATTAATAATATGAGAATATTATTAAGACAAATCTGTTAGGTCACAACAACCCTGGATTACTTAGTTAATTGATAGAATTATTATTACTTAAGACAAATAATGTATAGAACAAGATTATAGTCAAATGTATAATTCCACTAAGTGTGGTATGCTGCGGAATAGCAATACCACTGATCAATTACAATAAGATATTAAAGTGTAAAGTGAATTGGTAAGTTCTCCTTTGCAAGATGATCTCTATTTATAATGGTAAAGAGATCTTACATAATGGGCAAAGGAGTAACCGAAGGACTAAACTAGAGAAATGACTAAGATCAAGGGATTTGATCTTAGTCCGTTACAAAACTGACTGTAACTCAGTCCTTCTACTCAGTATTAGATTTCCAATACTGAGTGCTGATACTGAGTGGCCAATAGTGGCGAAACTCAGTATCACTCCTAAACTTAGCAATTTAAATCTACTATTTTTTCTAAGCTAGTCTAGGTTGTTTTGTTATCTTAAGATTCCAAAGGGGTAAGGCTTTTTGCCTTAACAATCTCCCCCTATCTAATGATAACAAAACAATTACAAAGAGAATATTATAAAAACAAAAAAATCTGGCAGCATAGTCTTCTTTTTCACTGTTTGTTGATTGACTCAAACTCATAGAAGACTTCTTTTTTTATGTGGATGAACTCTTCTCTTTTCTTCAGTTCATCCTGCCTATTATTCAGCACAGCAACTATCTTCTTTCTGAACCAAGAGTCCTCTTTCTTGGTTATCATCCACTCCAAGCCCACCAGATGACTAATAGGGGCCTTTGGCAAATATGCTTCAGTAATGAAGCATTCCCTATCTTCTGAGTCAGTGTGCATATGGATATATGGTGCTCTTTTGATCATGAAATATTAAATTTGGGGGAACAGAGTATGAGTTAAAGATCCTGAAAGTATTAAGGCACTCAGGCTTGTTGTTCTTTACAGCCTCAGTCATTACACTGAGTTCCCTATAGTCTGCTTGATACAAGATGCCTTGTAAAAAGCAAACAGCAGAAACAACCCAGATTTCATCCATCATTACTTGGGCTTCTGAGGATCTTAATGGTAACTCCTTAATTAATCTGGCAATCTTCACCCAGTCTTGGAGTCCCATGTTCTGAATGTCATGACGGAAAATCTTCATAGAAGGACTGACTGGTCCAGTGCAGACTGCAACTATGGACTTGTCAACGGTTTTGACTTTTATTTTGTTTACATACATGTTCAGCAATCATATCTCCTTCACATTTGGGAATAACCTATTCCTCAGCATACTCATTCTGTTCTTCCTATATCTTGTTCTTTGAGCAACAATGTTCAAGTATTGTTGAAGAACTTCATCTCCTGTTCTTCTTATAGTGTGAGGTTTCCATGGAACATCTGCATCAGAATCAGTATCAGGATCTTCTTCCTTAACAGGAAAGAATCTTTGGGCCTCAATCTCATCCTCAGCATCACTCTTTTCCTCAGTATACTGAACAGATCTTCTTGGTCTAGAAATCAGAGGAGCTACATCTGCTTCCTCACTTGATTCTGAGGACATAACCACTTTTGACATTCTTCTTTTTATTGGTCTTCTAGGAACCCTAGAAGGTCCTTCAGCTTGAGGAGAGATTGGCTTTCTTGGAGGTTCTTCTTCATCACTTGATTCTGAGGAGCTTTCTTTATTTGCCACATCCAGTGCAAAGTTTAAGAAGTTTTGAGATGGCACTGGATGTTCTTCATCATCATCAGCAATAGGCCAGAAAAAAGGCCTATAAACTATAATCTGCAAGTTATTTGGTTCTTGAGCAGGAGGCTCAGTATCAACTTGTTGTGGTTGGTCAGTTTCAGTCTCCCCTGAGCAGATGGCTCAAATAACTCTTCTAGTTGTTCCAGAACTGACCTTCCTCTTATTCTTCTTCTCTCATATTGAAACCTAAGTGATTGATCAGTGTGAGGAGTTTGCTGATGTTGTTTTTGTTGTTGCTGTGGAGGTTGATCTTCATTTAATTTTCTTCTTTTCTCCCCCTGAGCAGATGGCTCAGGTTGATCAACCTCTTCTTCTCTTTGTCTCTTCTCCCCCTTATTGTTATCATTTGAGAGGGAGGGAAGAGGTTCAGTATCACCACCTATGTCCCCTTGTTGAGCATCAGGAGTAGGAGAGGGCATAGGTTCAGTAGCAGCATCATGTTCACCCTCATTATTAGCATGGGAGGGTGATCTTCTAGGCTCAGTATCAGGGCTTTCTTCATCATTATGTCCACCAAGTGGAGTCTGTGGATGTGGTGGAGTCTGTTGTTGTTGTTGAAGTAGTGCCACCGACTGCTTCAATGAATCAATTTCATTACTCATTGCATCCATCCTGACCAGAATATTGTTCTGAGTGTTCTGCATGGCCAGGATCTGGTTGAGAATTGTTTGTAGAGCCTCTTGCACTTCCTGAGACTGAGTGACATGTGCTCTATGACCCTGCACAGATGGTGCTAAAGAAAAAAATTGGAAACTGGTTAGAATGAAAGGTTTATCAAATAGAATTATGGTGTTGTTAATTTCTATAATCATGTAAACAGAATTTATAAGTTTGTATTTCATCTGGTTGATGATGAAATATTGTGAACTTGTGCATAGCATGTGTAAGAAATGTTTAGTAAAAGCGAGTGTGAATATTTGAGTAGCTCAGTATAGGATAGGTCACATTTACTTAAAGGTTTTGGTTTGGGTAATCGAAGCCTGGGATGTGCTTCTTGTTATTTTCAATGTTTATCACTCGGTATCAAAGTGATAACAGAAATGTGGCTTAAACCCATGGAATTTTTTTTGGCTAATGTGGCTTAAAAGGTTTGTGATCATTTCTTGAATCATGTGACCCTACTAAAAAATAAGTAGGACATAATTCAAGCAGCACCAGTGGGTGTCAGTATGACATCACCACCATTGTCTCTTTAAATGTTGAGACAATTGTAGACTGACAATGATCATATTAGTGCTCAGTGTATGAATTTTGCATAGCAGCAGTGGGTTAACTATGTTGGCCATAACTGGAAATATATTTGAAAGTTCGTTTGAGACTTTGGTCACTATTGAGTTGGTAGTGGCCAATACTTAGTCTCTATTTGGGAAAGATATATATATATATATATATATATATATATATATATATATATAGGGGTGAGCTATTTACAGAACCCATTTTTTGCGTAGAACCAAGCAGAACTCATCTAAGAATATTAGAATTTAGTAAAAAAATATGCAAAACAATAACATTTAACCCAAATCAAACATATACTCTAAGAAAAACATCAAAAATACTGAAAAACATATATGTTCAAATAATGCAAAAATAGCACTTATGTATATATACATGCAAACATACATGCACAAAAACATATATGTTTTCGTGCATGAATAACATACATGCATGGGGGTCCGTCGTTAAATAACTTCATGTATCTTCCTTGATCATTTCATTTTGAAATTCAATGGTTTAGATTGAGTTCTGCGGGTTCTGTATCCTAAAATGGGTTCTGTAACTAGCCCTTCAATATATATATATATATATATATATATATATATATATATATATATATATATATATATATATATATATATATATATAGTACATTCAAATACATGTTGTCAGATTCATACCTGAGACTTTGTCAGATTCCCTTCGAGCATCTGCAGATGTCGGTGCTGGATCATCTAGATTTTGATTTGAGGCACCAACACCTTCAGGGGCCTCTTGTCTGCTATCATGAGCACCTTCCAGTATATGTTGCTCAAACTGAATCTCCACATCAAGAGGAACATGAGGTTCCTCAATTTGTTGAGCAATATGTTCAGGTTCAGGACCTGGAAGGTCAGCGATGGCTGCAACTAGACATTGTGCTTGAAGAGATGCAGTTAGTGATGGAGCATGAGTAGGTTGCACCTCTTCGGATGATAATGCACCCATTATCACTGGGGATATGTTTCTTCTTCTTCGTCGTATGACCAGTGGTTGCATTTCTGTGGACTCGGTATCAGTATTTGATGCAATATGAGGAGCATCAGGATCTTGTGCAGGTGGAGGAATATGTGGTGGTTCTTGTTCAGGATCTGGTTGAGCATCCACCATCTCAACATCTTGAGCATCATTTCCCCCATCACCACTATCATCATCATCATCATTTTCTGATCCAGTATCAAAATTTTCTTCATCATTAATGTGTGCCTGTACAATAGCCCACATAGAGTGACTCAGTACAGGCTCTCCTTCCCTTGGCCTATAAAAATATATCTTCTCTTGTAAGGGAGGAAGATCTGCTCTTGGACTATTGAACTCATCATAAACATGAGCAGGCATTGAATTCTGGAAAATAAGAGATAGAAATCTGCAAAAAGGAACATTGATATCTCTAATTTAAGCCCAAATCAGAGAAGCTAGTTCATTGAAAATCAGTCTAGCATAATCAATATCCCGACCATGATACATGGCATGAACGATCTGCATCCCAAAATCATTTATTTGGTCCGAAGCTCCTGTCTTGTGGGTTATACACCGAATGAGTGTGGAAATTAAAAGACCCCACATTGGACCAGATTCGTTCCTTTTAATTACGCCCGTGGTTCCTCTTCGACCAATAAAAGGTAACACCGAGCGAGCCTCTGTTCTATCAACAAAGGGCTCATACTGAGCGTGAGCGGGAAGCCTCAGTGTTTCCCGAATGATAGCTGTTGAAACAAAAGCCCTTCTTTGATCTCGAATAACCCAACTGGTAATCATGTCTGGAGAGTCAAGTTTAGTAGAGTACCAGAATTCACAAAGCATCTCCGGATAAATTGCACGAGGAGATAGATTCAACGCTTGAGTGATCGGACAATGCTTCAGATATGTAATCATGTGAGTGAATTCAGGGCACGCCCAAGCCTGAGGAATGTTGAAATTTGCGGTTATGTTGTTCCTCGCAAATTTGGGCACTTCGTCGTTCCGAAACTGAGTTGCCGGTGCAGCCTCCGGTGCGAAGAATCTGTAATTTGCCATCTGCGATTTTGATTAAATAATTTTCTTGCAAAGAGAAAGTAGAATCGTTAATCGCAGAGAGAATTGAAAGAGAAAGTATGAAATAACTGTTAAAGAAAGAAAAGAAACGGTTATTTATACTTTAATTAGAGAAAATTACGGTATTGGGAAGTAAAACCGGCTGATTTGACAGCCTTATACTGTTCCAATGGTAACTTTCTTATTAAGAAAGGTTACTGTTGGGGAGTATGAAGATTAAAAGTCAGTTTTACCACTCCAGGACTTCAATACCGAGTTTTTAAAAAAAATTAAATTAAAAAAAATTAAAAAATTATAAAAACATTTAATTTAATCTATAAATTAATAAAAAATAAAAATTATTAAAATTTGATAAATCAGACGAGTGATACTGAGCTGGTCAGTATTAGAGCTAATACTGAGCTATCAGTATCAAAAATTTTAAGAAATATTAAGGATTCAGCATACCCAATTGCCCTAGTAAGTACATAAACCTTTCCTCAGAGAGAGGTTTAGTAAACGCATCGGCCAATTGGTCATCTGTAGGAACGAAATCTACCTCAACCTTACCCTTTTCCACATTATCTCGAATAAAGTGGTGTCTGATATCAATGTGCTTTGTTCTTGAGTGATGGACTGGGTTCTCAGTGATAGCAATATCACTCTTGTTATCACAATGAATAGGTGTCTTCTGGAAATTGAACCCATAGTCCATTAGTTGATACTGCATCCATAAGAGTTGAGCACAACAACTTCCTGCAGCAACATATTCTGCTTCTGCAGTGGAAGTTGCTACTGAGTTTTGCTTCTTGGATGACCAACCAACTAGTCTACCACCGAGGAATTGACATCCTCCACTTGTACTTTTCATGTCCAACCTACAACCTGCAAAATCTGCATCTTTATACCCTTCAAGGTAAAAGTTTGAGTCCTTGGGATACCAAAGACCCATGTTAGGAGTACCTGAAAGATATCTAAAAATGCGCTTAACAGCTTTCATATGTGATTCTTTAGGATCAGGCTGATACCGAGCACACAAACAAGTTGCAAACATGATATCAGGCCTGCTAGCTGTTAAGTAAAGTAAGGAACCAATCATACCTCGGTATGTGTATTGACATACTGGTTTACCAGTTTCATATTTACTTATTTTATCCTGAGTACCCATAGGAGTGTGCATGGAAGATAAATTTTCAAATTTATATTTCTTTAGCATGTCATGCACATACTTACTTTGATTTATAAAAGTGCCATCAGGCTTTTGATCAACTTGTAAACCAAGAATGTAAGTAAGTTCACCCATCATACTCATCTGATACTGAGATGACATTATCTTAGCAAACCAATCACACATTGACTTGTCAGTGGAGCCAAAGATAATATCATCTACATATATTTGAATAAGTAAGATGTCAGAACCTTTCCTTTTTGAAAATAATGTTTTGTCAATTTTACCTCTTATAAATTTATTTTCAATTAAGTACTCAGACAGGGTATCATACCAGGCTCTTGGAGCTTGTTTGAGCCCATATAAAGCTTTATCAAGCTTGAAAACATAATTAGGAAATTTAGGATCAACAAAACCTGGTGGTTGTTTAACATAAACTTCCTCTTGTAGTTTTCCATTGAGGAAAGCACTCTTGACATCCATCTGATAAACTTTGAAGTTCTTGAAAGCTGCATATGGAAGATACAGCCTAATGGCTTCAATTCTTGCAACTGGTGCAAAAGTTTCATCATAGTCAATGCCTTCTTCTGGCCTGTAACCCTGAGCAACCAGTCTAGCTTTGTTTCTAATGACAACACCATCCTTGTCCATCTTGTTTCTGAACACCCACTTAGTACCATTAATAGTTTTGCCAGTAGGAGGTGGTACTAAGTTCCAAACTTTGTTTCTTTCAAACTCTATCAGTTCTTCTTGCATAGATTCTACCAAGTCTTCATCTAATAAAGCTTCATCGGCTTTCTTTGGTTCCATGGTAGATAGGAAGCTTGAGAAGAAGCAAAAATTTGCAGTTGCTTGGGGTTCAAAATCTAACTTTCTTCTTGTTTGGACACCTTGTTCAATAGGACCAATAATATTTGAATGAGGATGATCTCTGTGTTCCTTTAGATTGTTTCCTAAAGGAGCATTTGAAACAAGGTCAACAATATCTTGTTGTACTGATGTGTTGTCTGCCTGATACTGAGTTGAATTCTGGTCAGTATTTGACAGTTCAGGTTGTTGTTCTTCTTGATTTTCCAGATCTGAGGTAGATTCTTGAAAGGTACTGGAAGATTCACCTTCTTCATAAGTGGAGTTGTTCAGATCAATTATTGGGAACTCAGTATTGGGGTTCTAAGATATGGGAACCTCAGAATTTGATGCATTCGAGTTATACTGAGTTCTTTCTTGATCAGTGTCACTCATACCATGATCAACATAGTATGGCTGAGACTTGGGCTGTTCAGCAATTGAGTTTTCTAGATTGCATAGAATGTCTATGCCACTTATGTCTTCCATTGCTGAGGTAGAATGCTCATTCTGATCTTCATCAAACGTTGTTAAGGAAAAAAGCCTTACCCCTTTGGATCTTAAGATAACAAAACAACCTAGACTAGCTTTGAGTAATATGTAGAATAAAATAGCTAAGTTTAGGACTGATACTGAGTGACCAGTATTGGAACTCAGTATCAGTACTCAGTATCAGATAGTGATACTGAGTAGAAGGACTAAGTTACACTTGTTATGTAACGGACTAAGATCAAATCCCTTGATCTTAGTCATTTTCTTAGTTTAGTCCGGTTACTCCTTTGCCCATTATGTAAAATCTCTATATCATTATAAATAGAGATCATCTTGCAAAGGAGAAAACCACTAATTTACTTTACACTTTCATACCTTTTGTAATTGATCAGTGGTCTTGTTATTCCGCAACAAGCCACACTTAGTGGAATTATACATTTGACTCATATCTTGTTCTTATACAATATTTGTCTTAAGATATAATTATCCAATCAATTAACTATCTAAACCAGGGGGTTGTGACCTAACAACTGGTATCAGAGCAGGCTAAATAAACTCTTATTTAGTCGATCTATAACCCTGGCAGCCATCCCTTATACTTATCCCTCACATACTCCAAAATAAAAAATGTCTACCATTGTTGCACCAATTATGTCTGGAAAGGGAGTACCCATCTTTGATGGTAAAGACTTCCATCAATGGAAGCTAAAAGCTCAGTGGTATCTTGAATCCATTCATCATGAAATGCTCACTGTGCTAAATGATGGTCCTATCATCCCACAAACTGTGGAACCCGTTGTTGCTACCGATAATGCTCCAGAGGGCATAAGAACTGTACCTAAACTAAAGCACAACTGGACTGATACTGACCGTCAGTTGTATGCTTTAGACTCCAGAGCTAAAGGGGTGATTGGTAATGCTGTTACCAAAGAAATTCTCAATGCAATCATGGAATTGTCAACAGCAAAGGCTATGTGGGATAGTCTATCAGTCACCTATGAAGGCACACCAAAAGTGAAGTTGCAAAGAAAGAGCAACATGAGAAGAAAGTATGAAAACTTCTTCTCAAATCCAAATGAAGACATCACTTCTCTTTACAACAGGTTTAATATTATTGTTCATGGTCTAATTAGTGTTGGGATTGTAAAAGAGGAAGGGGAACTTGTTCAAAAGTTCCTGGACAGTCTTCCTCAACAATTTCTTGACATGTCAAACTCTGTCAATGCTGCTAACAACATTGAGTCATATACTCTTCAAACTTTATATGGCCTGATGTTGAACCATGAAGAGAATACTGCTTCAAGGCTGATCAACTGGAAGAAAACTGATCAATCTTCAAATGGAATGGCTCTCATTGTACAACAAGCATATACTGTGACTGAGCCTGATGAACCAGTAATTGATCTTGCTGATGCTGAGGCAGAAGAGCTTGAGACACAAATGGCTCTTATGTCTATGAAGCTGGATCAGTTGAAGAAGAAGAGGCTTGGTGTTAGCTCTTCTAATACTGACCCAAGATCAGGTCTTTGCTATAGGTGTGGAAAACCTGGACATATTGCTGCAAATTGTCATACCAAGTCTTCTGAGGCTGATCAGAATGACAAGATTGCCTACCGAGCAAAGAGGTATAGAGACAAGTATGTCAAACTGAAGAACTGGAGCAAGGGCAAGAGGGCAGAAGGGAATGGAGCACCTCATCAAGCACTATACTCTGAAGCTTGGATGGATGAGGACATAAGTGATGATGAGGAAGAGATTGAGAATAAAGCCTTTATGGCTTTCACTGAAGATGATTTGAAGAGCTCCTTTGAAAATGATATCAAAGAGGCTGAGAGGATGAGTGTTCATACTGATTGGGATTCCACTCAGTTGTACAAGGTAAGTTCCTTTCAAACTTATTCAGTGAATGAAAAAACTAAGATTTTTGAGTATATGATTGTTGATCTTAAAACTTCTGTACAAAAAGAAAAAGCTTTAAAATTAACAATTCAAGAACTTGAAAGGGTAAATAATGAAAACTTAGATAAATTAGAAAAGTATAAAGATTTAGAATTAAATTTTTCAGATTTAAAGGACATTAACCAAAGATTAGCTGATAAAGCTCACTTACACAAACTTGAAAAAGAAAAATTTGAAAAACAGTGTAAATCTTGGGGAAATGCTTCAATAAAATTAAATAAATGTTTAAATCAACAATTTCCAGAAAATGTGAGGGCTGCACTTGGTGTTGATCCTCAACTTAAAAATAGGAATAATTTTGCTGATTTATTTGAAGAGTTTTCTAATATGAACCCTATTAAATTTATAAAAGCTAAAACTTTTTGTGAAGTTGGATGTCAAACCGAGTCAGATGATGAGGAAAATGAAATTTTAGAAAAACCTATTGGTCCCTCCATCTGCTCAAAGTGCTATACTGAGCTACAAGAACCCAGTATTGAATTTTCTATAATGGAAATTTCTGATACTGAGCTCCCAATAGATCAGTATGACACTTCTGCTGTTCCTCCTTTTGAATTATTATTCAATACAACAACTTTTGAATTATATAATGATAATAAGACAACTTCTATCTCAAATGTTTCATCTAATACAGAAGTTGCAGGAACAGGAACATCATATACTGAGACATCTAAAGAACCTGTTAAAGTTATTTCTTCAAAACATGATAAACAAAAAACAACTTCAACTAGGTCCACAGTTGGCAGAAACAAGAAGTCTTACACTAATAATATTAGAAAGACCTCTCTGCCAAATAAAAAGAAACAATCAGATCCACCACCCTTTAAACCAGTTAAAAACAATGATAAAACACCCATTAAAAATGAAAAAAATAACATTTTAAAAACACTTGGTGATCAGATCAGATCTTTAAGTAAAAAATTTGCAAAACTTACTCATACTGATCTACCAAAAGTGCAACAGTTTTCTAAAATACCTTATGAAAATATGTTTAGAAATAGACCTAGAAAATGTTATAGGTGTCATCATACTGGTCATAAGGGAGATGAATGCTGGACTGATCTCTCAAGTCCTAGGTACTCAGTACCAAAGAAAAGGAGAGAAACTAAGTCAGTATCACCAAAGAAAACTTCTAAAGTTTCCCCCGAAGTGATACTGACCTCTCCACATACAGAGATCAAGTCAAAATATGTTTATCCCACCAAAGGTCCCATTCAAAAATGGGTTCCTAAAAAGAACTAATTCTTATTTTGTGTCTTATGCAGGGTGACAGAAAATGGTATTTAGATAGTGGCTACTCAAGACACATGACAGGCAGTATGGAGTACCTTCTCAATTATACTCCAGAGAAGGGTCCTTCTGTTAAGTTTGGAGATGACTCGGTGGGAAAGACAAGAGGTTATGGTGTGATCAAGGAAGGCAACATAACTTTTAAGAGAGTTGCCTATGTAGAAGGTCTTAAACACAATGTGCTCAGTATCAGCCAGATGTGTGATGATGATAATGAAGCTCGTTTCAGGAAGGTTGCAGGAATCATCTACAATGATAAAGGGCAACCTGTACTTATTGCTAGAAAAGAAAAGGATGTATATGTGGTCAACTTATCTGAAATAGACCCAACTATTCGAGTATGCCTGCTTTCTAAAGTCAAGCCAGAATTGCATTGGCTATGGCACAAGAAACTCTCTCACATCAACTTTAGATATTAACGAGCTCAGTATGAAGAAACTGGTGAGAGGGTTGCCCACTATTACTTATTCAAAAGATAAGTTATGCTCAGCATGTGAAATGGGCAAGCAGAAGAAGAGTTCATTCAAGTCAAAGGTCAATCATTCCATTAATGAACCTCTTACAATGATACATATGGATCTCTTTGGCCCCATCAGCACACCATCTTTGGCCAAAAAGATCTATACCCTAGTCTTAGTTGATGAATTCTCAAGATATACTTGGGTCATCTTCCTCAAGACTAAGTCAGATGCAACAACAGAAATCATTGCCTTCATAAAAAGAGAGGAACTTCAAAAAGGCAACAAGGTCAAGCAACTTAGAAGTGACCATGGTACTGAGTTTAAGAACTCAGTATTAGCCGATTTCTGTGAAGAAAAAGGAATCATTCAAAACTTCTCTGCAGCCTACACACCACAACAAAATGGTGTTGTAGAAAGAAAGAATAGAACACTAATTGAAGCTGCAAGAACTTTATTATGCCATGCTGGACTGGCACTGAGTTTCTGGGCTGAAGCTGTAAATTGTGCCAACTTCACTCAGAATAGAGCCACTATAGTCCAGAGACATCTGAAGACTCCATATGAGTTATATAATGGCAAGATTCCTAATGTGGAATACTTCCGCATTTTTGGGAGTAAATGCTTTGTACTCAGTACAAAACAAAATCTCAACAAATTTGCTCCCAAAGCAAATGAAGGTGTGTTCATGGGCTACTCTCCACACTCTAAAGCCTTCAGAGTGTATATCATCTCAACTAATATGATTGTATAATCCATTCATGTCACATTTGATGAAGATCAGAATGAGCATTCTACCTCGGCAAGTGAAGACATAAGTGGCATAGATATCCTATGCAATCCAGAAAACTCCATTGCTGAAGAGCCCAAGTTTCATCCACATTTTATTCCTAATAAGTTTAATGAAACTGATCAAGTTCGAACTCAGTCTTACTCTACTGTGACTAATACTGAGGCTCCCATAACAGAGAATCTTCACACTGAGTTTCCAACTAATGATCTGAACCACTCTACATATGAAGAAGGTGAAACATCCAACACTTCACAAGAATCCACCTCATCTCTGCAAAATATACTGACCAGAATTCCACTCAGTATCAGACACACAACACACCCAATCAACAAGATAGTGTTGATCCTACTTCAAATGCTCCCTTAGGGAACAATTTAAGGGAACACAGAGACCATCCACACTCAAAAACTATTGGTCCTATTGAAGAAGGTGTCCAAACAAGAAGAAAATTAGAGTTTCCACCCCAAGCAACTGCAAATTTCTGTTTCTTCTCAAGCTTTCTATCTACCATTGAACCAAAGAAAGCTGATGAAGCTTTATTAGATGAAGATTGGGTAGAAGCTATGCAAGAAGAGCTCACAGAGTTTGAGAGAAACAAAGTTTGGAACTTAGTACCACCTCCTACTGGCAAAACTATTATTGGTACTAAGTGGGTTTTCAGAAACAAGATGGACAAGGATGGTGTTGTCATCAGAAACAAAGCAAGGTTGGTTGCTCAAGGTTACAGGAAAGAAGAAGGCATTGACTATGATGAAACTTTTGCACCAGTTGCAAGAATTGAAGCTATTAGGTTGTATCTTGCATATGCAGCTTTTAAGAACTTCAAAGTTTATCAGATGGATGTCAAGAGTGCTTTTCTACATGGAAAACTACAAGAAGAAGTTTATGTTAAACAACCACCAGGTTTTGTTGATCCTAAATTTCCTAATTATGTTTTCAAGCTTGATAAAGCTCTATATGGGCTCAAACAAGCTCCAAGAGCCTGGTATGATACCCTGTCTGAGTACCTTATTGAAAATAAATTTACAAGAGGTAAAATTGATAAAACATTATTTTCAAAAAGGAAAGGTACTGACATCTTACTCATTCAGATATATGTAGATGATATTATCTTTGGCTCCACTGACAAGTCAATGTGTGACTGGTTTGCTAAGATAATGTCAACTCAGTATCAGATGAGTATGATGGGAGAACTTACTTATTTTCTGGGTTTACAAGTTGAACAAAAGCCTGATGGCACTTTTATAAATCAAAGTAAGTATGTGCATGACATGTTAA